>JAQJVL010000020.1:4872744-5488804 GCA_035578905.1 Stictocephala bisonia
TAGGCAGACAATATTATTACATTAATTATATGTAATTATTACATTATGAATATTAATTACGAATTATTCACATTAATTTTATGTTCAAAAATTAAATTCACATATAAGCTTTGAAATTACAGATTTTGAATTAAATTAAAATTTGATGACCACATGTTTTTAGCCCTAATATGATATAATGGTGGCTACCATATTTTCCCAGGTTGGCAGCTGTTTTTAGGCACTGTGCAAAGGGTTTTTTCAACTATATATTTACCAATATATTTATACTGTTATATATTGTTTTGTTTTGTGTAGATATATTTAAATACTCTTTTAATGAACCATAGATTTTATTAAAATATAAACCATTGTAAGTTAGTTTTTAAAATTTTGTTATGTTTTAAAACGATTGTTGAAGTTGTTATTGTTGGTTAGGTGTAAGAGGACTTAATAGTCCTTAGCTCACCATTTGTACACTTTTCCCCATAATCATATTTTATTTCATTATCTAATATATATTTTATATTGTCAAAATTTAAACTAAAAAAAAAATATGCGTAGAAAAATTGGAGGATGTAAAGTTTGAAATATACTTCAAGTATTGTATTTATGAGATAGTCAAAATGTTTTAAATTTTATCTAGTTTCTGGAACTATATATTCTTGTATGGATACATTTTGTAAGTGTATTAAGGGCATTAAGTATTAGTGTTAAAAAATAAAAGTTATAATTCAATATATATTGACATATATGTGTGTGTTTGTGTGTGTGCACGTGCGTGCGTGCGTGCGTGCGTGTGTGTGTGTGTGTGTGTGCGCGCGCGCGTGCGTGCATGTGTGCGTGCATGCGTGTGTGTGCGTGTCAAACCCCTATGCTCAGTAGGAGTTTATGAAGACATTAAAATGAATAATTCTAAATTAGTCTGCTATTCTGTTTCACATGTGAATATTCAGTATTTAACAGTTTGGTAGGCTCTCTGCTTTGCAATGGTGCTTTTTTAATCGCTGTTTGTTATTCTATTGCGGTGTACTTTCTACCTGTACGAGGGTATACAATAATCTTGTACAACTAGGTGGGCGGATGGGTCAATCAATACCACCGCATGTATATTGGTGGGCAGGTGGGTCAATTTGATATACTTTATTCATGTAGTGCTGCGGGAGAGAGGGATTTGTTCACCTTTGAGTCATATAGATCTGAGTACATAGATGGGTGGGTCAATACGTACATCACTAAATACTGTACTTGTATGGGTAGGCTGGTGGGTCATTACCACTGTACATGCATGGGTATTTGGGTAAGTAAATACCGATGTACACGAGTGTGCATCCCTTTTAATCATGTATTACTATGGAAGAGTATGATCTGTTCCACTTTGAAACATGTGGTACTGTAGGATAGTCATATTTGTTCTACTTTATTCATTAGTGCTGTGGAAGGGTGAGAATGGTTTCACTTTAGTACAGTGGTTCTCAACCTGGGGGGCGCGCCCCCCTGGGGGGGCGTGAGAGAATTTCAGGGGAGGCGTGAGGGTACAAAGAAAAAAATTAAATAATATATGTTTTGTTAAAAAACAAAAACTTTCAAAACTATCAAATAAACTTTCGTATTTAATATATCTGGATTTTTATTTTGCATCCCAGCTTTTGCTAATGTAGAGTTAGCATCGTCAGTTTCATAATTTCACTGTTCTAACTTGAACCAACTAATTATTGACTGGAGGGGAGGCGTGAGCTATCTTCAGTGTTCAAAGGGGGGGCGCCAGTGCTAAAAGGTTGAGAACCGCTGCTTTAGTACATCTGCCATTTTTCACTGGATCAACCTTTGTAAGTACTGTCTGCGGTATTCATCTGTGCTAGACAACTCATTTAAAAATATGTGCATCTTAACCTATGCTCACATTTATTATGCTTACTTTTATCAAAACCCTTGTAGACCATACTCCATTGGATGTGAAGAGTTACCGTAAAGACTATTTATTAAGTCCAGTAAGCATTTACAAAGTTTAACTTTCCCAACTTGAGCCAAGAAATGAATAATAAACCGTCTAGAATAGGGACTTCAATGTAACTTTTTAAAACTTTAAACCAGCATCATTTTTTAAAGAATGAACCTATTGAGGTCGGATTTGTGGGTTTATGTTCAACTACTAAAAACCTTTTATTTGATGTACTATCTACCTAAGCTTGAAGATTTTCTTCTGACTCCTTTCTGGCCATCCCCCGATATCACCTAAAAATAGTAGTTACTGTAAAGGTAGATTTATAGGTTCAGTAATGATGTACTAAGTTTTTACTGATTTATCTGTAATCGTTCAAATATTATCAAGCCGTTGCGGGACTTAACAAACACACCCGCCTAAAAGTACACTTCTAAAACTATATTTTAGAATTATTTTGAAGCCAGTTTTAAAATGCCAATTGTAATTAAATTTCAAATAACTATCACACTGTATCATGATTACAGCAAAGAGGTTCAAATCTGGAGTAGTCACAATCAACAATATTTTTAAATTGGTTTAACAGGTTATAAAAAATTATAATGGATTGTACTACTAGTACTCTCCGTTGCCTGTAACTTTCTACCTGCAAGGAGATAGAGTTGAAAATTCTACCTAATACAAATTTGCTTTTGTGTCCAATTTTAAAGCCTTTAAAATAGAAAGGGATAATCTCTCCTTTATATCAAAGTATACGTTTTACTAACTGTTTGACATGTTTTGAGTATGGAGTTGTATTGGAAACATTGTATTCTCGGTAACGACCCAGGTTATCTCAGTCTAGGTATAGGGTTGGAAACATTGTATTCTCTGTAATGACCCAGGTTATCTCAGTCTAGGTATAGGGTTGGAAACATAGTGTTCTCTGTAACGACCCAGGTTATCTCAGTCTAGGTATAGTACTGGAAACATTGTGTTCTCTGTAACAACTCAGGTTATCTCAGTCTAGGTATAGGGTTGGAATCATTGTGTTCTCTGTAATGACCCAGGTTATCTTAGTCTAGGTTTAGGGTTGGAAACATTGTGTTCTCTGTAACGACCCAGGTTATCTCAGTCTAGGTATAGGGTTGGAAACATTGTGTTCTCTGTAACGATCCAGGTTATCTCAGTCTAGGTATAGGATTGGAAACATTGTGTTCTCTGTAACGACCCAGGTTATCTCAGTCTAGGTATAGGGTTGGAATCATTGTGTTCTCTGCAACGACCCAGGTTATCTCAGTCTAGGTTTAGGGTTGGAAACATTGTGTTCTCTGTAACGACCCAGGTTATCTCAGTCTAGGTATAGGGTTGGAAACATTGTGTTCTCTGTAATGACCCAGATTATCTCAGTCTAGGTATAGGGTTGGAAACATTGTGTTCTCTGTAATGACCCAGATTATCTCAGTCTAGGTATAGGGTTGGAAACATTGTGTTCTCTGTAACAACCCAGATTATCTCAGTCTAGGTATAGGGTTGGAAACATTGTGTTCTCTGTAACGACCCAGGTTATCTCAGTCTAGTTATAGGGTTGGAAACATTGTATTCTCTGTAACGACCCAGGTTATCTCAGTCTAGGTATAGGGTTGGAAACACTGTGTTCTCTGTAACGACCCAGGTTATCTCAGTCTAGGTATAGGGTTGGAAACATTGTGTTCTCTGTAACGACCCAGGTTATCTCAGTCTATGTATAGTACTGGAAACATTGTGTTCTCTGTAACAACTCAGGTTATCTCAGTCTAGGTATAGGGTTGGAATCATTGTGTTCTCTGTAATGACCCAGGTTATCTTAGTCTAGGTTTAGGGTTGGAAACATTGTGTTCTCTGTAACGACCCAGGTTATCTCAGTCTAGGTATAGGGTTGGAAACATTGTGTTCTCTGTAACGATCCAGGTTATCTCAGTCTAGGTATAGGATTGGAAACATTGTGTTCTCTGTAACGACCCAGGTTATCTCAGTCTAGTTATAGGGTTGGAAACATTGTATTCTCTGTAACGACCCAGGTTATCTCAGTCTAGGTATAGGGTTGGAATCATTGTGTTCTCTGCAACGACCCAGGTTATCTCAGTCTAGGTATAGGGTTGGAATCATTGTGTTCTCTGCAACGACCCAGGTTATCTCAGTCTAGGTTTAGGGTTGGAAACATTGTGTTCTCTGTAACGACCCAGGTTATCTCAGTCTAGGTATAGGGTTGGAAACATTGTGTTCTCTGTAATGACCCAGATTATCTCAGTCTAGGTATAGGGTTGGAAACATTGTGTTCTCTGTAACGACCCAGGTTATCTCAGTCTAGTTATAGGGTTGGAAACATTGTATTCTCTGTAACGACCCAGGTTATCTCAGTCTAGGTATAGGGTTGGAAACATTGTGTTCTCTGTAACGACCCAGGTTATCTCAGTCTGTATGGGTGTGGGTTAAAAAATTTGACTTTTATATCAATAACTATACTCAATCTATTAAAAATATTTGCATTTGTTTAAGGGCACAACCTTGTTCTTTTTAGTATGAAGTATTCCAAGGATAGAACAAGGAGGTTTTCCTGTTGAGTATAGGATATGGGTTTGAATGTAATTTTCCAGAAATTGTGTTATTTTAACTAAACTTACAATTACTGTAGACCAAATTTAACTGGTTGTATTTTAATTACCAAAATTCACATTCTGGTGACTTTAACAATTAAATTAATCCTCTACACCCACACAACATAAAACAAAACAACAACCATTTCTTCCAAATTCAGTTCCTCAAAAAACCAAAACAATATAATAAAACAGCTGTTGAAAATATTTGTTATTAATAAGTGTAAACATAAAGTAGGTGGTGCTTTCAAAGAAACATAAAAACATGCTATTTTACTTACAATACTTTAAAACTGTAAAGTTTCTATCTACTGAAATGGTTACATCTCACTTCAGGATAGAAGTAAAGTAATATAAGTTTTTGGCCCTACAGGAGTACTGGGTGTTGGTGGTCCCTGCTTGTAAGATTGATGGTGATTATGATTGTAAAAATTGTTTATAAGAGTTGTATTTTTTAGTATGCTATTATTAATTTGATTATTCATGATGTGTGATCAAATGTTTGTAGACACAACTTGATCCTAAAGCTCATGTAGAAAAACCTGTTCCCATGTTTTTTTAACTGCGCAAAGTAGTTGAAACTAAATTGAAAGAAAATGTTACTGTGTACTTTTATTTATTATTATTTAAGCTAATTAAGTTGAATTTTCATATAATGTATTCTATAAACTATATGCTATTTAAAATTATGGCAATTTATTATTATTTTGATAAGTATAGTATAATTTCATTTACAATCATTGCTTAGTGATAATTGCTTTCTTTTCTTATCCTCATATCCTAAAAATCATGATTTTCACAATCCATAATAACAGTTGACTTAATTGACTAAAAAGAGATTAGTATAACAGCTAGGTTATAAGTTTAAAGTCACTAACACTGGTACATCAGCTATAAACTAAAAATTCAATAAATAATAAAGTCAACATCAATCATATAGTCAACTACTGAAAGTCTATATGCTGGATTTAAAGGACTCATTTAGTGAATAAAAGGGGGTTTTTTATGGCCAATTGTAAAAAATTTTTCAGAAAAACTTTTCGTACACTTATTTTTTAATTTTCTTAAGTTTATTGTAAACCTTGAATGAAATTACAACATGACATTTTTTAGTTTTATTGTCTATAAAAATCTACTGAAGCATTAGTTCTGTTTCTAGTATCATAAGAATGACTATTGTATATAAATTGTAAGTGATTTTAGGTTTTTGAAGACAAACTTATGAAAAATGTACAGATAAAAGACAGTTTATATTTGAAGATCAATAAAAAGAGGATTACAAATATCTTGTGGGTGTGTGATTTGGTAGTGGCTTTCTTTTGGAACAGCCAAATGTCAATTGTTTGATAGTAATTCCTATTAAATATAAGGCCATATCGAAAAACAGATTGATAGAATGCAAAATAGGCCATTATGATATGATTTTTACTTATGCAAGATGACTCAAGAGAAATATAACCAGAGACAGCCTAGAAGAGATGCAGTCCAGCAGTACTTATTGTTCAATAGATTACCACTTATTGTCAAAATGTTATCTATAAGTAGATTTAAATATGTTGTTTCCTATTTTCTTAAGAAACAAGCCTTTTACAACTGTGATGATTTTTTAACCTATGATATGACTCTTTGGACAGTTTAATAAAACTCCAATGTTTTAGTTAGTATACATGTGACAAATCCTATTGTATATATATATATATATATAATGTACTTAATGGATAATAAAGTTCTGATTCTGATTCAGTCAATATGGCATCTCCAAGTTAAGTTACTGTCAATAAAAATGCTTAAAACTTTAATACTATATTTAATGTTAGACTGAATTAGATAGTCCTTATTAAAGGCACTAAGACTAAAGAGGCAATTTTGGATTTTGTAATGATTAAGGAGGAAACAGTTACTTCTGAACCAGACTGCAGCATTGTTCAAAATATTTTTTACTAAGAGTTTAAGTTGATCAAAATCCGTACTGGTATTGAAAAAAGTTGTGTCATCGGCAAATATGATAGATTTTTATTTAACCTAGTTGAGCAAATAATTGATTGAAACTAGAAAGAGAAAAGGTTCAAGAACTGATCCTTGAGACACACCCTATTTAATCGTCAATTACTGAAACCATTCTACATTAATAAAAACGCTTATGTAGGTATGCTCTCAAAAAGCAAAGCAGGTAAGCCATACTAGCTTAGTTTAAAAAGAAGGTATTCTTGGAACACAATATCCTTGCTCAGGTGACAGAAAGTTAATTCTCAAAGGAGTTCAGTATTTCTCGTAAAATATCATCAATAGCCATAATACAAGATTTATTTTTTCTAAGTCCAAACTGACGAGCTAAAGAGATTTTCAAGGATGTGAGCACCTCTCTGGAAATACCTCCCCCACAACATTACTGAGCCTCCTTGAAAGCTGTCACTCGGAGATATGGAACCCTGTGAATACCTCTCATCACTGCGACTCCAAACTTGCTCACATCCATCTGGTGATCGCAAACTGAATCTGGATTCAGATGACCATAATACTTGATTCAACTGTGCTCTAGTCCAGTTCAAGTGAATTCTGGCAAACTGTAATTGGGCTTGATGGAGGGCCACAGATAATCTTGGACCTGCCCATCAAGGCACAGTAATTAACAGTAAATGCCAGGATTCGAACCTGCGCTACCTATGCGAACTTGCAAAGGTGCAAAGTTGCACGTACAGTGCTATTGACCCAACCGCCTACCCATACACGTACAGTGCTATTGACCCACCCATACACGTACAGTGCTATTGACCCCCCCACCCACTCATACACGTACAGTGGTATTGCAATAAGTACAGTTGTACTGACCCACCCACCCGCCCATTCACGTACAGTGGTACTTACCCACCTACCCACCCATACACGTACAGTGGTATTGAATACCACCGTACGTGTATGGGTGGGTGGGTGGGCTAATACTACTGTACGTGTATGGGTGGGCGGGTGGGTCAATACCTCTATACGTGTATGGGAGGGCGGGTGGGTCAATACCACCCACCCATATTACATACAATCCTACTGTAAGTGTATGGGTGGGTGGGTGGGTCATTACCACTGTACGTGTATGGGGGGGGGCGGGTGGGTCATTACCACTGTACGTGTATGGGTCGGCGGGTGGGTTATTACCACTGTATGGGTGGGTAATTACCACTGTACCTGGAGAAATGACTCCAGGTGATTTTTATCAGGCTGGAGATGATAAGGAAGGGTCACTGATAAGAAAGGGTACAGTGGTAATAATTGTATGGGAGGGCTAATTGCTATAGCTGGGCAATTAGCCCTCAAACCTACTTCTTAAAGCCTCCTCCTGATAGTGTCAGTACTTAGATTCACATTTCGAACCCCTTCGAAGCACATTTCAGAACTCAACACATGTTTGGAAGCGGTTTTGCAAACTAAGTGATACAGCATACCGATCATTCCTTGCTCCTGTTGCCTTGGGGCGGCCTGGCCCATGTCTTCTTTCGTATATACCAGTTAGTCAGTATAGAATTACAGCTCTGCTATTTGTTGATCTGTTTATTCCAGTTAGATTTTCCACCTCTCGCACAGTAAAACCACTCTAAACAATAAAATTAAAGCAACAGCTCTGGCACACTCTGTAACTGTCAAAGACTGAAATGAACTTTAATCTCTTAATAAACCCCCTTTGAGAGAAACCCTCTCAATTTTCAAGATAACAGAGATTCCAGAAAAATACAAAGTCCATTTGTTATCTGCTAAGGTAATCAGTGGTTTTCGCATATTAATGCTATGTTCAAAGTTCAGCCCAAAATATTCCAAACTCACCCTTAGTTATCAAACTGACATAATTATACAAGTTCCATAACGATGGTAGCAATTAAAACTAATTGTTTCAAATAATTGACCAATAAAACATAATTACTACAACCAAATGAAAATTAAGTGTCCCACTTTTTTTTAAAATTCAGTGTATTAACAATGTTGTGGTTAGTGATTAAAAAATAGTAGCAGAAGAGTTTAATAAATATGTTTTGTCTATTATAAATGAGGTTGTTAACAATCAGTCAAAACCAGAAAATTTTGAAAGCTTCCATGTGGAAATATTTTTTGTACCAATAAAAAAAATCAATACTCATTAACGTTGGAACAAGATAAATTAATAGCAATAAATTCATTGAAAAAATAATCTCCTGGCATTAATGGGATAAATTCCATTTTAACTAAACAAATTTGTCGATTTATTCTTTATTTTATTTTATTTTTAATGCTACAAAACAGAAAAATCCAATTATAAAGTAGTATTGAATTAGTTTACAATAAATATAAGTTGAATAAGTGTTCATGTCCAATCAATCAACAGAGTCCCAATCTTGCTTTATGAATTATCACTTGAAAACAATAATCATAAAAAATAATATAAATACAAAAACAACAAGACAGTATAACAACAAGATTAATATAGAATATATAATAGTACCAATATAATAATAACAATATAACAGCAAGTTAACAAAATCAATAACAGCAACAACAGCAAAAACCAAAAACAACACATAAAAATATAATAAATACAATAAAAAAGACAACAAATATTAAATAAATAATAAATAGCGAAAGGACAAGGCAATAAATAATTTAGTGTTAAATATTTAAACTTCAGTATGATTAAAAATTAATTTTCTAAAATTATTACTTGAATTGAGGAGCTGAATGAAATAGGGGCGTAACCCAGAAATTGACATTTGAGAAAACAAGACAGTAGAAAGTTTTCAATCTACTGTAGAATACTGATGTTATCTTTGAAAAATGTAAGAATAACTAGAAAATGTTATCCAGTGTTTTGTGATTATAAAAAAATAATTATATTTAGAAATACATTTACAGTAAATTAATAATCAAATATTATTAAAATGCTTGTAGCCGCCTATATTCCATTCAACAGGTAAATATTGCTTTTATTCCGTTCAACTACCAATGAATAGAAAAAAGGCGCTTATTGTAAGCCTCATTTGCTATATGATCTACAAGCTTTAATATATAATACTAATACTAACACATTAAGGATTGAATAAAAAACATTATTTAAAGGATTGTGACAAATTATTATAATTTATTTTGACAAATTCATAATTTTTACAATACATTTAAAATATATTAGAACAGAAAAGTTTAAACATAGAATGAATCATGAAAGGTTTTCTCTTGTATTTATTAAAACACAACATACAAAACATAAAAATTAGTGGAACCCTCCAATTAATTAGTTAAAAATAAATAAAAATGCTATCTGAAAGTATCATAGCTATCAAAACTTTAAGTTCAAGTTAGTTTCTTACTAGATGTTTTGGTAGGAGCTAGTAAATATTCCATCGAAGTATGTCTTATGTACATCTGTGAGGTATGTATACAGGCTCCGCACATCACTTTCTTTGCCAGGCCTCACACTGTTTGGGAGTACACTTGGAACTTCCAAGTCAACACCGTGCCTACTCTTTTTGCCAAATAAATATGGACCGTAACTTCCAGTGAAGCTTTCTGCGACAGACACAGTCCCACTAGCAGAATATTGGAGTCTTGCGTAGGATTGAATCTTGAACTTGTGATCTTTACTCACAGGTTTCTTGTTTTCAAAAAGATTCTGCAAAGGTATACCCCAATCAAAAATTATTTTACCAGCGTCAATCACGTGAAATGGGGTCGGATTCACTCTGCTATCTCTAAAGATCTCAAAATACTCCTCAGCAGTATATATATTTTCTTTTTTTTAAAGCTTTTGGCTGTATAGACCAAAATTCCTATCACACTGGTTATAAGAATGTCCACGGACAGGAAAAATATGCAATACTTTGACATTCAATTTCATTGCCAACCATGAATAGAACCTAACCATAACCAGGTTTTTATTCTGTCCTCCTGCGGCATCGGAGAAAAAAACCAGTTCATCAATATTCTGAAGACTTCTTCTGTTGAAGAGATAGTCAGATAAAAACGAGCATATAGTATTTGGACCTTTCTTTGACTCAGTCTCAATAAAACAATAGAAGAAGCTGGATTCATCATTGTGACAATGGATGTTGAAGAGGTACAGCCAAAGAAGTCTTTTATAAAATTGGGATGTTACATTCAATCTGGGAAGAGCCAAGTTTTGTGCATAGTCAAATTCAAGTACAAGACAACGTGAATGTTTTTGGACAACACAACTTAATATTTTAAAAATGTTTTCCTAATACTACACTTCCATTTTTAGTTTTGTAACTTTGTCCAGAGTTTCTCCTATTTTTCCTCTCGATTTGTTTATTACCAACTTCACTTCGCTCATCAGATTCACTGTCGCTTAACTCATCAAAATATTCACTGTCGTCACTAGACATTGTACTAACTAAAATGTATTTAAAAAAATTAAAGTGTTATTATTTACTGTTTTAAAGTAGTAAGTATTCTAAACTGAAACGTGCTAACAATTATAATATATTGATTTTAAACATAACCTCACAACACAAATAATTAAAGGAGCATTGTCAACAAACATACTTTTCCGCCTAAAAATTAGCTGGCATATGCTCAGAAAAAAAAGTGTCATTCCAACAAGGAACAAGATATAGAAGTAAAACTTCCCAGGTGTACTAACCAAACTATGGAGAATCCGAAAAAACGATGAACGGAAGAAAGGCGAAACATGGGTTACGCCCTTAATTCCTAGAGCTCCTCAATTGAAAAATATATCTAACTCTTATTATACAATCTAGACATAATATTAATTGGTGAATGTGCTCCAAGTACTGTACGAGAGAAGCGGGGAGAGAAGAGCAAATGAACACGAGAATTAGGCAGAGGAACATTAAACTCAACACATGATAAAAGTGTGGCATCGTCAAACATTTCACCCATCAGTCTCTGCAGATACACCAATAAGGCCACCTGGCGTCGTCTTGCCAATGAGTCTAACTCAAACATACGCAGTAGTTCAGACTAAGGGACAAGATACGTGTCATGACCAAATGCTTTAAAATATAAATACCTCAAAAACTTTTTCGATAGTGTCTGACAGACATGCAAAGTTTGAATTCCAGACAATTGACCCAAACTCTAACCTAGATCGCGCTAAAGAATAATATAGAAGCTTAATAGAATGTATACTCTTTAAAAAATTACCTGATCTTCTGATAAACCCAACATTCTACATGCCAACTTACACACTGATATAATGTGGTCAGTGAATGAATTTCGACTCAAATAAAATTCCAAGATCTTTAATTGAACGTTTGACTGCCAATAGTACACCCACCATTGAGTAAGCAAATTTGATTATTTTCCTTTCTGACTTTCGCGTGAAAGACACTACAGCACACTTATCAACATGAAATTTTTAATTACTGACTCCACAAAAAAGGCGATCTATATCCTCTTGTAATGATAAACAATCAAATAAACCATTGATGCTCCTAAAAATCTTTATGTCATCAGCATACACAAAAAAATTTGAATTCTTTGCACATTTTTTTATATCATCAATAAACAAAACAAACAACAAAGGGCCAAGGTTTGAACCCTGAGATCTCCTAATTAAAAAAAAAATCACCTGATGAAAATCCATCAAATGTCACATACTGCTTTCTACCTCACAAATAAGAACAAAAAACCTAATTAATGTTCCAACAAACCAAAATAATTCATCTTACAGAGGAGTGATGAATGACTTACTTTATCAAATGCCTTTTCAAAATCTGTATACCGGGTGTTTCAAAATGAATAGCGGGGTTTTAGTGTGTTATAATATTTATTACATCAAACTTACAGCCACAAGGGATATATCAAATGAAAGAGAAACTCAAACAGTTTTGTTTGTTGGCATCAGTGCGGAATGTTTCCGCCGCAATCCGATAGAAAGCGCTAGTAGCAAAGATGGCGACTAAAGAACAGAAAGCATTTTGTGTTTTACAGTTTGCAAAGATGGAATCTGTTGTTACTGTGCAACGTGCGTTCCGGATTAAGTTCGGTTGTGATCCTCCAGGTGATAACAATATTTGTAGATGGTATCATCAGTTTGAAGACACTGGTTGCCTTTGTAAAGGCAAGAGTACGGGACGACCAAGAACTAGTGAAGAGAGCGTTGAGCAAGTGCGTAATTCGTTCACGCGTAGCCCTATGAAATCAGTTCGGAAGGCTAGTCGTGAATTAGCAATTCCTGTGACGACTGTTTGGAGAGTTTTGCGGCGACGCTTGCAACTACGTCCTTATCGTTTGCAGTTGTTACAGGCTCTGAAGCCTACTGACCATGTTTTACGTGCCAACTTTGCTAACGACGTGTTGTTGAATGACAATGAAAATTTTCTGGATCTTGTCGTATTCAGTGATGAATCGACCTTCCACCTTAGTGGTCAAGTAAACACCCATAATGTTCGGATTTGGGGTTCAGAAAATCCCCGCATGATGGATCAAGTGCAACGAGACTCCCCTAAATTGAATGTTTTTTTGTGCCATATCCTGACAGAAAGTTTATGGTCCTTTCTTTTTTGGTGAAGCAACTGTAACTGGTCCCTCTTATCTGGATACTCTACAGCTATGGCTCTTCCCTCAACTGACACAGGATGAACCAGAGAACTTCGTCTTTCAGCAAGATGGTGCGCCGCCTCACTGGCATAACGAGGTACGCGATTGGCTTAACCTCACAGTACCCGACCGCTGGATTGGCCGTAAGGGGCCTAATGATGGCGCTTGTTATCCATGGCCTCCACGGTCACCCGACCTAACGCCGTGTGATTTCTTTTTGGGGGTTTATTAAGGATCGAGTGTATGTGCCTCCAATGCCAGCCAACCTTCCCGAATTAAGGAACAGGATTGAAACAGCTGTTGCGGCAATTACTAATGAGACACTAACCAAAGTTTGGGAAGAACTCGCATATCCTCTTGACGTGTGCCGAGTAACGAATGGTGCTCACATTGAACACTTGTAGGCTATTATGTAAAACTGTTTGAGTTCCTCTTTTGTTTGATATATCACTTATGGCTGTAAGTTTGATGTAATAAATATTATAACACTTTAAAACCCCGCTATTCATTTTGAAACACCCGGTATAACACATCAACTTGACCTCCAGAATCTAAAATAGGTAGACAATATTCAGATAGATTCAAAAAATTAGAATTTATTGATCTGCCAGGATAAAAACCATGTTGACTTGAACTTATATATATTTTTATGTGTGTAAACAAATTCATGTGCAAGATAGATAGATAGATTCAAACACCTTAGCTAGTGTTGATAAAATAGAAACTGGTCTATAATTTTTTATGTCCGCTTTCTCACCTTTTTTAAAAATAGGCACAACTTTAGTCAGCTTCCAAACATCAGGAAAGCAACATTTACTAATGGAGAGATTAAAATATATGAAGTAATAGAATTACTAAAATATCAGGACAAGCTTTAATAACATGAGGTGGAATGCCATCAGGGCCGACAGATCTTTTAGACTTCAGTTTTTTAAAAGCAATTGTTAATTAGTAATTCTTGCTCAGTGACAACAGTCATAGACAGTGTAGGGACATTATACATGACCGGTGAGCGGAGCGCCTGACAACACAACTCGCCACTGCCCAGCTGACAAGGCCCATACACAGAGCTAAAATACTTTGCAAACCCGTTTACAATCTCCGCTCCCCCCTACACCTCTTCACCGTCAAGTGACATTACCTTTGGGCACTTATCTGTAGCCTTTAATTTATTAACAACACTATAAAAAGAACAACACTTCAATTCTATTTACATGATTATTATATGCACATTTAATTCAAAACTTAATCCTACTTCTTATTTCCTTGTATTCATCAAAAATATGAGGCATATTATACTTATTAAATTTTCGTCTCAGCTTTTCTTTACGTTTAATCATTAAAATTAAATTGTGGTCTAAGGCTTTGCGTTTTTTAGTCAAAGGAACATGCTCTTTAAATACGTTGTATAACTTATTATAAAATAGGTTAACTGCTGAATCCACATTTTCTATATGTTTGATGTCATTCCAATCAATAACAATTATAGAATTATATAAAGATAAAAAGTCTGCCTTTCTAAAATTAAAAGAATAACTAACTGTTATTGTTTCACTTGAATGTTCATAACTAAAGGTGGGTTATGCTTGTCAATATTTACAACAGGACAACATTCTTCATTCACACTTAAATCCATATCAGATAACACAAGGTCTAGGCTCTTACCTAGTTCATTCCTAACATTATTTTTCAATGAAATGCCATAGGATTCATTAAAAAAGAGCAATTGCCTGCATACCTCATTTCCCAGTTGCAAGTTATAATTAGTTCCTGTAATTTGTAAATTAAAATCTCCTATAATTAATATATTTTCTCTGTTTAATTTATATGAATCTAACTTTTCAAAAAATGTTTTGTATGTAGCAACTGGTGAATTAGGTGGAAAATATACAACTGATACCATCAATGATTTTTTGTTAGGAAATTCTATTCCAAGCCATACATTTTCTCCCTCAGTTTCCAAATTGTAAAGTCTGCGAACTTAAATGTAATTCGCCACAACCAATAAAACGCCTTCTCCCCTCAACTGTCCCGCGCTTCTGTCCTTACGATAAACATTATACTGTGAAGAAAACATCTCTGAGTTTAAAATAGAATCAGTTAAACATGTTTCAGTCAAAGTTAATATGTCCCGATTGCCCTCTAAAACACCCAAACGAAATGTTGCAGTTTTAGATCTTAATCCCCTCACACTTTGATAGTATACGTTTATGAAGTTATTCATTATTTCAAAAATATTAAATAGTTTCTATAAGCAACAAATGTAAAATTGCAAACTGTCATGATTATAAATAAATAAATATAAATAACTATATAACAACAAAATTTAACTTAATATATAACAAACAACAACTCTACTCAACAAACTGTACTTAGTAAATTTGAGTTTTAATACAGGACATTTTCTTTCAAAATTAAAGCAAACTGCTATACCGATCCATAAGAAAGGACCAACAACCGATTGTAACAACTTTGGGCCCATTTCTTTGATATCAACTTTCTCTAAGGTTATTGAGAAAATCATGAAAAAGTCTGTTAAATTATTTGGAACGAACACAGTTTTTTTTAGTAAAATTCAATTTGGGTTTCAGGCTAGATTGAATATGGAGATTGCATAGTTAAAATTTGTTAGTGAAGTCATTTAGGGAATTAATTATAGTAAAGTAGTAATTAGAATATTTTTGACTTTAAAAAAGCTTTTGACACTGTTAATTGTGATTCTTCTGAACAGTAATACAATTGTAGACTTTGTGGAGTAGGTTCAAAAGTTACATAACGGATAGGAAACAATGTGTTAAAATAAATGGAATAGTTAGTAGTATAGATAAAATTTCACAATTTTGACAGCCACACTTTATAATTATTTATGTCAATGATTTATATTCAGCTAATTTCAAGGGGCAGGTCACTCACTACTTTTGCAGTTGACATTGCTCTTTGTTATACGGTGGATAATATAAGGCATATAGAAAATTATGTGAATCTAGACCTAAGTCAATTAGGTGGTGGTTAACCAAGAATAATCTGGTTCTTAAGGCTGTTTGGTAAAAAAAAATTATTTTTTTTGGATTGCAATGTCTTTATATGAGCTATTAAACGCCTCCCAAGTAGTTATTTCATTAAAATTATGTTTACAGTTATAAATACATCATTTGGGCTTTCTTGGTACATATCCCATTAAGAAACTATTTTCCCGATTATTCCCAAATTTAAAAAACAGACCCTCAAAGGACTGGTCTTGCTCATACGTAATTTGACTGAAAATTAGCAAATTTTATTTAAAATAATTAATGTTTTATGTTTGTTTTTATTTTATTACGACAAGAAATACAGCGTCGTGTTTGGCATCTTATGCTTTTTTAATATCACATAATTTACAAAATCGATTAACTTTATATAATCAACTGAGGTATTTACTTTTACCGGCATGTTATATCAAAATCAAATTGCTAAACACACTTATAGCAAGACACAGCACCCGCAGGATTGCGCTTCAATGACTTCCTGCAATTATACCTTGCCCATCCCAAACCATGGGGGGGAAGAGGTTTTGTGTGTGTGTGAGTAACTCGCTATCAGAGGTACAGCTAGCACACCTAGCGGAATTCAGTGGTCCCTAATGCCGGCTGAACCACCTTAACACAGAGAAGACAAACTAAATAATTTTCAGAATTAAGAAAGGCAACAACGAATTAATGCCAAATATGCTTACTTAGTGTTGTACAAAGTCTTTAGAAACTGGAGGACGTTGTTCAGATTGCTCAGAGATAAGGTAAAATACTTGGGGGTCATTTTGGATAGTGAGTTGATATGGAAAAATCATGTACAGTATTTAAATTCAAAATTAGTAAGATTGTTTTATTTTCCAAGGAACTGTTGTCCTGTGCAAATCATGAGTACATTGTACTTTGCACTCGTGCAAAGTAGATTGGAATACAGGATAATTTTCTGGGGACGGTCCTATAAAACAAGATTAAATCCATTATTAGTATTACAAAAACATTTCATAAGACTTATTAGAGACGAAATTGCCGATAACCTTCGTTACCTTGTTTTTTTAACCTTAGAGTACTATCCTGAAAAATATCGTTAATTTTACAATTACTTCAAATGTTTTGTTAAAAAAGTGTAAATTTACCAAATTTAGTTAATATTTTTGAACAAAAACTTGTCAATGCAACTAACTTTCCAATTCCAATATCTAACAGCACCTTTTATACAAGTTTTATAACTTTGTAGCACCAAGATATTCCACTAAATATAAGAAGTGTGGCAAATAAAAACATATTCTTGAAGAAAATCAAAAAATGATTTTTAGCAAGAATCAGTTCCTGCATTTATATATTGGCTCAGTGGTTAATAATATATGGTTTTCTAAATGTCTCGCAGAATTTAATTTAACCTATATAGTGAGAGGTGGGAAGCTGTGCCTTACAAAATAAACAGAAAAATATATTATTTATTGCAGACCAGCTGTTAATATTAAAACATATGGTGTATTTCATTATGCTTTTCATCCAATGGGTATGTTTTTTACTTGTCCATTCCTATTTTTCTCTCTTTAAAGTGACTCAAGGGACTGTCCCTTAGTTACATAACACCTAAAGGTGGGATTTCGGCAGTGTTATACACCATTATGGGGTAGGTTGGGGGTTCTAAGCAACGTTACATAACTATTAAGCCTCAACAATTAATTTGTTTGAAATTACTCACAAAATTTGATCACTTTTCCCCAGAATAAAAGATTATTTAAAAAGATTTTAAAGAAGGTAGTATATTTTCTCATTATTAGAAAAAAAAAAAAAAAAACCGAACAGTCTAAATAATGACTTAATCATAAGTTAAAAATTGCATGAAAGTGCACGAAACAAAACTGGAAGGGGTGTTGACAGCGTTATGTAATTTTTGAGGCAGGTTAAGAATTACAATTACACAGAGGGAGGGGGATCTGAAAGGTAGATTTTAGCTTTACATGATTTTGAAACGGCCACCAAGGCATTAAACGTGGAAAAAGTTCAAGGGATGGGTTCTGTACTTGTAAATAGTTTATTAATTGCCAATAAAAGAAAAAAAACTTTACACCATGAAATATGCTACCATGACAAAGCATCAAACTGGATCATTAGCAAAAACATAATGAAGATTTTGCACGTGGAAGTTGTACAAGCATCTCAATTTTTACAACAGAAACTGTTTGAAGATATTGAATCCAACATCCTTCAAAGACACCAATAACTGAAAGAATGCAAGTGTGGTTAACTTCACTTTTGCATACATAATGCACATTTTATACAATAAAACTTTTATCTGCATATTGCACCACCACTTCTGAATTGAACGTTCTGCATTCAATGGGTTGAAGAAAAAATTGAAGCTTTTAAAAATAATTTACAGAGAATGTCAACAATATAAATTTCTACACAATCATCTCTGATGTTACCTTAGACCGAATAAAAAAGAGCACTATGTCATGATTTGTTTTCTATACCCACATGTAACAGCAACAGCCTTGGTGATTTTATTGGGTGACACCTATTATTTAAGCTACTGAAAATTGTTTTAGCACGTAATTGACACAAATTCCTGTTAGTTTTTCAACACTTTTAATCAATACAGTAGAGTCCTGCTATTCCGAACCCTGCTATACCGAAAATTCGCCTATTCTGAACACAGTTTGTCAATAGTTGAAAACAGGAAAAATTATGAAGAATTAATTTTTGGTAAATAACGATCATTTATTGGTTTACAAAGCAGTTTAAAATATATATTCAAATGTATACTACAGTTCAAAAGGTTAGTTCTTGTATAACTGTAAGTTTAAAAAGAAGTATTTGTTAAAAACAGAGCCAAGTATAGTTAAAAATACAAAAATGAAAGTGGAATGAAAACGGATTAATTATAGTTATATTGTCTCCATTTAAATAAATCTGAAGAATAAGCTTTAATCATTGATATGAACACATAAAATAACTAACTTAGTAATACTACACACTTAGAAGTAAAGTCAGTGATTTTTTTTGACAAAGAGCACTAAATCTACTTGAAGATGCAATGTTCCGCCATCGCCACATGAACATAACGTCACTTGGTGTTGATGAGAGCATTTGCCGCATCTGCATGAGATATGATGTCAATTTAAGCATTCACGTCTTCTTAGTCACTTTCGTCCGAATCAATCTCAGCTTATGAGCCCTGCACCATTGCTAAAAAATCTTCATCTCCATAATCCTGGTGGCCATTGTCGTCGTCGTTGGCTTGGCCATTGTCAACGTTCGTCATCGAATGTTACTGCCCTCCTCTTCCGACTTTTACTAATCTGTGCTGTCAGATCGATCAGCACTAAACAGTATCAAGTTGACACTTAAGTACAGAAAATGGATATTCAATTCGTTGAATGGGGTGAGAGGGCGTAACCTTGACCCACCCATTTTATCTGCTTCAACTTTGTAGATGTTTATGCCTTTATCCAGTCAATATGCTTTTATTTTATATTAATCCGCCTATTCCGAACTTCCTGCTAAACTGAACATGGTTTGGTCCCAATTAGTTCGGAATAGAGGGACTCTACTGTACTAACATTAGGGTTATGGACAAGGATTTTTTTTTTAAATATGTCGATATTTTATTGATTGCAACAAGTTTGTTCTTTGGATGTTCAATTTAAGCTATTTTAGGTAAGTGCATTGAGTCAGTCCTATGCTTTCCTAGGACTGCGTGCGCTATCCTACATTGGCACCGTATCCTATTGCGCTATTTCTAGTCAGCACCGTGCGCTATCCTACTTTGGCGTATACGGAGCGTCCCTTGTGTGGCGGATAGGGGAAAGTCTGGTGGATCCGCTTAAACAGTCCTCCCGGCTAGGTCTAAGGGACCCGCTGACCACAAGTAGGTGCGGCCCTCCATTCATATTGGGGGTTGAGCATAGGGCTAACAACCCTATCTTGTAAAACACCATTGTTACGAAACGTCAACAAGCCTCGGAAGTGGATAGATCAAATGGATTAAGACCCAAGCTTAGAACAAAGGAATTGAGACTCGGCTCATGGAACATGGCGGTGCCAGGCAAAGTAGATATTATCAATGAAGAATTTGAAGCCTATAAGATAGATGTGGTAGCACTACAAGAAACCAAATGGCCATTCTGTGGAAAAATAAACACTGCAAGTTACCAAATACTATATAGTGGCTATGACGATGGGAGACACTATGCAGGCGTATGGTTTGCTGTAAAAAATACTTTTTAGAATCGGTCATAGCCTATGAAGCAATAAATGAGGATATGTACAATTAGGTTTAAGGGAAAGTTTCATAACATATCAATGATAAGTTTCTATGCACCTATTGAGGATAGTGAAGATGATGAGAAAGGTATATTCTATGCTCAGCTAGAGGAAGCATTTTCAAAGTTACCGAGCTATGATACCAAAATCCTTCTTGGAGATGCTAATGCTAAAGTAGGAAGAGAAATCATGTGGGAGAGTGTGGCTGGCAAACACAGCCTACATAATATATCAAATGACAATGGAATAAGACTTCAAATCTTTGCTTCTTTGATGAACCTGTACATTGTCAGTACTAAATTTCCACGTAAAGATATATACAAAGTAACATGGACATCACCAAATGGAAATACAAAGAACCAAATCGATCATGTACTGATTGATAAGAGACATATCAGTACAGTACTAGATGTGAAAAGTAAGAGAGGGGCAGTGTGTTGTACAGATCATTACTTGATTCTAACAAGCCTTAGACAAAGAATAAAGATTGAAAAAAGAAATGTTAATAAAATAACAGAGAGAATGTATCTGGAAGAAGATAAGAAAATAGAGTTCCAAGTGAAAATATCAAACAGATTTGGAGCTCTTCTAACAGAAGATGAGGAAGAGAAACAATTAGAGACAATGTGGCAAACCTTCAAAAAGAACATAAAAGAAACAGCAAATGAAGTTTTTATAGAGAAAAACAACCCCAAAAAACCTGGTTCAATAAGAAGTGCTGAGAATCAGTAATTAAAAGGAAGGAAGCAAAAAATAAACATCTAAAATGCAGAAACTAAGGAAACATACAGAGAAATAAACTTGGAAGTAAATAAAACACCAAGACGAGAAAAAAGAAAATTTATAAATAATAAACTAACAAAGGCAGAACAAGATTTAACAGTGGGAATTTAACACTAGGGAATTTCACAGAAAGGTGAGATTTTTTCAGAAAGGTTACAGTCCTAAAGTAATGGGAGTGAAAAACAAAGATAGAAATGCAGTTGTGGAAACATATAAAATACTTCAAAGGAAGTAACTACTTTGAAGACTTACTAAATGCTGATAATAACGTAGAAGATGAACAAGAGGGTGTAAATCACGAAGATGTTTTAGAACCAACTATAGGGGAAATTGAGAAAGTGATAAAAACATTAAAAAATGGGAAGGCGCCAGGGGAAGATGGAATACCTATTGAAATAATCAAAAGTGGTGGTATTAAAATAATGAAATTCCTACATACGATGATATTGAAAATTTGGAGAATGGAATTTATGCCAATGGAGTGGGAAGAGTGTGTGATAATATCACTATACAAAAAAACGAGATAAGCAAAAATGTACAAACCATAGAGGAATATCACTACTTAATGGTACATATAAAATACTGTCAAAGCTAATATTAAACAAACTAAGAAAATACGGAAAAGAAATAATCAGGAGAACAACAAGCAGGCTTTATGAAAGAAAGATCAACTACTGACCAAATATTTATTATAAAAGAGCTGGCCTCAAAATACTGGTAATACAACAAAAATCTTTATATATTATTCATTGACTTTAGAAATGCTTATGATAGCATTGTGAGATCAAAATTGTGGAAATATCTTAAGACAACAAAAAAATCCCAGAAAAGATAATTAGACTAACAAAAATGTGTGTTGAAGGCTCAAGAGGGAAAGTAAGAATAGAAAGAGATTTTACAGACACTTTTGACGTCAAAACAGGGTTAAGACAAGGAGATGCGTTGTCACCATTGTTGTTCAACCTCGCTCTAGAAGAATCACTTAAAGTGACAAAATCTGTACAAATAGGCGCAAACATTAAAGGTATAATCAATATTTTAGCATTTGCTGATGATGTGGCATTAGTATCTGATAATAAAAGTGATCTAAGAACGCTAGCAGGTGACCTGTTAAAAGAGGCCAACAAAGTAGGTCTTCAAATGAATGAAGAAAAGACTAAATATATGAAGATAGGGAGACAGACAGAGCCAATCGACTCAACACTGAACGTAATGGATTACAAATTTTTAGCCACTGATGAGTTCAAGTATGTATCTGGGAGTTACTTTGACTAGCCAAAATAAAATGGAAGTGGAAATACAAGTCAGAATTAATGCAGCAAATAGATGCTACTGGAGTCTCCTGAAGCTATTCAAAAGTAAACTACTGTCAAGACCCACAAAAATAAGAATGTATATAGCTATTATACAACCTGTTTTATTGTATGGATGTGAGGTGTGGACCCTAACAATGTATAACAAAAAAAGCTTAATTACATTTGAAAACAAAATTTTAAAAAGAATATATGGACTTACCTATGAATCAGGAGTGTGGAGAATGAAAAAGAACAGAGAGCTTAGAGAACTGTACAAGTGACCTGATATTGTGGCAGTGGTTAGAAGCAGAAGAATAAGATGGCTTGGTCATATGAGGAGAAGGGAAGAAGAAAAAATGATAAGAAGGGTATGGATGGAAAAACCAGCAGGAAGGCGACCTCTAGGACAACCAAGTGGAACAGGATGTGAGAAGTTTTGGTGGAGACATCGAGATGGCAGAGGACAATCAAATGCTTTGCTCCTATAATAGAAATACTGATTCTATAACTTCATTTTAAATCACACACCAATTTTTAATGTGCCACTCCCAAATCACAGCCTAGAATCTTCCTTAAATTACAATAACTTTTCAGTCAGCCAGAATTTGAAACCTCGATTCTCAGTGAATAAAGAAGTGTACCTGGCAATGACGCACCACCTTACATTGACAATTTCAAAACAATGATCTCTCTCATTAAAATTATTTATTACAAGTTTGTTATCCTTGTTTTATGTTATTGGTTATTTCTTGTTGGTATCAATGCTTTTAATTAAAATAATAATATATTGTTTGTTGGCTGTAAGCAGATCATTTAAAAACAAGTAATTTTATTGATGCTGTATATAGTATTATTACATGAAAGTAACATCTAATGTATCTTTTTAAGATGGAGCTTATATTGTTTTTTTTATGTTCTGCAGCACTAAAAACAATTTAAAACCAATAATTTATTATGTCAGGCCTTTCAATAACAATTTTACCTTTATTAGACACCTCACATTAAATACAAAAAGTCATTATAATTAATTTAAAAGTATAAATAAACAACATTTTAAAATTTAGTTATGTAGGTTTTTTTTTAAATAATATAAAAATAAAATTTTGATCATATGTTTAGTTATAATTTTAAATGTATTATATTTACTTTTTTTATTTAATGTGAAATGTCTGATAATAGCATTGCTATCGAAAGGCTTCGCCCTAAAAAGTTTTAAGCATTAGTTTGGAATTGTGCTTGATTTAATGACACAGTATACCTAATTTATATTAAAAAATAACTATTATTTTTTTTCAATATAAATTCAACATACTGTATATGTAACAGTATGTACGTGTATGGAGTGGGTGGGTAGTCAGTCAATAAGACAGCTGGTGTAAACCGACCAGGGGAATCCTCTGCTGTACAGGCAAAGAAGTGTAAACTATCAACCCGCATATTTAAGTCCTCACCCATTTGTGTTTAGTTCAACTTTCTTGTGTTAAAATCCCCATCTTCTTTTATTTTTAATCTCAACCCTCTTGTGTTAGTTTCAATCCTCATGTACAAGTTCCAACCCTCGTGTGTTTCAGTCTCAACTCTAATTAGTTCAAGTTCCAACTATTTAAAATCCCCTCTTGTGTTTTAAGTCCCAAACCTCCTGTTAAAACATTCTTGTGTTTCAAATCACAACCCTTAGGTGATTAAGTCAACACTTTGTGTTTATGTCTCAACCCAATCCTCTTAGTACAATTTACCACTCTTTTGTTCCAACCTTCTTTTGTACAAGCACAAACCATCTTAAGAATAAAATCTTACCCATTAGTGAACAAATCCCCCTCCCTCTTAAGTGTGTCTCTAAGTATGAACTCTCTTTTGTAATATGAGGGTGGTATTTGATTTATATTTAATTAAATAAAATGAAATACTTCTTTGATGAAACTGTTTATTGCAAAATATTTACTTAAACTTACTAATTCATAAAATCTTAAGGATACTAATATGAGGAAATACAACAGGATTTAAAAACTCAGCACTTTACTTAGCAGCACAGACTACGTATTAAACATTGTACATTAAAGTAAAAAAAAGGAAACCACCAAATAACATAAAAATATACAAATATGATAGGATAAATTTAATTATATCAAATACAGACAAACGCATTTACAATAAAATGTGATGATAACATTGTGACAGATTTTAGCATAGTGGGTATAACAGGGGATGTTAAAACTTTCATTTTACACAAAGACAATCCACTAAAGTTACACTAAACTTTGTATAGTACATTACAAACTATACAAAAATTAAAGTTTTTCCTGAGTCCATATACATGTAACAAATAAAACAGAATCACATACAATAAAAATGATAAAGTTAGCAAGTGATGTTGCTTCCTGAAATATAATAAAAGCATGGTCTAGGGCAGCTTAAAATGGACCAGTTTGATAATGAACACAGTTTTGAGAGATCTCATGACTGCTTGTTCATTTTCCTTAGGTTAAGTGTGTTAAACATGTTGTAGTTAGCAAATTTGTTTGATAATTAAAAAAAAAAAAAAAAAAAAACAATGTCTGATTCTTTGTCTTATCATATTTGCTAACTTATACCACCCAAAATGCACTTTACACAACTAATTATTACCAGTTTCACCAGTTAATGCCATTAAATGGGATTGAAAACTCAAACAAAAAATTAGTCTTCTATAGATAATAAGATGTGTAACACTTAAATGGTTAGGAATTATTTGAAATACATATTATAGAGTAGATGCCATCTATACCATGCTTGGAAGAACATCACAATCGGATGTAATGCGGCTTTATTATGATTCAGCTATACCAACACTCACGCAGAAAGGAAGTTTCATATGACAGATGTGTCTGTTCTGATTTTAGACAAGATAGCAACAGAGATACACGTGTTGTTATTAAGTAGACTAGCATTTGTAAATGTAAATTTTGTTTTATTTCCTTTCCTAAATGGTTAGGTGTAATAAAGAACTATGTAGTCCTAACCTCGCCATTTGTATATACAATAAATGCAATTTTCATTTCCTATTTGACCTTGACAACAATTTTGTAAGATAAAGAACACTGCTTTCAACTCTGGCTGATAAGATTGGAAGCATGTGTATTATGTTGAATTTAATTTTAGAGGTCAATGACAATTCTCTAAAAGGTATTAATCATGTACAGCACAGCATTTTATTATGCTGTGCATTGTCGAGTAATGGAGGTTTAATTGTACCTTAAATGTAAGTTATAATTGCACTTACTATAGTGTTATCTTGAAAATTAATTCAATCTGAGCACAACAAATAGCATTCGTAATGTTTTTAATAAGCTAAAGTTTTGATATTTGCCATTTAAAAATAAATCTAGTGTATCCATACTTGTTAAAAAGAAAAGCCTGTATTCTAACTATTGACAATGAATTATTGGTGACTGGGATTAATACAATATTGAAATACTGAGCAACTATATTTTGATGCCCGTTTTAAATATATTGCAGTTTATTAGTTTTAAATTTGTATGAATATCATAATTTTTCTGTTCATTATACTCAAATTCCTAAGAGGATATTAAGTCTAAATATAACGTAATGATAGGAAATGTTCGAATTGTGGCAGATAAACAGAGAATTGCTAGTTGTTTTATTGGTTAATGTCGTACATGTTAGGTGAAAGATCAAAACCTTCTTTAGTTAATACTAGTGCCAGCACTGATTTCAACATTCTAAAACTCAAAAATAATAATCAAGAAAACCAGGCAGGTGTATGTTATGTAATACAATGGGATTTTTTATCGGAGGGAGAGAAGTAAGTATTAATTACTACCTCATTAACCAATGTATTTGAAGAGTTATGCCTTAAGTTAAAAATTGTAATTTGATGAGTTATACCTTATGTTAATATAATTTGATAACACTTTTAAATAGTATGGCTAGAAATTTCCTAAATTTACATAAATATTTATTTTTTAATTTTTTTTTAAAACTTCACTCGCCAGTTCACATGGGCCCACAGGCCTTTGCGTGAACTTTATACAACGAATGAAGTACCGACCATTGGCTCAGTGGAGATTCGAACCTTGGACCTTGCCCTCCGATCTTCATAGCCTTAGCCACTGAGCCACCACGACGGTCTTAATACAATAATGTCAGTTCAGGGAAGAAGAGTCCATTATGATATCTAACTACTAAAAAACCTATATATAAGGGCTCTAAATGTAAGAAAAAATTATAGTTTTCAACAAAAATTGTTTTGTTGATATTATACGAAACAACATTTAATACCGATTTGATGGACTAAATGAACATACTTCAATACATAACTCAAATATACATTTTTTTTTTTTAAATCAAAAGTTTAATATATTTTACTTGTTCTTACTGAAGAACACAAATTATACTTGTTTCATTGTTATAAAAAAATTAACAGTTATATTTAAAATGCAACATCATCAGTCATGAGATATTTTTCATTAGTAAGACGCCGATCGTAGAGATATGGGCGAATGAGTATGAGTGTAGATGAACGAGTGTAGTCATTGGAACCAACTAAGGTCAACTGTAAACTCAGAAACAACTGTTCCTCAGAAAGAGCTATTTATTATGAGTGTAATAGCCAGAGCAACTCAGGGACCTACAGCTTTACGTGGAATTCAAACCACATAGTATTAATCAAATGTTCAGCTATTTTACAAGCCTTATAATCACTACTCTTCCTTACACAACATCTGGACCCTGACTATCATCCAACACAGACTTGGGTGTCTGTCTTCTCTAGTTGTGTCCACATCGATGGCAACCACTGAGTAGACATCATGTTGTTATGAAGAGGACCAAGCATAGAACCTATTGCCTACAATCTCCATAACACTTTGTCCCCAAGTAGCTGGGTTACAGCACTGTGCCACTTGTGCCGACTTTAGTATAAATAAATAATTTAATTGTATTAAGAAAATTTAGCTTAAACTGGACACTAATATTATTCATAATAACACTTTATAAAATTATTAATGGTACATTTTTTTTACTTATTTGCTCTGGCAGGATAGGGATAGGTGTGCAATTTTGGCACAATGAACAGTACATAGCGGTTACACTTCTGCCAGAAGGGTGAAACTGAATAACTCAGGACTGGAAAAAGTAAAGAGAAGTCACAAACTCAGAACGCAAGCTTAATGTTTTTTGTAGTTAAGTGTTAGGGGTTATATTGCAGCAATGACTACGAGACATGAATCTGTCCTTCTCATGTAAAAAAATTTATTTATGTGATTTCCAGTATTTTTCCAAATCATAGGCTACTTTTGCGCAATATAAGGAGGTGATAAGTGAAACTTTTGCGCAATGATAAGTGAAATTTTTGTTTTAATTTAGTGTATTAAAGAATTGTATGCTTAAATTCATATGTATTTTTTATGTTATCTACAATTCTGAAAAATAAGGTACTAGGACTTTATATATTACTCTATCATTAAATCTATAAATGGGCGAGCTGGTGGCCGATTGGTCTAAGGCATCAGGACTTTGAGCTTGGGTTAGAGATAGCGATGGTTCGAATCTGGCATTGGCTGGAAGATTTATCAGTATTATTCACCTTCTACTGTAATGGTTCGCCCCCTTACTCTGTTTGAATAAGTCCCTCACACAGATCAATGATACATGGGGAATGGCCAGAATAATGTCAAGGAGATTGTTCTCTCCTTTTTTACAAAAAAAGTTATACACTATGGAGTAAAGAGACTAAGTATATTGGCCAGAATCAGTGTTCTATAACAGGTGAAGTTAGACTTCAACATTTTACTACAAGACAAGAGTGTTATTTGAACATTTCCAGAATCTTTTCAATATATTTTTAATAATTAACTTTACAAAGAAAAAAATAGTTGAATTAAAATCCTGGCTCTAATAATAATAATAATAATAATATAAATATATATATATTAACAATATGCTTTGTATTGTCCACTAAATAGAATTAATATTATTACATAATAATATATTGAAAATACTGTATATAAATTTAATAAATTCTACTTTGGGTAACTACTAACTAACCAGTAAACAAATAAATAAATAAATAAATACAACTAACAAGTATAAATAATTCAAAACTACAAATCCATTATAACACCATATATCATATATTTCCAACATATATTTGTTTCTATGAAGTAAAAATAAAACCATTATTTTAAACTTATTAAATAGTAAATATGATTTATCAAAGTTTTGGTGACTTGATAATAGATTCGAATTATACACAAAAATGTGTCATCAAAGTCACAAGGTTGTAAGACCTAGTAGGAAAACTGTTCATTTCTATTAATGTCTTAACAAATAATAAGTTATTCTAAAAAATTAAATTGAACTTTGGAAAGTAATGAATATTATAAACTTGGATATATGAATAAAACACAAACAAGGTTACTTAAAACATCAAGTAATAAAAGTACAATAGAAAAATATTAACATCAATCACAGCTCAACATCACAAACACTGTCTCTGTTGAGTGTGCTGCACTAACAAAATCTGTACACAAATGTTAATTAAACTTTGGTAATTATTCATAAAGAATTATTTTCAAATTTGATTCTGATCAAGGCATGTTACTGATTGCCAATAATAATAATAGGGAAGATTTTCTTATGTTTTATGCAACTATTATAGAACTGCATACAAATTGAGGGCTATTCCTAGCATATTTCTGTATATGAGAAATTTGTTTATTTTTATTACAAAAAGGGAAACTTAAGATTTGCTTCTGCTTTGGTAACTGGTATGAATACTGGCAATTGTCTCAATTTTTGGGATTCTTATAGCGTTTCAAATTTGACGCAATGGATACAAGGCTAATTACTATCGCTTAAGTTTTTTCTGTCAAATAAATAACTCCAAATTGATCACAATAAATCAGGGGATACCAAATCAAATTAAAAATAGCAAACAAGTTTTTTTGTTTTCTCTCAACATTGATACCAGTGTGTGTGCGTCTGACTATTGATGATAAATCAGCAATTAATCTAAATTATTCTTAACAATATATATTTTTTACATAATTATATATCAAAACACGACAGAACAACATTTTAATGAAGTTACTCAATAACTTTCAATCATTTATGGTAATTGAAATACTGAAAAGGATAAAAATTATTTTAAATAAGCAATAAACTAGTAGGACAAAAAGTTTACTAAAAGCCTAAAATATTACTTTAACCTGGAACAGGATAAAGATTGGTAAAAACTAAAAATAACAATATACTCACAATATTTTGAGTAGGAATACAATATGTCCTAGTTTTAACCTAATTCACAATTTAGGACATGTAAATATTTTATTTAAATATATTCTATGAACTACTACAAACTAAAAATAAAGATAATGGTATAAAATAAATAACCAGATCTGATTTATTTTATATTTAGTATAGATTAATGCATCTACTTTCACTGATCTTCACCCTGAGGTGGATGGGGGAGGGGGTGAAAGGTAGGTGCATGTGATAAGGGTGTGCATGTAAGGGGCAGGGGGGCTCTTGCATCTGGGACCACAAAGATGAGCTAGTGAGATGTTGACTTACTGGAATCTCTGACTATTTGTTATTTCTGATTTGTTACATTTACAGTATTAAACATTTGTTATATAGGAAAAATATTGTTTGTTATGACATATATAAGATACAAGTATATATCATACTAAATGTAAGTAGTATGCTTGTTATTATAATTGCGTGAGTTAATTTGAGATATCTTATTTTAGCTTTATTCTTACATATTATGATGAAACACCTCACAAATTGTTCATATACAATAGGGTTTCCATTATTAGGAGGGTTTGGGTCAATTAGTAGGTGAAGATGTGACTCCTAGCCATCTAGTAACTGAAAGGGTTTCAATTATTAGGAGGGTTTGGGTCAACTAGTAGGTGGAGAGGTGACTCCTAGCCAGCTGGTAACTGAAAGGGTTTCCATTATTAGGAGGGTTTAGGGAAATTAGTAGGTGGAGAGGTGACTCCTGGCCAGCTAGTGACTGAAAGGGTTTCAATTATTAGGAGGGTTTGGGTCAACTAGTAGGTGAAGAGGTGACTCCTAGCCAGCTGGTAAATGAAAGGGTTTCCATTATTAGGAGGGTTTAGGGAAATTAGTAGGTGGAGAGGTGACTCCTGGCCAGCTAGTAACTGAAAAGGTTTCCAGTCTCTTCCAACTTACAAATGAACCAGTTTAATAAGAAAATTTAACTCCCATAGTGAAAGGAAGTCCTACTTTATTTTTAAAGCAAAATATTCGTCATAACTTTTTGCATTTTATCATGAAATAAAATATGTAAAATAACAATTAAACCTAAAGAACCCCCTTTCAAAGTTGGTGTTTCACTATTTTAGTAATTTCACACTATTGTATGCAGTGTAATTATCTAGGTAATTACTATGTTAGGATAAAAAGACTAATTTATTTTGAATTACCTTTGGCCAAATGACTCTGAAATATTAAGAATAAATAGTTCAAAATTTAATTTAGTATGAACAAAGACTAATTTATTAGTTGTAGAAGAAAGACAAGGTAAAGTGTTAATGTACTAACACTTGTATACAGCTCTTATAAGACTTGAAAACTGACATTACAAAAATGATAGAATCTCTTCTAATGATATCAGCCTACAGGTTAGAAAAGTTATGAAATTTATTTTTAGTTTATAAAACTAATACAACTATGTGATCAATAATAATATAGTCACATTATTATGTAGGTAATACAACTAATATAATGACTAACAATATTATAACTAACAAAAAAGATTTACGAGTATATATTGACATTCTTCATGTTTATTTAAAGTGTTTCCACTAAGTAAACAACCTCGCATATCTTCTATTGTGGCCCCCATAGACAAGTGACAGTTGCTGGGAATTTTTATATGGATAAAAATTTACAACACTAATTATTATACATCCAGCAATGAGCAATGGAGTAGTGCTAATTTTCACTTCAGCTATGGGTCTGAAGAAGAAAATGTCACACATAGATGAAAGATACTTGATGATCTCAAACAGTCATACCGTAGTTTTACTCAGGTCAGAAAATAACTCATGATAATAGTCCCTTGTATGTGGTTGCGTTTAATCTAATGAAGTGTGATGTTCAATATGAATACATTACATTATTGGTCATACAATTAAGTTTTGTTTAAAGGGGCAGGGAGTCTAGCAAATTTCAGATAAGGTACGTAGAAAAATGACAGTAATCGCAGAGTTATAAATTTTAGTTTTTGTTAGGTCCCTGATTTGAAATTATAAATTTAAATTAAAGTAGAAAATTACAGAATTGACTGTCACCTCCATAGTATTTAATATCAGGAAAAACTAAATAATATTAAAAACTGAACTTTATTGGAAAGTTCAATCTTTATTATACTATGGAAATGCATAGGCTTATCAATAAATTGGATAATGCTTTTATTTGTTGGGATAATTCCTTCACAGATACATGTAAATTATACTATGCAACATAATTTAATAACATTAATACAAACAGAGCCAATATATCAAATCCTGAAGGTTTGAAATCTAATAATTTAATTTATATCTTGGCCAACGTTAATACTAAATTAATATTATTTATCAGAGATCTGTTAAGTTTCAAAAACATAAGATCAACATATTTACCATCTAAATTAATAATTTTTGAGACCAAAGGAACTGAATGAAATATTATTACACCAAAAAGTGTAAAAAGAACCAGGGTTCTTATGGTTAGGCTGCACTCATTTAAATCTTCTCATATCATTTTAATTATACCCAAAAAATATCTTCTCGAAAACTCTTACACAGAAACAATACCAAAAAAATTTAAATAGTTACTTTTTATAATTAACAGCACAAGAAGGAAGAAACATTTGGTGGTGAAGACAACTTTGAGAGAAAGTAGCCAGCTCAATAAATGAAAATCTCTATTAATGCAGAAAGTAAAAGTAACTTTATTCTACAAAAAATTAAAAACAGCAACTGCTTTTGTTAACTTTGTTTAGTAATGTTATATTATTGAACTTTTCAAAATTTATTTTAGTACTAAACTAAAACAATAGCCATTTTCTTTTGTTACGACGAAATTGTAAATTAGAATATTCCGTATTACTGTACGTGACAGTTTAAATAATAAGAATTGATACGTTATTTTGTTTTATGTTGAATTTCTTTAAGTAAACAAATAATCACTCTTGGATCTTAGACCTACGCAGCTGGTGTCATAAATAGAATTATAACTATAATTCTAGTGACAACTGTGAGAAGGTGTTTCTACACTATTTACAAGATAACCAGATATACCGTCCATGCTGTGATGTGGTATCCTCAGTGGATAATAAATACTGGATACCCGAAGCCCCTCCCACACCATATAGTGGTATTGACCCCACCCTCTGATACATGTACAGTGGTAATGAAGGATGGTTAATCACTACTGTGCATGAATCATCACACATGGTAGGAGAGTAATCATCACTGTAAGTGTATGGGTACGTGAGAAGGTTGAATATGTTCGATAAACTATGTATTGAATTTAAAGAGCAAGTCAATACACCTGATAATCTATACCTTGATACAGTTCTCACCAGAAAATATAGATTCTAGGTAATCAATGCTACATTTGGAATTGGTTTTATTTTGCATTATATTTGAATCTATTTCTCTAAATATGATTACTAGCCATATTTTGTAATCAAATAAAATAACTGCAGATAGTTTAACCTTTTAAAAAATATGTGTTGAGTTGTATAGAAGTAGTGTTGATACAAATATGATAATACAAAAAATCATAACCTAACTAACAGTGACTAGTAAATGTAACGGAATGTTTAGCAAGATTGTCATCTCATTTACAAGAATAATGGATAGTGTTGGATACTGTGTAAAAATTAACTTGAAAAAACTGAAATATTGCTGTCATATGTTAAACCAAGGTCTAAAAGTATAAAATACTTTGGTTGAGCAAAGATAGTTTTGGACTAAGTCAATCTTCGATCTATCATAAAATTTTAAAAGACATCATTTGACGTAAAATTCATGGGAAAAATCTCAGCAACTTTGAAACTAAAAAGGAGTAATAGGAATGTGGACTCTCACCAGTACTTTTAATTAGTGTCTTTAAAAGGAAATAAAAGAATGTTGTAAACAGAAGGCTTAGTTTAAAATTTGCCAACTAATTAGATAAGATATAAATAAAAATATAATAGACTGCCTAGTATTTGTAGTTGATTTAGCTCAGGGTATTCCAACATCACAGAAACTATTCAACAATCTGGTTTAGAAGACTGCAAATTAAATTTACTATCATAGATTAAAACATAAAAAAAAAAAAAAAAAAAAAAAAAAAACACAAACAACCAGGGATCACATCAATATGCCTTTCTTAGCTGAACACTAATTTTAACAAGATATATTAAAAAGGTAAAAAAGAAAATAATCAGAAAAATGTCATCCCTTATTTACTAAAGAATATACAAATAGACTGAAGAGATATCATGAAATAGATAAAAACTTAAACTTCATACTGATATGCAAAAATGTAGGCCTAAACTTTATGGACACATAAAAAAAGAATTGAACCTATTGGACTGAATTTTATAAAAAACAAAATACAATAGCAGAACTGATGAAACGGCTCATGGTTATTACAGTCGATCTAAAATTAGCCAGTATAAAAAAACTAAATTCATGACAAAACAATTTTTAGACAATTATGGTTGGAGAAAATGGCCAGATGCTGAAAAAACTAGAATTAGCTGAAAATTCTAATGAGAGGAAAATGGCCAAAATGAAAAATTGACAGAAGTATGAACACAATAAATAGCTAAAAACAAGTGACACTAGCTATACATGATTCAGAAAAGTCCGAATATTAGTTTAAACTTTTTTATATCGAAAAATAGGTTTTTATCAGTTGTTTGCCATACTTAACCGTGAAAACCACATACCAGTAGAATGTAATGTACTGGTGTATTTTAATTATGTTCCTTTTTCCTTCATTTATGTCAAGGCTGAAACAGAGGTCTTTATCACTATCCCCATACAACCAAGGATCTTCTATACAAGGCAGTCGTCTTAATTCTAAAAATCTTAAAACTCAATACGTTGTGATATTTTCAAAAGATATAAATATTTTCTACTATCAACTTGTTTTGCCAATTCAAGAAGCTAATTTATAAACTAATTTTTTAATATACTTGTGTATTTTCTGCTTATATTGTAATACATTTGTGTTGGTGACGTTCACTTGTACTGTATTTTCTAATTTGCATTAATTGATTTGGTTCTCAAATTGTAAAAACCTCAAACCTTGCAATATTCATGTTCATTTTTTAGTTTTTTTCTGGTTACTTTACTTTCCAATTAATAATGTAAGACAACTTCGGCTGTTTTAAATTAACAAAGAAAGAGTGATTATTATGAATATTGTGGTTTGAAAAAATTTCATGGAAATGTGTAGATTATTGTTCATACATGTTCATAAATTTAAAAACACTGTCATACACTTATTTTTAGAACATTCATTTTCCAAAACAAAAGTGTAAAATCAGAGAACTATAAGCAATTACCGAATAATAGATAACACAAATTCATATAAGTATAAATGGGCAGCCCAACCAACTATAAAAACCCTGACTCACAAAATATTACAAACTCACCCGTGGCAGAAATGGAGGGAGAATCTATACAGGTAGAGAGGGAATGTCGAGAGAAAGTGGGTGGGGACTGTGACGGGGATGAGTTAGTCGCAAACCTGCTCCAGTTCCAGGCTGGGAACTATGGACAGGTGGGTGTTATTGCATGAAATAATCTGGATGGTCGGAGTCTTTTTCAAACCTCTTTGCTTCTTCTTGCATACTTTCCTTAATTTTGAGAATGGCAGCTGATTCCGTCTGGTCCTGTAAGAAAAAAGGAGTATGTTTACTGTCACACTCAACATAACAATTCACCCATATCTCAGTTGAGTTTAAGAGTATAATCTTGATATTTTACTGTATATTAAATAACAATATAAGTTTCTACACTGAATTAATCTAAACAAAACAAAAAACAAAAAAAAAACAAAAAAAAAAAAAAAAAAGCAAGAAGAAATATTACTAAACCATGCAACATATCCTTCATTGTTTTATTGAGACAACGGAATTAAAGATGGAAGGATTATTTTTTAAAGGAAGTACAGCTTGTCCCAACTGTTCAGAGTATAACATAATTACTAAAGATGTTATACTCTGTATTAGGGATGGGTTGGTCCCTAAAGTCGGTTCTCGGTTCTATCAGTTATTGACAAAGAACCAAAACCAAGAATCGAAACCAAGAATCGAATCGATGGGAAAATCTGGTTCTGCGGTCTAGTAAAACAAATGGGGAGATGGCTTTCATATCAGAAATGTTTCATGTGTGAAAAGTGCTGATAAACAGAACAATCATTGACCACGAGATAAACAATATATCTTTGTCAGGAAATATCTACCTGTAGAAGGCCACTTCCTTATCAGTACATGATTTGGCTACGAAATAAACAAAATATCTAAGTCAGAAAATGTTCGCCCTTAGTCTGGCCACTTTCTTATCAGCATGTGAAAAGAGACAGATAACATTAATGAATAGGAATTCACATGCAAAGGCAGGAATTAAAGCCTTTCAGTTTTTGTTCAAGAGTTCAGGAGTCCAGTCATCCTTTATGCCTGAGCTCCACCCTTGTTATCCCTTTCTTATCACTTCCTGCCTGTTAAAAAACACCTTTTGGAAACATTCCATTTGTTTACTACTCATCTAACATTCTGAAATTAATTATGATGCTTCTAGTTTTATTGTTTATTTTGAAAAATAAAAGGTTTTTATGCACTTAAGAAATTAGAGTTTATTTATTTAGACTTGTAATGAAAAAATAATGTATACAAAACCTAGGGAATTGGATTGAAAAATACATTTTCAAGATTAATATTGTATCAAAACTAAATAAAATGAGTCTTTAGCATTTTTGCTTTTAAATAGTTCAATTTTATTTTTTTACAAAGTCTTAAACTGCATTGACTTAACATTTACTGACCTAAAATAGTTAATTATTTCTCAAATTTAAAACAAAATGTATACTGTAATTTCTAAAAACATTTATGGTAATATTGGCTGTAGTTTTTTTATGAATGTGAGAAGCATTTATATTTTCTTAATTCCGTACTATAACCAATTGAGAAAAGAACCAATAGTTAATACAAATAATTTTTTGAATTAATTAAATTATTATTTGTTTTTGCTGTTTATTTTTATTATAATTTAGTGGTGGTAATTTCAATCAATTGTTATGATTTGTTTTTGAATAAATTTTATTACTAAACCAGACCTAAAATGGCAGGTTATTTTTCAATTTTCTCTAGGATTATAAGTTCTGTAATTTCTTCAAGGTAAATTTCAATTGCATACTAATTTGAGCATTATGTTTCATTTAACTAAATTGTATACTTTTTTCAATTTAAAGTAAATACTTTTTTCTGCAAAAAATATAAACAATCATACCCTGAGAATAAATAAAATGTTACCAATTCTTTAGTTATTGGAAATATTGTATGTCATTTAATAGATTTCTAGGGTGTATTATACTTCATATTGGAGAAATCGCCAAAATACTATGCACTGTTTTTACTGACTGATTCCACATAATTTGTTGATTCACTGGCGTAAAGGTATTAGAAAAATTTTTGGAGACTTTCTCAAAAAGTATTCAGAACCGAGAATCTGGAACCGATTTCAGTAAAGAATCGAACCGGAACAGAAAAAAAAATGGAACCGACAAATCACTTCTCTGTATGTATAAATTTACAATTAAAAAAGTAGTATTACTATATTAACTCATTAAATTGTTTACCTCGAGATTTGTGGTCAAAGCCATTTGCAAATGGAACACAAATTATGTTGGAAGTGCAATAGTTTCGCAAATCCAAACCCTGAACGTAAAGATAACCAGAATCTGGAGGGCGGAAAGCACTCTCATGCCACAGCAGTGACTAAAAGCACGCAATGTACTTAACATTGAACATGGGTGTAAGATCATTGAGTTTGTTTAACAGTTGTAGCTTTTTTGCAAACTGTTGTATTCTTAAATAAGAAATAATAATTTGATACAGTAATAATATCAAAAATTTGTCTTTTTTAAACTCCTGATAACCAAGCGCCATTTTGTTCATATTAGTTCAGGTTTGCTGGAGTACTGTACTGTACCTGACAGTTGGTATCAGGTGTTTTGAATACAATCACTACAGTACTTTTAGATGCAGCTTTGTTTACTGCATATATATACTCCACTCAAATCAAATTCTGACAAGTATAAAATTAATAGAAATAGTGCTTAGAAGAAATAATGTTTGTTTTCTTTCATGAAAATAAGTAATAATATCAAAATAAATATTCACACATGAATATAGACTGAACAAATAAATGAAACGGTACAAACAATGGTATTGACCCACCCAACCACTCATACACATACAGTGGTATTGACTCACCCGCCTACCCATACTCGTACGGTGTTATTATATATTATATGATATTAAATAAATAATTTTTTATTGCAGAAGCACATGAAGACATCAAAATGCATTACAATCGTCAATTTCTTCTAAAGGCTATAATGTAGGTTTTAGTTCTAAATAATATACAACATATATACACATTGTTACTGTATGGTAAAAGTAAAATAAATATAATAGTAACAAAAATAGAGATATTTAGTCAACACAATTTTATATAAGTTAGCAATCCCAAGGTACAATATTTAATCAGTAACAAACAAAATGACAATTAATAGCAATGAGTCACTAAGTACAAAAACATAATAGACTTAAAATTATTACATTTAAAATACTTAAAATTACAACGCTTATTCAGACTATATAAATAAAATATTATATTTATATATAAATGAATATTAAGTTTTATATTCATCAATGCCCTACATAAAATTAGATTAACACAGGTTTTCGATAGATTACAAGAACACTCATTGCTTCCTCAATTAGATAAATGCAACTTTTTGAAGAGAAAAAATTAAATTCCTTGAACATTGCTTGATTGAAGAGGTAGTCACACCAAATGACTAAAAAGTAAAAGGTGTTAAAGATTTTCTGTTATCAACTAACCCTAAAAACATTCAGCTTTTTAGGCCTAATTTGTTACTAAATTGTTATATTTGTTTCATGCCAGACTTTGCAAAAATTGACAAACCACTTAACAGTTATTAAAAAAGATACTATAATTCAATCAAAACCAGAACAACAAGAATCTTTGGACCATTTAAAAATCTTAACAGTAAAACCAATTTTACATTCTCCTGATTTTTGAAGAAAATTGATATTACGAACTGATGTAAGATAGCAGTAGAAGCCGTTCTGTTCCAAGAAAAAATAGGCTCAGATAAACAAATGGCATTTGCTGGCCAAACATTCAATAATGCTGAATCTAATAACGGCACAACTGAATTGGAATTACTTTCCATAGTGTGAGCCACAAATAATTTTAGGATTTATTTAAAGGGCTGACATTTCAAAACTGAAACAAACCACTAAAGTGACTTTTAGTATTAAAACATCCGGATCCAGAGTACTATATATATATATATATTTTTTTTTATATACTAGAGTACTATAATTTTTGCCTAACAATTCAGTACAATGCTTTTTTACAGATCAAGTAACGGTCTATTTTATACATTTTTAAATCACTGATTTGCAGCATTTTTAAAAGCACCAACATTTTGTGTTTTATATTTTTTTTAATTAGAGAAACCTGCGGTTTTTTATTTTTATTGCTCAGGTTTTTTTAAAGAAGATGCAGAAACAGTGGAATTGGATTAAGACGAAAATGAAAAAGAAAGTCAAGAATCTGGGTCTACACTTTTCAAAGCATTTATGGCAGCAGAAACACTGTTCTTCTACATTGATTTAGAGACAGAAAAAAAAAAACTAAACACTTCTGCTGTTCAGACATTAAATTATAAATTTTTTAAAGAAATCAAACCCTACATGATAATCAAACTAGGCACTGTTGTTGTTTTACTGCTATAGTATATTCAAATGTATTTTGTTGTAGGATTAGGTTTATTGTTCACAAACTAAAGAATCTATTATACTGCTCATGTAAAGTAAATACTGTATTGTGATAAGGAATATTATGTTTCTATAAATAAAACACGATCACAATAAATTACATTCATTGCAAAATTGTACAGTAATGTTTTCATTCTTTTTAACTGTTAAAGTGGACTAAAGCCATTTTTAGCGTGTTTTTATACTTGAAAGATGTCTTTTAAGGGTTTATTTCAAAAATTCTGACAATTTATTAATCCGGATGGAGTTCAGTCCCAATTAATCCAGATTATTAATGCTCTTTTCTAATCTTAACTGGTAAGATGTTTGACACATGATGCTTGGTAGTGTTTCTCCCAGATGGTACACAAAAATGTTTTCTTATCTTACTTTAAATAAACAGTTTTATTTACAATAATCAATCTTGCATATTCAGGTGCTTTGTTTTTTCGTGGTTGAACTGTAATAGTTATTTTGAAATTACTACTTTATATTATGATTTCACTTTAATACCCAACTGTTGCATGGAACCCATACTAAAGCCGATTACACACAGTTTTGCCGTCACCGCCGTTTCAACAGTGGCACATTAAATTAAATGGGAGCTTACACACAGGGTGGTGACGTGACATGGCAGCAATTTTGCTGTTGGCGGTCAATGTGCAGCCTTAGCCTGCCACTATTTTCAATGGCAGTTGTGCCATCGCCGCCCAAGTACTAGCGTATTGGATCAAATGGATCCTTGCACACAGGGCAGATTTACCGATCGTAGACCACTGGTGTTTTGTTTCTTGTAAACGCTGAAGAAAGCATTTAATTTTTGGTAACCTACTAATATTAACTTTCGTGAATAATGTAGTTTGTGAGTTACATTGATAATGTTAATGATGTGTTAATATTGTTGATTCAATATAATTTTGTAAGCTTGTTGCTTATGACTGGTGACAGTTTTTCTTCTAATCTCTTGGCATTGATAAAGTCATATAACTAGAATGTATTGTATATTCACAGTACACTAATTACTATTCTAAACGTAAAAAAACATTCAAATCCTTAAACAAAATGGTCTATATAACACTGCCTGTAAACCAACTTTCTCTTAGGAACAAGAAACTAGCCGAAGGTCCATGAGTCATACAGGCGGTGGTGACAGGTTTGCCGCTCTGTGTGTAAAGTAACAAAAATTGTATGAGCAGCAGCAGCAAATTTACCTCAACGACGAAAACCTCCCCATGTGAGTAACCGGCCTTATACTTACATTCTCAGCTGGTCCGAAGCCACCCAAATTGTAGTCACCCATTCCACTACCACTGTCTTCACGTGGTGTGCCTGGTCCTCCATTAGCTGGGGAGTTTTTCATTCCGTCAATACTGTCTCCATTTACGTTCATCACTGGACCCATTGGCCCCAGAGACCCACCCTCAGGGCCTCCACTCATTGGAAATTCCTAAGAAGAGAGGATTTGTTATTACTAATCATTATGATCCCCAGAATTAAAATTAAATATTGTATACATTTCCAGGAGGAGAGATAGTTATGTAAAATACCATGTTATATTTAATAAGTAATAATACAATAAAATTCATCCTTTGAAATTGTTTTTTCATTACCAAATAAAACTTCCCATTTTTATTGATGATATAACTCAAACCCTCAAAGGAGTATAACCTTTCTGGAAAGTCCTTTGTAGCAGTTTGAAAGCCCCAATGTTTTTGACATAATAATGTATGGAGGGAGAAGGAAAACAACATAGTCAAAATCAAGTATTACAACTTAAAATTTTCTCTTTTTTACTAGTATGCAACATTTATTTTTTATTATTACAATTTACAAAAATGTCATACAATAATTAAGGAGGACAGTATAAAATTATGTTTATTTTTGTATTAACAATGAACACCTCACACAATTTATCTACTAAAAGTGGGAGGTAGTTTGCTGGTAACACCTGACATTTGATGGGACATGCTAAATCAGCTGCTCGGAATGAGGTATAATAGTATTTATATTTACATACTGCGATGAAATATTTGGTGTAAGTTTAGGCATTCGGAAATTAAAATAGGATATGCTTACAAATATACTTGAAAGTTTAAAAATTTTTATATTTAAAAACAATTTTATCTACAGATTGCAAATTTTTGAGAAGTAACAATATTAGTATAATATAAATGTGATGGTAATGGTCGTAGCATCAACTTGTATTCTCTTGCACATGACAGTGAACTGTTTACTCACCACCACCCCCCGACTGATTTATGACTTATTGTAGTAAGGAAAATTATACTGCATTAAATTTGATTTATTTTGAACTTAACAACATACACAATCATTTTTTATTAAATGACAATTTTCTGCAATAGACCAAATTAAAAAATGTTCATCATACAATTCTGCAATTGGAAAAAGAATTATGGGAGAATTTCAAATTTGTGACATGAATATTTTGAAAAGGTTATTTCTTCCAATCCCATATTATATGTTTTAAACTTCTTATAACTAGTTGTTACTTTTGAAAATAAATTATAATGGCTGAGAACAATGATTTAAAGATTATGTTTAAAATGTATAAAGTTGTTATTCCTATCTATTTTTATAGAGATAATTTTTAATAGGCAACATTTCACTTGTGCCCATTGTTAAGACAGTGGGAATTATTGCCACTGTCTAACAATGCCAAGTTCTTAGGAATAGAATTGGATCTAAAATTAACATGGGACAAAGGTATAGAATTATTGCAAAGAGGCTAAACTCTGCTAGCTTTCAGATGTTGGTTTTAAGGGACATCGTGGATTTGAAAACCAGACTGATTGTTTACTATGCATATTTCTTTTCAATTGCTCAATATGGAATTGAACTTTGGGGTATAGCTTCTCAGGCAGATAAGGTTTTTTAAATCAAAAAAAGTTTTTAAGAATAATGACATTTTCATCTTGCAGGTCATCCTGCAAGCCAATTTTTAAACAATTAAAGATATTGACTATTCCTAATTTATACATACTAAAAATTTTAATGATGGTTAAGACAAACTTGAGTAGTTTTTATGATGAACAAGTTGATCATGGGTATAATACTAGATTTAAAAATAATTTGCAGTACCCTAACCATCATCTGAAGCTTATTGAAAAATTACCAAACTATATGAGAAAAAAGATCTTTAATAAACTCCCCCTTAAATACAAGACTTTAATCAACACAAACTATTTTAAAAGCAGTATTACCAATTTCTTGTTGGAAAAAATTATTATAGCATCAGTGAGTACTTATGTGATAGCGACATGTAAGCTATATTTTATAAATTAAGTATAGTTTAATCAACACAAACTATTTTAAAAGCAGTATTACCAATTTCTTGTTGGAAAAAATTATTATAGCATCAGTGAGTACTTATGTGATAGCGACATGTGGTGATAGGATATATAGTGGTCTATAATGTTAGTTACATTAAACAATAATAGAACAATCTCCTCTAGGTTTTATTATGTTATGTAAGTTATTACATTATTAATTTTGACAATGTCACCTGTTTTTTAGCTGTGCTATTCATGTAAAATGTTTATGTGACAATAAAGAAATTTTGATTTTGTGCCATATTAATTAGAACTAAAAGAGATTAAGAGCTTATGACATGTCATCAATTATTTACTAGACATTTATGATATTTTGTCTTAATAAAAGTATTGATCCAATCTACAAACATAATATATGAATTATTTTTAATAACCATTATTTTGGATAGTAAATTACCATTTTAAACAAGAATCTTAATCAAACATACCAACCCGGCTATCTCAATTTTTAGCAGCCTAAAATTATCCTTAAAAAAGTTCTTTGAATAAAAAATATGACTGCAAATGCACTTCTTAACAGAAAAAGGAGGATAAATGTCAATCTCTTTGTGATATTTTCTACATGGTTAGTGTTTGAATATATAAAAAGAGAGGTAGAACAGAAGGGATAAAACAAAATATAAAATTACCAGGTTTTAGACAAACATATACTCATTTAAATACTTTTCTTGGCATGAAAAGTAAGCCAGTCTATACCCCTCATTCAAGATCAAAATTATATTTACTTAGTAGTTTAAAGATTAAAAATATTGTTATAATGATTTAAGTATCTGTTAATTTTGTTTGTAACAAATCAACACTTTCAAATAGTCATTAAATAATACCGTAGCTGTTTACTTGTAACATGCTATTTGTTAGTCTTTTATTGATAGAAATTCAACTTTTAACAAGAAATATCAAAATTGCATTTTACCCCAGGCATGTTACCCCCAGGAACTGGCTTCATCATAGTATACATGTTTTCTCCTCCTGAGTTTGATGAATCTGAAATAATATTGATAATTAGTGGCCAATAATAAATTGTCTTATGACAATAAATAGGTGCAAATATTAGTAAAATAATAAACAGTTCATATTTAGATTCCCGAGTTGCTAGTTTTACATCATGATACAAACGTGACACAAAGAGTACTGATTTGCTGAAATAAATGTGTACATATATGAGTGGGTGGGTGTACTAAATTTAAAGAAACAAATACATAGATCAACTTGAACTGTCTGTTAAAAGACAGATGAGTAGTGCGTTCCAGCCACATGGAGGATATTTTTATAAGTGAAGTTGTTATTTTTACAGTAACTGTCTTAGTAACCACTTGTTGGTGCCGCAATTACCCTTGGTAAAACAAATTTGTCTTTTTGTGAGTATAATTTTTTAACAAATAACATGTATTTCTTAGTCGCGTTATGACAAATAACATGTATTTCTTAGTCGTGTTATTACAAATAACATGTATTTCTTAGTCGTGTTATTACAAATAACACGTATTTCTTAGTCGTGTTATTACAAATAACATGTATTTCTTAGTCGTGTTATGACAAATAACATCTATTTCTTAGTCGTGTTATAACAAATAATAGTGCTTTATATCCTAAGAACATACTATTATTAGCGATTTTCCCTCTTAATTAAACCTAATTTAGCCCTATATAACAGAATTTTAGAGAAACAAAATATGTTATGATTTTTATACATGAATGTTACTTATGACAGATAGTGACTTTTCATTTAGATGGATTTGTTGACAAATATGTGTTTTATCAAAATATAAAGTGCAAAAAAAGTCTATTATTTAATCAGCCTGCACACAGAAGAACATTCTATGACAAGAAAGCCACGTAGCTGGAGCCAAATACTTCAATGCACTACCCCAGGAATTAAGAATTTTACCTTCCCGACAACTGAAGATCAAAAACTGTCAAGATGGCTTCTGGAGAGACCTTTTTATAGCATTGGAGAGTTCATGGACTGAAAAAACTTTCAACTTTGAAAAGTGGGTACTCTTAAAAATGAATTAAAAAAATATGATTTTTTCCCCCTCTTGCTTGTTGGAAAACTGTACTATTGTAATCTGTGACGCTTTTCAAGGCTTGATAATTTTGAAATAAAGAATCTCTCTCTCTCTCTCCCTCTCTCCCTCCCTCCCTCCCTCTCCCTCCCTCCATGGAACTGTATACAAATATTTGTTAAAGGCTAACCTCAATCAGAATTTTCATCAACAATTGTTTAATTTGTTCTCTTTTCAAACTAATAAGTGCTTAGATTCATATTATTACAATGACAGTATATTTAACAACATACTTTGGAAAGAAAACTTTGATAGTCTACTCTATTTATGTTTATTACATTATTTTGTTTTTGAAAAAACTTACAAATAAAAAAAAACATCCCATTTTATGAACTGCCATTACCACACATCTGAGAATAACAGAACTAACTTGAAAATTATTCTTTACAGTATAGGAAATAGTTATATTAGTAAGTTAAGTAAATTTATAATAACTATTTACACAATTTTTAGTATGATAGACAGAGTTAGTTTATCATGAATTGCAATGTCAACATCATTGTCTCTTAATTAATTGTCTTCATCATTATTTTTTAAGTTTTTTAATCAAGTTTTACCATTATAAACCTTTTTAAGGTAAGCAAGAAACTACCTTATCAGTACCAAAATCCATATCAGTTCTAGAAAAAAAACTGATATTTAGGGTATCATGTACTAAAATGTCAACATAATCCATAAACCTACGCAATGACTGAAATGTCAATAGAATTTCGTACACGTTTATCCAAATAATCAGTTTTGAACCTCATAAGAGAACAAAGCTGATCTTAATAGAAATAGTGGCTTAACCTAAAAGATGTGATCAAATGTTATAAAGTTATAACTGCAAATACTTCTTATTTTTTATAAAGCCTACACATTTTTTAATATTACTACACATTACATAAGTTGTTTGACTTATACAAGTGATGTGTCTGTGTCAGCAAAGGAAATACGGCAGTTTTATGGGAGTGTCAGCATCATAAATATGCCAGTGTTGTGCCAATATCAGCAATATGCCAGTTTTGTGTCAGTGTCAGCAATATGCTAGTTTTGAGTCAGTGTCAGTATTAGAAATACAAAATTTTTGAGTCAGTGTCTGCAAACTAAATGTATCAAATTTGTGTCAGATCATAAATACTTAAATTTTGTGTCAGTTTTCAGTAACAGAAATACATCAGTTTTGTGTCTCGACATAAGAAATGTGTCAGTTTAGTATAAGTGTCAGAATTGTGTGAGGGTTAATATAAGAATTTTGTCAGTGTGATACATCAATTTTGTGTCAATGCCAGCATCTGAAATATATCAGTTTTGTGTTAGTGAAATATATCAACTGACACTGACACTAAAATATGTCAGTTTGTGTTTGTGTCAGCGTCAGAACTATGTCAGTATCAGCATCAGAAATGTGTCAGTGTCAGCAATACGTCAGTTTTAGGCCAGTGTCAAAATCAGTTACCCCCTCTTTATTAAAAAAAATATATCACAACTCTTTCCTCTAAATGTAAGGCGAACTAAACATACAAGAGCTGTGAAGAAAATTTCAGAAGAGATAATTTTAAGTTTGTAAGATCTATCACTACAGAAGATAATGAAAATTTCATACTCCAAATAACCATGAGCATCATCAGGACTGACTTTGTTTGTAAGAAGGTAACTGTAGTCCATTAGACAGAGCATAACTGACTTAACTGAGCTATCATTTATTCACATTGAATTTTTATTTTATCACATTTTTTGAAAAAATTAACTGTCAACATTCTAATTATAGTTTATTACAGTAAATAATTGAATAAGAATAGTTTTATTCCCACTTATGTTCTGTACCGTACATTATATCAGCATAGTTTTTTTTAAATGTTTGTTACACAAGTTTTTTTATAAGTACAAAGTCTTTTTGTGTAATATATTAATTCAATTTCTAAAAAGCAACAACTGTACAGCTTTTATAGTCATAAATTTGTGTCTTCCTATAAAAATCATTTAGACTAACTTCTGCCATGTCAACCCTCCTTCCTCTTACCCTATAAAACACTTACTAAAGATTGTTTCAGTATTAATTTTACGTATTTGGGCGTCTGTCTGAAAAATGCAAGTACATGTATACTCTATAATGATTGTGATATCATGACTTGTGAAGTGTAGATTTTTTTTATAGAACAGCTCACTCGCAATCTTCATTCTAAAATGTATTTAACTATCCATTTCATAACAGCGCAACATAAGAAAACCTAGAAAAGTATATTCACCCACAAAGCTTTTTAATTACGAAGACCATGCACATTTATGGGGATTATTTAAAAATATGAGTTTTTGGCATGTCACAAAATTATTATCATTTTGAAAATAATTAAACTCATTCATATAATAACCAATATGGTTTTTTTTAAAAATAAACGACTTTAGAGACAAAACTAAAACAGTAAATGCCATCAAAAACTGTTTTTAAGGCAACACCATAATTAAAAAAAGACACAGACTTTAAACATAAGTGATAGCAACAAGAAATAAAATAGACTAATAATAATTCTAAAAGATATGGATAGCACCCAGTTTATTTTTCACAAGTATTACAGATAAAGAAATTTGCTGCTAAAACTGTCAAGAAAGGACAAAATGACCTAAGGCTACAAAGAAATAAACCATCAGCTCAATCTGCCATCTACTTATGAAAAAGAAACTTCATTTTCAAAACAGAGAATTCAGTTAAAGGTCGATTCCACTAGGATAGTTTACATGTCCAACTTCCTATTAAGTTAGTTGGAGATGTAAACTATTTACAGCTTTTAAACATTAGCTGCTTGTCGGCATGTTTAAAAGCAATCAAGTATTTTAGTTCGTTAGTGATGATGCTGCCTACTCGTTCAGTAGCGTACTAGCCAGTGAACTGAAAACATGTGGCTGTGTTTGATTTGTTATTTGATTGAGGAACCTTGATTTTTGTTTCTGTTTGTTGATTTTGTTTCTGTTCAACATTTAAAAAATCCATCAAGATTTTTTTATGTTGAAATAAGATAAATATATTAGCTAAACTTAAAAACAAAAAAGACGATGGAATATCTGACAAATATTTTGAAACATGCAAGTATTTCCCTAGAGTTATGATTATTTCAGGTGCTGAATTTAACTTTGGCAATATTTAGTCAATGTCCAAGCTGCATTTTGTACCTGATCCCTGGCTGACCAAACATGTACTTTTATAACAGGACGTAAGAAGCATTAGGTTTTCATAAGGGAAGTTGAAGAATGTGTTTAGTTTCGTTCATTTTCAGTATGTTTACTATTATTACACTGTGAAGGCATGTTAATATTAATGTAAAAATTTTACCTTCTATGTTTTAAAATAAAAAATATAATATAAGTGATGTAAAAATAACAAATTTCAAAAAAATATGTTATGATTGCAGGAAAACAATAAATAATTAATCCTCTTAGTGCTGTGAGGCCAAGAGAGAGCTTCATTTTTTTTTTTTTTTTTTTTTTTTTTTTTGAGAGGGTCCAGGACTTCCAGTAGTGCACCTACATAAAATGATGTCGCATTTGTAATTATATTGTTGTGTTAGAGAGAATAATTAGCTGTCTTTTTTTAATATTTAGACTATCCTTTATTTATTTTAAACCTAACTGTGAAACACAGAAGTATAGTTAAATATACTTTTAACATGTTTTACCCCATTTTTTTTATTGGTTTGTATTTTTTGTCTCTTCGTAGAAAAAGTTGAATTAAATTGAAATTGTGTTCTATTACTACAGCACTTCTATTTTTAATTTTTTTTTTCTATTTCATATTAGTTAAAACAACTTAACAGCAATAAACTGTTGAAAATTTTTAGACATAGATTGCTCAATAAATATTATTGATGAATGATTTAATGTTGATGAAAAGTAGATACTTATCAATCTAAATTGATTTAATGACAAAATCTATTTAAAATCTTATAAGATCATCATCCATTGTGTTGTGTCACGTACTACCACTGTAAGTGTGTGGGTAGGCGGGTAGGCTACTGCCACTGTATGTGAATGGGTGGGGTCACTATCACTGTATGAGTATGGATGAACAAGTAGGTCACTTCAAATTGACGTGTATCCCCCTCCCCCCATGAGAGGGTCACTACCATTGTGTGTATAGGTGAGCGGGCTGTTCATTACCACTATAAGTGTATGGGTGGGCAAGTAGGCTACCGTCACCTAACATGTATGGGTGGGCAGGCTGGTCTCTACCACTTTAAGTGTATGGTTGGGCGAGCAGACTACTGCCACCGTATGTGTATGGGTGGGCGGGCTGGTCTCTACCACTATAAGTGTATGGGTGGGCGGGTTGGTCTCTACCACTGTAAGTGTATGGATGAGCAAGTGGGCACTGCCAATTGACATGTATCCCCATACACTTCCCTCCCCCATGGGTGGTCTCTACCACTGTGCGTGTTTATCAATACTACAGTAAGAGTACGTGTGGGTGTATGGTTAAAAACCTTTATGTATGATGATCTTACATGATTAAAATAGATTTTGTAATTAAATCAATTAAGACAAATCTGATATGAGTTTACTTCTCATTAATATTAAAATAAACTGTAATATTTGTGTTATTTTATATGAATTTTGTAATAAAAATATTAACATTTATTGTAAAAAAAATACAATCCCTAAAGCATGAACTAAATGTCACATACTCACTGAAATCAGCACAGTTAAAAAGAGGAAGTAGTATAGCAGTTTACGCGAAAAACTTGTACAAAATTTATTATGATTACATACTATAAAATTATATACAAAAAACTACAGATTACTTATATAATTTGTTAGTGATATATTTAATATATTGCCCTAAAGATTTTATCTAATCTTTTTTGTACATATTACAATTGATAAATAATTGATAACACCACTAGAAAGAGAGTGCCTATATTTAAGAGCAGCACTCTAATATAATTTGTAAATTAAAACAGTTTTCCAATTTATTAATATTAACATGAAATAAAATGTAATCGAAAAGAGTAAATTACGCCCTTAAAAACTTGCTGGTAAAACTACTTCATGAAGCAAACTAAAAATTAAATATGAAAGTGGCATTTTATCAAAATCCCAAAGGGTTTCCTTGTTAGTAGCTGGTCAACATTTAGTAGATTCCCATAGAAATATATCCTTACCATTAACTGTGAAACCAATTTTTCTTACAATAAAATTAAAGTAATTCAATTCATATTTACTGATAGACAAAAGAAGACAGACAGCCATCAACAACATATGTCCGTACTTAGAAATATCAACCAACAAAATATATAACGTTTATTTAAACATTACTTTTGCTACCCAAAACCATTAATACACATTCAGAAAAACAATCAAGCTAAATACTAAATTAATACAGGTTAAGGAAAATAATGAGGAAGCTTCAAACCAACTCAACCAATGTTAAGGAATCAATAAAATCACAGGAAAACCAACAAACTTAAAAGAAAAAAAAAGATCACCTTGCCGTGTAACAGGACTGGGAGTGGGCAATCTGTGACTAGCGGGGGAATAAGGGCCCACGGAACCTAGGACAAAAACACAATATGTTCAAAAAGACGTGGGAAAGATGGAGTTGTGCCCAATACTTGCAACTTTGGAGTGACAACAAATATTATTGGTAGACAGATTTCTAGATAAGAGTTCTGCTTGGATTTCTTAAAATTAAACTTCAACTCTTACTTAACACTCTACCCTACTAATTCTTAGGGGACCATATTAGTTATTTGTATTAACAGCTAATACAAAGAATCTGATAACTCTACCGATCTCAACATAGGTAGACTTTTATCCCATTCCTCAACCATCAGCAAATGTTTTACATGTAGGCTGTGTAATGAAATTGTGTTGTATTTTAAGAATATTCTCCAATACTACACACTTAGCGACAATTGAATCTCAGTCAGCCACTCTTCTAGCATTGGAAGTAGTTAATGGTAACAAAATTAGTGTCTCACTCTACATCATATTTTTTATGCCTATATCTCTCGTTATATTAGTCAAATCAACATGAGTTTTGTGAACTACTTTTTTGTCTTTAGTTTACATAATTGTATTTAAGAGGATACAACTAAGTTAACTTTTAGAAAAATTAAATGTTCGTCCTATACAATTGTTTGTTGAACGAAGAAACATGTTCTCTTTATTATCCATTCCCATATATTTAGTACCACGTCTTCAACAATCCTTTCACTTTAATTGCCTGTCAATATCCCTCATCATTCTTAATAATGCTCTTTTCCGGTCAAAGTTCTCACTTACGACTGATAGTGAATTCTTAACTAAAGCTCTATGTAATTGTTTTTATGATAAAATTTGTTTAAATTTAACTTATTACTGTAATTAAACTTACAAAAGATTCTATTCTTCACTAAAGTTATTTTTATATTTTATACATATATATTTAATATGCAGTTATTAATATAGTTAATTGGAAGAGAACCTATCAAATCCTAATTTTTTATAAAATAATGATAATTTTTGTTTCATTTGGACTATGTTTCATAACCTATTGTCATCTTAATAAAATACGTTTTGTCTTAACAAAACAAATTTCAAATTTATAATGCTTGGTAGCTGCATTTGCTTCAGACTAAAGATAGTGAAAGAACGAGTTTTCAAGTTTTGCGAGTGGGCTATATCAGAAAATTTGAGCTCAGTCAAAACACAATGACTTCATAATGTAAATAGAAATAAAATGCCATCTCATATTTTTATATAGTCAGAATATGAACGCACTAGTAAGGAATAATTATTTAGAGTTTGTATTAAGAAGACACAGTTGCAAGATTTTATTATATTCTGAAATGCAAATCCTGACCAGCATTTCAACATACAGGTATCAGGCACAACTGTGCAAAAAGCCAAGAAATATAAAACAAAGCAGTAACTTCTTATTTATTCCTGTGCCATCAACGTTTTACTCTTGAAGTCTTTGAACACAGAATGATTTTAAAATCCGTTCTTACTTTAAATTAAATGTTTTAAACATGAGATAATTTCATCAAATAAATAAGTAAATCAGTTAAAATGGTTCTATTTACAACTATCTCATGACTAATACTACTTGACAACAATTACAATCTTTACTAAAAAAAAAAATTAAACTAGTAACAATTAATTATTAGTGATCATAATTGTGCCAAATAAATAATAAAGGACAGTATAATTATTACTACTATTACAATATATACAATCATAAGGTAATAATTTCTATTGTACAACAACAACCACAGAAGACACATTTTTGTTGTATTTAAGAATTCAAAATTCTCATAGAAAAATTAAAAACCGTCTTCCCAAGAAATTAAGATTTTTCATATGGTACCATAGATTATAAACAATGAACAACTTTAAAAATTTTGTTGAATTGCAAACAGTGAGGTGCATACAGATTAAAAAATTTACCAAGCTATTAACAAGCAAAGCCAAATCTATCGGATAATTAGGTTCACAATTTTGTTACCTTGTGGGCTAGGCATTATGGGAGTGCCTGGACCTGGAGGGCCTGTGGATCCTGGAGGTCCCTGCAAGCATAACCCAGATGTTAACAGATAGCAGTAATACAAACACAGTACAGGAAAAAACTCATTTTGGGTTTTTTAGTTTATTGGAGAGATTAGATAGGACTTCAGCAAACTTACCTTAGAAGACAAGTCCACTAACACCAGAGTAGTAGTAGTAGTAGTAGTAAAAAAACACAAAAATCACATAATCACAAATTTTCTGAATTATTTGGACAAAAGATTTGTGATTATGTGATTCTTTTGTGTTTGTTTACTACTCCTCTGGTGTTTGCCATTACTTGTCTTCTAATGTAAGTTTGCTGATGTCCTATCTCTCCAATATACTAATTCCTGGCCAAGTGCCCTTTAACCTAATCTATTATTTTGGTTTTTGGAAGTGTAGACTGATGAGCTAAAAGATAACATTTGTTTACTCACTTCAATCACTCACTCAGCAGTTATGTCAGTAGAACAGGTTGCTGTGCTGTGATAAATTACGGCATTTGTCTTTTAGATAGCCTAAATTATCTATGTGTTCATTTTTGTTGCTTCTCTGTGTCTGAGTTTTTACATAGGTTGTTTGTTTGGTTCAGCCTGGCTTTTTTTCCTCGCCTCAGGCTGGGCTCTTATTTTCTCATTGTTGAGGCAGTGATTGTCTAGTATAGCTGCCTACTGATATCAGAACGTTAGCATTATACTGTTCTCTAAAATATTATATTCTATTTCACAGCATGGGTTCACTTTAAAACACTAAGTACAGTACATTACTGGGTAGTAGGTACACAACGATAATGTGCACAACAACCAATCTCATACAATCAATCACAACAAAGCATGTGTATATTGAATTACATTTATTTGTAACCATTATTGTATATTATTGTGGGGCGTATTATATGAATTTTTAACATGTTTTTGCCAAAAACAGTAAGATTGTTGGTACTTTTCATACTATCTGGCTTTTAACACTTCCAGTTTTGCATTCCAGCATTAAGCCGAATAACTATTGTTTCATTGTGAATCATTTTTTTAATTTTCATTATTCTTATTTACTTTAAGGATAAGGTACCTTTTATTTTCCAGAAAGAAAAAATATCTACTAACAGTTAACTACAGTTAAAAGCATCATAAACATTTTTTTAAAGGCCAGACGATGATGCAAAACATCATATTAATCATAATAAAAATAAAGGTACTTTAGCAACCCTGCACTCAGATTCTTATCAGAAGGTCTATGAAGAGGCATTCATAGAAGAACAAAATCAACTACAGGGAATCCATTAAACATTTTCAGTTTGACCACAATATCACAATTTTTAAGTCTACGCACCAATTAAAGTAAAAATCCATTTAAAATAATTTGCGTGTCTATAACAAATAATCTCCTATATTATACCATTAAAACACTTTTTGTTTACTCAGAGAAACAATAGGCCATCACGCAATTGGCAGACCTGCGTGGGATTTGAGAAAATTATCGTAATTAATCAAAATGAAATTGAGTATTATTCTGTTATATATTCGAGGAATGAATGTACAGTAAAAAATAAAAAACACTTAATATTTTAATCAAAGCTTACCACATAGTTTCCTGGAGATGACGACGAATAGTTCATGGGCTGAAAATATACAAAGAAAACACAACATTAATTAAAGTAGAAAAAACATAATGCTAGTTTTAGTAAAAGACATTAAAAATATGATAGCTACAACAGTATAGAATGGTACTAGACTTACTTCATTAGATATGGATGACAAGTCTAATAAAGTAAAAAAGAATTAAATCCTTATCATGAAAAAATAAATCAATTGAAAAGATAATTTATATTCACATTTAATTTTATGACCATTGTAAAGGGTTCTGGGAGATTAAAAATGTGTTTATTATTACATTATATAGAATAAGCATTTTCATAATATTTTTATTAACTTACTAGCTATCCAATACTGTAATTTTAGTTCTGAATTGTGTAAATACTTACAGTGGTTGAATTAGGCTGCCACTGAGGCCGGCCACCAGGGCCAGTCATGGACATAGGGGGCATTCCAGGGCCTCCAGGACCCCCTGGCAAGCTGTTGTTGGGAGGAGGGCCTCTCATGCTTGGACCATAAGAACCTGGTCCCATGGGCCCCATTCCAGGGCCCCGGGGTGGGTTCATCCGGGGATTCATTGGGCTCATTCCAGGAGGACCTAAAAATAATAATGTTTCTAATATTACATGACAATCAATCAATGTTTCTGTAAAGCAAATCAATCATTACTCCGTAAATTATCTTTATATAAGTTATATATGTAATGCATATTTATGTCATATTATAAGCTGCATTTTTATATTGTTAAAATAGGTGCCTGCCCTAAACCACCCAATAATTACTAATAAATAATATTAAAATATATATATGCATGTATTTTTTGTACTACGTTTTTGTCTTTCTTGTTTACTATGGGAACTCACCGACAAGTTTTGCATAACTTGGTGAGGCCTAGATTTTATACACACTTAAAAGTAAAAAATAAAATAAGAAATAAATAAAATATGTAATGCTTGTATAAACAAAGCTTGAACAGACTTTTAGATTACTATTGCACTAATTTTAACAATAAAAAATAAAAAAAGATCATAGCTTATATAAGTCAAAGGTTCAAAATGTAATTTTTACAAGTACTTTATACGTTACTCAAGTAAATGTTGTACTTGTTGTTGTGGAGCCTTTTAATTTTGTTTGTTATTCAGCATTTTGCATTTTGCCTATGTTATCTCGAATTGAATTGATTCTACCTCTTTTTTTCTTGTTTCACTACGTCATCACTGCCCCAAATAAACATTGATGTATGAAAATGGAAACAACTAAACAAGTATTGTAAACTACCAACACATATTATTTTTTTTTTTTAACTTCATGTGGCATTTAGTCAATCAGAAATTATCTTTTTAAGTCCAAAAAAATGTGTCTATCAACTCCTTGCCAATTTTACATAACTTTTCTGTCATACCACATTTGTATGCCATTGTAGTGGGCTTTAGGTTCTTTTGATTGTCACTGATCAACGATGGCAAAATATAAAGGGTTCTAAATTTAAAACTTGTAATAATTCACTTATTATTCTTTTAATATTGTTCTTGGTTGACAACAAATTTAATGTAAAAAAATAACATAATATTCAACTTATGTCTAAATAAATTTTCCTTTTCTTCCTCTGTTATCAGTTAAGTATAATATCTTGTGTGGGAAATTGCATAATTGAATTACAATGTCAACATTGTTGAATGTGTAGACTATAAAATTATAAAACATGAATTCAGAGAAATGAGAAAGCAGACAGAATAGAAACAGTTGAAAAAGTTAAAGGGGTGCTCCATAACTGTTGTAAGCTGGACAATCATTCCTCGTTACGTGTTTTATATACGTTCAATAGACTATTGTTAAGTTATTAATTAACATTATATTACATTAAGGCTCTGTAATATTTTAATTTGTATAATTATTTGCGTGATTCTGTAAAATGTACTCAAAACTACGGAAGGCAGGCAATAAAAAGAGTAAACTGAAACTTAAACACGTGATTCTTAATAAACAGATAAATGTATGTCAAATATATTTTGTTTAAATTGTATATGTGCCTTACAGATGAATAAATGTTTAAATTGCATTTGGTAGGCCTTATTATTACTGTATTTTTAAATTATAATAATAATAATGTTGTTTTTTACTACTCAAATTTAGTTGATTTATTAATTATCCTTAATTTATAGAAAAAAACCTCAGTAGTCTAGAAACCTCTTTATTCCGGTAAGCACTAGGTCCCGGAGGTGTCAGATTAAAGACTATCACTGTACAGTATATTATGTTTGTAGTTGAGCATTCAAGCAAAGCACATAGGGTAGAACAAAGTTAAATTATTATTAATTTATAAATCTTCGCAATACAAATATCTAACTTACAACTACGATTTTATAAAGGATTCTTGCAGTAACAGAAAACCTAAGAAAGATATCATGACTATAATTACCACATTTTAACTGACTACATTCCAGAAAGCAGTAGACGTAAAAGTGCATTGTTAAAAAAAAAAAAAAAAAAAACAGTATAAATTTAATTTGTTATGCTTAAAATTACTAAAAGATATATACTTTGAATTAACTTATGTTCAATAATTATGTTGGTGGTAGCTAATTTGTTTTGTTGTAAACATGCATCAAGAAAACAAAGTCAGAATTGATACCGTGTTATTTTAAGATGTTTATAATTATTAATTGCTACCTCGTTTTAACACTTGTAATTGCAAAATTGATTTTAATTTATAAAATTTCCTAACAGAAAAATGTAATCTATTCTTAAATTTAAACATGCATAGTGTAGTATTCTGTGCATCTGACAAAGCAAGAGCAAATAAGTGGTGAGGAGCCTACCTTGCCAACCCACATACTCGCCTCCTTCACCTAGAACACATAGACAACAATTTAATCAGCTGTTTAAGACAACATATGTACGACTGAAAGATTCTTCCAATAACATATACATCAATTATTACTTCTCATATGGAGAGAAAAGAGGGCAATTCACCATTAAAAGATTTATTGTGTTTTTAAGATTGTAATATTCTTCAATTATAAACAAATACCAATTTATGGTTGAATATAAATCAATGATACTTAGTGAAGATAATATATCAATGGAAAAGTTTAACTCTTAATAATCAACTGCACAAGTTTTTACTTTAAAAACTTATCAAACTCTCAACCTAGGTTTTAGGATAAGAAAGGAACGTACATAGCACATCAGTTCACATATTTATCATACTGCACTTCAAAAGTATTACAATTATGTGTTTAAATGTGTCCGAGTGTATATGATATGTTTAATCAGGTTTTTAAAGTATTTTTATATACTCATATAAGACGCTGTGGAGTAAAGAACCAATTAGAATGAATTTAGTGCAAAATCTCTACAAAACTAACTACAGTATAACATTTATCAAAGTTTAACAGACAGAAAGTTTACTAGTAAGATGAATACTTTATAAAAGGCAAACACACCAAAATGATAGACAAATCTCAAACTTCTTCTGATTAACAATTTCATATAAGTGGCTGGTCAAATTCCTTTCTTTGAATGTTACAGCTGAAGCTGGAAACTAAAGACACAGTACGTGTGAATCTCTCCTTAAATATCCAACTTCCAGAGTGAAATTAGTTTCTTTTATTTACAAACCTATTTTTCACATCTCAGGATAGTACTTTCTCACTTAAAAGCTAATGTTTAAGGCAGTTCGTCCAACTTTAGGGACTACTAAATTCTGCTTGTAACGCTGACTGTACATCTGACCGTGATCTACTCATACACAGACAGTCAACCCCTCTCCCTCTCCTGGGATGGGTGGGGTATAATTGCAGGAAGTCGTTTAAGCGTGATCCTGCGGATGCTGTGTCTCACTGTACGTGTGCGTAGCGATTGGATTGTAATATATCATGCGGGTAAAAGTACAACCGAAAGCTGAGTATATGAAATTAGTCAATTTGGTAAATTGTGTGATATTAAAAAGCGTAAGATGCCAAACATGACAAGGTCTTTCTCGTTGTAAAAAAATAAAAGTAAGCATATAACTTTAATTATTTCAAATCAAATTTACTAATTTCCAGTAAAATTACGTAATTTAAAATAATTGACGAGCAAGACCAGTACTAGGAGGGTCTTTTTTAAAAATTGGGAATAGTCTGGAAAATAGTTTCTTAATTTTGTATGTACCGAGAAAGCCCAAATTCGCATCTTTGAGGTGATGTATTTATAACTATAAACATAATTTTAATGAAAGCAGTACTTGGGAGGCGTTAAATAGCTGATATAGTCATTGAAATCGAAAAAAATCAAATTTTCTTTGACCGAACAGCCTTAAGGTTTTGGCATCTATAATATGAGTTGCGCCAAAGGTCTTGGCTTTAAAGATTAAATTCGGAACTACATTCAATATTAGAAAAAAAAAACAACATAAATTTAGTTTGATTCAATTCTTGTTTTTATAAACTAAATAAAATGCTACTAAATTTTTCTATTGTATATTTTAATTAATATTTTAAAAAATTAGTGTTACAGAAATTAAATGATTTAATCACTATTTAACTATCTAAAAATACAATACAAAACCTATATTTACTTATAACCATTGGTATGAAATGAAAATGGTCTTTATAAGAGGCAAAGTTAGGTCTGTAAAGCCCTATCTTCCACTTAACCCCAAAGTGATATTGATATCATATTGAGTGATATTGATATCTTTATTGATCTTATAGAGTTAACCCAATATAAAAAGCTATTATAAATAGTTAGTTTATGTAAAGATGGTAACAAAGCAGTAAACAAGCTAGAAGGCACATTTGACAGGTTTTGCTACCAAGAGCAAAAAAAGTTCTCTAAACAATGACCCATATTTTTAATGATAATTTAAATATTTTCTAGATACTGTTAAAAGCCAGCAGTTGACAGAATACTGTGACAATGTGATGTGATGACAGCAGCTGACAGTTATTAATGTGATGTTAATGTTATCCATTCATGAGATAGAACTTGACAAGTTTCCCACTCATCTTCGACCTTCGAACGAGACTTGCCTTGCCACTCAATATGATATAGTACTTGACAGATTCACTTATCCACTGCGAGATAAAATTTGACGTTTTATCCCCCAACCTGAACGCTATCAATCACATAGTTTCGACTGAAACAATGTGAATTAATTTGAACATTAGCTTACAAATTGAAGCATTTAATGGTATCATGCCTCAAAACAGTTCTTTGTAAAATATATCAAATTAGGAATATAAATTTTGATCCCACCACATTTTACAAAGACATAGAATACTTGTCTCAGAACATTTATGTAATATGGAGTTTGAAAGAAATGTTATAGGCCTAGCAGTTTTTAACTACAACTTGTGAGTGAAGTTTATTTTTGACTAACCTGGGCGAGTGGGGTCCATGCTGTTAGGCATCATAGGCTGACCAGGAGGCTGTACAAACATTCAAATACTGTACTCACTTACTAGCACGATTTCAAACATAAAACATATATACAGGGTGGGAAAAAAATATGGAAACGCTTTCACAACAACATTATTTTTTCCTATAGATAATTTGATAGTTTAATTTATTTTAATAATTGTGTTCCATAAAGTATAATTTTTGATCAGAATAGTTTACTTGAGACCATTAAATAGCGGAGAAATGATATTGTTAAAATTAGTTACTTTGAAATTTAAATGACCTCTACTCTGGAAAGGATAAGCCTTTTGAAGTCCGGTTTGCAGCAATTAATTTCTCTTGAATAGACCTTTCATTTGATACCAAACTCAACCTAGGCTTACATTAAAGGTTTCTGTTCAACTCCTTGTGGGCCCCTGAAAAGAAATATTGATAATGGTGTCAAAAAGTGTGTTCTTTGTATGATGATGAACAAGATTTCACGTTTACAAGTGAAGTCATACAAAAGTTGTGAAAGCGTTTCCATATTTTTTGTCCACCCTGTATAAAGAAAAATACTACGATAAAGTTAGGGTAGAAATATTTAAAAATGTAAATCATTAAAAAAAAACCAAATTAAACTCCTCAACATTTTTGCCTTCCAACAAATTTAATAAGATTTTATATCCAGTAGTTTGCATGAGAAATGTTCCCTGTACTTATATATTACATTATTGGTCCTAACTATAGTTATTGATTAAAAATAATAATCATAACTGATGATACTAATGGTTACTTTTAACAATTTCCACTCGTATGTCGGACGCTGTCCAATATCGTAATTTAGCTATATCACTCGCACCGGAGCGTTCAATAGGTCGTTTTCTATGTCACAAATCTATAACTAAATCATAAATTAACTGATTTTTCAAATTTATTCTATTTTTAAACTTCAATTGCAGAAATACAAGTACCATACACAGATGCAACTGGAAATTAAGCAGGTGTGAGAGCTTGTCACTCCGCATCTTCTACCATCAAGAAGTCAAGTGATCTCTCTAATACCGGACAAATTAAACCCATTATTCATAAACCTTTTCGGAATGTCCTGGAATTTAGAAAACCTAGTTGATTACGTTTTGAACCTATTTAAACTGAGTTCTGTGTGACATTGACTGTCACACACCACACAGGATATACGCTGATTATTTATAGTTGTTTAAGAATGGGAGCCGGAAGAAAGTTTTCCAGGAATAGCTCTGTTATGTCTTGTCTCAAACTATCAATTGGTCCCCATACAATTGATTAGACAATCGATAAACAAAAACTATCGATTGAATTGATAGTACTATCAACAACCGGCCATCCCTAATGTAAACCTTGAGTGTAATTATAACATGACTGGTTTAAATTTTACTACATCTATATAAATCTATTGAAGCAAGAGTTCTGTTTCCAGTATTACAGGAATGATTATTGTAAATAAATGTATGTGATTTTAGGTTTTTCACAAACTTGACTATATAAAAACTGACTACAGATTAAAGACAGTTTGTATTTAAGGTCAATAAAAAGACAACTATCAAGTGGGTGTGTGATTTAGTAGTGGATTTTTTTTGAGCAGCAAAATATCATTCTTTGATTAGAGTTTCCATAAAATATAAGGCCACGTCTAAAAACGGATTGAAAGAAAGCAAAATATGCCAGTCTGAAATGATAATTACTTGTACAAGATGGCTCAACAGAAAGATAACCAGAGACAGCCTAGAAGAGATGCAGTCAATTCGGCAACTCCATGGTAAGCATAAGGATTAGTGTTTTATCATGATGGTCTCATTCTAAAAACATACTCATAAAATAGTAGTAGATAATCTCATATTTGTAAGCCTTACATTTAAGTTCAAAGCTAAAATTATTCATTAAGAATAAATGTAAATTTGAATAATGAACTTACACCATTGAACTCATTACCAAGTTGAGGCATCCTGACACCAGGTCTTGGCCCTGCTGGGTACCTGGGTCCCATAAATGGCTGAAACATTTTGTTGCACAGTTAGGTATATGGTATAAGTCCATGTAACTTTATTAAGCCCCAAACCTTTAATATCTAGGGTTGAGAGAACATTGCCTCTATTGAGCACAGGACAAGTGACAAGGATTTTAAGTTTTTTTATTTTAACATTGGTCTAAAAATGCTGCAGAAAAAGAGGGATGAAAACATACAAAAAATGTTTTAAACACTTTATCAGCGGAAACTATAGTAGTTTAGATCTTTAAATGTTGTTTTCTTGAAACAAACCGTACTGTCACCCGTTTCTGCCGACTGGATGCTCGCTTAGGCGGTCGCCGTCAGTAATGCTGAAGCGAAGGTATTTTAACAATAATTTGATTAAGTAACTAACCCATTATCTATTGGAGTTACATTGAATGTAATGTGGTTTTAATTCTAACTATCTTGGCTAACTGGAAGTATATGGCCTGTGTTTCAGGATATATATATAAAATATTTACATAAATGATTGGTTTTACTAAATTATTTTAATTAACTTATATACGAAGCGTGTTTTTAAAATAAGTACCGTTTTGGAATCCCACCACTGTAGCGCTGCGATCAGTGTCCAGCACATGAGTGCTAGATACTACTATCTTTTGGCAAGCCACAGTCGCCGTTACGGACCCATTTGACTGCATTTAAGGTCGCTTATGACTGTTTAAAATTCTTACTCTGATTAAAAATGCCGCCAACTGTAAAGTACATGTTGTGATAAGTTTTCGTAACAATAAAGACATGAAAGTAGCTGACATTCATCGAGAGATCTGTGAAGTTTGTTGAGAAAACAGAATGAGTGATGGATGGTATGGAAATGGGTGAGAGCTTTTAAGGTTGTGTGAATGTGCATGATGATGAACAAAGTCGGAAACCTCATTACTGATGACTTGGTGAAAATGTTGATGAAAAAGGTCAGAGAAAACAGACGCTTTACAACTGCATCATTATGTAGTATGTCTTCAAGTGTCAAGAAGTGCGATTATTGAAATTGTGACAGACTGTTTGAAGTACCGAAAGTTATGCTTACGGTAGGTTCCCAAAATACTGACGGAGAATCAAAAAACAAACGTTTGACAAGAATCACACAAAAAATGTTTAAGCAGTTCTCCCACATTCCTAGAACATTAGAATTGTGATGGTTACAATTGTTTAAACCAAATTAATTGTCACTGTGACATACTCACGATGAGTGTCAGCTGCTTCCACACCCTTAGCGTTATGAAAACGTAAACAGCGCATAATTCACAGTTGGCGGCATTTTTAACTGGAGGAGGAATTTTAAACAGTCATAAATGACCTTAAATACAGTCGATTGGATCCATAACAGCGGCTGTGGCTTGCCAATGGATAGTAGTACCCAGCACGCATGCGCTGAACGCCGACCGCAGCGCTACAGCGGCGGGATTCCAAAACGGTACTTACTTTAAAAACACGCCTTGTATGTTACTATATCTTATGAGTATAAAGTATAAACATGTTATTTTTAACTCTCTTATTTATTTAATGGCTCATTTTATACAAATTAAATCTAAATGACTGAGCAGGGAATCGTCCAATGATTTGACGTAAGAAAATACCGTATCATATCATATAAAATATGGTAATGGCGTTCTAGCAGCGTGTGACACACAACATTATTGACTTATTTTCCGTCAAATAAAAAAAATATATATCCGTGGCGAACGTCTATTAATTATTATTCCAAAAACGCCTTGTGTTCCGTACTTAGTATTAAATATTGTACATATAGTTACTTGTAATTCATAATTAAGTAATTTAATATTTTGTTCCTCTTATCTGTTTTTATAATCTCATAAGCATAAATTGTTACTCACATACTCATAACATATTCACCTCTTACTATATTGAAATTTAAATAATATTACTGGCCTCTATGCACATGCACTTGCCAAAAATCAGGGTGACATTGTCAAACCCTTGTAACCCAGTGGAGTGAACCCCGTCAACACGCTTCACCCGTCTACCTAAAATTAAAACACCAGTTGAACTTATGATGTTATGCAGAACGGTTCGCTCGTACCTCGCGTCGCGATTGCCGTGACCCCCCTCTTCCAGTATATAATGTTTTTTTCACTAACCAGTGATCTTGTTTTTTCCTCAATCTCTTCTCTCAATCTACTCAGCATTTTATTCAAAGTGAACTCTAAACAGTGTTGTGTTGTGCTCCGAATTGATCGCTAGACAAAATCGACATCCCAGGCCTGATGGATCCATCTCTATGGTCATCTCTCATCTTCTCAGTTCTTCGCTCCAAGATATGCACCATCTCCTCTAAAGGTACAGTTGGTTCTTTTTCATTAAGTTCTACTTATAAAACGCATCTCCCTGTGATCGTTCGTGGTAACGTCTTTTGTAGTGTTTCCTCTACTAATGTGGATGTTAGTTGGTCCTCCGAAAAGGGACTAAGCTTTAAAATCTCTCAAAACGCCCTCAATATCGAATACCTTGGATCGCCAAAACTGTGTGTAATATTTGCGCATACAATATTTTTTCCTGCCAAATTGTTGAACGGTTTTCTGACTAGGTTAGACAATAACAGTGTTGGAGTGTAAAAGGTGGTAAAGTACGATAATTTTGATTCGTAAACTCACTGAACTGTTCATATTGACGACGATGTAAACTGTAAAACAATCACGAATCAACCCAAGTGAGGGAGAAACATGTTGGAAGACTTTTTCTAAACAAAATACGACGAATTTAGAGATTCGGAAAATAATTTTTATTGAACCAAAGCCTTATCAAACGTCTCGTGTTTTATTCACAAGTTTATAATTTAGCTGCCCAAAATCTTTACTGTATCACTAGTTGGCACTTAGCTGATATTTCAGACTGTATTTCGTCGCCAATATCGGCTAGACCTATTATATTATCTGACTACGTCTATGGTTTTCATTCGATTACACTAGGTTTTCGTGAATTTCTTGTTATGACATAATTATTTATCTGTTGTTCAGTGTAGCCTCATGTATCGAAGGAGTTTCAAGTTGCACATATTTCATTACCAATTATAATTTAAACACTAATTCATCCTAAGTGACTTTAAAATTTATTTTCAGTAAACCTGCTTAGTTATTATTATCAATCGATTGAACTACAGTCTTTGTCATCCAGATTTTTTTGAAATTTGATTATATAATTGAGAGCTTATTTCCGGTTAGTTGTAACCTTGTTATTACTGAATTAAATACCCACAGAATACAGATCCACTCTTCTTGGCATGTACACAATCAATTTTTTATTGAGAGGAGGCAATTCTGAAAGTAAATGACTGCATTTGGCGATGACGTCTGAATTTTAGCATCAGTTTGGTTGGATGCAGCTTTTGCTAACAAGCTTCGCTACATTTTCGCGGTACACTTTGAACTGAACCACCAGATAAACATATCGGCTGGCTGTGAAGCAGTATAATTGGCTTGCATAGAAAATCTGATCTGTGATATGAGTAAACAGATTAAATATTTATAATCCACGTTGTTTCAATTAATAATATACTTTCTTCATTTCTTACATAATATTAGTTCTGAAAAAAGGAAAAAGGTTAAACAAAACAATGTCAGACAAAAATGTAGGAAGGCAGGAAGTAAAAAGTTGTATTTATCAAATGTTACAAATAACAAATCAAAATTATTGTGTTCAGTTTAGATGTATATATGTACGAATCTGGCAAAACTTAACATAGGCTTAGGATGGTGTCTGCCTTTTACAGTTGTCTTGGGTGAACAGGAAATCCTTCTGTAAATACTCGCTCGAAAATACTCTATACTCGAAAAAATGGCAAATACTCGACTAGACTCGAACTCAAAAATCACTACTCGCACACAAATATTTTTGTTTACTTTGCAGTTTTGTAATTCTATTACCTATTTAGCATTTGTTTCTCTTATTACTTATGTCAGAGGTAAAATTTATGACCATATATTTCCTCAAGCAATGTGTAAATACATTTTGAACATAATTGTACAATATTTTACTCATGTTTTTAACTTTTTTTACGTTTTTATTATTCTAAAAATGCAAGTGTGACATGGTTTTATTCACAATAAAATTTGGAACATTTTGTATATCTTGGATTTTTCGTTTACCCGCATTGTGTGGACTATTCATAGTGCTCAAATGTAAAAAATAAAAAAAAATTCAGTCAAACTGTTATGATGCCTGAATTTTTTTAAATTACTGGCATGTTTATACATTTTCTATTATCTTACAGAGCATACATTCGTGAACAGTTTGATATATATATATATACATGGTATTTGAACAGTTTTTTTTTTTTTCTAATTATTAACCCTACCAGTACCAACGACGTCTCAGGCGTCGATCGGCACCTGCTTGCCGATACCGTCGACGCCTCTGACGTCGATGTGCATGCCTTTCGTAATTTGCCGTTATTGAGTCATCTATTGGTATGGAACGGTTGTTATAGTACTCAAAATGTGCAGAAAGAAGCATACTTTAATTTGGTACTCTATGACAACAATTTGAGTGAAGCAGCTATTTTTTTTCTTTGCTACAACATCAACAGTATTTTTCGTCAGCTGATTTGTGTTATTGTTTGTGTTTACTGCTTGCAATATTTTGAGAATATTCATTGAATAAAGTATATCATATTATACGTATTTTTGAAGTAGATAAACTGTTCTATAGAAAAAACATATCGATTACCATGGAAACATTTGTTTATTATCACATTTCAGGGGTAAAACAAAAAAAAAATTCAAAAATTTCGCAATTTTTGTCTTTTTTATTTTTGTTTAATTTTTGAAGAGTTAAAAAAATGTGATGTTATTTTATTTTTATTTCTCGTTAAATTCTGAAAATAATGATATATAACAACATATAGTTTGATATTTATTTGTAGGTGAAAAAAAAATAATCCCAAGACTTACAAAGTGACACAAATCTGGTGTGTATTGCTGGTAAAACCAGACAGTATAGCTAGGGTTAAAGCTACCCTTGCAAAACGCCTAAAATCGCTATATTACTGAAATGTGATTTAATCATCAGTTGGAGGGTTAAATATTATGATTGAAAGGTTCACACCAATTTATTAGCAATCCTTCCACTATACTTCTAAGCTAAATAATTACTAACAGGGAAGTCAATGTGTCATCAAGTTGGTTTGTTTTGATTGACAAATAGTAAATAAGTACTTACAGGGAAAAACCCAGGTGGCATTCCAGGTCCTCCAGGAATTCCATCATTAGGAGGCATTTGACCTAAAGGACTGGGTGTAGGACCCGCATTCTGAAACATCAAGTTGTTTTGATAATTAACTTAAATCCACTGGGCTAGTAGTTGTTTGGACCAGAATATACTTCGGCACTAGCAATGAAACATATATAAAATATAGAATGTAGTACAAAACTGAATTAAATATATTTTAAATAAGATAGTTTAAGGCTATTTTTAGTACTCAAATTTGTTCATTTTGTAATTTTTGATTAATTTTTATGTTTATAAAAAGTTGTTTTAGAATTATAAAATTGAAAATAAACAAAATTTTTAGTCATCACGTATATCCTAATTTTCGCACCTTTTCCTGAATCATAAATACTACACTGAACCAACAAACAACACTCACATAATCGTGGAAAGCTCTCGCTTCACTGGAGTGTTCACAAGTATCTCTCCTTTCTGGAGCAGCACAGTAAAGATCCCAAAATACACTGAAAAGTAATGCCAAACATAATCACAAACTTGTTCTTCATGATAAAACAAACAATTATTGAACTATTAGAATAAGTAACTGATCAGCTTTAAGGTAGTAATAATTTATTATAAGCCTACTGCTCATGAGTTTATGCACTAGCCACTCTTCATACACCCACCCATACACATACAGTGTGGTACTGATCCAACCACCAACCCATAAACGTACGATGGTATTGATTATTTATTACTCTTGGAGTTATAAGACAAGAGACTGGTATTCTTGTCTTTAATAATTCTGTCTGACCAATAATGGAAAAATACAAATAAAAAAAACTCTTATTGCACTGCTTTTGCATTAACTGAGTTTTATAATATTATCAATTCATGTGACAAGTATTATACTTTTCAAGACTACACATTAATGAATATCATGGAAAATTCTTAAAATTTTTTAAGTCACATGCTCGTTGATATTTGTAGTTCTATATTCTTATCTGGCATTTTGAACCAATCAAAGTAGGATTTTTATAACTTATTACATAACTACCAATGTATTTAATTTGGTAGTTTTGCCTCGTCACTCACTAGCAGTGGAAACCAAGGACAAAGCTGTAGTATACAGGACTTGTGTGTTGGCTTCCCCACATTAATCCATCTGCACAATGTTAGTTCTGGTTCTCAATTTAGCTGCTGTTTACTTTAGGTGACTTTTCAAATAGAGAGGTAAATCTGACTCCCCAGTAGGCCTACTGTGATTGATCATAGTGTTTCAGTCTAACACCATAGAAAATAGTGTAACAATGAAGATAATCCCCGCCACCTAAGCATGCATGAATTTGAAGGCCCACCCACTAATCAAGCAAATGAGAAATTTGAGGCCATTTCATTAAACCAAACACACAAAGACTCCCTTTCCAGCCAAATGGAAGACATTGAAGGCCATCACACCCACAACCAAACAGGCAGGAGGTTTAAAGCAAATAAATTAAATCCATTTGTTTTCTTCTAAGTGGTGTGTTTGTAAGGCAAGCAATATAATCTGTATATTTGCAAGGAAGTTTTATGTGGACTACTACTTTTAGTAGTTATCAGGTTACATATATGTTATCAGGCTACATATACACTATAGGGTTTGAGATTATAAGCTATTGATGATTTTTTTAGTGATTATAAATGCTATTTAAGATGTAATCTAAATAATGAAATACAAGGTATAGTCAAAAAGTTCACAGAATTGGTTGAGATATGTTTATTGGACAAAGATAAAAACTTACAGACCTATTTCCCTTTAAAATACTCTTCTCCTACAACAATACACTTATCCCTACAATCATACAGATGGTCAACACACTTTTGACACTTATTTTTTTAAATGCATTCCAATACTTTTATCACTTTTTTCTGACTGCTTTAGCACCTGCAAATCAATTTCCTTTCATTGCTGTTATCACCTTGTGAACAGGAAGAAGTCGTCCAGCATAAGGTCAAGCGATAATGGAGGATGTTCTAACGTGGTAACACGATGCTTCACTGGGTACTTACGTGCGAACAAGAATCGATGTGCAGGGGTCATGCAGCAAAAAGCATTTTCCAGGCAGTTTCCTCTTAATGGCATCTCACAAGAGACTAAGAACTTTTGTGTGGATACATTTACCTTATATGTGATATCATCAATTGTTATTCTTCAGTTTGCATGGACAGTTTGCCGAACTCGCTCAATGTTGTCATTTGTGGTTGCAGTCAAAGGGTGTCCACTACAAGTCATCTTCAATGTTTATGCGAAAACGTTTGTGCCTTTCTTAAAATTGTTTTTTTTATCGCCTTAATTTCGTATGCTTGAATTGACATTTTAAGTGTTCCAGAAGATGACTTTTGAAGTAAAACGCCAATTTTTTGTTTTTTAGCTGTTCATTAAATCAATTTTCAAAAAGCGACAATGTAAACACGCAAATATACAAAAAGTACTCTCCATGGAGGAACAATGAAGTTGGGCGATACTCGCGCTACCTATATCCCTTCTCCAAGAGTAGTACTAGCTGATATACAATGAAATTCCCACCGGCAACGACGCTGTGTGTCTCTGGACATCGATTTCGGGAACTTTTTGACTGTACCTCGTATATAGAAAAGGTTAATTCAAGAAAAATAAAACAATCTATAATAAACAAAAGCAATTGCTAAATCAGGTTAATTATTACCAGTAATAATTTGAAAATACCAAATAAATAGAAGTTTTTTTGTATTAACTTAAAAATATACAATTGAATAACTCTGATGCCAGTTACAATAAATATTTTGTATTAATAATTTTATAAATAGTTACAGCAATAAATAAGTACATTTCAATTAAATTATTTAATTTAACTAAAAATTATGATATTCTAAAGTATGACACAATCCAGAATACTTTCTTATTTTCCTTACTAACATTTGGGATTTCCGACTTTTTCCTAAGTTTCCCTACTTAAGAAAATCCCGAACTTCCCTATATTTTCCTGAGCAGTAGACATCCTGTCATCTAAAGATAAATTATCTAAGCAGTAACATTATTTTGATAACAGTTAAAACATTCTAGAGACTGACCAAACAACATTTAATACTTAAAGTCACTCACCACCACCATGAGTGCAGAAATCCAGGGGGTTCACCAAGTGTTATGTTCTTTTCCCATCTTATCTGTAAAGCATATACCAGTTTAATCAATTTCGCTATCTTATTTGTATTGCAAGAGCAATGAAGGTAAATACGACTGCAATTTGTTTTATTGGCTAGCCAATTTAACCCCGCAGACACGCTTAACATTTTGTTACCCACAGACTGAGAGTTTGCTACTGAACCTGCTAAAAACCATTGGAGTGGCCTCGCGATTCATACAGAGTAACTATTGCAGACAGTATTAACATTGTCTAGCAGCACCATTTCGAGTGTATGAACATGTTTATACTCACATTGACACCATTAAATAGTTTTCATTTTTATTCTGAACTAATTAATGTATTAAGAGTATGGGATAAGGTACTAGGTACCACAGCCGCTAGAAATAATTAGTTTTTATATAATATTAATTATTTGGAAATGCAGACTCTTAGTCTGTGACCAGTGTTATAGCTTAACACTTGTGTGTTAAGCTATAACCTTCATAGATCTAATTAAAATTCATAACATCATTGATTTAGATCCTAATTTGACGTTTTTAAAATAAACTACACTTGGCCTACAAGCCTCTCCATGAAGATTATTCAACAGTCAGGTACCAAATTAAAGCTCATCCAGATTCAAACCTTGAACTCAGCAGTCCAAAGCATTAACCACTAAATTATAATAACGCCTGCAAGATTATAAGGCACTTAATTAAAAAATATATATTAATAAATCTACACAATTCATTGAATTCTCAACACAGCAATATAATGAAAAACACTGAATTAACAATCAAAATTGATAAGAAATAGGCAAGACAAACTAATATTTTATGTAGGTTTTAAATTTTTATATAAAAATATATATAGGTCAATTAGAACTGGATACCACTTTGAAACAAATTTGGAAAATAATTACACCTGGGTTTATGTTTTAAAAAGAATGTATTGTAAATGTTAACAAAAATATATAATGCGTTAGCTCTCTCTCACATAGCATAAGACATTTATGATTAAAATACAAAGGAAACTGTATATGTGTGTGTGTGTGTATATATATATATATATATATATATATATAAATATTTATATGTAAAAAAATTATATAACATAAATGTTAATATAATTTCATTTCAATTGAGTGTTTAATACATTCAATTACATAAAGTCCTCAATATAATGGTAGGTATCAAATCAGGAGATTCAGTTAGATTATTTTAGACAGTTAGGAATTTGACAGTATTTGGCTTTTACATTACAGATGTTGTTAAGTATATCAAGAGAGTTTAACTGTATGAACACTATAATTGTATTATCCTGACAGTACTAGAAAACACATTAATTTCTACAAATAAATTAATTCTATTGATAAGCTTAAAACACTGGTAACATTGGCCCTACCTTAGTGAAGAACATACTAGACTAAATCTCATAAACAGAAAAACATTTTCTAAATTTACTTTGTGGCTAAAGAACTGTTTAATAAACGTACCTCTGTATTCACTTGTTTGATTGAATCTTTAAATTAGTTTGTTCTAACTTGGATAGTTAATTAGCACTTAATTTGGCGCATGCACACTGTGTACTACTGTTTGTTTGCAAGCAACAGCTGCCATTATGAAACCATTCGAGTGTTTAAGGTTGTTTTTGATTGTTTAAAATGTCTCCTCCGATTAGGGATGGCAAATATTTTCAACATATAAATATATCGCAAACCAAATATCGATCTAACAATAATATCGAAAGAAAAATATTGATACATCGGGTAACCAATATATCGAATTGTAAATGATTTATCTGTTTAAAATTATGCACTAACTCTTATGTCATGACCAAAAATACACTCATGTTTTGCTGACACTATTTATAAAAGCCTACTGAATTGTAAAAATTAAATTTAACACTAATATTTATCTAAACAAAATAAATTGGGATCTGTAGGGTTGAATGAAAAAAATGAAAATAACAATAATTATACCTTTAATTATTACGTTATTTATAAAAGAGCAACGTAATAATGGTTTGTAAAGTGATTGTTAGGCAACTTACAGTCAGCGTTGCCAACTCACACACAACTTCATTTACCTGTTCCAACCACTGGTCTACAATAAACTACATTTTAACCCTTAAAGCGCTGAGTAATTGTTTGTAATTGTTCAATTAACCTCGATTTTTTTGTATTTATATAATTTTTGTTTTCTCCAGTTATATTTTTTTCTATTTTAACCAGTTTATTGCAATGTTAAAAACATAAATATAACTATTAGGCACATTTTTTACATTTTTACTATTGAAATCGAAATCGTCCGGGTTAGTCAATGTGAAAATATTTACAAACCTACAGAATACAACAAGAATATGTAGTAATAAAATAAAATTATCTATAACTTAAATAAATAAAACTGGAAAAAATATAAAGGGCAAATTATAAAAGTTTTTTTTTCTCAAATAAGGTTAGTAATTATGTTTTGAACACACAACAATCAACAAGCGACTGAGCTCTGAGCGGCGCGTTGCCTGTCTTCACGGTGTTGCCTAATAACCAGTTCATATGATTCATAACTGAATAACATCCTAAAAATAGTGTTAACCTTGAAACGTAGAGCTTGCTGCTGCAAATTTAATTTAATATAAGTTTAAAAATATTGTCTAGCATAAATATACGGATACCGCGTTATGGGCAATTGTACACATACGCATATATTCGGATTCCACGTTTTAACTCTTTGAACCCCAGGCAGCAGTATATTGCTGCCTGTGTTATTTGTGAAAAGGACCAGGCGGCAGTATACTGCCGCTTTGTATTTTGCATATTTTAAAATTACTAGATCACATTTGTCAAATGTTGTTGTGTATTTCATATAGTGCGTAAGTTGAGGAATAGAATGATATATGTTTTTTTTCGTATTTTTAATGCCTTTGGAACTGAAATAGATGCTACTTAATATGACCCATTTCTAGTCTTTGTTTACGTTTCACAGTCGCATGTGCTGTTGTTATTGTGGTTAGTTACTTTGTTTGTTTATGTGTTTTATCGTAGTTTTCATTAGTTTTTAGTGTGAATGTAGTTTGTATAGTGTAAATATAAACAATGGATCGTCATGGAAACATTCAAACAAGTGAAATAGACAGAATTATGGATGAGAATCTTATTTCTAATTAAATGTAATTGTAATGTAACATATTTGTAAATAAAATGAAATAAGAAGAAAAACTTTGTAAATAGTGTATATATTGATTATATGTGTGATAAATTTTAACATGAAGGACTCTTTGGAATGAATGGTAAGTATAAATATACAGTTATTTTTTAAATTATGTGCATGTTTGTTATTAAGGGTTACTTTTTCCCTAACTAGTTGTTATTTTTATAAATTGTTATATTTCATTTATTTATCACACAATCTTCATAAAAATGTATCATTGTATAGAGAATTAATTTTCTTTTGAAATATAGTATTTCCGAGGGTAAAATTTGTCTTATTTTTACTTGTTTTTTGTGGGTCAAAGTTGAATTTTTGCACATTTCTATATTTTTTCTTTCAAAATTAGTTTTTTACTTAATTGTGAATGAAAGACAATTTCATTCTGAACATATCAATACCAAAATCTCATTGATATATGCATAGGGGCCCTTTTTTTAAACATTTCAAATGTACATGTTTTTGGAGTGTGCAGTTTTTGAGGCCATCTACTAAAATGGGGTAGTAAGTTTTTGGGATACACTAATTTTTGGCCTGGACTCCAAAGGGTTAAGGGTTAATGTATTAACCTCACAGTAAAAAAAGAAAAAACTAAACTAAATACAGTTACATTTTATGTTTTGTATAAATATTAATAATACATATAAATAATAGATACTCAATGCATGTTTTGTACATATAAGAGGCAATTTTATACGGGTCTATTTATAGACTTTAAAAAGGCGTTTGATTTGGTAGATCACAGAATTTTATTACTAAAACTGGAGGCGGTGGGAGTGCGGGGTGTAGCCTTGAGCTGGTTCCGTAGCTTCCTCACAGGGTGGGAACAGCGAGTGCGGGTTGGACAATCTGTCAGCGCACCGCTGCCCGTTGCAACAGGTGTGCCGCAGGGCAGTGTCATCTCTGCTACTCTGTTTCTGATTTTTATTAATGATTTATTAGAGCAGAATTTTAATGGGAAGGCAAGTGCTTTCGCTGATGACATAGCTTTTTTCTATTCCCAAACACATGCACAAACCATTTGGAACCAAATTAATCAAGATCTATTTTGAGACGATAGTGTGAATTGAACAAAATGTCAGTTAACGTTGATAAAATGAAGTATGTGAATTTTGATTTTAAAGATTTTGGCTTTAACCGCGATTTTAAATTTCATGAGATTAACTGTGCGAAAAATATGGAAGATCTATGTAATTGTAAATATATAACAAAAGAAGAAAATTTCAAATATCTTGGAGTAATTTTTGATTCAAAATTGTCATGGGAGAAGCACATAACTGTACTGCAAAACAAACTTTAAGCAATTATGAGAAAATTTTATTTTTTGCGAAATTTCTGCGATGAAAGTTTATTAAGAACTCTGTACTTTGCTCTAGTAAGTTCAAGACTTCAGTATGGAGTTGTGTGTTGGGGTGGGACTTTTAAATATTTAATAGAGAGATTAAGAGTGGTGCAGAATCATTTTATGAGAATAATTACACACAAGAGAATACGAGACAGCTCATTTCCGATTTTCGTTCAATTGAAAATATTACCATTACAACATTTGTTTGTTTTTAAAGTCCTCAGACTTTTTTACACTAAAAGTGGTAATTTGGGTACAACGGACCTAAATTACGGTACCAGAAGCATAGTCCGGAGAATGTTTAGAACTCCTAAGATTAACAAGTCCGTATTGAAGCATTCATTTCTGTATAATGGTCCAAAATGTTTCAACAAGTTGCCTTATAAAATTAAAATTTCCGCTAACGTTAGAAAGTTTTGTAGTAATATAAAAGCTTTTCTATTACTAAATGAACATTGTAACTTATTCTACAGTTAAAAAAGAAGTTGTGTTCTCTATTTATTTGTGTTTTATAGTTGTATTGTAATGGTATTTATGTATTTTGGTTTTATTTTTGGTAAAGTATTGTAATAATTGAAATAAGAAATTGTAAATATTTTTATACTAGGCTGAAGTGAATTGTTTGTGTTTATTAGTATTGTAGTGAAGTGCAGCAGTTGTGAATTGCAGTGAAGGTATGGTCTTGCATAGCAGGTCCTGTTATGTGCCTTATCAGTGTTAGGTGTAGACGCCACGGAGAGCAGCACGCTGATAACAACATGTTACTATAATCTGGACTCTGACAAGAAACCTGTTGTATTTTGTTGCCTATACTGACCACACTACTCGTAAAAGTGGTCAGTCAATTCCGGGTTGTTTTCATATTATAACTATGTACTGGTTATGATGGAATAAATTCATTTATTCAATTTATATATGATTTTTTTTGAATTGTGATGATTCTGAGGAGAGAGAGAATAACATCAATATTTAGTGATATGATATATCGGACCAAAATATTGATATATCGAAACATATTTATTGATATTTCCGATACATTCCTACCTACGATTGAAAATTTTGCCGGCTCAGAGGTGCATGCTGTAATACAAGGGTAATCCAGAAAGTAACCTCCGTTTTGAAATAAAAATTAATCAAGTGAAGATAGAACAATTTCATTATATACGTCTTAAAACTACAACTTTACTTTATTTTCCCACATATTCACCAAATCGATTTAAGCACTTGTCATATCTTTTGACAGTCTTATCAATTCCCTCCTTATAAAAATCTGCCGCCTGTGAGTAGACCCAACCTGTTACTGCAGTTTCGGTACCCAATGAGCACAAAACTTGTGGTACCCCAGTTTTTCTTTCACTATCTCGTGTAAGAGGCTTCAAGAAACTTCAGGAAAGTGGTCAGAAAGTTCCGAGATCGTGAATCGACGATTCTCACCTTTTCGTTCACTTTGCTCAGAAGGTCGTTACTGACAAGAGAAGACCTACCACTCCTTTCTTCATCGTGAATGTTTGTTCTACCATTTTTAAAAAACCGTACCCACTGACGAATTACACCTTCACTCATAATGTTTGGGCCATAAACGGCACACAATTGATGATGAATTTCGGCTGCTGAGTGATTTTTTGCCAAAATAAATCGTATAACACTACGTACTTCACACTTGGCGGGATTTTCTATCGCCGCACTCATGTTTTAAGGCTGTAACTGGACAACGTGTGATCGTACAATGCTCCACCTTGTACAGTTAGAAGCGTAATGAGCTGCTGCGCACGCCGATGTCAGTATGGCGGCGCTACCCCCACTACTTCTCGCGCTATGAACAAACGGTGGTTACTTTCTGGATAACCCTCATACATTTTCTTAATGTTAAAACCGTGATACCTGTGAAGTTTATGGAGAAAAAACAATGAATGATAGGACTGTATGGAAATGGGTGAGAGCTTTCAAAGATGGCGGTGCAAATATGCATGATGAGGAACGAAGTGGACTACCTTCACTGATTACTGATGACTGATGCAAAAAGTTAACGATAAAGTCAGAGAGATCAGACGCTTAAAGATTTTATCATTATCTAGTGAGTTTCTCCAAGTGTCAAGAGGTGTCATTTATGAAATCATGACAGCAAGTATGAAGTACTGAAAATTATACTTATGCTGGGTTTCTAAAATGCTGACAGTTATAGAGAATCTCAAAATCAAACGTCTAGTCAGTTCTCTGATACTCCTAGAACGTTTCAAAACGGGATAGTGATGCTTCTATAAAGCCTAACTGTCACTGGCGATGAGACTTGGGTGGCCTATATTACGCCAGAATCAAAACTTCAATTTATGTAATGGCTTCATTCAACATCACCCAAAAAAGTTAAGTTAAAGCAAACAATTTCAGCTTGAAAAATCCTGGGACAGGAAAGGTGTCTTGCTGGTTGAGTTTTTACCTCTAGATGAACAAATAAATGCGGCATCTTATTGTTAGATAGGTACTAAGAAATTTATGCTGAGCAATCTACAACAAATGGCAAGCTGATTTATATTTTGTTTCATGACAATGCCCGTCCTCACATAGCAAACCACAGAATAAGGCACTAATAAATCAATTTAAGCATTATAGAAATATGTTAAATTGCCTGAATAAATCCACAAAATAGGAGTATTAATAAAGAAAAAATTATCAATGATTGTAAAAATAATAGTAAAAATCTTTGGAGTCATATAGGAGTCATGCATGATTATGAAATATACAGTATAGGAAAGATAGATGTGGGCAGAGTGTAAGGGGTGACAGGGTTTTACTTGCAGTGAAGAACTGTTTAAAATCTCGTAGGCTGTTTAGTTTAGAGGCTGAGGGTATTGAAAACATATGGGTTAAGATTAATTTTTCATGTTCCTACTCTGTTATTATAGGCCTAGTTTATTTTCAACCTAATTATCCATTATCCAGTTATAAGTTTTTTTTTTTTTAATAGCCTAGAACAGTTTAATTTTAGGAAATGAGAAAATTTGTATTTTAGGAGATTTTAATTTGCATATTTCTGGTTCATCCTTTAACTTAGCTAATGGAGGGGTAATTTGTAGGCAATTATTGTTTTTTACAGATATGTTTAGTCTTTTAACTTGAAAAATAATATTTTAAGTAGAACTTTTTAGACTTAGTATTATCAGATATAAGTAATTTAGTTGTTTATGAAGAATGTGCAATAATCAAACCAGATGTGTAACATCCTGTTTTGGGAATAGATTTTGTCGTTAGTAATGTCAATAATTGTAGGCCTAATAGTTTACCATTTAGAATGGGGAATTCATATAATTTTAAGAAGGCTAACTATTTGGAATTATATAATTCAATTGGAAGTATTAAATGGGATGATGTTACCAACAGCTCTAACATGGTTTTTTTCCGGGTAGATCAGTTGATAAAAACTGTTGTTACCCAGAAACGTTTTCGTTACCATGGGAATGGTTAGGAATTCTAATCAGGTTCCTTAACTCTTTGTCAATACTTTGCATATCTGGTGGAGTGACTACGTCATCATTGTGTACAGTATTACTATTCAATACTATCAACTGATCGATATGTCTATTCCAAACAATACCAGACTTCAACATGACAGAATACATGACATTACCTAATTGTTTTACAACATTAACTTCAATACACTTGCCTTTAGATCTATATTTTTTTATAAGGACAGGTTGATTAGGGTACAAATATCTAACCTTAGTTTTACAAATTTTTGTGCTTTTTCCTTGGATCATGGTGGTCAGGTAGATGTTATTTATACTGATTTTTCCAAGGTTTTTGTTAGAGTTAACCATTTGCAACTTTTGAAAAAGTTAAATAACTTTGGATTCTCGAACAATTTATTGCGGTTTTTTGCTTCTTACCTTCATTATCGAAGACAAAATATTCTGATTGTTTCTCAGATGAGTTCTGGGTGCAGTCTGGTGTTCTTCAGGGTTCCAATTTAGAGCCATTACCGTTTGTTTTATTTACACATTACATTGTCCACTGTGTTAAAAATAGTAAAGTACTTCTTTATGCTGATGATATGAAATAACTTCTGTCGAGGATTGTAAACAACTTCAAAATGACTTGGATCTTTTGGTAGAATGGAGTCGTAGTGGCTTACAGTTTAATGTTGACAAATGTGTAGTAGTGCGCTATACTAGGCGCAGTCAGAGATCCTTTGATTTTCAGTATTTTATTGGCAACACTATGTTATCAAATAAAACCCAAATAAAAGATCTAGGAGTGATCTTCGACACAAAATTTTATTTTTCTCAGCATATAATTGACAAATGCAAAGCTGCCTATAGAACTGTTGGATTTATCTGTAGGTCTAGTAACTTTATTAGGAATTCCAACACTTTTAAATTATTATATTTCTCTTTAGTTAGGTCCAAAACTAGAGTATGGTTTCACTGTGTGGTGTCCACATCCGAATTACCTTTCTCATATAATTGAACAAATTCAAGTTAAATTATTGAGATTTTTATGCTTTAAAGAGTTGGTATTTATACTTTTTTAATTCCATATGCTCAACTGTTGTCATTGTTTAACATGGATAGCCTTCATAAGCGAAGGGACTTGGGTATGCTTGTGTTTTTACATACAACTGATTGGTGGACGTGTTGATTGTGAGGAGCTGTTGGCTGGTCTTGATTTCTTTGTTCTTTGCCCATCGTCCAGGGTCCGTGCGTTGTTCAGTCTGCGTTGTGCCACACCAGTCTAGGAGCTCATGTACCGGTGAATGTGATGATGCGGCTGACTAACACTTTTCCTGATAATATTGTTGTTGACCCTATCTTCATTTCATGCCAGAATTAGGGAATGTGTCCTTGATACTTATAATAGTTTTGATGATTAATATTGGTATTGCTTTAATATATTTACTTATGTTTTTGTTTTGTCTGATTGTTTGATATTTTTTTGTATTTTGTAATATTTATTGTAATTATATACGAGCCATAGCATGCTTATTTACTATGTTTAATGCTGCAATATTATTGGAATTGTATTCTGTTTTGTAGCATCAAATAAATAAATATTGCTGGGAGGGGGATAATAAAGATAGATTTCCAATAGAACATTTTACACAAGGAGGAGATTCTTCCATGGTTCATAATGGCTTATGCGTGCCACTGAAGCATTTGATAAATATTATATGGGAGTTGGCGCGTGCCTATCCAGTGTGATCTCCCCTGTTGCTGAGGTGGTAGTCGATGATGAGGCTTACAGTATGAACTCCAAATTTCAGCTGGGATGTCACTGAGGATGTGATGTATAGTTGCATAAAAAATGAAAAAACTACATTCAGCGCCTGGGGTGAGTGGTATTCAGGCTGGATTATTTTAATAGAATTACATTTTTTTTAAAGAGCCTATCAGACATATAATTAATAGCAGTTTTCTCCAAGGAGGCTACCCATATTAACTAAAACTAGGCAAGTAATCCTCATTTATAATAAAGGTGGGCCGAAAAATTCATAAGTTAGTAACAGACCAATTACTTTAAATAACGTATTAGCAAAAATGCTTGAGAAGTGTGAAAAGATAAAGTTTAAAGACAATATTTAAAAAATTCTCTTTAAAAAGTAGTCTGGTTTTATGAGACAAGAATATTAATAATGACCTTTTTGAGCTCACAAACAAAATTCATAAGACTATAAGTAGAAATAAAAAAAAAAACCACTTCTTGTTTTTATTCGATTCAGCTAAAGCGTTTGACACAGTTAATCATTCTTTAGTATTAAAAACCTTAAATTCATTGGTTTGTGTGAGGTACTAAATATAAAAAATTGTAATACAATAATAAAACATACAATTTATAGATTTGACTAACCTATACGCAACACCACTAAAGTTATGTAAATGTGTATTATTTATATATTGCTTCAGTTTGCTTTAACATGTATATACGAGCTTTTACACTTCTATGTACAATAACTTATGAAGCTTGAGCAAGCTTTACACAATTTTAGTCATAAAAATCAATTCAAACTTGGTTTATCACTGTTGTGCTTTAAAATTTACAAAATATTTATAGCCTACATTTATTTTTATATGTACTTTTTAATTTTATTTATTTTGTTGTCATTTCATTATCCATATAAAGAAATAGATATACATAACTACATCCATAATTTTATAACTTTATTTTTTATGATTTTTATAGAGAACAATTGATTATGGCCATCCAATTATGATCATTTATGACATAGCAAAATATTTGCTTGCATTCTTATTTTGCTTACAAATAGCCTAAACAAAATATACATTTTCACAAACCTAGAAAACGTTTTGCATATTTGTTAAATCTCACATACTTGATTCAAATATATTTGAAATAGCATGTTACCCTTTGATACAATTTGTTTTAGTATTTTCATTTCAACATTGCTTTTTTTACAGAACAAGTATTAATTTTTTCATGACAGAATATTCCTTACACGTTTCTGAACAAAACATAACACGTAACAATAAAATCCTTTGTAAATAAAATTGTTATGATTAAAAATTTAACGCTTACACAAAACCCCTATACAGACTAATTACAAGGAATTGTATGGTAGCCACTCTTAGGGTTAATCCTATTAAATCAAAACACTCATCATTAGGCTATTAACTACTATATCCGCGTTTCAGGAAAGAAACCTAATTTTTCATGTCTGACCATCTTGAAGTGTCAAAATCAGGTATTTGCTTTGAAACACAGTTAATTTAACCCTTTAGGTGCCAGGACTTTATTCTAATTTATGTCTGAAAAATGCCAGTTATTTATGCTATGGACCTGCCGAAGATTGCCAAACCGTTTTCAAGGAATTTGCACTTTTACAATTTTGCCTATAGAAGCTCTACTTAAGAATAGAATTTAATGTTTTTTAATGTTCACAAATCATCAGTGTCCTAAATTAGATTACTCCTCAGATTAAATTGTTATTATTTTAATTTAAAAGAAAAAATCAAATTTGTACTGACCAAAAAATGTTTTGAAAATTCTCACATTGACTTGAAAATTGGTCCAGGAAAAAAGATTGTTCCTCCTTCGTCAATATACTGTTTCATAGAATATACAGGGTAGACAAAATATGGAAACGTTTTCACAACTTTTGCATGACTTCACTTGTAAAAGTGAAATCTTTTACATGATCATGGTTACAAAGAATATACTTTTTGACGCCACTAGCGACATTTAATTGTTTCTTAGGGACAGCCCACAAGGAGTTGAACGAAAATCTTTATTGTAATCCTAGGTCGTTTGTAATCCTTGGAAATTAATTGCCGCAAGCCAGACTTCGAAACGTTATCCTTTCCGAAGTAGCGGTCATTTGCATTTCAAAGTAACTAATTTTAACAATATTATTTCTCCACTATTTAATGGTTTCAAGTAAATTGTTCCGATCAAAAATGATACTTTATGGAACACAATTAGTCAAAAAAAAAATTCAACTATCAAATTATCTGTAGAAAAAAATAACGTTGTTGTAAAATCATTTCCATATTTTTTCCATCCTGTATAATTCTTTAGATGTAGTAACAATTTGCAGTTTTTAAGTTTATTGCTACAGCATTTCACTGAAAAGTGTGTGTCATTTTCAATTTTTGACCGGACACTCTAACAACAACAACAACAACAACAACAACAACAACAGTAACAATTGTAAAACATGATTGTTTTTCTTCAATAAATGAATAAATATATAGTTATACACACTCCGAACAATATTTCTTAGCAAATATGCTTTGGGTAGCATTGTGTATTGAAACCCTTTTTGAATTTGGCACATTGATATTGATAATTAACAATTATACTGAATTATTATGTGTATATATTTTAAAACATAAACAAGGGTTGATTATGTTTTGACATGTAGACATTAAAAATATGTTTACCCACTAACCTTCAGAATTTTTTTTCTGTGACCGTCTGCATAAATGGACTCTGCATTCTTCAGCCAAAATTTACACTACCACTTTATGTGTAGGGTTGGGCAGGTGGGTCACTAACACTGTATGTGTAGGGGTGGGCGGGTGGGTCACTACCACTGTATTTATAGGGGTGGGTGGGTGGGTCACTACCACTGTATGTATAGGGGTGGGCGGGTGGGTCACTACCACTGTCTGTGTAGGGTTGGGCGGGTGGGTCACTACTACTTTATGTGTAGGGGTGGGCGGGTGGGTCACTACCACTTTATGTGTAGGGGTGGGCGGGTGGATCACTACCACTGTATGTATAGGGGTGGGCGGGTAATGGACAAAATTTGGATTGGGGGGGGGGGGTCCAAAAAATAGACAAAATTTGGCATTTTCCAAATAAATTAATCTACTTAGAAGATGTTGGAAGTAAAAGGGTTAAATCAATAACTTGTTCCAAAGTATGACAATCTATTTTGATTTATGATCAGATTGTCACACAAATTTTGTCACAATTTTCACTGACTTTCACTGACATTCCCTGACAATTTTGGATAATTTTCTCTGACTCTCGCAACTTTTCAAACGTGTATTACAGTCAACAGATGTTGTATTTTTAGCATTACATTAAAATTATTATTTTGGAGATATTAATATTGTTATTAACACATTGCGTGCGGGTCTAACGCACGCGGGGGATAGCAGTGCTTGCGCACACAGCGGATCGGTCGCCGGCGGTGGACGGATCAATACTGGCTTGTAGGCTTCAGTGTCGCCTAGCCCTTTGGCTTAGAAGGGTCGGATTTGCGCCGCATTATAGCCTGTTTCTTGCGTCACATTTCCTTGTACTTCGTTCGTGGATCGCGCCATTTTGAGCCAGTTGGCGGGGGTTAGCGTGCCTGCGCGCGCAGCAGATCTGTTGCCCGCGGTTGACGGAGCAATGCTTGTTTGTGGAATTCAGTGTGGTCCAGCCACTTGCCTTATAACGGTCGGATTTGCGCTGCATTGTTGCCTGTGTCTCGCGTCACGTTTCGGTGTTCACCGTTCGTAGATCGCGCCATTTGGCTTGCATCAGAGTTTTGCCATTTTATTTTTGTGTATAATAGTGAAACATTAGTATCGTGTTGTGTTATATTGTATTGTGATTTGTGTTATATTGTAAATATATTTGTATAGTGCGTTTTATTCTTTTCTGCAATGTTTCAACCAACTCCTGGGCCATCTTCGGCTCTTGACTTTGTCCTGCCGACAGTGATGGTGAAGTTGATGACCCAATCCAACATCAGATGATGGGAAATGCTTCAGATGACTCTGATTCTTATGAATCTGATGATTCTGATATCGGAAATGATACTCCTGTATGGCGTATTTCAACTTCAGGAATGCGACCTGCCGCGACTAATTGCGGCAGGCGTCTCGCGGCGTGCATGGGTTTCGTTGCGATGTGCGGCTCGGTCACCGGCGGACGATCACTTTGGAAGCCCTGATCTACCAGAATTGAGGCCATAAACTGGATTTGGTGTATCAACCCTGTTTCCTGACTATATAAGGTATTGTTTTGGTACAAAATATTATTTTAGTATCTGACATGTTTTTAACTTATTTTTTCAGCATCGAATGTGTTAAAAAGTGTAAAGAAACATAATAAAAGAAAGAAACAAGAAACCCCAGTCTCGTCCATACCCATAGCTGGCCTAGTTTTTTATTTTTATTGAAAATACAAATACATTTCTACGAAGCTAGATTGCTAATACTTTCATTATGAACAATTACTTATAGGAAACCTATAAGTAAATATATATGACTCTCACAAAATTAATCTTACAAATGAAGAAAAACTACATTTAAATACTTATTTCAATGATGGAGAATATTATCAGAACATATAGGACATTGCATAATTGACCACCACTTTAATTAATTGTATAAAATACCAAGAAATATGCTATGTTAGTTGAGGTTACGGCCACCTAGAGCATACAAAAATCTCCTCAAATCCATCACTGGGGCAGATTTCCCTGACTTTCCAGAATTTTTGTTAATTTCCCTGACTCTCCCTGACCAAATTTGTTTTCCCTGACTTTCCCCGGCTTTCCAGAATGTGGACACCCTGATGATTATAATGATAGTAGCCTTACCTCAGATAGAAATGTCTGGGCAGCCTTTTGAGCACCAACATGAAGTAAATATTCATAAACATACAGAGCAAGCCTAAAAAACAAAACAAACAACATTTAGACCACACTATGAACATTTTAATATCAAAAGGATAATCATTGCAAGAGACGTCTCAGAAAAAAAAAATAATTTCTACACAAGAAACTTCTAAAGATTAAAATCATCTAGAGGTAAATAAATCAGACTGAAGACATTTTCTCTGTTGAGCATTATTATGTATAGCTAGGTACACTTCGCAATCAGCTATAAAATTAGGTAATGGCGCCAATTTGATTGGAGTTTTTTGTTTATTATTAATGTTGATTGTCATTAGTCCTAAACAGCAATATGTCTACATTATAAAATTACATATATAATTTCTTTTACAGTAAATTTTAAATATATTTGTCAGCAATTGTATATTTACTTATAGTACATAATCTTTAGTATGTCACTAATGTGCACTTACATGTCCTTAAAATTTGACCTCTAAACTAAACTTTTTTGTTCCGATTTTATACAGTTAATACAACCTTCATAACTACCTGGCCCTGACTTCCAACTTGATGATATGATAATGAAGAAAATTTATAATTATGAAGGTATTTAGTGTAATTCGGATGCTTTTGTAGCCCCACACTATAGCCACTCAACTAATGATTTCATTTATAAGGCATATTTTAAATAATGCATATTTTATCAATCTGCAATTTTATGCAACATATTAATTATTTCATACAATTTTTTTTAACCAATAAGAACTATACAGGTGCTGTATTTGTAAGTAATATAGAGCTAGGAATAGAAAATAGTTATTCCCCACAGTACAAATGTTTTTACTGAAACAAAAATTAAAAATGAATATACATAAAAAATTAAAACTGACAGTAAAAAATACTTTTAACCCTACTTCTGGCAGCCCATTTTTCCTATACTGGCAGGCTGTTTTTGGACGTCGCGCAAGGGTTTTGTAATTAATTTATAAAAATTATATTTATTATAGTTTTTAGGCAATGTTATATATATTTATATTCAGAAAGAAATGGTTTATAATAATATGCAATAAAAGTTTTAATATTCTCACTCTTTTATTTTTATTTTTTTTTTTTTTAATTCAAAAAATATAAATTTTCAAATAAAAAAAAGGGTGGGACCGTACCTATAAATCAGAGTTATTGTAATATTTTCTAGCTTTCAAGATAGCCTAGAGACTTTAAATTTTATCTAGTTTTAGAATATATATACATTATATGGGATATTGAGAACTAAAATAAATTTATTCTATAAAACATAAACATATATACCAATGCTCATTTTTAGGTGTCGCGATGGTATAAATTCAAAAATTTTTTATAATAATGTATTATATGATAAATACACAAATATATATATTTTTATTTTCACAAACATATGAGCAGCACTAATATGCTACTGAAACATAATTATATTATGTATATAAAATTATGTATTCAAATACTTAGCTATTTTCACACAAAAATAATCGATGTATAATTGTTTTATACTAAAATAATATTCAGTTTATTTATCTTCACAAAACAGATTTCAAAAGAACAAACCAAGTAAAAATAACAATAAACACAAATAACCAACAAAACATTCAGATACAGTGTTGTTGTCAAATACAGCTGACGTGAATTATAGCCTATTGTGTTTGGTTCAATTCCAATATTCCGCTATCGTAAATATAGCAACAAATGATGTCTACAGACAGGCCATTTCATTACGATTCCAAAGACATCAAATATAAACCGCTAAGTATGATAGACGATTTATTAGAATCGTATTAGTGCGGGTGTGTCCAGGTGACCGCTAGCGGTCACTTGCCAACTATACGTGGTCTGCAGGTGACCGCTAGCGGTCACTTGCCAGAAGTAGAGTTAAAATGATATAACAAGCAAAATAACTTATAGACAAATTGATTCTGTAGAGTAGGAAAAAACAATGTTTGTCATACCTTATAAAAATAAACTTTAATCAAAACTTCAATAACCTCTTTATCTCTAGAACTGTAAATTTATTTGTAGACTTTCACATGTGTTTAACCTTTTGAAGCTTACACACTTGTACACTCGTGCCAAAGTCCTACCAGTGAACAATGTATACACGTGGAAGAAACACAGCATTCTCAACTGCTATTTTGAGCTTTTTTCATTTAATTTGTTTTTCACTGAACACAAATAGAGGCCAATAAAAAAAGGCTAAAATAATTATTTCTAACAATAAAACAACTTCTCACAAACCTAATTTAATACACCATAAGAATTCAGATATACATGTTGAAACTGAGTGCCTGGCCTCTTGAACAACCTGATGAATGTTCTTCCGGCAAAAATATATGAAAATTGTCATTGCAACATAAGAATATTGTGTCTTTTTGAAAAAAATAACTGATGAATGTTCTTCCGGCAAAAATGTATGAAAATTGTCATTGCAACATAAGAATATTGTGTCTTTTTGAAAAAAAATAACTATCACAAAGAAAAATATTTTGGGATTTTTGTTCAGCATGATAAAATATTCCAAATTAAAAGAAAAAGATGTTAACAATCATTTTAAATCACAGAAATGATACACCAAGAATATTAGAAGTTGTAACATTTACTTTTCCCATTTTTTTAAATAAAAAACTGTTTTCCACAGAATAAACAGTCTTAGCAAAATATGGCCAATTCTTTACCCATTTCAGATAAATTTTTCATTGTACTTCGTTAGGCGAGTGAAAGATGTATATTAACCAGAATACCATTTAAATTTGTTAATCCTTCCTAATAGACTTTTCACAGTTCTAAAGTTAAACCCGAGATCTAATCCTCTGGAACAGAGCCTACAAGCAATTAGAGAAAAACATAGGTTAAATGGTAGTAAAGTAGTACATTTATCAAAAGTCAGTTGTTTCTGGTATAATCTGCCCGATTAGTGATATCAAGCTATTAGTCATTCAGCACATAATAACATACAATTACTTAGACACGATTTTGTTCTACCAGAACCGCAAACTATTTAAGTAGACTTTTATACTAACAACCACTTTCCAAAACTTAATCTAGAATGTCTCCAACATTTTCCTTTCTTTATTCATTATTAAAATATTTATATTTTTTTTAATGGGAATGTGCTAGGCCTACTATATTATTGCCACAGAATGTGAAAACTGCAATAATAATAATATTTTTATTTGCATAAAACATTTATTTACATTAAAATGTACCGCAAACTTCAGATTAAAACATATTTTTAGCCATCTAACACATTCATTCTTACAATGGCCTCATTTGCTGCTCTCACATACAAATATCCAAGCCACTCCATTACCGGTGTTAGTAATCTAATTACTAGTCTCCCAGTGATGTGCCAAGAATTCTCCCACACTTTAAAAAGCTTCAGAAATCAAAACCCTCTTTAATTGTGCCATAAATGCCTTGGGCATATCGAGGCTCCTATATTCAGATGGTAAACTACTGATCAACTGGACACCAATCTGTGAGGGAAGGTGTTATAGACCACCATTCTATGTTGTCCAGTACGGTAGTTTTCCCAGCCTCTAGTGGCATGACTGTGTATGTCAGTCCCACGTGTAAGTACACACTTTGACCTACAGTAGTAGGCAGTTTCCAGTACGAGGCAGGGTCAACAGTTCCAGTGCTTTTAATGCGGGTTTGCATGACTGTCTAATTGGCAGATTACAGATGATTCTGACTGCCCTTTTTTGCAATCTGAATAGTCGAATAAATTCAGCTGAATAGTCGAACAGTATTTAAACAGCTACCCCAAAGCACCACTCCATAGGATAGGTGAGTGTAGATAAGGCCATAGTTGGCCATCAACGAAACTAGAGTTGGGCAAAGTTTAGAAAGTGTTCTCAGAACATAAATGCCATAGGAAACTCTGGAGCACACACTATCTATCAAACCTCGATCAAGGACTACGCCAAGAAATTTGGTCGATTGAACTTCCTTGACCTCTGAATCGCCTAACTCACTCTAGGATTATTCTCCAAATGTGATGGATGTAAACAGAAATTAATAAAAGTTGGTTTTGAGGGGTTTATTCTAAGATTAATGTTAATCAAATGTTGGGTGCATGCATTTAGTTCTATATATGTCTGAATTTGCACTTCTGATTTATTTTTTTCACTGAAGCATGTTGTCGTAACATCAGCATATTGGACAAGCTGACCATGTCTTTACGTCTTTACTGACGATGAAATGTCATTTACGTACATAAAAAAAGCATGAGGCTAAGTATTGATCCCTGGGGGACACCAACTTTAAGTAGATTAATTTTTGACATTCGACTATCAACTTGGACTTTCTGAGACCTTCCATGTGAATACGAATTGAGCCACGAGAGTGGCACTCCTCATACTCTGTATGTTTCTAATTTCTTTAACAGGATGCTGTAGTCAACACAGCCAAACGCCCTCGACGGATCGAGGAACACACTCAACATGTCTGCGATTCTCTCATTTATTGCATTATATTAAAAAGCTTATATGATAGTAAATCCATATTGTACAGTATAATAACTTCTATAACATACTTAAGCAAATCAAATTGCACCTGTGCAGCAATCACTTGGCCTATTAGCTTGTGGTATTACTTAGCGACTGGATGTATCCAAGAATCCTATAGACCTATTAATATTCCAGAAAAACTATTGAACAAGACGCAATTTAAAAAAAAAAAAAATTAATTTTTTTGGAATTAGGCTTATCTATTTTGTTCTTCTCTGTCTATGGATCTATTTAAATTTACTTTGATAGATTAATTACCTACATAACAAGTTACTACTTAACTGGTTGAGTAAGTTACCTTACCAGAACTTCGGAATGAGGGTATTATTTCCCATATCTTGGCTGATGGTAACAACAATCATGAATTGTAATAGACTAATCTTTGTTTCTCTAGCTTACAGTAGACTAAATTTGCCAATATTAGGCCTAAGATATGTATTGATAATTCTAGTACATAAAAATTAGTTGTCTTTCTTCTGTTTTGTGTTCAGGCCTACATAAAATGAACACAATTGAAAACCACTAAGCACTATTGTAAATTGTTCATATGTTATGTTTCTGAAAATAATTGGTCTAGAATGGTGAGGGAAAACATCAATATAATTTACAAGTAATATATTGTAATGTTCAATACAGTATAGACCAAAGAGCTGTTTACTTGATAAATACACAGTAAGGTTATGTGGCTTGTACGTCTACTGTCATGTAATATAGTAAGTTGTTAAGATATTTATGTCTGGAAAGAAGAATAAAGGAAAATAATAAATTAAACCATTTCTACATATGTTCTATCAGAATATTATAGATAAATAACTATATTTACTTTTCTCTGGCTTGTGCATCGGATGGTACAGTAGCACCCTTTCCTTTTGCGTACATAATTGTAATATAAATAAATTGGGATCTTGTCCCTCACAATTATTAATTTAAATTGTCATTAGAACATCTGAAATAGTACTCATTTTCTATTAGCCTATGTATTCTACTTTTCTTTAAAAACACAACTGTAAATAACGTCTGCACATAAACAAACTACCTATACATACACAGTCCGCCATTGGATAAACGATAACGATATCAGGCATGCTGTTCGATTTCAGAACATACGCCCCTTTGTTAAAGTAACACAACAAGAAACAATAAATTACTTTAAGTTAAAAAAGTCACACAGTGTAACCCCTACAAATTAAATTTATTGAAATTTAATATGGTTTAATGATAGCTCATTCATAATTCAACTAAAAGTTTTATGGCTTACTTAAACAATGCCAGTGTAAAAGTATTGAACATAACAAAGGGGAGAATGTTTCCTTGGTTAAATGCTACAAAAATAAATTTGGGATTATGACAGTCCCCGACAGTGGTACCTTGTGTTAGCAAGTCAATAATCTGTTGGCAAGAGAAATTTTCCAGTTTTAATACAAACAAAGAAAATATTGAATTGCAAAGTATATTGAATTGTATCATCTATTGATATGTATACTTATGGGCAACTGTTGAATTCTCCAAATCCGAATCTCTTGCATATTCAAGCTTATTTCTTGCTGAACTTTAAAAATATATATAGTGACTAACAAATACTTTAAATTTTATTAAATGAATGGCAATATTGTTTTTGTGAAATTAATGAATTTTATTGCCTTGAAGAACAGCAATGTACGAATATGCTTTGAGGGTGAAGTATTTAATTTTTTTAGTAGTAATTTCTCAGCTGAATTAGCCTATACGCTCGGAAATGATCTTCCTCAGCTCGTAAGATACTCGTATCAGTGCTCTTTTTCATGTCTATTAAATCAATGACAAGGCAAGTTGCACATTACAGTTTTGCATTTTTTTACATGACAATGTTGCACTTGTGAAAAACTTTCAGTGTTCGTACACATGGATGCTGCATAGTACAGATACCGTTTAGTTAAGTCACACCACAACAAGTTGTACAAAACTATAAAAAATCCGAACATATTATAATAACTAAATGTGTTGGTTATGCGTTAAGTCAATTGATTAGACCCTTATTGGTTGATACAAATCATTGAGTACAACACTCTAATCAGAAATTTTTTCTAGGAAAATTGTCATATTATAATGGTTAGTGTATCCACACTTAAATTACGGTGTTTCACTGGGTCCATGAGTGTAGCGCAGGTATTCTCTTCAGCCTCCAAAAGAGAGCTATCAGGGCGATATTTGGTAAGTCTTACCATTGATTATATAAACCTACATAGATAAACCATCTAATACGAATATTTGTGGCAGTATTTTAGTTAGTTAGTGTGGCCCATTTTAGTGTGGTGAGGCACTTTTAGTAGTAGCCTTTATTATATACACTTACAATAGATAAACCATCGAATAGGAATATTTGTGGCAGTAATTTTGTTAGTTAGTGTGGCCCGCAACCACAGCTGTTTTAAACTGCATTACATTTACATGGAGCTACACTAGCGCTCCACAATTCAAAGATTTATTTGGCCATTCAGTACATTGCAATACAATAGGCTAAGTCAAAAGATATTATTCTAAGTATTTAATAAATACTAATCATGCTAAAAAATAAAACCAAACTAAAAAAGCACAAAAATCACACCATGCTAAAACTAGTAAGTTATATCAATAGATTATCTAAAACTAGCAAGTCACACAGCTAAAATAAATAAAAACAAACCAAAACAATGGACCACAAAAACAGCTGATATTTTGAGGCTCAAAATTTAACATTGGATGGGAAATCTATTTGTGTATAAAATCAATGGTAGTAGATATAAGAATATGTGTGACAGGTGGTACCTCGACAAGTCATAACAAATAATCTACAAGCCACAACTAAACTCGGCCAGTTTTCCCAAAAGTAGCAATTATGTCCAAACAGCAATACTAACATAATAACGAAATATCTCAAACGTGTCCATCAATTTAGAGAATAAGATACTTACGGTGATTATGAAGCAATGATTAGAGCAGCAAAGCTTTAGCCTATGTTTGCAAACAAATGTATTAATTATTTATATTTAACTAACCTTTAAAAAAAAAAGTTATTACTATTTTCAATTAAGATAAGAGCCATTCAGAAAATTATAATCCATTTTATATTGTTCAAAATTATTATTTACTCAACACCTCCTGTTAAGATTAATACTTTTTTTGACTAAGAAATTTACTTTCAGAATGCCTGTTTTGATTTAGAAGCAGTAGATCGAATACTCAAGTGATACTCAACGAGACTAATGGCTTTTCAATCAAGTAAATTATTAAATCAGTGTATTCATATTTTGATATTATAAAAGCTTTCCATTTTATCCAGTTTAATATTCTAATTACTAAGCTGAAATTGTATGATATCACAGGTAATTTTTTAATATTTTAAAATTATATCATATTAGTTACAGAAGACAATTTAACTGTTGATGTACGTCAATGAATGAAGTTGATCCAAGTGTGCCACAAGGCTCTCTGTTCTCGATTATCTTTTCGTTCTATTGCAATTAATTATTTCAGACTTGTCTTTTAATATCAAAATTCAGTTATATGACAGTATGAACAGTTTACAATTCAAACGAAGATTTGCTTTATCTAATGAAAATTGTGGAAGTTGATCAATATTATATTCTCCATTCCTTTTTAGTATAACATTATCAATAATTAAATAATTACCAATCTGTGATAATTACTTCTGTTTGCAATCGGATAAAAACTGAAGATGAATTTTCATATTGCTGGTGCATATAGAAAATCTATTAAGAATGCATACCTATTTCGGAAGCTTAAACAATAAATAAATAAGCACAGCATATTTATTTTCAATATTTTTTCAGTGTCTTCTGCAAATTGGATTGATACTTTGTAGTCTCCCGCTTATACATATGAGCGAGTAAGTTATTTTATAAAATAAAGTATCTGAATCTGAATAAAAAGTAAGTTATCTAGGAAAGGTGCTATGGGCCACTGTATATCACTGTTTATTGATTGGAAGATGTTTTCAGGATATTTAAAATTGTACATACTAACTGTTTCAATTTATAATAAAAGTAGATTCAATTGATTTTTCACTATGACATTATACAAAATGCAAACACATTATGCGAGGCAAAACAAACCCTTCAGTTGGTACAAATGGGCTAGTCCTTCAAAATGTTTTATGTACAATAGTTTATTAACCTAACAGAGTCTGTTTGAGTAGCAGATATTATTGGAATATGTCTGTTTATGACTATTTATTTAATCATTTTAAATTTCTTTAAAATGTCTTTTATTTTACACTGTCGTAATTATTTGCATTTAATTAATATTATAGTAATTATACATTTATTTTAAGAACTATTTTCTAAACTTCAGAATGGGACTATAATACTAATATAATAATAACTTATAGTGTACCTTCAGGTGATTTTATATAGTTGGAGACGCTTCCAACAAATCAGTATTCTGTTCACTGAACAAATGGTCATTAGGTCTATTTACGGGCTTCGTTAATTGTAGACTTCTTCTTTTAATTTGACGTAAATATTTTATTGTAGTCATCCTTTGTAGTTTTTAAATTGTACTTTTTCAAAAGCAAAAACTGTTTATCAGTTTACTACTCCTTAAAATATCCATACATGTCAAATTAGGTAGTACACCCGGTAAAGATGTTAAAGTATAACAATTATACATGACTATGACAATTATACATTGTATAAGTTACATTGACAGTACATTATAGATTGAGTAAGCTATACATATATTATTTTATGAAATGTATAAGGCTGATGTCCTTGAGTTATATTCCAAGCTCTTCTGTACTGCGAATTCATGTTTGACTTTGTCTTGGCTTAGCCCTAGGAATTCACATGTGCAAAATACTTTATTGTCACCCTGGCATAAACCATCACTGTTCCTTCTTCATCTTCATCTTGTATATAGGTCTCAGAAGGATGTAAAATATACAAGATAAAGTGACTACTGGGGAATTCATTGTCCCTTCTTGATGTCACTAATTCACTTAAAAACTAGAAAATAAATATTTACAAATTATTACTATGCTACCTAACAATATATTGTTCATATATGCTACCCCTACATATATGAACAAGATGGTGGGTGGTGACGAGGATGCTAAATGTGGCTCCTGCTTCAAGAAAGTTACAGCAAGTAGTAAAACTCTATAATGTGATTTAAACTGTGGGAAATGTTTCCACATAACATGTGCTAATATATCAGGAAAAGATCATAATAGTATGATTGTGTTAACTGAGTGAACTACATAAGTGGTTTTGTACAACCTGTTGTATATGGCTGGAAGCCATTAAAAATACCAATGGAGGGAGCAGTGATAAAACATGTTGCGACTGTTTGGAGTACATAAAAATCCTTGGACCAAATAAGTGTCTTATCTGAAAATCATAAAATTTAATGGACAGTGTAATGGTGATTCGAAATGATCAGAGTGATATTCTTTCAATTGTAACTACTGAAAGTGACAATTTGGGTGACTAGTATGCCATGGCAAATTGAAAAGTGATAGCTCTGATAGTTATAGAAATGCTGTGTTAAAAAAATACTGCTAAGGATATTAATACCGTGGCTAATAGTGACAAGGCAAGTGACAATGAGAATTTGGTTGTGCATCCTAACAATAATGGCCTTTTCATAATGCATCGAAGACAGTGTCAAGAGATAGTGTTTTGACTAGGTCACGTGACCGTGAATCTGACAATCCAGCTTCTGCTACTGATCTGGTAGAAGTTGTAGCTGCAAATAAAACTAACCTACGCACTGTTGAATCGGGAACGGTGACAAGTGACTGGAAACTTGTTTTTTATAAAAAAAAACATGGGTAATCACAACCCTAGAGTGATCAATAACGAAGGTAAACGCATTAGGCAACCAAATAAAAATATATAAAAAATGATCTTATGGACTCTAATAATTGGCCGCAAAGCATCCTCATTTGTAAGTTGTAAGTATTATCCTTCTAAAAAACCTATTCAACAGGATCGAATCAATTCAACTGTGCATGATAAACACAATTTTTATCATTCACAAATTAAGAATATAGATCCAAATTTGGCCAGAAATCAGCATGTGCATGGTTATTTAACAAGAAATAACTCCAATGTATTTAGAAATAGATACAGACTTAGTAATACTCAAAATTGTTATCCTCTTACAAATACGAGGTATTTTAATACACTACCGCATGAAGTAAGATCTTTGCCTAAAGCAAAGTTTCCCCAGGTTATGAGGTCCTGGCTTCTGGACCACCCCCTATATAATTTGAGAGAATTTGGGGATGTAGACCACTCCCATATTCTCAATTATTTATAGGAAATTGCAAATTATTAATAAATTAACCCATAAGTAGCCCTACAAGGTAAGAAACTTTTGTATTTTCTCTGATCTCTTGTAGCTAGTGCATGCTTGTGCATGTTTTCAAAGATGCTTGTGCATGTATTGCATGCCATAAAAATTGTAATGTTTGTACTGTTGCTTGCTATAGGCTTAATAAATATAAAATACATATTTATTCATGTTGCCATTGCATGTTGTTTTATATAGTTATCTTATTTATTTTAACATTTAAGATCTCCTAGACATAGCCTATTACAATTTGTATTTTGTTGAATGGTTTAATAAACTCATTTGTATCAATGCTAGTGATTTTTTATGGATTCAGCGGAAAATGCCATAATGGGCGTGTACAGTAAATATCAGCATGTGAGTTTCGTTAGTTTTACATTATTTTTCCTGAATATCCAGGTTTTGTTGAGTAAATGTGACACTATTGAATCTTTCTTAATTGATGAATATTGTGATTTTTTTGTGTTTGTTCGAATATTGGCTTTCTAAGGAAGGATTAGTAGCGTGTCATATAGAGGGCTTTACAGTAATGACGTCCTATCATAGACCTTCTCAAAAACGCGGGAGAGTATCAATATACAGCTCAAATAGGCATACGTGCAATAGCCTGGACATATATTTTCTCTGTAAGGAAAAAGACTTTGAAACTTGTGCAGTCGAACTAGAGGATCACTGCATTAATTATTGTCTCTGTTTACCGAACACCTGATGACAGTGTGCCTGTCTTTCTTAGTTCTTTTGAAAAGCTTCCTCAACATCTTGTGAAATGGAATGGTTATAAAATAATCATTGGAGGTGACCTAAATGCACAGTTTGACGTTAATAAAAGTACAAGTCATGTTAAAATGTTACTAAACACGTTAAGGCAGTAAAATCTATACAACTATAATGTAAAACCAATTCGTGGTGCGGCTTGTCTGGACAATGTTTTTTCTAACGTTGGTGTGGATAATGCCTCTTCTTGGGTCAACCATTTTCCTTACTCAAATCATGAGTCTCCATAAAAAAAGTTAAAAAAAGTTTTAACTTTTAAGTTTTTTAACTCTTTTTATTCTCTATGGATACGTATCTGCCTAGAAGATAGCCCTGGTTCTTCAAATCAGAGACTACTAAAACTTGAAGAATAATGTTAAAAGCCAATGTAGACGCCTTTAAATATCTGTTAACTAGAATTAATTGGCACTATGAGCTAGGCCATTCTCTTTATGATCTCGAAAAGGGTTTTAATGTCTTTTTCAATTCTTTTATGGTTTTTGTTCAGTCAGAGTTTTCCCCTTAGACTGTGTAATGTTCTAGTTAATACAATTAAGGGCTAGTTCACTTCTAACCTTGCAAACTTAAAATATCTGCTGGCATTAGCCTATGACCATCATAAAACATATCAAACAGAAACTTCCAAAAAATGTTATTTAGATCTTAAAGATAGATATAGGTCCTCTATTAATAAGGCTACATTAGATTATAACGCGCGTTTTATCGAGGAATCTGGTAATATATGTAGTGCTGCTTGGTCAGTAATTAGTAACATATGGCATGGGCCTGAAACACGAGACAATATTAATATAACACCTGACTGCTTCAATGGGGGTTTTTGTTGATTCTGTGATACAGTTTAGAAAAAATATACCTAAACCTAACACTATGGCTGCTGGTTTTCTATTGCATAATGTAAAGACGAATGCACGTTTTGAATGGAAAAATGTTACTTCTTTGGATGATTTATCAGTTTGTCAGAACAAGAAAAAAATCTAAAAGTAGAGATTTTTATGATCTTTCAGGTGACCTACTGAAGTATGTGGGTGAGCCTTTATGCTTGTCATTTGTACAAATCTCTGTTTAGGTAATGGAATTTTTCCAAATCCACTCAAAATTGTTTGAAGAACTACTAAAAAGGAGAAAAGACTTATCAAGTCTTGTATATCTAACAAGACTTTCCTTGTTAGATATACAAAAGCAGATTTCATAACTTGTTAATTGCACTCAACTTTTATGATATTAATGAATTTATTAGTCTGCCTAATTGTAGTACTAACATGTAATCTCTTATTTTTGCGTTTTTGTTATTTTATCTTCTTTAGTTATAAGTTAGTAATTTTAGTATTTGTTTTAAATTTTTAACTTATTTATTTATAATTGTATGCTTCTCAGCTCCTCTTACCACCATATATTTAAATATATTTAAATATATATGTATATGTTATGTGTATTTTGTTTGTTATTTATTATTTTACTGTTTCTTGTTATTTACCATTTATTCTGTTTTGTTATTAATTTACTAGTTGTTTCTTGTTATTTATTATTTAAATAGTTTATTTTTTACTGTCTCACTTCATAATTATCCATCCTAGACCTATTATTTATTGCATGTAGCTTGCCAGTACAACTTATAATCTTTGCATGGACAACTTATGTTAAGGTTTTCTTTTGACTATGTCGATCCATGTTATGTTGCCTGAAAGACGATAAAGGATTGATTTGATTATTAATTTAGAAACCGCGCGGTTGTCGTGTAGAGCACAACCATACCATTCCTTAAAATATCACAATTTTATTTTTATACAATATATATCTCATATCAGACTAAGTTGAATATTTTCTATAATTGACAATGCATTATATAAATTAACTTATTACTGGTATTAATTTATCATGTTTTTAAACTTTGTTTCGTTTTACTTTGTCTATTTTATGATTAATTACATAATCTTATTTATTCTTTACATACTAAGTTTACTTGATATTCAGAATATCGAACTATTTCCAAATGTATCAGTCGAGCTTGTTCAATAACAAGGATACACTCGTACGTACACGCGATACATATCTATGATCGGCGTATTTTAGGATTTATAAATTAATTAATGAGTTGTCAAACGAGTAATAAATGAAAATAAGCTTTCATTTTTATCACTTTACTTTATTTTATCAATGCAAATCTTAAAGTACTTAAGGCAATTTTAATTAATCAGAAATATAGACACGATAAATTAGTGAATAATATGTATAGTTATACATATGCGAATACTTTTTCTGCTTTGTAGTATCCAACATAATTCTTAGCCTCTAAGCTTAAAAGATTTGCCAGTAGGCGCGCCCATGTTTTGAGTTGTTTGCTGTTTTGAGCCCTTTCTCCCCCTTCTTCTTCAGATTCGTGGTGCATTGTGGGTAAAATCTATTAAATATTCAGATTCACAGTGTTTTGTAGTTAGCAATGTTTACAATTATTCTAACATGGCGGCTCCCATTTTAAAGTGGAAAAGAGTTGTAAATCCGACAGGACCTCAACCAAGACCCCGTCATGGGCATCGTGCAGTGTCAATTAAAGATCTGATGGTTGTATTTGGTGGTGGAAATGAAGGAATTGTCGATGAACTTCATGTCTACAATACAGGTAACCAAATTCAGACCCCTACTAGAATTGAAAAATGGCGGTGTTTTAACTAGTTTACTAGCACAATATCTATACTGTGCATATTTAAAAATGCCCAGTAATTTTAATTATTACTAGAATTTTAATTATTTCTACCAATATTTTGAGCTATATACTGTGTTTAATTATCATCCTTATTTCGCGGTTATTGCTTTTCCAATATGGCGGCCTCCATTGAACTAAACACGATTCAGAAAGTACTGTAGTATTTACTCAAAAACCGCCAATTCCCTTGAACAGGGTTAAGTTATATTCCAAGCTTCTGAACTGCAAGTTATTCATGTGTTAAACACATAACTTTTATGGCTTTAATTGCCCAATACTTATAATTTGACGTGTGTATTTCAAACCTGACCACTTTTAACTCTGGCAGGTTGTTTCCATGAAGCCTAGTAATTCTCAGCTGTCTAACCCTACTTTTTAAAAAGAAATAATTTTTGTTACTGTTAAATATACACACTTGTGTCTTAGTTTTGTTTATTCTGTTAAGATCTAACCAACTATAATCAACGAGTTTCCCTGCTGATTTAGGCCTAGTAATCTAATAGGCCAATGCATTGTAACAGCTTAATTTGGGTTATAGGGAGCCCATTTTCCTAATCACTAGTTTTTTTAAAATTTATTCTAGTGTTATAATTCCCTAATATCATTTTATTTATCACGTCATCCATTTTGCACTACAACACAATAAATAACACTGAAACGAAAACAGTAATATGACAGACTGTTTCACTTTCATTTTCTGCGTAATATAAATCAGCTGTATTTTTTATTTCTCAAAGGAATAGAGAACACTCAGACTTGCCATGTAAAGTAGAATCTCCTCTATCAATTCATACAAATTACGATGTATTATTACGAAAAATATCTGAGTTAACACTATAGTTTCTGAACGATTAATGATGTCGATGGATCAACAGGTATCATTCAGGGCGCCGCAATTGGAGTCGAAATTTTGACAAAAATTCTGAGTTGATATGAATTGTAGTACTTTAGAAGATGGCATTTCTTATTCAATATATGATGAAAAATGATTTAACAGTGATAATTCAGTATACTGTTTCTAAACCTATAGGCTAGTAAAAAGAAGCCTTCGTTGGTTAATGATGCACAAAACCATATACAGTGAAAACCTTATTGTCCGTAACCCTATTTTCCGCCAGGTTCTGTTATCCGTCTGGGTTCATCGCGCCTTGCTATGACAATTGCCGTATGACTCATCTGTCTAGAAGACGACAATTCCCCCTCCAGCCGTCTAGCCCACATAAGCCTAGTTCCAATGGCCTGCCATCCGTAAGGCCTCATCTGCCTTCTAACAGATAGTCGTTGGAACAGCTCGCCTGACGTAAGGACAGCCATCCGGGGCTGCCTGAACAGGTCTCGTACAACATGGGGAAAGAGGCGGCACTGCAAAGGCCTGTGGTTGGAGATGAAGTTTTAAGCCGCGACGCCTACACAGATCAGAGGCCGTTGGAATGGTCCTGTCTGATGATACACAGACGAGTTGCGGCAACACACTACCAGTGTACCGACATCGGGCCTGTGTTGCGAAAACACTAGCGTGGGAACTGGGCTTTAATATGTTACACTTTACTGCAGTTTAGTGTTAATAATGTTGATAATTAATTTTTCTGCTTATTACATAATGTACAAGCTTATGTTTTGCATTAAAACTAGGCCTACTGTAATAAAAGGGTATTTGTGACCTGCAGTATATAAATTCTGAAAATGTCTTTTCTCTAACCTTTTCATTCTCATTTTGTTAATAAATATGTACTAAACAGTATTTAAATTTAACGTGCATAAGCACTAATAATAAGTTTCGAGCGATAAAGTGTGTTTGGGTGAATTCTCTATGATCCGTCTATTCTCCAATCCGTCACGGCCGCGATCCCGACCTCTGACAGAAAATAGAGTTTCTACTGTATTTCCATAAACCTACACTGGGAACGTTTCACTAAGAGATGCTATTCTTTATCATGAAGTGTAATGTACTCAAAAAACGTTATGCTAAAAGAACATCAATCTAAGTGTGAATCCTTGTTGAGGATATATTAGTTATCCTGGCATATCTTAAATACAAGTGATGAAATTATAAAATAAATATTTCATTTGTTAATTAAACTATTTCGTTTTTCAAACTTTTATGTCAATTCAAAATAATTTATTTGATTTAATTTGGCACATTTAAAATTATCATTCCTCTTTGTTTAAATATTGGTTAGTTTTAGTTAAAATTGGGTTAAGATAGGTGTGGTGGCTGGCAATGGCCATATTGCACTAGATACATGTGACAATGTTCCTCTTCGCTGTTTTTTTTTTTTTTTTTTTTTAAGGTTAGGTATTTTGCATCCACTTGTGGTCGCCAACTAATCTCTTGTCAGCTCTTGTCTGGATATTATTAGGTGTTTTTGTCATATCAAATGTAAGAATTCCAACAACATACTATGTAAAGTGGTAAATTTTTCTTCCTTAATTTTCTTGTACTGTAATATATTACATTATATTTTTTGTGTACCTATTTAATTGTATTAAGTATTTTTAATAACTTATTTAAAGGTGATGACTTATATCATTTTTGCCATTTTGTGAAAATCCGAGAGTGCAGACATCTACGATCTTGAACAACAGCGTCCCCAATGGTATATTGATTGTTGCTGCAATTTCAACAAAGCTACAAGTTTCTACAACCACGTGCATTTTCTTTCGCTATTTTCTGTCATAGAAGAGAAAACTTTAAGAAATCTTTAGGATATAGGTAACTGCACTAAAGGATTTTTAACATCGATCTTGTCAAGGGAAAGTGTGTTTTCACAGTGAAAATATTAATTTTCCTACAAAACCATTTAAAGATAGTTATTTTCAGCATACAGTTTTATGGGTTCAATGTATAAAAAAGACATATGTCTGCCTTATAAATATGTTGTGAGTTTGGCTGTTCCATACTAAGAAGTATGTCTAATCGAGATGTACCTAAACTCTAACCCTGTACTTAGAAAAAAATTGAATTTCTCTTTACGTTGAGGTGAAAAATTTACATTTTTAAATTGTGAAAACCTAAAGGCCCAAGGCATGCTGGACGACTTTTGCCAGGTGACGTGGACATGGTCTGCATGTTGGGTCCTGTTTGTCAGCTTCCTAGACCAGAAGCTGTATTGTGAATAAAAGTCGTACAAGATTTTCTTACAGTTACTTTCATTTTAAATCTTTTGACTTTGGCAAAAATAAGTGTTAAATTGTGATAAAAATTAAAAAAATGGTACATAGGCATTTTATTTCCTGATTATTTATCTATTTTCTTTATTCCTCCAGATTTTTGAAAAATCAAATTATTGGTCTTCAAAATTTGTCTTCTTCACAAAGTTCCCCAGACCTTCAGACAAGACTTTATTGGTGAGGCTAAAAGACAAGATCCACATCGAGGACTCTAAGCAGAGTTCCATGTCGAGGCAGCAGGCCAAGATCCACAAATGTTCCACAGTATTTACATCACCAAATGTTTCACCCAAGCTGTGATGTAGTATCTCTGAGACTGAAGTGGCATTACAACCTCTCAGTTATATAGTCAAAACTCGTCAAACCGGGGAGGGGAAACACTAACCACCTGACCCGACCTGATCCAACATGGCGACATCCACCAATCAAGTGATCATTGGTGTCCATCTTGTTTTAAACATGATCCACTTAAATGGCGTCCATCGAATGATCACTTGATTGGTGGGATGTCGCCATGTTGGATTAGGGCGGGTCACGTGGTTGGTGTCTCCCCTCCCCTGCAGAACTGGTTTGACGAGTCATGACTATATAGCCAAGAGGTTGTATTGCCACTTCAGTCTCAAAGATGCCACATAACAGCATGGGCGAAACGTTTGGTGATGTAAATCTTGAAGATAACACCTTGACGGTGTTGTTACTGGAAGCTCTAGTTATTAGTAATGACACCAACCGCTTAAGCCTTAGAAATAAAATAACAACTCAGCTTGTTAAGGATATCCTTTGAGTTTAATTTCCTGTAGTTAGTGCTAAAACTTTGAATAATTGGAGAAGTCCATGGTTGATAAAAAAAATAAATTGCATGATTTTTCGTGGTTGAAGTTGAAATATAATACTTGTCAAACTCTTGCTGGGTAAAAATCCTTATGGTCCTAATTTTATCGTTTTAAAATCACCAAATTGTAATGTTTATATGAGTTCGTAATACAGTAGGATGTTTAAATGCAGAATATGAATATGTAGTAATTTGGCCCAAGGACAAAGAAATAAAATTTGATAGAAGGCTCTCTAAAAACTCAGTAGTTTACTACTTCCTATATAATAAGTTTAGGCAACTAAATTATTGTTTACTGATAATCTTTAGGCCCAAATATAGATGAAATTTAAAAATTTTTGGAATAAAATTCAATGGCTAAAAATGCTTATTTCTATCTTTATTTATTTATTCATTAAAGATAAGTTAAAAGCTATGAAAATTGCAAGGTAACTAAATATTTACCAATCAATTTTAAAGTAGTTTAAGATACTAACAACATTCACCTTTTACTGTAAAAAAAGGTTTTATTCCAAGTGTGCTAATGTAATGTAAAAAGAAGTTATCTCAAATCCATCGTAATATTTTATAAATTGTTTTAGACATTTAATTAGAATTATTTGGCGTATTAAATAGAGATCAAATTAATATTATTAATCAAAACTTACGAGAGAAATTATATAGTTAATTTCAAATTCTGATCTTTAACTTCCTAGTGTTCCATCAAAAATATTCCTTATGTTTGCCATTATGTACAATATCATTTTTGACACTGCAACACTCCAGTCTTGATGTCAATATGTTTTGTTACTGCTTCTTATGTTTGTTGAGAATGAAAATAAGACAGCTTATTTTGTATATGATTTTTAACAAGGTACGTCAAATTGAACATATTACATTCTTGGATTAGCTATCAATGATATTTCACTACCTAAAAATTATATAGTGAAAAAAGAAAAACAAAAAAATTGTTTAGGCCTACATATATATGATGTTTAAATGTACTGTTTGCATTAGTTAACAACAACAACAACAAATTTAAAAATAAGATAGTACTTAAGTTCTCTTTTCTTGGTTCTAAAATTGACTCATGTTAAATGTTACAAAGAAGGCCATTTACACCCTGGCTTATACATTAAATTTTGTCATAATATAGATTTAAAGGCAATAACATATGTCTCAATAATTGAAACAAACTTAAGTAGGCCTATTACCAGAAGAGGTAGTGGAAATTAAATGCAACAGAAGTATAGTTGTACTTGACTGGTTACATCATTTGGTGGTAGCTGACCAAGCATAAGTCTGCATGCATTGCACTTTCTTCACAGTTGCCTCAACTAGGTCATCCTTGTTCAGGGTGCTGCACTGGCTCTCCAATGTCACTAGGTGTTGTTTTGTAATGAACATTTAAATTTTATATTTGGTATTTGGTTATGTCACCACTACCTGCATCAATTATTTAACCGATTTTCCATTTACATTTGAGTAGCCTATATAAGAATGTGAAGAATTTAAATTAAAGTTCATTTTAATTTTGGAATCAACTAAATACATTTTTAAATTAGGATTTTTTTTATGTAGGACACATAAACAGGAAGTGGAAAACAAGAACATCAACAAAGTGTTTATAAGATCATGAAGAATTAAATTTAAATATATGGACTCCTTGATATTTATTATAGACTGGATACATTATGATATAGTTTGTACTATAGAGATGTTTTGAGATCTATCTGCTATGTTTAACCACCTTCAACTTGTATTTAACTAAAATTATTTACTTATTTAGTAGTTAACCCTGACCCTGGTTAGTCAAGTTCCTTTACTGGCTGGTCATTCTTGATTGATTTGTAAGTACATTTGAGAGTTAAAAAAAAGTATATTATTCATAAGGATGTATTATATACTGTTGTACTCACAAATATCTTGAGAATATTATATCTCATAAAAATTGGTATATTATGATGAAAACTTATTTGTTTTAGAAAATGTAAAAATAATATTGTGTGTATTTCCATAGGTTACATTAGCCATGTGTGAATGCCAAAGTTTGTTTCTATGGTGATAAGCCTACTTTTCTATACTTCATTACTAAACATTTTTACTATAAATATGTATGCATTGACTACAATTTTACTCAGAATTGTTTAGAGGGCAGTTCTGAACATATAAATATGTATGTTATATAAATAAAAAACATAATTTGTTTATTTTCTTTTAAATGTAGGATTTTCAACTAAATTATTTTACCTTAACACATTTTTCAGCTTTATAAAATAAGTAAAATAAATTGTAACAAAAAAAATCAAATTTCCTGTAATTCTCCAAATCATCTCACATTTTTGAGTAAAGAAACTATTAAAACGATGAAAAAGTCAAACAAAACCAATTTGTGGATGCAACCAAATTTTGCTGACTCACCATTTATGCCAACATGGGCAGTGTCTTGTGCTTTGTCCTTTGATTTATAAATCACATTGATGTCGTCAACACTTGCCATGCTGATTACCGTTGGCCCTGGATTTCAGGCATTGCCAGTTTTAGATTGTTGAACATTGCCAAAATTTTGGAAGATGCCAGAGTTAAAAGTATTTGAATATTATAATGGAAATCAGCAAACTTATTTTGAGAGATCAAGCTACTAAATACAAAAGATACTTTAAAAATGATATATGGGTTGGTTGAAGAAAATTTTGTGAAATATGCGTTTAGTAGATACAACTCTCTAGTAACGTTTGCGATGTGTCTGTTTAATTGAACACTGGCATTGCTTTACAACCTAACCTAGATGATGTAATATTAGAAAGTATTAGTGTTTTTCTGAAATTTTCAAGCTAGTATTTTGTTAACTTAATTTTATTTGGTCAGTTGGAGAGAATCACTTAATAGCGGCACAAACAATGGCTTAGTATGAACTTACTCCTCAACTGACAAAGCTTATGTGATTAGTACAGTAATTAATGTGTTATTATAACTGCAATCACTCACAGTACTAGCACGTTAGCTATGGCTATCTCTCCATTACTGATGATAATCACTGTTAATTATTCATACATTTTATTACAAAATTATGATTTCTTAATCATAAATGCTTCATTTATTATCTTGAAATCAATAGCCTCTTACAGAAGTAATTACACATGTTAGTATCTGGTTATAAATTTGCTACCTTCATGTAAAAATATTAACATTTTACGTAGTTATTTTCATGTCTAGATATACATCAACTGATTTTAAAGAGCCTTTATAAATTTACCTTTTATTTATATTTTCTTTGTTTCTTCACGCCAGTGGCATTTTCAACTTATTCTAACATAAAATTGAGTCTATGAATTTATTTTGACTGGAATGATATTAATTAGGTTTTTGAAGAATACATGTTAAAGTTAGTGTGTTTCATTAATTTATCTAATACACTTAATAGTTTATACTACATATTTGAAATAATAGTGTTACGTAAAACTGGTAATTAAAGCATTCCTTATTTATTTATGTAACTGATGTGAACTCTAAAGGAATTGGTGTTCTGGATATTACATGATTTGTCCAGGAAGAGCCTTTTCTAGATGTCAGTGGTTTTGTTCCTGACATGTTCACTTATACTTTTATTTGAGTATTTATATACTGTAGTTTATTTATCTATCATTATTTACTTTTCAACAAAACATGCCTTTAAGCATTTATTAATGATTTCATAATATGTTCTTTATTCAGAGTAACATTTGAGCCACACCACTCAAAAAAACGTATAAATAATTTTCATATTTATTTCATGGTGGTAATTATTTCATAAAACGAGGTGAGGTTTCCAATTACACTTTTGATTTCAACAAAGGTTTTAAATCCTCCAAAAGACTTGATTTAATCATTGTAGGCATTGAAATTTATCAATCTGATAGCTTTCAGTAAAGTGAGTGAAGATAGTAGGTCACCATTTGGTATGCGTTATAACCTTTTCTTCTGCATTAACTATAAAGTGGTATAATAGATCCTTAAAGATGTAGATATTGAGAAAAAGTCTTCATTTTAGTTTGAACGTTTTACTGTTTCATTCTTTATTTTTCTGTTTTTGTCAATCATTATTTGTATTATGTTAATTGTAATGACAAAAATGAATTAAAGTAATCGCTTCATTCAGAAAATAAATACTTTTCATAATTATTCACATAATTAAAAGTGTGGAAAAGTAAAAAACATGTCCAGAAGCACTTTTGGGGAGGGGTTAAGTTTTGGGAAATTTTTAAACATTGGTGTTTGTTTTGTGTGACACGTTATGTGAAAACTTTAAATCATTTTGGTGGGGATTTTACAATTCCAAAACAATAAATGTTAGTGTTTACAATTTATTTATGATAACCTTTCTATGTATATCTCATAGGACTGCTATAACAAGTACTATACCATTTTTTTGATGAGGACTTTGCACCAACGTATCCAGTGGCATTCCATGTGACTTTACACTAAACTGCAGAGTGCACACAGTGGCTACTGATTGATAATCTACCTATAATGAACATGTATATACCAGTTCAGCAAACCATTAGCCGAGCGGTCTAAGGCATCAAGATTTTGAGCTTGGGTTAGAGATATTGCTGGTTCGAATCCGGCCTAGACTAGTCGTTTTATCAGTAATATTCGCCTTCTATTGTACTGGTTCGCTCCCTTACTTTGTCTGGATAAGTCCCTCACACAGATCATTGGGAATGGACAGAGTAATGTTAAGAAGGAGATAGGCCTCTCCTTTTTGTAAAAAAAAATATATATATACATTAAACAGTAACACCTAATTAATTGGGAAATCATGGAGGAGACAATATTATTTTTGCTAAAATTAAGTTAAAATAAATTAAGATTCATTTAGAAGGAAAAAATAACCGTAACTATTTGACTCTTTTTATTTAGAACATATGTCAAATTAAATGATGATAGTGAAACATATGGGCTCCTTGTAATAGTATTTGGTAAACATACTGGATACAACTCAGCAATTTTTGATTAGATTTGCTTCATGTTTTTTTATATTTTGCATGCTTATATAAATAGAGAAAATTATAATTGTAGTAAAATATTTTTATATTGGTTTTTATGTTTAGTTGGTTAACATATAAAAATGCAGGCTTGCCTTTTGAAAATAGGCCTATAAGAGATTTTGCAAGATCTTTGAAACATTTATCTAAAATGTACATACCATCAGTAATGTCACAATCTGCGCTTACTTATTGGGAAGTGCTATTGGTGTATTTACTTATTTTTATTGTCATTAATTCTTAAATCACAATTTGGATATGTATATACTAAATAATTGAATAGTATCAAACAAATGCCTGTTCCTTTCCTATAAAACCAATTGTACAATATTTTTAAATAGTTTGGCTGAATACAAAACATGATTACAAAGATTATTAAAGCAACAGGTTGCCAATACAATACTCCAAAGACTAATAAATTATTTACTGTCATTTTCCCTATTTTATTACCTAATAGAATTAAAAGAGAATGGTATTTGGCAAAAGTAAATAGTTGGGAAAAAATAGGATGTTTTTATAAGTATTAAGTATTTCGTACGCAAAAGGTATACAGTATATGGCGTCATGTTTGATGATTGACTCTATGGGATCTGTACTGCTATGTATGTGGCCATTGCTCCTCTTCAGTCAACTTTGGTTTGTCAGACAGGTGATACTTAGTTCCAACTCTCTGGGCCACTGTGGCGCATCCTGGTTTGATTTCGCCACCACAACCGGTCTGACGATAATGGTGGCAGGATGACTGGTGAAGTCAGGGGAATGACATAAGGGGTTTAACCCTTTGAGGACAACGAGCCAATCCGACGGCCCGTCGTGTTTCCCCGCTAGGGCCTAGCGGGACGATGTGTCGGTCCGTGACATTTGGCTGTTAAGGACAACAGGCCGGCCCGCCGGGACGCACTTAGTTATTGTTGCGTAATTACTTTCTTAGTCATCAAAAACAGTTTGTATGAATGTCAAACTGTTCTAAAACAGTTGATATAAGTGTGTAAACCATTAATATATATCAATTACCTTTACCAAACAAATGATCATGTAAAATTGTTACTCTTCGGAATGAATCAGCTGACTGTTATATGTTGAGGACAGTTAAGAACTTACAACTTTTTTGATTATTATTGTATTTTGATGAAATTTGCTACACATGTTCATTTTTAAATTCTAAACAAAATAAAAAGGGTTCCCACAGTTAAAAAGTTAATGCTCCAAGGGAAGCTGAACTTGAAATTTAATTTTTAATTTTTTTATATATAATCTTAAAAGTAATATACTATACATCACACTAACCCAATATAGTATTCATTTATGCAAAGGGCAAGTATTTGTAAAGATTTTGGTAGAAAAACTAATTTAAATATCTTACAAATTACTATAGTTTTTCTCTAAATGTCTGCAAAATCGCATATTTGAGCGCTGTCTTTTTCACATACCGTATAACTTTTCAAAAGTCAAAAAAATGTTTGCACAAAGCGAAAAATTTTCAAAAATTGTACGGTCCTGAAAGAGTTAAGAGAATTGTACTTAAGCATATTTTCTTCAAGTATATATTAACTCCATTCGATAATTAATTGCTAGCGGGATGGCAAAATTAACCCTTAAAATCCCGAGTGTTCAATCTAATAGAATATCAGGTTTTTTCAACATTCTGGTCTATTTGTTAATCATGGTCCTATGTTACTAAGCTATTAAAATAATTTACTTTATCATTTTACATGGTAGACCTAGTGATATTTTCTATGGAATATAATGATTTTTATATAAATCTCAATGTTATGATCAATTTAGCCATGTTACCCTTCATATAAATGCATGAAACCATGTCAAATACACAAAAGTTCTCCCAAGAAAATATTTAAACAAACTTAAGATTTTCATACGTTCATTATAAATGAGCGTGGTTGTTATGCCGAGTGCAGTCTTGTCACTAAAAGGGACAGAGGCAGAGCTGTTAAATTCAATGCAGCCTGTAAATCCATAGAAACATAACGAATATGTTCACTACAATTATAAGAATAATTGCGTTTGTCACTGGTATTTTGTTGTAAAAATGAGACTTCTTCATTGTACTTTTGCTTATCACACTCAGGTAAATCTCTGAAACAATCATCACTAAGAAATTAGTCAATTTCTCTTCTGTGTAATGATTGTGATAGCTCCACCATTTCAAGTTTACAAATGACTGATGAGTAAATAACCAAAGCCAGAAATGCGTCCGTTCCGAATCGGGCATGAAATCAAATGCAACAAAACACATGATTACACAATGCTGAACTGTCTAGAAGATTGCTGGAAGTTGTTTTGTGATATTCTGTCAATAAATATTATGGGGCAAACCCAATAAGATGCGTCAGCGGTACAATAAGGTTAAGGGATTATGATAAGGGGGTGAAATTTTTAATTCATATATCTAATTGTATTCTTGAAGCCGTGTATTGCGTTGTGGTGGAAGGTCGGAGATAAGCTGTTTTAACAGGAAGCATCACTAATTCTCAGTTGTCACTACTGCTCAGCGCTCGATCCACAAGTTCTGCCGTCTAATGGATGGACCATCATCAAATAATGCAAAGTCTAGGATAAGTTAGATGGTAATGAAGAATCTCATTTGTGGTCACCATAGTTTTCAGCAGAGACACATTGTGTATCTAACCTTGTCTCCACCATTACAGTTCAAAATTTAAATGGCTGATTCTAACAAAGAGCCTTTTTAAATCCAGCATGTAAATAGTGTATGTAAACAAACTGAATCGTTATTAAGTATTTAGCTGGAAGTTTGAAGATTCTTGAACTATTATTAAAAAAAATATTTATAATATTTATTTCCAACTGTTTTATCTGAATAAATGAGAAATTAAAAGAACTTTTTTGAGAAAAAAATTCTATTTAAATTATTTTTTATGTTATTATGCAATTTTATTTAGGTTATTTAATTTCATAAATTAATGATAAAGAATACATACATACATGTATGTATATAAAATGATAAAAACATATTTTAAATACAAATTTTAAAATATGAGGCACTTGAGATAGCAAGAATACAAAATCATTAATACAAATTTTAATATTTTGTAGGTATAAAATATTAAACCTTTTAACATATATATGTAATGCTGAAACAGAGCAATTTAGTGTCCTTTCACTACAGTTACACTAAATTTCACTAGTTATACTGAAAGGTACAATTACCTCACTTCTGAAGTTCACTCCGCAACTCAAAACTCTGCTAGATGAAGGACGCAAAGCTAGTGTTCGAAAACGTGCTGGCTGTGAGTAAAAATGAGGTGCCTGTAGCTTTTATACCTTTGAGTGTAATTAGTGAAATTTGTTATAAAAATATATATTATGTTTGTTAAAAGATTCATCATTTTAGACCTAAACAGTATTTAAATTTTCAGTAAACAATGCAATTATTAAAATAACAAAAATAAATTCTGAATACTTTCTACGATTTAATAAACAATTTATTATGACTGCAAATATTTGTTATTTAAATTTAAAATGGCACATAACATTTTTTGTCAGATGAACTAGTTTTGTCTTAATACAAAACATATCTGACAACAGTAATATTTCATGTAACATAATGTAAAGGTTTCATCTAATAAATAAGTTATAAGATGTATATATGTTGTGGTCTACAAAAATATAAACAAAACAATGCCACAAAAATCAATACATCAACAATATAAGTGAGTGGCCCGTTTCAGAGGCATTTAGTAGTAAACCTAACCAATCAGTGAAATAAACAATACTGGTAGAGTTTATTAAATATTGTCATTAAGAACAGCTGTATAATAGTTTTTATCACTAAAGTATATTGGCTGTTTAAATTAACAAAATAGTAGTGTGCATGAATATACAATAATTACATTCTTATTGTAGGACAGTCAAAATAATTAATTAATTATCAGTTATTCGTCAATGTCCGTTGTGATAGTCAACTGTTTTCAAGGTTCTGACAATAATCCTTTCCTTAAGGCTCTTAGAACACAGATAAACTTATTGTGAATAGCCAGTAAGTAGAGTATTTGTCTTTATATTCGTAAAAATAGCTTCGCAAAAACCATGAATACAAACTACCACTTTTTTTAGTTATTCCAAAAATGATTTATTTGAAAATTTACTTAATTATACAAGCCAATGTTCATTGATTTTTGGAGCAATGTTGCCCACATCTTTTTACTTTTCTGTAACTTGAAGGTATTTTCAGATTTGAATTGCATTAAATATTAAAATAGTAATAATTTGTTTGCCTTTAGCGAGATTTGCATTGGAATGCAACAAATACTTAGCGATATAATCTTATATTGTAATAAAGTGCTGCATGTAATAAAATTGATCTTAAAATTGTTCTTACTACATTTCATGTATTTTTTTATGTCTGTAATTTGTTGTACTATTTGATTCCATTGTAATGAATATTATTTTACCTTTTAGTGAAGGGTATTTTATGGTTAGATTGAATGTATATTTGGCAGTTTTGTACTTTTAAAGATTGATAAGTGGTTTTTAACAAATAGTAGTGTTTCATAAATATGAGGTACAGTCAAAAAGTTCCTGGAATCGATATCCAGAGAGACATACACCGTGTTTGCCGGTAGTTATTTTGCTGTGCAGCAGCTGGTACTACTGTTGTAGAAGGGACAATGGTAGCGCAAGTATTGCTCAGCCACCATTGTTCCCCTGTGGAGAGCACTTTTTGTGTATTTACATATTTATATTGTTGCTTTTTGAAAATGTATTTAATGAACAGCGTAAAAACAATACATTTTATGTTTTCCTCAAAAAATTATCTTCTGAGTCATAAGCATACGGAGTTGATGCCATTACGTAGAAACGGCCTGAAAAATAGGCAGAACAGAATTGGATTTTACTCTGACAATACCCCTGCACATCGACCCCTGTTAGTACGTGACTACCTAATCAAGCTCCGCGCTACCATGCTAGAGTTTGGTGTTGATACCTTGATTCAACTTTGTTTTTGAAATTTTTTAATTATGGTGTATCATATGAGGAAGACAAAGGTTCTTGGACATTTGCCATCATTACGTGAAAAATACCAATCACGACATCGATTTGGTAAAACCCAAATCTTTTTCAAGTGCTAAAAACTAAATTACATCCAAACAATCATGTTCTAAAATTACATTCTTAAACTAATAAACTTATCTACATTAGAACCTAGAATGGGGTACTAAACATTAACTTCTACTAAATATACAAAATGTTAGCTGTGTAAAATTAAATATAACTAATTAGGATCTGCCGAGGTCATGATATCAACAGAAACAATTAAATAATTATTAATTATTATTATTATTACTATCAGACTGAAATGAGAATACATTACTAAGCATAAATATGTGGTACCTTTAAAAACACTATTAATTTAAAATAACATTAAGCATGTACCAAAATGATATCTGTGACTACTATCTAATCTAAATTAAATATTACTTACAATAACTATTACTGTTACATTTTAACCTGAAAAGACAAAAAATTAGTATGAATATAACACTAAAATAATTAAGTATTACATAAAGATGAAGTCTTATGACTCAGTGACGATGGTGTCTAGACGTCCCAGGTACGAAGTGAGGATGATTCAATCCAAATGCAGTGTCTACCAAGTTCCCTCCAAGATGATAAAACACAGGGACAAGACAAATATACACATTACACTTCACAAGAACTGTCCACAGACTGATGTGGTCAGAGATTCTCAGGAATGCGGTGACTCAGCTTCAGGGCTGGAGGATCATGGGGTGTTTTGTTGTAGGTGCAGGTGGTGTAGGATTCTGGTTAGGTGATGTCATTAATGTACTGGACTTTTTTTCAATTGTATTTTTAATTAAAGGAACTCACATGGGTCTAACTTCTATGCTACTTCGACTGATTAAACTTGTTCAATACTTAGTTTCATAACGGCACCTTCGATAAATTTACGTTTTAAAAAATGTGGTTCCCTGTGAAGTATTTTAGTGTTATCCCAGTTAAATCTGTGTTCATTGTTCCAGGCATGTTCAGCTAATTTAGAATATGTAGTGTCTCCTTTTTTAATGGTATTTTTGTGTTCTTTTAGCCTAACTTTCAGTGGTCTTTGTGTTTCCCCAATGTATTTTTCATTACATTCACAATTAATGCAATATACTATGTTTTTGGAGGATTGTTCCTCATTCTTTGGTTTTGTTTTTGTTGAAGACTTTTTTAATATGTTTTGTGTGTTAAATGATGTTCTGATTTTATTTTTCCTAGCTATGCATCTGATTTTTTTCTGGAAGGTTAGGCATATATGGAATTGACATGAAAGCTTTAAGTTTTTCTGTGTCATTGTTCGAGGATAAATAAACAGCAGATGGTTTAAGACTATGAATGCCAACAAATACTCTATTACAAGTTTAGATAATATAATCAGACCAGATTAGGTGCTTCTTCAATGTCACGTCAAGGTTCTTGACCTTGTAATTGTATGAAAATTTGTGATTTCTGAGCATAAGTTTAGGGCAGTTTTTAAAATTGATATTTCTTAGCAGTCTAGGGGAATCTATCAATATTGACTTGGGTTTTGTTTTTGTTGAGTTTGAGTTCAAATTTGTATTTGAAGGCCCACGTTGCAATATCATCATTCATATTAGTAACGGTCCCTGGTACATCAGTTATAGAATAGTAACAGTACATCGTCAGTATACAGATGAAAATTAGAACGCTTAATAACAGATGTGACATCATCAGTGTAAATAGAGAACAAGGACGGAGCCCTGAGGCACACCACTATTAACAGGTTTCCAATGGATCTGTGATTGGAGCGAAATCCAGACTGAAAGTTTGATAGACAGTCTAATAGTTAGGCTTCACATACAACTAAAGTTATTTGATGGTCTTCCTTAACTGTCCAAAATTGTATGATTGTTTGTTGTATTTTAAACATTTCTTGTAAACCCATTTTCCCCAGGCTGTAACTTTGTATAAATTTATACGTACTACTGATTTGTTCTATGACAATATTGTAACTTCTATTTATATAACCTTTGACTGCTAGGTTCTGTGTGTTTATCAGTTATAAGAAAAGTGGCACTGTCAGCAAATAAACATACTTCATAATCTGCTGTGGTTTTTACAATTTTTACATAATCGCTGTAACCAGAATATTTGTTTGCAAGGGCCTGTTCGGACTATCAAGGTTTGAGAAAACAATGCTAATTATTCAATAAAATTACCATTTAGTGAAATAATAAATTAAACTATAATATTTTATAAACATAATAATAAGCTATATAAGTACAGATATAAAAAATCAAACTATTTACATACATATTCGTTAAAACTTCTGAGTTCACTAATAAGAAAATATTTATAACTTTTTAAATTGTTTATATACGGCAAGTAAAAATCAAACAATTGAAACTAGTTTAATTTTACCTAGTTATTAAAGTAATCTGTAATTTTAAAGTTGTATGTTTACGTTTATTTGACATTCTGATGAGTATTAGAACAGCAGTATTGTCATTGTTACTTCAAAATTAACAAGTCGAGACTTGCAATGAAAACAGCTGTTTGCAAGTGACTGGGAGGGTAGTTCAGATTACTACGTGTTTCGGACTACCGTGGGTACCGCGACCGTACTGTACTGTAAAAATAAAAAGGGTTGGGCCTAAAACAGAGCCCTGAGGTTTCCTCCCAATCGTTATATTCATTTCTCTAGATGTTTCATAGTTTGGAAACCATAATTATCTATATGATGTTTGAGATTGAATTCTATTACTTAATAAGGATTGAAACCAATCATTTGAATTATGTTAAATCACTTACATTAAAGTCTGTTTTCGAACATGGAGGCATGTAGGTCCTCCTTGAAACCGGTCAAGGCTTGATTAGATGATACACTACTGTCACGTTAATCCGAAATTCGGTAATCCGAATGTCCTCTTATTTCCGAAACAGAAATTGGGAAAAAATTTTGGAAAATAAAAATGCAGTTACTGTAAGAACTACTAGTTTATAGATATAATAATGACAAGACGATATTATTTCATGTACTTAACTGTTAATAAACTATTCAAATGTTACTTTGGTTTGAAAGAATTCTTCTCCCTTGAAACTAATTTACGCCAGCGTCTCAAAACGTGGTCTCTACTGGGGTCGCGTCGGGGTGTTGCTCTACGTATCCTATTGCGAGTTCAAGACAGCTGCATCGTCGTGTGTGTTATAACAAAACTGAGATATGTAAGCACACGAGTTCGAACTTTTTATAAGAGGAATTGGGTACAGTGCTGTCTGAGGTAGCATAAGAACGCCACAAATACGCACACGACTTCCTTCAGCTGATAACATGGACTATTGGCGAATGCAATGGCGTCAAGTAGCGCTGAGCCCAGGATAAATTTCCATTATTGAACTTTTTGTTTTGAAAAACGGAGTTTTATCGTACGTCTCAGATTAATGTAGTCTTCGATTAAAGGGTTCAGTATTCCCTTCTTATCATCATAGGCTTTTACTGCACTAAAAACTGAAGTACTGTACTTAATGTTAGTCATAACATTTATATAATTTTTTATTAAAAGAATGTTTTAGGAAAATCTGTTTAATTCGAAAAATTTGGTAATCCAAAATGGGTTCGGTCCCAATTATTTCGGATTACCGGGACTCCATTGTACCTCACTTGAATGGTTAAGATAGTTTATAATTGTTAATTTTTCAAATATAGGTTTTTAGAATGCAATAGGTCTAAATTGAATTTTAAGTTTCAAAAGCAAATAAAAGCAAACGGCATCTATATCTAAAATTCTGTTGTTTATTTTGTTCCTTATAGTATTCATTTATAATTTTTGTAAATGCGTAGTAAGATTATTTTACTTTTTTGAATCCAAACAAATCCCGAGAGGAGTACCTTTCATTTGATAATAGTCCATTTGAGTTTGCAAGTGAATATTAAACATTCTCTGGTTTTTTAGAGCAAGTACTTTTTTTAATGCTTAAGGATAGTCTACATTTTTAGAACCAGTGTTTTGAAGGGGGTGTATTTTATAAATTTTAATATACAAGAACTTTCCGTAAACAACAGACTGAGAGTATGGTGCATGGAGGCTAAAGCCACCTTCTTTTAGAATAGAAAATCCTGCCACTAGGTTTCTATTCTAGTGAGGAAACGGCGTAGAATTTTTATCAGTGAGTAAGGAGGCACTTCTAACTTATACTAGAGGTTATCTTTGCACACATGTGCCAGCCACATCACCTGCCCTGGTGCCTACTTTTGCCTTCAGCCTCAGTCCGTCCTTCCTCGTGTCAATGAATAAAATTAAGACATTTTATAAAGGTAAAGTTTTTTTATAAATTATTTATAGAACATTTTACAAAAGGTTTATAGGTCATTAATGTATGTAAAATTACAATATAAGAAGAAAACTGCGATATACAAGTTGTGCATAGTTTTGTTCTGAACACAAAAATTATTATATTGTCCAATATTTACACAAAATTATATAAGAAGTAATAACTAGTCTGAATGTGTTGCCTAGCAACGAATATGACAATCAGATCAATTCATTCAAGTGTATCTCAATGTCACACGAACGATACAGATCACCTATAACCTATAAATAACAATAAAAACTAGTTAAATAATATATAATAATGTTATTCTGAACAAAAAATATATTGTCCAATATATACACAAATTTATATAAGAAGTAATAACTCCAAATGTTGCCTAGCAACGATTATGACAGTCAGATCGTTCAAGTATACCTCAAATGTCACTTGAACGACATGGATCACCTATAATCACAAATAACAATAAAAACTAGTTAAATAATACACAAACAGTAAAAGTCGCATAAAAGCTCAACAATAAACATAAGCAACTACCGGCGTGGCAATGGCGAAAGGGACTGGCGGGTAGACATACATATGGCGTGTGAGAAGAAGTAAACAAACAAAATCAACAAGCCACTGTGCCACTTAGGAAATTTGTAGAGGAAGTTCAAAGACACGTAAACAAACACTGGTTCACTGTCTTTCAAATGATATATACTTGAAACGGCTTTGATGTTTTATTTCGACTGTAAGGCTGTAACTGAGCGCACACATTCTACGTAAATTGAAGCGGTAACATTCTATGAACGAACCGATTGCCTCAATTTGAGGCGATCAACATTCCTTGGGTTAAATAAAGAGTAGATAAGGTTTTACTTTTTTTCAAAGGGAGGCTGATATTTTTTATCATCTCTGCCCTCATAGAATATATATATATATATATATAGATCTGTACCAACTTATTAACACATAACAAGGTGGAGAGCCAATACAGTGCAAAGTGATCTTTACTGGTAAATACTTCCAGTCAAGGCCAAGATACGAACCTGCCTTATTTTTAGCTTAGGTTCACAGCCTTTGTGCCTTATAGGTAAAGGATGTCTTATTTTACCAGGCGAAATTCGGGCCAAGAAGCCCTCTTTAACATTGAACTTGGGGACTAATGGCTTAAGGGTGACTTCCGAACCCCACCAGTGGGTGAGCTATGTGTAAGGACAGGATTCTTCACTGGTTATCCATCCAAGTAACAGACACGGTCAATTTTGTTTGACACCGTTATCTTACAATAACATCAGAATTCTTTGGTCACAACCACCGACAACTGTCCCGCCTATTTTCTAGATATTTTAAAACAAGAGCAATCCTATCCTTGTTTCTGCAAAATTTCAAACTTTGGGAAATACTTAAATATTTAGTGTTAGTGAGTGAATAAGTGTCTACATTGGACTTAATATAATGCAAATTAAATATCTGATTCATATGTTATATTCTTGTTCAACAAATATTTATATAGACAGGGTTTTTTTTATATTAACATATGAATTAAATCATTTTGCAGCTAACAACCAATGGTTTATTCCAACAATGAAAGGGGATGTTCCCCCAGGATGTGCAGCTTATGGATTTGTGGTGGACAACACAAGGATACTTGTTTTTGGAGGAATGGTGGAATATGGAAAGTACTCAAATGAGTTGTATGAACTTCAGGTAAAATAAACACTAGCTTTGATGGAAATATCTTCTAGATAGTCAAGAACATTGGGCATTGCACAACAAGTAGACAATTAAATTGCAATACTGTAACATTTGCTAAACTGACTTTTCTTAAATAGCTCTGCTGCCTTAGAAATATTCCTTTACATTTAAATTCAGCACATTGTTTAATTTTTTGCAGTGCAATCTGTGCAGAAAGTGTAATTTAAATTTGTTATAGAATTGATCCCTACAGTTGAAGGAAAGATTTATGATGCAAGTTCAAGGAGTTGCATATATTAACACTTTGTTAGCGAACAAATGTTACTTGTAGTGTAGCCATTGCTAGCAATGAGTAACAGGTTCCCTGTCGTATATGTTGATTTTTTTAAATTGAACCTATTTTGTCATTGATGACTCACACCTTTTCAGCATTGTTAACTTGCTGTTATTTCTTATGTATCTAAATTCTGATTAACATTTTGATTTCATATTTGTTAACATAGTTTGAAGTAGCTCTTTAATTTTGAACAAATCTCAGATACTTATTTATGATTATTGGTTAAAAATTATCAATATAACTAAGATATATATTCAACATGCATCTATTAAAAATGAAAATAGACAACAAGGAGGTTAATTAGAACCTAATGAATAAGCTTTGTCTGATTATTTTAGTACCACCGTACATGTGTGGGTTGAACGGTGGATGGACCATCACCGCTAAGTGTGTGATAGGATGACAGAAAGGTTAAAGGCTTGAAGAAACTAAGCTAGTTGATTCAAATGTTAATCCAGAAGATCTTATTTCCGAAATAGAGAAAAAGAGAGATTGCAAGAGCCAAAAGTATTTGTTTTATTTTCTCTAAAACACATCATATTATGTACTGTTCATCAACTGTACTTCATAACTTCGTAACATTGCTCATCAACTGTTACAAATAAAGGATACAATAAAACTAAAATCCCAGCACTGAAGAAGAGGTCCATGGTCCTGAAATCTCCCAATTTATTACTTTGTAGTATCATTGACTCCCATTTACCATCTATATGTTACTTTTCTTTCACTTTTTACTTAAAAAGCTGTTTGTCCAAGATATTTTTCTAGAAGAGAAGTTTACATAGTTGAATTTTGTTGTATTATGCTTTCTAAATATAGAATTTAAAGCAAACTATCTGACAGGCTTGATCTAGTTCAAGAATAACTTGAATAATTGTAATCTAATATTGTAACATAGCAGATACTCTACGGATATTGTGAAAAGAGCTCTTCTTTGTTCAATGTATCTGGGAGTTTTTACCATATTGTTTTCAACAGTTAGTCCAATCGTGTATAAATTTGTGGTCTCCTGGCCCTATGTTGCAAAAATAAAAACATAACATTATAGTAAGTTAATGAGGCAGACTGGCTGTATAAAGATGAACACGCATACATTTCTAATTAACTAGTTTCAAGGTCAACTAGTACTACCTTTAATTTTGGATATTTCATAATCACAAAAATGTTATATCTTCTCAACAAGTTCTCTCAACAGCTTCTTCTATTCTTAATGCCTATTGAGACATAAGTTTCATTTCATTACATATTCTTAAATTATGTCATATTAGAGAAGTGTTAAATTGTTCAGGCTTTAACAAATTTGCTGCAGCGGCGCATGGTGTCACGCAGCGACAGGAGCTGCCTTTTCTGGTTTGGCATCATAGCCGCACACTTACATATTTAAACATTTGTAACAAGTAAAATTGATTTATGTGCAATTCATTAAATATTTTTAGTTCATATATTGGTACAGTACAACCTCGATTATCCGGCCTCGCTTTATCCGGCAGTCCGTATCATCCAGTTCGGCAAGTAGATAACAATAAACATTATTTACAGGATAAAATTAAAATTAATCGGACCGACAAGCAGATGCTTGTTACTGCCTAATAATTTAATAATGCGCCTGAAGATCCGAGCTGGTAACGTTGTTTACTTTTGTTCAGTGTGGCTGGCTGGAAGCATCCATTTCGCGAGTGGGAACATAAAAAATATCTTTCGTATTGTATTGTAAAGCGTCAAAGTTGGCGATTGTGATAAACATGGTTCGTTTCATTACAATTGCTGCAGAACACGTTGCTTTACATGCAATTGTAGGCGCCCCTCTTACGCATGCTGTCTGTTATCAGTTACTAAACGTGTTTATCCAATAAAACCAAGCTATTTATGGCTTATGTTTTATCCGGCTTTTATCGTATCCGGCCTGACCTACGCCACATTAGGTTAGATAACCATGGTTGTACTGTATTTACAATATTTAATCCCCTTCAACCTACTGGTTCATTCCAGTCCATTTATTTATTCATCAGATGCTGTAATAGATAATTCTAAATCTCCCGTTGCGACTTCAAACTGTAAACTCATTTTCTTCAGACTCGCCAGAACTCATTCTCTTCAAAAAGAACCTCTTGTGAGGATCCAGCCATGTTATAAATATTAGAAATGACCTTAATATGTACAGAGAAGTAAAGCTGCATATACACTATATACGCATTGTACCATACATAAAAATACCACGCAGATACTACCAGAATGAAATGTTGTAGCTCTCCCATGATGCTAACTTTACACTGGTCAACAAACGAACAGTATGTAGAATGTGACTATACTGACTCAGCCGGGTAGCTCGCACTGCTTGCCTTGGGTGAGTACTGACCCAGCCGCAGCATATGTGTTAACATCAACTCAACTGTTGATTGAACTAATTAATTTTTAATACTAGTTGGGTTTATGAGTTATGTTAAAAGCACAGTACCATGTTCAACATTAGTATGGTTTTTCTCCAGGCCAGTAGATGGGAGTGGAAGCGCCTTCGGCCACGAGCACCACGCAATGGACCCCCACCTTGCCCCCGTCTTGGACATAGTTTTACTCTTATTGGAAATAAAGTCTATCTCTTTGGTGGTTTAGCCAATGATAGCGATGATCCTAAAAATAATATTCCCAGGTATGTTGTTTTCTTTGAGAATGTTGAAAATATTATCAAACAAATGAGACTAGTTATTAAGGTAAATTTAACATTTTTCAAACAGCTTAAGCATGAAGAATATATGTGTGTGTCAAATTTACCATAATACAATTTTTCTGTTTTATCTAAGGTCACTGCAGCCCTTGTACTATGGGCATAGCCAGAGCATCTCTAGACCACTGGAAATTGACCAACTTAAGGGGATGGTACACCCTATCTTTGCAATGTTAAATTTACAAAGCCTATGACCCATTTTCTCAAAGACCTTAAGAGATAAACATTTAAAATTTTTACTGAATATATATCACTATTTACTTAAGCTATAGAAGCAGAATAAGCATTTTTTAACAAAGCAAAAAAAAGTTATAAGGTTTTTGGTTAGTTATAAATTTTTACAAAAAATGTTTATTTTTTCCATGATTTCAGTCTTAACATTTCTGCTTCTGTAGTTATAAGAATGCTATATAAATATGCTGTAAAAATGTTAAGTCTCTAAGGTCAGTAGTTACTGAGAAAATAGGGCATTTATAGTTAAAAATTACTTTTTTCAGGAGCCTCGTTTAAAGTTATTTAGCAACTATAATGGCATTAAAATTATCAAAATAATATATGATTGATAGTGCTCATGAACATCTTTCTCAACCCTCCTTTTTCTTTAGAGCAAGCACTTTTCTTTTCTTTGTCTTCTTGACACTCTACATCTGCTTCTTTTTATTTTTTTAAGCCAATATTATGGAGGTTTATTCACACATTCTTGTTAAACTTCAGTCCCAATGCTTTTTACACTTGTACTTCAGAACTCTATTTCATGCTTTATTTGCTTTTCTTCACTACCTTTAGCTAACTGACAACCCTGACAATATTTAGACATCACATAACAATCTTAATCTTTACCAGTTTCAATAAGATTTACGGTTACTATTTATATTCAACAAATATAAACTGCAACCATATTAACACTTGACAATATTAACAAATGCAAACTGTAACCATAGTAACACTTTGTAAAATAGTAGTAGACAGTATATACATAAACACAAAATAGTATATTCTGTGCTACAGCTGTCTGCAATCAAGCAATGTGTCTAATACAACAACATATCACTAGAGCTTCTAAAGCAATGAATTACTGTTCAGAGTGAAGTTACTGTATGACATCTAACTAAACGGCATCAGTAAGTCCAGACATTCAAACTTATAAAATTAAATTTGTTTAACTTAGGATTGGCAAATAAATAATATTAGGTTATCATTTTGTTCAGAAAAAGACAAAGAATTAACATCTGCAAAAATCAGAAAATATAAAAAAATTTATTTTTAGTGCACTATCTGTTTATTGTCCAGCCCAACTCACAATTATTAATGATACTTCATTACACTAAATGGAATCAAGTACAGTAGACTCTCAGTTATCCGAGGTAATTGGGACCAGGACCACCTTGGATACGTAAAAACTCAGATTATACGGAGGTTACAGTAAAAATAGTGCAAAAGTGATGAAAAAAAGTATAAAACTAGTTTATTACAAGAAAAAACGCAAAATGATGTAAATGTAGTTACAATCCTGTACAATTGTACAGTCCTGTAAAAAGTAGGAACATCAGGTTATGTCTTTTAAAAGTTGTATTACCGCAGGATGACAAGAAGTTGGGAATAAGTAGGCTATTCCATTTTAAAACTCAACAACAGTCGGTAAAACACTACAATAATAGAATTTAATATTAAAAATCTAAGGTAATGTCCATAGGCAGCATTGTGGATGGGCAATTTCCTCTAACGTTACATTTGTTGACAACATAACCTTTCTTATTTATTTAATCTATCTACGGTCCATGGTAGTATTCGCGTCTTGGTTTTAAGCGCAGGGTACCATTCAGTCTGATTACCGAACTAATTTATCGTGTTGTTTAACGCAATCTGCATTACTCTCTTAATAGTACAGAAAACCATTCAACATTTTAAAGAACAAAATTTTCGTATCAATTCCATATTTTGCTGTACACATTGGCGAAGAAAACGCTAAGTGATTCATCATTTCAATTTCGTTATAAGCAACTTTCAACCATTTACCACTCATATCAAAACACTTGAATAAAATATAGAACAATAAATTACGACAATATTTCCAATACTGTATAGTATAATCACGAAAGCCAATACACTAAAACAACCACATTCAGCTCGAGATCAGTTGACTAAGCTGATGGTGTCATGAGTGAATGCATTTGGGTGGGAAAATTATTCCTATAATAAGGTACAATATCATAAATACGTCTTGTGACGGCCCTGCAGCGCCATAACCTAGCACCAACAGCCAAACTTAACTTGTCAAACGATTATATGATGTGTCACGCTATAGTTTTCTTTTTATTAACAGCTTTATGTTTATTTTTCATCGTCTGATGACTAGCTCGGTGAACATGGAGGCTCAGTTAATCGGGGCTCGGATAACCGAGATTCTACTGTACTAATAATGATGGATCTTTTCCGTTATGTGTCAGCAATTCCAAAATATTTTCTATTAGTTTACCATGACCAAAAACAGAGCGGAATTCACTTTATGATGGTCGAATCAGTATTTTTAGATAATAAAAATAGCCAACATTAGTTATCACCGGTAGGACTTTGCCCATCTGGACGAGATAACCAGGTGGCGCGGCGTGACAACGAAACCACGGCACTAGTTCACTCAGGTCGTGCTGTTGCCCGTCCGTGTATTGTTGTCCAGTTTAATCGTGTTACTGTCTAATCGTGTTTAGTGCTGTGTAATGAATTTCATTCGGTTGGTTGAAAGTGTTAAAAATGAAGAAGACGTTGTGTTGTTTTTCCAGCAAGAAGGATTGTTACACAATCCACGTAAATGTGCGAACGGACATGAAATGAAATTATATTTAGAAAATCGATTCCGTTGGGTTTTTAATAAAACAACGTGCCGCGAGTACAAACAATTGCGCCAAGATACATATTTTACCGGCTCAAAGTTACCTTTTCGCACTGTTCTGTTTTTGATATATTGCTGGTCACAAGAATTGACATCGATAAAATTCTGCGAAAAAGAACTTGATATAAATCATGGAACTGCGGTGAACTGGAACAATTATATGCGTGAAGTTACCGTGAGTCACTTGCTAAAAAACCCTATTGTTATTGGCGGACCTGGCGTAGTAACGGTTGAAATTGACGAAAGTTTGTTTGCTCGCCGGAAGAATAACGTTGGCCGTCTTATTCCAGAACAGAGGGTTTTCGGTGGAATTTGTAGGGAAACTAAAGAATGTTTCTTGGTTGCCGTGGAAAATAGATCAGCCGCACAATTAATTCCCATAATTAAAAACTACATTCGAAGTGGAACCACAATCATTTCAGATGAATGGAAAGCATATAAACAATTGTACAAACATGGTTATGAACATTTTACTGTCACTCATAAATACAATTTTGTAGACCCAGAGTCAGGTGCCCACACACAAACGGTAGAAAGTAACTGGCTTCTTGCAAAACACCGGAATAAAGTTCAGTGCGGTACGCGGCGCTCTATGATAGACTCATATTTATGTGAATTTTTGTGGCGTCGGTGGAATAAAGATAAAGACATTTCAGCAAATTATCAGTGATATTGCCGCCTACTGGCCTCCAGAATAAAGGTATGAGGTATTTCTTTCATTACTACGTTATAGAAAATATTTTGGGATTGCAGACACATAACAGAAAAGATCCCTAATGATTCCCAAAGTGATCAAATAGTTTTACTTATGAAATATTAAAAACTATTATTTATTTTATGTTCAAATAAGCAATTCAGGCACATTTATGGAAACCATAGATATTTGTCTACCAGGGACTTATGTCATGGAAATCCCTGAACAAAGATTGAATTTTTGTAAGAAGGGAAATGTATGAAATTTATTGTGAAAGGCCTAGCTTTTGAGTACTCTTACTCAAATAACTTATACTGGGATTTAATTAGGAATTAAGTTGTAAGTAACCGTTTCACCACACAAAATATAATAAACATTACAAGATGATACCATGGTCAGATTACTTAATTTAAAATAACAGCTAATGCTAACAGTGAAATGTAAAATTTTTGGTTTGAGTAAGGCCTGCCGCACAAATTGAACAAGACGAGACAGAACAAGACAAAACACCTTCAGACGTCTATGGCAAAGCTGATTGCATAGGTTTAAATGGAGCTGCCGCACACTGCCCAGACAAGACGAAAAACGTCTGCAGGTGTCTTGGCGAAGGTACCCAAATTTTCACCTTGCGACAAGACACTATCGAGCAAGACTTGGGAATGGGAGTGGCACATGCACACTAAGTCTTGTTCGAGCTGACTGCAGGATGCAAAGATATACTAACATTACAATTTATCTAATTCATGTTAATCTCTAACTTCTGAAGTTAATTTGTGGTTTTTATTATTTTTGTGTGTATTTTTACATTATAAGGTGACCCAAGACAACGATGATGTGAGATTGTCAATTGTTGCCGACGTAAATAAGCTTTTGTTAACTCCAATCATTCAATATGATACTATGCTATCAATAGTTCACCCCCCTTTTATGGCATTTAAAAGTTGTGAAATATAATTTTATTAATAGTGACTAGTTGCTATTACATATGACTTTGTTCAGAATTAGTTAATTAAAAATTATAATCCATTATTACATTTTCTGGAGGGAAGAATACAATAATAAATGTTGATAAAAGTGTCTCATCACTATTAAATATGACTTATTAAGAATTAATGTAATAAAAATTAAAATCGATCATTACATTTTAACTATCTTATTTTCTGGGGTGAAGAAGGAAGTATTGGATTAACTATTTAAACTCCTTTTTTTTAGATTAAACTACTCTTGAAAAACAAGCGAGAATGAGAAACTAAACTCAGCTTCCTTAACAGCTAGCGTTCTGTCTTGACTTGTTCGATTCAGTGTGCGGCCACCAACGAATGAGACATGAAAGTACAGAACGTCGGTCTTGTTGCGTTCTGTTCGATTCACAGTGGGGCTGGCCTAAGGAAGAATAGTACTTTAGTCATTTCACTGTCACTTCGTATTCCTCAAAAAATAAGGTTACAAATATGGTACATATCAAAGACAGTCATAGTTTAGTACATACTCGTACATAAGAGCTTACTTATTCAGTTATAAAATATATTAATTTATTGTCTGTAATTTATGTATTAACAAATTATCTGAAATGTTCAGTTACAGTGAAATTGTTTTATTTTATTATTTTTTAAGAATTATGTTTCTAACCATATAACATTTGTTTTAAAATCTCATTCGATCATATATCATACAATTTCAAGATCTTGAAAATGACACTGAGTACTCAAATTGTATGTGTATGGGGAGGATAGTGTGTGGGTACCACCACGAGTGTGGATGAGTTGCTCTAATCATCGGAATTCTCATTACCATTATATATGTAGATGATATATATATCATCTACATATATAATGTAGATTGAACTACTCATTATAAGTTCTAAAAACTTGAGTAGATTAAAGAAAACTTCATGAATCAATTTACTTTTTTTTCCATTACATGAAAAGATAGTATTTGCTATTTTTTTTACTAATTAGCTAAATTCAGGTGGCTACAAATGAATAAATGATATAGACATATTGTTTTTAAAAATCACATGTATGGGTGCTTAAAAATGATTTTAAATGATCTAATAAACATTATTATTCATACAATTTTTAAATCTTCAAATTATGGTTTTATTTAATTTTTTGTCATAAATACATTTTAGAAGAAATTTTCATGATGGTGAAAATTTCAAAACGCTTATAGAATTAATTTATGTAAAATTTTGTTCAAAACTAATTGAAGTGGTATAAAGTATGTTAATCTGATTATTTGATTATCTTAAAAACAATAACAAAATCTATTTTAGGTACCTGAATGATCTATACATTCTGGAACTGAGAAATAACAATTCTACAGCCTGGGATATACCACAGACATATGGGACATCACCTCCACCTCGAGAATCCCACACAGCTGTTGCGCATACAGTGTCAGACAGTCACTCAAAGCTTATTGTCTATGGTGGAATGAGTGGTTGTAGACTTGGAGATCTTTGGATTTTGGATATTGGTAAATATCTTAACTAAGTATTTAAGCAATTTTATTGTCAGACAATATATAATTTAAGTTTTTGTAAATTCATTCATTACAGACACCCGAGTTAGTATATATTCACTCAGCTTTTACAGTTATCGTAGATAGTTGATAGACTCGGCAGAAGTGAGTTGGTGTTTTATAAATCATCCAGCCATCTATCCAGTTTTGCTTCACATCATACTTTTCAAATGTTGGTATTCTCTGAATCAATACTAAAGACTGCTTTACTCACTCAGACTTAATCAGACCTGTCTGCGCAGACCTAGTCTGTACTGACATCTGTGCGGATTTTGTGTTATGTTGCACGAGCATTTAAACGCAAAGACAATGCTTTTAAGTAATGAAAGATGACATAGAGTTGGCTTGTACATTTCTCTTCATTTCCACCCTCAGTTCACTCAGACTGGCGTCCTTCTTCAAGTCTCTTCTATATGCACTTTGAATACTGTTAATTTTTAAAATTAACATTTCCTGCTCTGCATTTGGTTCTACTTCTTACAGTCTCTCGGTCAGTTTGTTGCATGGACTAATTTTCTTGTTTCCGATCATTATAGTCTTTGCTTTTTACTTTCCATATTTCTGGTAATATTCTTTACATATTTATAAACTCAATCTGAAGTCACAAGAGTAATTACTTGTTCTACAGAATCTCCTTTGAAAACACTGTCTAGAGTATGTGGTATGTGGTGCTAATGTATACCTTTAGCACAAGTACCCACCCTTACACGTACAGTGGTATTGACCCACCCGAACACCCTTACACGTACATTGGTAATGAGTTGGTACGTAGTACCACCTTACGTGTATGGGTGGGCGGGTGGGTTAGTACTACCGTACGTGTATGGGTGGGCGGGTGGGTTAGTATACTAGTGTACATGCGGGTGGAATCTAGTGGTCGACGTTTCCTGAACACGCTCAGACTTGTCTGTTTCAATTCAAGTCTACGCTGTGCTAAATCGAACATTCCAGACTTAATTCAGACCGAACAAAGATACGACTTGTTGCGTCTGTACAGCACTTCGACACAATGACATACCTTCAGGCTTGTCTGTGCAAACGTGTTTTGCAGACAAGTTTATGGAAAAGTCTTGAGTTACATAAACTTGTCTATGTATGTGTAAGGGTGGGCAGGTGGGTCAATACCATTATACGTGTATGGGTGGGCGGGTGGGTCAACACCATTGTACGTGTATGGGTGGGCGGTTGGGTCAACACCATTGTACGTGTATGGGTGGGGGGTGTGTCAACACCATTGTACGTGTATGGGCGGGCGGGTAGATCAACTATTGATTGACCCCTCAACCAGTACAACATATCCCTTATCAGAACATATGAGGTGTTTTTTTTATCAAGTAAGTACCATTTCGGAATCCCGCCGCTGTAGCGCTGCGGTCGGAGTTCAGCACATGCGTGCTGGGTACTACTATCTATTGGCAAGCCACAGCCACCATTACGGATCCAATTGACTGTATTTAAGCCCTCAATCAATACCACTGTACGTGTAAGGGTGAGCTGGCGGATCCTCAACACTGTGCATGTATTGGTGGATGGGTGTGTCAATATCACTATACGTGTAAGGGTGGATGGGTGTGTCAATACCACTTTACGTGTATGGGCGGGTTAAGGAGCATTCGTGGTTTGCTCTTTATGAATTCTATGTAACCTTTGAAAATTGCATAGTTGAACTCATGTTTAACCATGCATATGCTCGTTTTACACATATTGTACTAAACAAAACATTACTAGTTCTTCAAAATCAAATTAAACAGTTAAAGGACCTGTGAATAACAACTGTTTAGACAACATTTTTTTGTATGTATTGTAAATTTCTCATATAATGATAGAAAGATAGTAACTTTGACAATGTTTCAGATTCCATGTCCTGGGTAAAGCCAATTGTTCATGGTAATGCTCCCCTGCCCAGGTCTCTTCACACCGCTACAATGATCTCCAATCGAATGTTTGTGTTCGGTGGCTGGGTGCCTTTAGTCATGGACGATGTCAAAGTTGCCACAACTGAGAAAGAATGGAAATGTACAAATCAGCTTGCATGTCTCAACTTAGGTAAGGAAATCATCTCAACCTGGAAACTATTTTCATTCTAGCACTTTGTTTAATGACGCCTTGGAAATACTTTCATATATAGAGCAAATTTTATCATCTTTTTTTCTTAAATTTGTATTCATTTATTTATTCTTAAGACACCAGTCATCAAGATATGGATTTTGGGAGGAAATGGATTTTGAATGAGTTTGCTGAATGTGGATGAGCTAATGTAGTCATTGTTACAAACTAAGGTAGACCATTCCTTATAAAGTGCCATTAATTAATAGCCCAATTGCCTAATTGCCGGCGTGGTGGCTCAGTGGCTAAGGTTTCGGACTGCGGAGGGCAAGGTCCAAGGTTCGAATCCCCACTGAGCCAACGGTCGGTACTTCACTCGTTGAATAAAGTTGACGCAAATGCCTGTAGGCCCATGTCAACTGGTGAGTGAAGTAAAAAAAAAAAAAATTAAAAAAAATTAAAAATGAACAGCTGGTGGTTATCCGCTAATCCTTTTTAAAGATTTTTGTTTAATAATCTACATGATTGGTTTTGTGATACAGTGGAACCTCGTACCACAAATATGAAGGAATTAGGGAGAAAAAATGCTATCAAAAAATTTGCAATAGCATGGTTCGTTTTCTGATGCTATTGCATCCTATACATCATACTAATTAAATCTCAAATTGGCATAGTGCGGATCTGCACCGTTTTTGTGTTTCTGTAGTGTTACGGTGCGGATAGCAGGACTACAGACACACCCACAAATGACTGTTTTAGTACATACTTAATATGCTATTGCTAAGTTTTAGGCATCTATGGATTTTACGTTTTAGTTTCTGGTTATAATTATATTTACTGATCATCACTTATTCGACTTGGCATAGTCATTTCGCATACATTTTTATGTACTTAATTCAGTGTGTGAAGCACTGACGGTTGGCTCAGTTGGAGATTCGAATCTTGAAAACTGCATTCCGCCGTCTAAAGCCTTAGCCACTGAGCCACCACATTGCCAATTATGTAGTGTATAATGTATTAACACTGAAGTGGGATGAAAACGCTAATTACATACAAAAACATTTGAAATAATAAGCACTAGCACAAAGGACTTGTGTAAAATACATAAATACATACATACAATTTTATTAATGTTTAGAAATGGTATATTTTCAGTATAGTTTTAAAACTATTGTTCTTTAGTAAAGTAATCATATATTGTGGGTGGTATGTAATGAAAAATACCTAAATAAAATGTAAAACAATACTGTACTCACATACCACTGATGCCGTACAGATAAGAACATAACTGGAAGGAACGTTACGTGCTGTTAATGAAATATTATGAACTGTATAAGCATAAATTGAACTAAATGGAACTAAGTCTTTTAAAGTCTAAATACACACCTATAGATTGAAAGTATACAAATTGAATCTGGTTGAATTAACTGTTCATCTTAGTGAGATTTTGACTTGGGAATTTGTCTGTACAAAGATTGAATTATTGATATATAGATGTTTAGCACATGGTATTTATGGATATTATTGCTACTAAGGTTTCTTGTTACTGTTGAATAAGGTTGGTGTTATTGAAGTAGGTTCCAAATATTCATTTTATAAAGGTACTTTTAACATTGAGTGTTGAAGGAGGTTCAAGGGGTTAGAAAAAATGTGAAAGGAAGAAAATTACGGATTCTTGACATTGTTATTCGTGATATCTAAGGTATCTAATGTAGAATAAGTTACATCAAAATAGTTTTTTATATCCCATTTGCACATTTTTGTAAAAATTTAGTAAGTTGATGCCACATTTGGATTTATAATTTTATCCAACACTGTTACTACTGAGTTCAGGTAAATCGTTGTTCAAGATGCCTTTTTCCAAATTTAAGCAGTGTTAGTAAATATATTATAGTTTATGTTTCTTTTATATTAGTTTATTGAGGTTTTGCTTCAAGGAAAACATAAAATGAAAACCAAATTCATTAGAAACCAACCAATTAACCAAATAAATTTAAGTAATGTTGAGTCTTCAATTAATATAGAATCACTCTTATACCAATTTGCCTATATTTTGGAAGATAATTAAAAAAAAGAAATGTGTTGGTTTGGCTTCCTGAGGCTTACCAGAACTTTTTTTTCTAATGAAAGCTCACTATTTATCTTAATTATATTTTTTAGGCTTAAGTCAAGGGTTTTCCCAAAAATGGCTTTTGAATTAAATTTAGTTTTTTATGGTTTCTGTGGCTTTACCACAATAATTTTTTAGTAAAGAACTAGTTAATCATTTTGATGTGTTCTTTTTATAGATATCATTTTATATACAGTTTATTTGTTAAAACTCAATTCTGGCCTATTTAGTCAATCTATCAACCAATTTGGTCAAAGGGAAGTTACAAATTGTTTACTTTTTTATCCAGATCATCTTAGACTTCATACCATCTACCTTCTCATGTTAATTACTGCATATTGAAGTGTCTGACCATCATAATAAAACTGAGGACCAAGAAACTAGACACTTTTTCAATTAAAACCTGGACAAAACCATTCGTTTTAGATGAAATAAGTTTAAATAAACTTGTTGTGTTTACTACCATTCATGATTAAACAATCTGTTCTGTGGAAAGTAAATCATTTGAAATGGTGAGACAATGTTGTCGTCCTTCTAGACACGTGTGAAGTGTGACTAGAAGTGTGCATCAACATGAATAAGTGAATGATCTATGAATAAGTATTTCCAGAATTTAAAGGTTTTTACTTTGTCATAACTGGAGATATTTCAAATTGTTTACAGTATCTATATAAACATTTTACTTTATGCCAAAAGATACAATGACTTGGGAGGAACTTGCAATGGAGACAGCTGAAGAGAATATACCTCGTGCAAGAGCTGGCCACTGCGCAGTGGGTGTTCATAGCCGCGTATATGTCTGGTCTGGCCGTGATGGTTATCGGAAAGCTTGGAACAACCAGGTTAGTACGGCAGATTTATCTGTGATAGGTGAAGTTGTTTACTTAATTGTCTCATCTCTGAAACTAAACACGTATAAAAAGTCAGTATTTCAAAAAAGAACCTACAGTAAGTTTTCAGTGTACTATAAAAACAAGGTTTCAAATTTTGCTTACTCACTAAGGTTGACAGAGCCTTATAGTACACTGGTTTTTAGTGGTTTTTGTTAAACCGTTTGAAGATGGCATACATTTTAAAAATTAAAAATTCAGAAACAAAAACCAAAAAATAAAATAAAAATTGTAAAGAACAATTTTTTTTTGTTATTTAATGCCAAAACAATTGATACCACATTTGATAAACTCGGTTGTCTTATAACCCAGATATGGTCCAAAAACCTGTGACGTAAAATGTAATGGAGAACAAAACCAACCAATAACTCACATAATAAAAAAATGCACTTTGCAAATAAAGTGAAAAATGAAACAAATTGCAATGTGTAACAATAATAAAACATTTAATTACTATTATATCTACAACAAGTGCTCGAAATGACGGTCATTAACTTCAATACAAAGCCTCAAACGTCTCAGGAATAATTCTCTTGTTCTTTCCAATATTCTATCTCTTTCCTGAATGTTAGCTGCGGCTGCAACAATCCGTGCAGTTAATTCCATGGCATTTTCCATGGCATAGGTGTACAATAAACTAGGTCTTTCATATAGCCCCATTAGAAGAAATCTATGGGCGTAATATCAGGAGACCTTGGAGGCCAAGGTACATGTCCACCACGTACAATTGTGTTTTCTCCAAACAATGTCCCCAACTGATCTTGCACCTCATGTTTTGGTACCTCAGCCTTTCCTTTGTTTGTAATGGGGCTTCATCCAACAACTCGGACAAAACATACCTCAAAAATATTGCATAGACGTAAACATTAAGACTTTGAGAAAAAATATACGGGCCAAAATTTTGTCACCGACAATTCTAGCCCAAACATTATGACTGAAGCGATGCTGCTTATTTTGAGGGTGAATTTCATGAGGATTTTCCTGGTCCCACATATACTGTTCTTTGAATTAAACATTCCATCTTGAGTAAAGGTGGATTCGTCTGCAAACAGAACTGTATTTATAAAATCAGGCTGGTGGTTAATTTTGGTCTGAAACTAATGTGCAAAGTGGAGACGTCATGGGTAGTCATTAGGAAGGAGTGCTTGAACCTTTTGAAGTCAAAACGGGTAAAGTTGATTTTCATGAACCACATTCCACACAGCTGCCTGACTAATACCCATCTCACTTGCAATAGCACATGTGCTTGCAGAAGGGTTATCTTCAAATCTTTCCAACACTTCTTCCTCAAAATTAGGAAGAAAGAAAGAAACTTTATTTTGACAGTTCAACAACCGCATAATAGCGTCATACATTTGTTTTACAGTGTTTTTTTCTTTTTTAGTTAAAATAACTTAAATTAACTTATCATACATACAAAAACGAAAAAACAAATTTTCTTTGCAACAGGTGGCCAATGTAAGGTTGATCCTTACGTCATAAACCCCCTGACGCTGTAGTGGCAGCTCTGAATCAACAAGTCTTTTAATGATCTTTTAAATTTGATTAAACTTGTTTCAGCCTTCAGTGATTCCGGCAGTGAGTTGAAGAGCCTAGAACTGCTGCACACTAACTGCCTTTCATAGAAAGTAGTTTTATGAGAGGGGATTGTAATGCTGTTATTTGTTCGGAGATTGTAACAACTTTGATTAGTTTTATGCTTTTGTACTATGTTCATGTTATTTTTAACAAAGAGAACAGACCTTTGTATGTAGATTGAAGGAAATGTCAGTATTTTGTTGTTTATAAAATATGGCTTACAAGAGGTCCTTCGCGAGAGATGAAACATCGCTCGAATAGCTTTTTTTTTGGAGTTTGAACACCAGATCTGTTCTCAGGTTCTCATAACCCCATATTTCGACACCATAGTTCAGATTTGGATAGACTAATCCATAATATACTGCCAATAAGGCAGAGGTATTCAAAGTTGAAGAAAGACTTTTTAGAACGAATACTCCAGAACTTAACCTTTTGCATACTGATTCGATGTGATTAGAGAATCTCAAGTTATTGTCAATATGAATTCCAAGAAATTTTGTGACAGAAGATGGATTGATTATTGAATTGCCAACACGACAAGAAAATGCTTGGGAGTGGTTTATGTTATTAATGTGAAACTCTATTAAATTGGTTTTGTCATCATTTACTGCAAGACGATTTTGTGCAAACCACTGAAGCAAGGCACTAGATTTCTCATGTGTCTTTACTTCAAGTTGTGGCCAGCTGTTAGACGATATTGATAATGATGTATCATCTGCGAATAAACATATGTTACTGACATCGTCAGATATCTGTATAGGAAGGTCATTGATAAATAAAAGGAACAGCACAGGCCCCAGCACCGACTAGGAGTAGGAACAGTTCTTTGTCGCCCTGCATCATTCGTATCAATACTAAGCTTACCAGTTTCCCCTAATCGACGATGTACAGCTTCAAATGTGTGTCGGTTTGGGCATTGCCTATTAGGATACAATTCCTGATAAATCCGTACAGCTTCTCTACCATTACCTCTGTCCGCTCCATATTTAAAGTGAATATCAGTTAATTATTCCAACGTGTACATCTTCTTGATTAAAACTAAGTGATCAATAAATGGTTACACAATGATTATGGCTACTGCTCATGTAAGTTGGTGAACTGTGATTCGACAGGACTGAAATTACCCCAGAATTAACCCAGAAGGCTGTTATGAAAGCTGCTCTTAATAAATGTCGTAGGTTTCCTACAGACTTGTTATTTGATGAAATGAAAGTCTTTTCAATCAACCACCTTTACATAAGGTGTTTACTTTTGTATATATTTAGAAACAAAAATAATATGTTCACTGTTATCGGTCACAATTATCCTACTAGAACCGCTCTAAATGTAGGTATAAGAGTTCCTAGACTGCCTAAATCAGCCAATTTAACAAGCTCATTTTATGTTTAAATTTTCTGTTCACTAAATTACCGGCCTGCATAAGATATTCTGATACTTATAAGATACATTTCTATAAAAAATTAATAAATAACTGGTTAATTAATTTAGGAAGATTAGAAGTTGACAAATTAATGAGTTCCATTTATGTATAATTTAGAGCTTGAATGTACTTGATTATATGGGACTGTGCTTGAACATTGTAGGTGTGGATGTAAGCGTTTGTTAGTTCTTGTTTCGTGTGCATGAGTAAATGCTTGTGTGTGGTGTGTATGAGTGTGCGTCTATGCATGCATGGGTGCGTTTGCGTCTGTGCGTGTATGAGAGATTGTGCGAGTTGTGTCTGTGCGCACACGAGAGGATGTTGCGCGTATGCATGTGTGTGCGGTTGTGTGCACATGAGTGTTTTTGTGTGTGTGTGTGTGTGTGTGTGCGTGCGCGGATATGCGTCTGCGCGCACGAATGTGTGAGCGGCTGTTCGCGCGTGAGTGCGTGTCTTTCTGTCTGAGTACGTAATTTTTTTCTGTTTCTTCTCTCTTAGATGTATTATTATCATCATTATTATTTGTTTTTTCTCCTGTGGCCTCTAGTATGAGGAGTTTATTTTGTATTTGTCATTTGTATTGTATTTCATAATATGGATATTAAGTGTTTTTGTTACTTAAGTTTTCCATTAACCAGGAAACTGTTTTATTGATAACTACTCGGTCCTCTCGCACAGGCTTTAGCCCATGAGAGGATCATTCTCAGTAATATTTTGTATTGTTTCTTTTGTACTTTTCTTTTTTTTTTTTTTTTTTTTTTGAGAATAAACCGATTTTTGATTTTATTTGATTGAAATGCTTATCCGTAGTTGTAGGAATTCCTTTAGACCTTGAGTACACTAAACAGGTTTTTGGACCATATCTGGGTTATAAACCAACTGAATTGTTGAAATGTGGTATAAATTTTTTGGCATTAAATAAATAAAGTTGTTCTTTAAAATTTTTATTTTATTTATTGGTTTTTTGTTTCTGAATTTTTAATATTTAAAATGTTTGCCATTTTCATATGGTTTAAGAAAAAGCATTAAAAACCAGTGTACTATGAGGCTCTGTCAACCTTAGTAAGTAAACAAAATTTGAAACCTGTACCATTTACGGTTCCTGAGTTATTAATTTTTTTATAAAATATACAGACAGACAGATAACAAAGTGAGATAGACCATACTGGTACGGTAAATATTTTGTTTGTTTTCATGTCAAAAACATGATCCCAAAGTTTGGCTACACAATTTTAAATCACTGTATATATGCAAATGCTTGAAGTTATATCTAAAGCCTAGAAGAACATTTTCAATATTTCAATTCATCATTTCAATACTGCTGTGAATGGTGGATGTTTTGGCAATTGTTTGCACATTTATTTTCTCAGTTAAATACTGATTTTTTTAGAAGTAACTCCAGACTTCAACGACTGTACATGTCAAATGCGATCAAAGACGTTATGGCGGAACTAGTGAATATTTCGTGTAATAACCGAAATATATTCCTTTGCTATTGTTGTCCGTGTAAAATTGCAAGCTATCACCGTTTGTCAAATTGTGCCATTTTAAAATGGATAGTGACTTTTTCTATTTTTTCGTCTGTTTTTTAGTTACATGATAAAACAAAACATACAAATATTATTAATTTAGAAGTCACTTTAAACAGCAATCGGAGTTAATGTATTTAATATTGATCTATTTAAAATTTTTTACTAGCTGGGATCCTCTGTCGCTTATCAACCCATCACATTTTTGTGCATTAGATGTCTATTCCTTATTTCTATTTAATCATCTTCACACCATAGTAATCATTGACATTACCTTTTTTAGTGTCTGAAAATGTTAGAAATCAAACATAAGAGATACAGTTTTATGTTATAAAACCAGTCAAATACTAATAGTTGACTCCATAATAAAAAAGTAACCATTAATGAACATTTCATAAAATATAATTGTTTTTGTAATTTAGTGAATTAAAAAATGCTGCTCTGGTATTGCATTTGTGAATAGAATTGTAATATTATAAATCAAATTCAAAAAACAGTTTTTACGCATTACTTGTGAAAGTATACAAATGGATTAAAAAAATTATTGTAAATTGTTACCGCCTAGTGACAAATCAAGCGCTATGCCAATCATAGATTGACACCTTCGCTGTAACTTGTTACATGACTTGACAGTAAAATATAATTTAATAGAACTATTTAGATCCACCATTAAAGGACCAAATTCATTTTTGTCTTGTAAACTATTTTATTTGCTTTGTAGGAATTATAACATTATCTTGACACAAATATTCGTTATAAAACAAAAATTGCAGCGTAAAGTAAGGTATTCCTTACTAGTGTTTTATCATAGCATTTTGATTTTTTGCCTTATAGTCTTAATTCTATTCCCTCCAGCTTTGAATCATCTTGTTCAGGCTGATTAGCAATTTTTTTAACCCTCCAAGTGATATCGGCTCGGTCCGAGCCGTTAATGACCGCCTCTGAATCGATAACGGCTCGCTCCGAGCCGATCGCGAAAAGCGCCGTGAACAAATAACTAAAATCGGAAATCAGTTATATTTTATACTAAAATGTTCAGAAAGAGTTCCTCTTTATGATACTCTATGTCAAACGTTTTTCAAATACGCGGGAAAAGTAGTATTGATTATTTATTTACGATCAGCTGGTTCCCGCGCTCAGTCATTCGTGTTCTGTGACAAAGCGTCCTACATCAATGTTGTTTATTATTCCGTTTGAAGGTTATATTAGTGCGTTTAGTTGTTTTATTTAGTTTGTATGTTTGTAAATATTGTTATTATTTGTAAATATGAGTCAACTAAGCCGTTCGAGTAAAATAAGAGATTGTTTATTTGATTTGAGTGATGAATCTGACAATGACGATGCACCTTGGAATGGAATATCCTCGTTATTCCATGTAAATATGTAAATATAGTTATAATTTGCTGCAAACAGTATTTTATTCAGTTTTTAGAAACGTTTACAAGTGAAAATAAAGTTTTACAATCCTATATAAATATTATAATGGAACTTTATAATAACAAATACACTTTTCTGAAATTTCTGCTTTTTTATGCTAGTACAAAAACATTTTCTATATGACTTTCTTGTATACTACAACAGATAAACTGTGAGTTTTATATATTTTTGTGTTCAGAACTAAATTGTGTAACTTTTGTATACAATGGATTTTAAAAGCGTTTCCATAACAACTATAATAAATAGACTCAAAAACAAAAAAATATTTTTGAGAAAAATTTTTTTCAAGGTCATCCAAAGTTTCTCAAGATAAGAAAATTTTTGGTAAGTTTTTCTTTTTCATAACCATTTAGTACATATTATTTAGAACATTTTGATGTGTAATATGTCATATTACAGGTATATTTAAAATTTGTTATGAATTTTATAAAAAAACACTGTGCGATGCCTAAAACAGGCCTATCACTGAAGAGTAAAATGCGTATCACTTGGAGGGTTAATGTGTCCATTCCAGAGTAAGACTGGCTCAGCTGCATATTGTTTTGGCTACCTAATATTCGTGTATCAGTGTTTGATATGTAGTAGTGTTTTTTATCCCTCCCTAGGTTGAGTGGCAACGTCACATCTCAATACTTAACAGGTTTGAGAAACGATACTCTTTTTTACCTTCAGCCAAAAAGTTCTTGCTAATGTTTGTTTTATATTTCATTAGGTAGTTTTGTTCACCTCTCATTATAATTTTAATTACTAACTACTAATTACTAGCAATGAGGCTCTGATTACAAAAAGATGTAGAAATACTACCAAACGTGTATGGCTGGGCGGGTGGGTTATTACCACCATACATGTATAGGTGGGTGTTTGGGTCAGTACTACTCAATGGACCTCTAATGAATGGGACCTCTAAGATGGTCATTAATAATGGCCCTGGAATAGACTCCTTTGTGGTAAATAAAGGAAAGTTTTGGTTTCTATTCATAAGTCTAGTGTCTAAAAAGGACTTGAATGTATCTTCTGTTGCTGTTACAAGACTGAAAGGAATTAAGAAATTTTAAATTATACTTAACCCTTCCCACGTGGCAAAAAATCAGCCTAATTTATGTGTAACACTGAATTAACATAACAAAATTTATGTTTATTTTTTCAAATTTAATTTTTGTTTCGGTTTTGTATAATATAGAATATATTATATATAATATATTGTATAATATATTTTATATATTGTATATATATATAATATACATATATATTGTATAATATACAATATATATGTATATTATACTACTATTATATAATATATATTATATAATAGTAGTAAAAAAATATTAAACTTATGATACTTCAATTGTGTATGCCTATTATAATTTAGGTGAAAGTTATAGGTTTTTAAAAAAAAAATCAAATTTTTTACTAAAAATAATTAATTTACTATGTACCGGTTTACTATTATAATATAGGCCTATGTCAAAAATGTAAAAGGAATACAAACTACAAGAAAACTAAACAAAATTTGTATAACACATCTCAGAAGTTTGGTAACATGTGATACGCTTCGAAACACTTGTCCGGGTGTAGCGCCGGTTTCGCTGCGCAGGTCTTACAGAAGTATATTGTTTCCTTCCGCATTCCTCTCTTCGTAAACACTACACATCTTACAGTTCCCTTTTCTTTTCTATCCATAAAGTGCGGCTTTCCATCCAGCCGCTCATCAGGGGGTCCCTAAAATAAATAAAAATTATACGTAGCTGAGAAATATGTACTTATAAGATTTCAGTTTTATAACAAACTATAATACCTATTCAACCCTACGAAAATATATTTATATTTACTCATCTACAGAAATGTACCAGACTTGATGAATGTAAGTAATTTACTATTAGTTAGCTATAAAACTTGCCTGTGTTGGTCGTCCACGCCTCTTAGCCTTAGGTCGATCTGCCGCGCTAATATACTCGTCTGCCGCGCCCAGAAAGGGAGGGGAGTGGCCGGCCGCCTGGCGCCTGGATACAAAATGGTGACTCGATCTATTGTTGACCAGTGCCGATGAGAAAACAACACGCCCACGTCCTTTTGAATATATGGAGAACATATTCCTGCATTCTAACGGAACTTATGTGAACTAGTTACCTCACCAGCTGACTAAATAACGAGTTGCGAGTATACTTGTTATTCACGTTTCGGTCGAAGTCATGTTTGCGGATATATCCGTTTGCCGCGTGGGAAGGGTTAAAGGTTTCTTGTCAGGTGTGAGGTTAGAAAAACTCCAGTGCAGATCCGTTACAGTTGTAATAGCAGGGTGTTTACTGGTTACGAAAGTCATGAAAAGCATAAGATTTTGTATTATGGTCACGGATGTCACGAAAATTCACTAAAACCGAAAATTCTAGAACATGAACTAAATCACTCAAAGGGGTCATATGGTTAATAACATTTTTTTGTTTCTGCCCCTTTAAATAGGATTTAAGCCAACCCCAGACATCTCCATCAGTGCCATAGCTTGATAATTTTCAGATTTGTATTTCCATTTAACATGAATGTCGCTTCTCTGTAAATATAATGTATTTTAATCAATTCAGATTTGTATCCAACTGGCATCTATGTTTTGCAAAATATGATACAGCGATCAAAATCATCCTCAGAAAGTTTTTGCACAAGGCTTGACTCGTAAGGAAAATATTTATTACATTTCAATGCATTAAACACAGAGCCAACACCCATCTCATTGCAGTAAGCTATTTTCCTAATAGAGAAATGCAGATCTTCCAAAATTTATTAAAGCAATCGACAGACTTCACATCTCCCCTGTAGCAGATTTAGGTCTTCCACCAAACGATCTTTATTGGTTCAGTTAACTCAAAATAGCAAACTTTGGTCCAATTTTTTTTTTTATTGTGCTCCCTCATTTCTTGTCCAATTTTAACGTTATAAGTGTCAAAAAATTTGTAGTAGTTGTGTGTACAGCTATTCATTTTTAAGTATGGACATAAGAATAACACGGAAAGAGAGAGATTAAAATTAACAGCTGTTTAAATAATAATGTTTATATTAGGGTTGTGCGAGTACTCAAAACATCGAGTATTTTACTACTCGAACTCAGCTCAAAGCTTCCGAAACTACTCGAAGTTCGATCAAGTAGTTGTATTTCATGAAATATCATATTTACATCTTAATTTAGTTTTAAGAGTAAACAGTTTTATAAGTTATGAATAAAAAATGTGCGCTTCCTTGGGTTTAATTTTACCCTTAATCGTATGTTATCAGTTTGGTACGCGTAATTATGAACTAAACAATACGCCTAAGAATAGATAGTACACGACGGCAGTCAAATGAACTAGTCGAAGTAGTGAATGAGTTCGTTTATTATGATTTGAACTAGTTCAATTCAAAGTGAGCAACAGAGATGGGAATGTAGCGAACACGGTAAATAGTTACCGTAGTAGCGATTACACATGTTCGTTGTCGAGTCTACTAGTCACTTGTAACCTAACCTAAAATAGCGTGAATAAAACAGAAGTGCTGGTTAGTGTCTTTATGACCCAAGAAAAGGGACGAGAGATCCGGTTCAAGATGCGCAAAACGACCTGTTACTGATAAAAATATAATAGTCTGTACGCCATGGAAATTATGCATATTTTCGTTCATATCAATAATACCGTTCAATCAAATAGTCTCGAGAATGGGTCACTTTACATCCCAAGAATCGAACTTTCCATTCTTTTCTCATCTCGGTTGTAGTATACGTGCAAGGAACCATTCAGCTCCTTTTCGGACCTGACATTATCGTATATTTCTTGCGAGTCGATTGAGGTCTATTTTGTTTTTTAATCTGAGCAGAAAATTGTCCAATGATTTTACGTAAGAAAATACCGTATAATACCATATATAAAATATGGTAATGGCGTTCTAGCAGCGTTTGACACATCATTATTGATTTATTTTACGTCAAATAAAAAAAAGAAATATATCCATGGCAAACGTCTATAAATTATTATTCCGAAAACGCCTTGGATCGCCAAAACTGTGTGTAATATTTGCGCATACGATATTTTTTCCAGTTAAATTGTTAAACGGTTTTCTGAATAGGTTAGACAATAACACAGTTGGAGTGTAAAAGGTGGTAAAGTACGATAATTTTGATTTGTAAACTCACTGAACGGTCTCCTGTTCAAATTGACACCGATGTCGATGTAAACTGTAAAACAATCACGAATCAACCCAAGTGAGGGAGAAACATGTTGGAAGACCTTTTCTAAACAAAATTCGACGAATTTAGAGATTCGGAAAATAATTTTTATTGAACCGAAGTCTTATCAAACGTCTTGTTTTTTATTCACAAATTTATAATTTAGCTACCCAAAATCTTCACTGTATCACTCACTAGTTGGCACTTAGCTGATATTTCAGACTGCATCTCGTCGCCAATAATTCTGGCCGGTGATTTTAATATAAATGTTTTACAACCGTCATCAGAATTGAGAGAGTTAAATAACATATTAAAAAGTCATGGCTTGTATTTTTTGGTCGATTTCCCAACTAGAGTTACAGATACATCATCGACATGTATAGACAATATCTTTACAAACATTAATAGGAACGATTTAAAAGTATCAGGGGTCATTACTGCTCTTTCCGACCATGATGGCCAAATACTAGAGCTTAAAAATCAATCACCCAATTCGAATTTACAGAACAGACGAACAATGGTTGTTAAGGAATTTTCGGAGGAAAACATGAAAATAATCAGCAATTTATTGGCAAAGGAGAATTGGACTGAGGTGTATAATGCACCTGTTGACAAAAAATTTGAAACTTTTAATGGTATTTTTACATATTATTTTGATTTAATTTTTCCACAAAAGACCATTAGGAAAGTTAGGAGAAAAAACAAGTAGTTCAATATAAATTTAAAGAAAGAGAAAGAAAGAAATATATACTTAGCAAAAACAGCAAGACAGGTCAATAATCCAGTATTACATAAAGTTGTAAAGGAAAGAGAGAAAAGTTTCAGAAAGAAAGTAATTAATGCAAAAAAAGAATTTATTGATAACCTCATAAATACCTCATTCAAATAATACCAGTAAAACTACATGGAATATAATAAATGATGAAATGGGTAAATGCAAAAAAAATCATGTAGATAGAATAACTTTGGTGGAGAATGGCCAGAAAGTTACTGACCCTAAATACAAGATACAAGATTCTCTTTATTTACATAATCTTCAAGATTAGTAATGGCGTCAATACATAAATGTTATCTATCATTTGAGTAAAACATAAAACATTAGTTAATGATACAGTAGTCTCATGTTTAAAAGTAAAGAAGAAAAAGATACAAGCTGTAGATTAAGTTAATTAACTTAATATTCCATGATATGCAACAGTTACAGTTTACAGAACTTGTAGTGTCTATACAAGAAGTGCAACTACAAAAAGTCCAAAATTGATAAAAAGAAAACGGTAATGTAAAATGAAGTTTGTAAAAAAAAAAATCAAAACAACTATACAAAGTGAAACAGGTTGAGGGGTTAAGATGAACATGTTAAAGTTATGTTATTGAGGTTTAAAGCTGTATCAAATTGATAAAAGGATTTGATTGTCATATTAGTTGAGGTAAAAATTGTTTCCAGTTATAAAATTCTGCCAGGCTGTAGAAGGGACGTTCTTGAAGCCAGTTTTTCAGGCAGCGTGAAAACTTTTGTGCTTCTGTTTTCTTCAACTCTTCTGGTAGGGTATTCCACATTTTGGCGCCAGTGTATGTGGGTTTCTTCTCAGTACTACTGAGGTGGTGAACTGGAAGACAGTAGTTGGTTGCGTGCCGGGTGTTGTAATGGTGAACCTGTGCCCCACGTATCACCACTTCTGGTGCCTTGATGTGGATAAAGGACACTACTTCCAGGATGTAGAGATTTATAACAGTGAGGATTTTCATGTTCTTAAAAGTTTCTCTGCATGATTCTCTTGGCTGGAGATCCCCTAGGATTCTAATGGCTCTTTTTTGTTTTATAAGGACTCGTTGCAGGTTGGCATTACCTGCCAAGGTTGGCAATAGCTGTTCCACCCCATACAGCTATTCCATAACGTATGTGTGACTCAAAGAGAGCGTAGTATGCGGTCTTGGTGGTGTTGTTGTCACTTATACTTTTCATTCTTTTTAGTACATACAGTCCTGTACTGAGTTTACTACGGAGTGTGTTGATATGTTGGGTCCATGTAAGATCTTCGTCATTTGTAACGCCAAGATACTTGGCAGAGCTGACTTCATCTACCCCTGGTATTCGTGCGGCTACTTCTCTGTTCCTGCCCAGTACAAGTTGTTTTGTTTTCTTTTCATTAAGGACAAGTTCATCGTTATGACAATATTGAATGGCCATGTTGAAAGCTGTGTAGGAATCTATTTCGAGTTGTTCTGTGTTTTCTCTGCCAAGAAGTAATATTGTATCATCTGCATACATGAGACAGTTGCAATAGTGTTCAAGGAGTTTAGGGAAATCATTTGTGAAGAGTATGTATAGCACAGGGCCCAGAACCGATCCCTGAGGGACTCCTCTTATGATCTTCTTTGGATGTAATCTTACTTGTTCTACTTTTCCCTTATTGTTATATTTCATCTCTACCACCTGACTTCGATCCGTTAGATAGCTCCTAAACCAAGCTTTTGCAGTTCCTTGAATCCCGAGTGATGATAGTTTTTGAGGAGTTGTTCGTGTTCGAGACAGTCGAACGCCTTACTATAATCTAGCAGAATAGCAGAGCATGTGTTTCCTTTTTCTTGTTGGTCAATTACAAATTCTACTAGGTTAATCAGGGCAGAGGATGTAGATTTGCCGGGTATAAAGCCATGTTGGTATTGCGTTAAAAGTTGGTTGGTTGTCAGGTGTTTTAAGAGACGAGATAGGACTATTTTTTCAAATACTTTTGATATGGTTGGAATTAGTGAGATCGGCCTATAATTTGATGGTTGGGTTGTGCATCCTTGTTTGTGCTTTGGATATACTTTTGAAAATTTTAGAGCTGATGGGAATATTCCAGTTGTAAATGAGTTGTAAATTGGTAAGTAACATATTTAATGAGGGTTTTATAAACACTGCTTCTAATCTGAGAAAAGATATCCCTGATAAAATGTCCCAACCTCAAATGGCAGCAGAAGATTCTGTGAATGGGGAAATGTTTAACAAAGTTTTCCGTTGTGTTCCTGTTGATGGAAAGGACATATTAAAGGTTGTTGGAGCTTTTAAAAACAAGTTATCAAGTGGATATGATGATATTCCATTAAAACTAATAAAATATTCAATTGCATCTATGGTTAAACCGGTAGTACACTTAATAAATTCTTCGCTTATCTCAGGCATTTTTCCTAAGGAACTCAAAATTTCCAAAGTTATCCCTGTTTTTAAAAAAGAAGATAGAACTGACAAATTAAATTATCGTCCCATCTCAGTACTTCCGGCATTCTCGAAAATTTATGAGAGGGTGATGTACAACCAAATTGTTAAATATTTGGTAGAAAATAACTTGTTTGATGACCAACAACATGGTTTTAGGAGAGGGAAATCAGTAGTAACAGCATTAGTTGATTTCATTGAATCAATTATTGAAGCAATTGACAGAGGCGATAAATTAGTTGGTGTACTTATGGACTTGGCAAAAGCTTTCGATACAATTTCACATGTCCTTCTATTAAAAAAATTAAAACAAATGGGGATAAGTGGAGTTGCTCTAAAATGGCTCAAATCATACCTGTCTGACAGATACCAATACGTCGAAGTTAACTCAATAAAAAGGGGCTAAATAACAAAGGTAAAATCCAAAATGTTGAAAATTGAGCATGGTGTCCCCCAAGGATCAATTCTTGGGCCACTTTTGTTCCTTTGCTACTTGCATGGAATGCCTAATGTATTAGCTAACTTAAACAATAGTAATAGTGAACTGGTTATCTATGCTGATGACACAAACATGGTTGTGTCTGCAGCTAATCAGGATGATCTAGAAATAGGCTGCCAAGTACAATTGTCAAATCTTCATAATTTTTTCCAAAATATTGGTTTAACCTTACACATTCAGAAAACCAATTTTATCTGCTTTAGTACAAAACAAAGACATAATTTAGTAGAACCGTCAATAAACCTAAATGGGAATAATTTAAATAAAATAAAGAGTACAAAATTTCTGGGTCTTCAGGTCGATGAAAATCTAAGTTGGGACAACCATATAAACTATGTTATTGGGAAAATCAACTTTGGATTATATGCTTTAAAAAGAATGTCTTATCTTTGCACCTTGCCAGTTTTAAAACTTGTGTATTATGCAAACATTCACTCACATTTATCCTATGGTATTTGTGTTTATGGTGCAAGTACACATACAAATTTGGAAAGAATACTCTTATTGCAAAAGAGAGCAATTAGAATAATGTTAAATCTTAAATATTATGATCATGTTGGAGAACACTTTACAAACTTAGAGATTCTAACAGTGTTCGATCAATATATTTTTGACTGCATTTTGTACATAAAAAATAATGAAAATAAACTGACATTCCGAAAAGACATACATAGCTATAATACCAGAGGTAAAAATGAAATTCACATACCACAACATAAATTAACATTCTATAATAAAAAAACTTCTTTTATTGGGACAAAATTTATAAATAGCTTGCCAAATGATCTAAAAAATGAAGGAAACTTAAATATATTCAAAACTAAACTTCAACTTTTCTTGCTATTTAAGCCATCATATTCACTGGATGAGTTATCTAAAAGATTAGACACTTAGTTAGCAGCTAATACCAATATGTAATAACTGTTTTACTGTATTTTTGTATTAGTTTGTAGATTTCCATTGAATTGTAAACTATTGGGACACTATTTACTGTACCGATGTACACAAAAATAAAGATGATTTGAAAAAAAAAAAAAAAATATATCGAAGTAGTTTCAAGTTGCACATATTTCATTACCGATCATAATTAAAAAACTAATTCATCTTAAGCGACTTTAAAATTTATTTTTAGTAAACCTGCTTAGTTATTATTATCAATCGATTGAAATACAGCCTTTGTCATCCAGATTTTCAATTTGATTATTTAATTCATAGCTTATTTCCGGTTAGTTGTAACCTTGTTATTACTGAATTAAATACCCACAGAATACAGATCCCCTCTTCTTGGCATGTACACAGTCAATTATTTGTTGACAGGAGGCAATTCTGAAAGCAAATGACTGCATTTGGTGATGATGCCTGAATTTTAGCATCAGGTTGGTTGGATGCAGATTTTGCCGACAAGCTTCGCTACGTTTTCGCGGTACACTTTGAACTGAACCACCAGATAAACATATCGGCCGGCTGTGAAACAGTATAATTGGCTTGCATAGAAAATCTGATCTGTGATATGAGTGAACAGATTAATCTTTATAATCCACGTTGTTTCAATTAATAATATACATTCTTAGTTTCTTGCATAATATTAGTTCTGAAAAAAGGAAAAAGGTAAAACAAAACAATGCCACATAAAAATGTAAGAAGACAGGAAGTAACAAGTTTTATTTATCAAATGTTACAGTTACAAACAACAAATCGAAATTATTGTGTTCAGTTTAGATGTATATATTTACGAATCTGGCAAAACTTAACATAGGCTTAGAATGGTATCTGCCCATTACAGTTGTCTTGGGTGAACAGGAAATCTTTCTATAAATACTCGCTCGAAAATACTCGATACTAGAAAAAATGCCAACTACTCGACTCTAACTCAAAAATCACTACTCACACACCCCTAGTTTATAATATTCAAGAGGTTGTAGCACAGTCTATATTGTTAAACTGTGGTTATAGATCTTTCATAATGTTAGAAAAGTAAGTTTTTATTCAGTGGTAGTTTGATCTATAGCCTAGTTATAACAAAAATAATGTATGTCTGTCTATGCATACTTTACGATTCATTCTATCTTCATGGTTTAGGAAATGTATTTTAAATTATAAGTTTTAAGCAAGGTTTGTAGGAATCCACTCTACTGGCGTTTCAGTTGTAATATTATAGAGCTATTATATTCAATGAATGAATTATCAGCTGTTTAATAAAAACATAAAATGAAGGAATTTTAAATAGGTTAAGTAATAATATTGGGTGTTTATATTAATAAATAGGTAGCAACAGAAAGTGCAGTGAGTGAGCTACTGTAAATAAATTTACATATGATTTTAATTGATATAGTGTACCTATTACTATTCGTAGTCAAAAGTGACAGACCGAGGCCAAGCAAGCGTGAATGGGTGTTGCCAAGTCATGTACATTTTTAATTTTTAGAGTAGTGTAATAGCTATGAAATGTTTTCAAAGTCGAGGATTAAATTCTACAATCAATGTTTAGCTTCACAAAAGTTGACTTCAGGTGTTTTTCAGGTCTGTTGCAAAGATTTATGGTATTTAGAAGTGGAAAAGCCTGCAACAACAGGACGTGTACAACTGGTCCGTGCCTCTACCAACAGTCTTGAAGTGCTTTGGACAGGTGTTCCCACAGCTGAACATTATATCTTACAGGTTAGTACCAACGGTCAGACTTTTTACAACTTTTCAAAGCCCAAGTTGAAGAATCTAAATGATACGGAAACTTATACAGGAGACAGGGCATACTCAAGACATTCACATTATAGTGCTTTGAGAAAATAAAATGTACACTTTTTGCCGGCGTGGTGGCTCAGTGGCTAAGGCTTCAAGGCAATGTGCAAGTTTCGAATCCCCACTGAGCCAATGGTCAGTACTTCACTCGTTGAATTAAGTTCACGCACAGGCATGGAAGCCCATGTGAACTGGCAACTAATGTTTTTTTAAAAAAACAAACAAATATACTTTCAATTTAAGCATTTTGTTTATTCAATGCTTAGAGTGATTTTCAAGCACCTCTTGCCTCTGTTTGTCAAAGATATGGGATAAACAATTTTTGCTTTTTAACTTGACAAGTTAATGATCTAAGCAGTGAAATTGTGCCATCCTAAAATTCAATATTTCCTGTTTATTATCATTACAATTTTATACCATGTAAGTGTATTACCTTTATTTTACAATGGAAATGTGTATTCTTAGTTCAAATATATAAATATTAATTGACAAAATACTTACAACTACTTAATTGGGATAATGTGAGAGTGAAAAAGAGGCCAGACAAATTAAATTACAAATGTTCAACGTGGACCCTCTGGTTTCCACAAGGAAATCTAGGTGGGACACTTATAAGTATATCCTTACATATTCTCAAACAACATCAAACAATTTCATTGGCATTGTGTCCAGGTAACAGTACCTCAATGCTAGACTAGAAGCCATATGAATCATATCGTTTCCATAATGAATGACTTACTATGCAAGTCTACATTGTTTTGGCATATTTTCAGAAATTATTCGTTTTGGCATATTTTCTAAATTAATTGGAAGTTAGAATTTGAATGAATTTGGCCGAAACAAAAAGATGTAGGTCACGTTTTCAGTTAAAAGTAACAATTTCATGGTATTTAGCAAAATTTATTGAATAAATCAAAATAAAAAGCCAATTGTTTAAGTAAAGCTACAAATATTTCACATATAATGAAAGAAAACAGTACTGCCATGAATGTCAAGTATACTATTAGAAAACGTGTTTTCCTTTATATAATAATCGCTGACAATATATGTTAGTATCTAATTACAAAAGAGATTTATATAGGGAAATGTACAAGCATATCCCAAACTTTGGGCAGCCATATCAATGACGTCATAAATCCACTAGAGGCAGAAAAATTTGCTATCCAATATCCAATCCAATATACTTTTCTGAACATATAATATCTCAGTCCAAAGGAAGAGCGCATTAGTTGCCAGCTGTGAAATATATTGGCAAATTTTAGGGTACTGGACCCCACTAAATTTGCTTATTCCTCTTAGACCACTCTCTGTATGATGTTTTTGAATTTCTTGATATTGTAAATGTGTTAAAATACAAACTCCAATCTTTTTCCAGCGTAATTAAAGGACTATATAGTGACGAACTGGAAAACTCTTGTATTATTGCTGTACATTGTAATCTTTTCGTATAATTAACAGGTATTATTGAATATTACTCCTGAAAAGACTAATAATATAATAAAAAAATATTATTGATCCTACAGTAAATCCCTTTCAAACCTATTAAAGGTTATAGGTTAGGTCAAAGAGCACTAGGCCAGGAATTATTTATTATATTAGGACAGATAGGACATCAGCAAACTTACTTAAGAACACAAATCGACTAACATCTTACAGTAGCAAACAAATACAGAAACAACACATTTTTCACAAATGTGCAGTGCCACTGGCACTTTCCTGTAAAGTATTGTCAGCCCCTACTCAACTGAGGAAAGTGGCAGATAGCATTGTTCAACTAGTTTCTTCAACTAGAAGAAACAATTTCTTAGTTTCTACAAGTTAAAACTATGGATCACATAGTTATTGACTGCCCATTGCGTTCTTTTTAAGGGGGATTAGCTGGTCTTCATCCAATGGGAGAAGTAGGTGTTGAATGGTTACGAAACCTGGATTTAGCTCTGTGACGGGACATCACTATTTGAGCACTATAATACACAATTATTTTGTACTATGAATTATTAGTTTGGTGGCTGGTCTGTGAAAGCCATTCGATATGTATGTCCTGATAGTATCTTATCTTCTTAGGTAGGTTTACTGATGTACTATCTCTCCTAGTATACTAATAAAATTTGTTAGAGTTAATGTATTAAGAATTTGTTTCTACAACCATATTTTCATGTTAAAAATCTAGATTACACTTGATAACCAAATATTATCCGTATTTTCTTGTCATTACCCAGTATTATAGTAATTAAGTATTCCAGAAATAAGATTTGTGTTTTTGTTTCAGGTACAAAAATATGACATTCCTCCAACAACCCATTCTCTTCAGTCTAGTCCTTCTGCTGCCCTATCTCCCGTTCCTTCAATGCCTGCATTATCCCCGACTCCGCAGCCAGAGACTCCTCCACCCACCAACCCCCTGTCACCGACACCTGCTCTTCCAACACCCATTCATTCACCTCAGCCTCTGAGCTCCCCACGCAAGCCTGTTCATCCTGTCATACCTGTACCTGTTGTAACCTCGACAAGTCCTGCTACACCAGAAATTATCAGACAGTTTCCTTCACCAGAACCACAAGTTACTCATCTCATTTCGCCGCAGCCTCCAGCAGGTAATCAGAGTTCAACTTCATGGTCTTATGGTGTAGAGATGGATTTTACCTCCAGTGACTAAATTTGTTATCTTATTTACTTCTATTATTTTACTGTCTTTTATTTTTTATTTTACTTTGCGCAAACGTCATATTTCATATTAGAATTAATTGTGTTTTTTGCTATTGTTAATTTTTAAGAATTTGCTGTGTTAACTATTTTATTGTTTAGTTGTTCAAAGGTAGGTTTCAATTGATTTAGTTAATGAGTATCAATGAACAGAAAATGTATTTTCTTTTAAAACTGCAGTTATTATATTTAGTGTAATATTAATACTTTTTTAAGATGGGTTATTGTTATATTTTGGTTAATTATTTTATCTGTTTTTATATAAAATAACAGATTGTTTATTTTATATCACATTTCAACAAATTTTGAACTAACATTTACATTTTTATTAAATTGACTTTTCTACCTTGTTTGTAAAAATAAAAATATTGTAGACCTTATTTTTTTTTTTTTTTTTTTTTAAGATGAATTGTTATACAGTAATATTGTGTATTTATTTTAAGTTTTTTTAAATCATCAGCTCATTTGATTTTGATCTTAGTTCCATATATATTGATGTAGAATTTATATTTTTTGTTGACTTTTCTACCTTGTTTGTAATAGTAAAAATAAATTTTTTCGGCTTGATCTTTTTCTAAAAATGACATATTTTTGTAATATTGGTTATTTATTTTATGTATTTTTACAAATATTAGCAATTTTAATTTTTGTCATGGTTTTATAGATACATTGAAACTTGGATAATTCGAACCTCAAGGGACCAATAAAAAAATTCAAATTATCCAAAAATTCGAATTAAAAAAGTTTTGAATAAACGGCTTTCAAAATAAAATGATCATACTGTATATTCGGTCCAAACATTTAATGAGAATCACATTGGTTGTTGTACATTCACGTTTTACAATACATTCACTTTATACAGTACTGTATTACGTTATGTAGGCTAAACAGTACGGCCAAAAGAGTTCAAAACAATCATAAATACAGTACAGTACTGTAAAACAATTACTGTACACAATAATCATAACATTTAATGTACTGTACAGTGCACAAAATACATAATAAAACCATAAGAACGCTGTTCAAATATAGTAGGCCTATACAGTTATGTTACAGTATGTTAGTTCATAGAAATTAAATTTAACTGTCTAAAGTAGTGGGAAATCTTTACTTGTTTTCTAGAATTAAGTCTGTCAGTAATGGCAAAAGATTCTAATATATTCAGTGAAGAGAAAATTGAGTGACTTACATCATGTTTACTTTCAAAAAATCGTCTAAGTTCTGTGATGTGGTTCATTGCTTCGGCCGCACTTCAAGAAACGTGAATTTCTTCCGCAACAGATGACTCGTCGTCTTCATCACCCGATGCGTGGTCGCCATCTTGTTTATCAATGTGGAGCACTTCAGCGATGATCTCTGCGTCGGTTATCTCACCACATACTGCAACATCTTCATCCACGTTCAGGAAATCTTCATACGAGATGGCAGGATCAGTCATGACATCCTCCCAGACGTCAACTGAAGGCGCCTCTTCCGCTACAATGGCATTGATATTTTCTGCAACCTCTTCCACTTCAATGACATTGATATTTTCTGCAACCTCTTCCTTTTTTACAAAACCAGCTTTTTTAAAACAGTTTTTGATAGTTTTGGGCGTTACATTGTCCCAAGCTTTCTTACACATTCTTGAGGCTTCAAGAATGTTTAGCTTGATTTTAAGGGCGTCACATTCTTCAGTCAACATTTTCTCAACCAATGATCGTCTGTACAAATGCTTTAGATTTTTTACTATCCCCTGGTCCATAGGCTGGACGACTGATGTCATATTGGCAGGGAAGAAAATAACTTTTACATTTTGCGTTAATGGAATAGTGTTGTGTGCAGTACAGTTGTCGATCAACAAGATAACGGTTCGTTTTTCTTTTATGAACTTTTTGTCCAACTTCAACAGCCACTTTTCAAAAAGTTGACTAGTCATCCAAGCTTTTGCGCTGTTCACACACTCCACTGGTTTTGATTTCACGTTCTTGAAACACCGGGGATTAGCTGACTTGCCAATAATCAATAGAGGCAGCTTTTTGGACCCGTCCATATTTGCACCAACCAGAAGGGTGATTCTTTCTTTGCTCAGTTTTCCCTCTTCAGACAAACTCTTCAGAATTTTTTCTTTATTCTTCAAGTAGGTGGAAAGCGTGTTTGGAGGAATTCCAAAGTCCTTGGCGATCTCGGATTTTTTCTTTCTTCCCTTCTCTACTTCTTTAATCGCCGCTATTTTCTCTTCCAAAGTTAATGTCTTGAATGTTCGCTTTGGAGCCGACGACATTTTCCAGAACACACAAGATGACACAGACACGCATAAAAATAGGGGAAGAAATTCGTCAATAAACAACTCCCAAAACTGTTCTCACACTACAGCCTTGGCTACGATACGAGCGACGGGCAATGTGCGGCGGGCAATAAGCGACACAAGCGGTACGGCGAGGGTGGCTACCACACAGATGTCTAGCGAACTGTTCTCTCACTACGACACAGATGTCAGCGTTAGAATAGGCCGTGACGGACTGGTGGAGTCAGTTTGCAAAACAAAGGGTGTAAAGAGAAAGCGTGAGTGTGCATTGACCCCTTAGTGGCGCCGGACTGGGGCGGGCGAGGGAGGGTTGAGGGCAGGTACGGCCGACCGGGTGATGCGAAACGGCTGGCCAAGGTCATTGTCACTGTACAATGGCTTTTGCACGAGCGCGTTTCCTGTTTTCCCGTCTAAAACTGACATCGGATCCACATTTTACCTCGAAAAAAATTCGAACTATCCAAAACATAATTCGAATTAACCACGATTTTTTAACGTTACTAGTATAGAAAATGCTAGGGACCATGATAAATATTCGAATTAAAGAGGATTTCGAATTAGAAAAGTTCCAATTATCCAGGTTTCACTGTGTTGTGAATCAACATTTATATTTTTTATTTACTTTTCCACCTGTTTATGAAGGTAAAAATAAGTCGGTAGAACTTGAGTTTTTTTAAATATATACATTTTAGTCATATTGGTTATTTATTTTATGTTTTTAAAAATTATCAGATGATAAGATTTTATCATATTTCAGTAGGTATTAAATAAGCATTTACATTTCTTGATACACTTTCGTACTTTGTTGGTAAACATACATGTGTAGAACTTAATACTTTTTTTTCTTAAGTTTTTTTTAAATTAAAGATGTTTTAGAAAAATTGATTATTTATTTTGTGTGTTTTTAAAAAACTTCATCTTGTTAAAATTGTATCATAGCCAAACAGATTTTGAATTAGCATGTATATTTTTTTATTGATTTATATTGCAAACTATCAAAAAATAAGAAACCAATTATTTAAATTAAGTTAGTTTCACGCATCTTCTCTCCAGTAGAGTTCAAGATGGTTTATTTACAGTACAATACTATTTCCCTTATTCTGCATTCGTAATGAATTACAATAGTGTCATAAATAAATAAGAGTACATGTTATATTTCACTGTCTTTGAAGAATTCCGCTAGTGAGTAGATGGGTCTTTCAATAAACCACTTCTATAGCTCCTGGTGTAGCTTATTGCCAATCAGGTGTCTCAGGCAGGCCAGTAGGTGGTTCCTCAGTTTACAGCCAGCGTAGGAAGGTTGTTTCTCCCTGAGTGTAGTTTGATGTGTCGGTAGGACAACCTTGGAGCAATGACGTGTTATAGTGGTGTAGATCGTGGTTTTTTTGAGGTTTTATTTCATCTACATACTTTATGGTTTCAAGTATGTAGAGAGCCACCACTGTGAGGATTCCTAGGTTGGTGAACGCTAGTCTGCAAGTCTGAAGAAGGTCAAGATTGGCAAGAGTTCTGATGGCTTTCTGCTGGAGAACAAGGATTCGGTTCATGTTGTGTGCTGAAGTTCCCCCACCCCCCTAAGCTGTCAAGCCATATCTTAGATGTGATTCTACCTGGGCAAAGTAGGCTGTCTTGGCTGCAGAGAGTCCACCGATGTTTTCATTCTTCGGACAACATATATTCCATTACTATTTTTTTGCACAGGTGGTCTATGTGCTCTGTCCATGTTAATTTGTTATCAATTGTAACACTGAGAAAATTTGTATGCGTTTCCATTGTTATATTCTCTATTTGAGGGATTAAGTCTTTTTTCTTACTGAAATTTAGATATGTGGTTTTGGAAGGGTTAATTGCTAGGTAATTGTTATTTGTTTGATGAAATAAAGGGTTGATTTGTTTAAAACTGATTCTGAATATAGGTAGAGGCCTTGAGTCGTGTTGTCGTTGAGTAAAATTGTTATGTTGTCTGCGTACATGATTTTGTTGGCATTTTCGCTCGCTATTTGCTGGGAGGAAGTCATTAGTGAATAGGATTAACATAATCGGGCCCAATACAGAGCCTTGTGAGCTCCCTTTTTAAGATCTGAAGGTTGTTGTGGCTTCCTTTGATTGATAAGTTTTGTAGTTCTACAGTTTTGGACCGACCTGTTAATTAGCTTTTAAACCATTCTAGGGCTGAGTTTCTTATTTCTAGCCTTTTAAATTTCCCACATATTAAGTTGTGACCCAGGCTGTCAAATGCCTTGCTATAGTCTAGGAAGATGGCAGAAGTGTATTGTTTGTGTTTTATCTGTTCTGAGACATGCTCAATTAGTGCTATTATAGCTGTGGATATAGACTTATTTGTTGGTGGTCAGTTAAAAGATTGTGATGAGTAAGATGTGCCATAATAAATCTAGCCAGAACGATTTTTTCTTGGAATTTGGAGAAAGTGGAAGTGAGGGTCTTAAGTTTAACTATTAAGGCGGACGGGAATTTGCCAACTCAAAATGTTTTGTTTATAGGACTGACTAGAGATGGAATGAGTTCTTTAGAGCAGTGCTTTTTCATCTTTTAGGAAAACTCGTTTATTCAACTTGATGTTTTAGTTGTTATAGAGTTTATTATTGTTTTAACTTCTTTATGAAATGTTAAAGTAAAGGTGAGAGATGTTAGGCAGAGGGGTTCCTCTCTGCTCAGCTTAGTTTTTGGGGCTATTGCAATGTTTTGAATAAGGGTATTTTCAGCTATCTTTGAGGAGAATGAGTTTTCTTTTGTGTTGTTACCATTTAGCTTACCATTTATTTCAGTTCTTCACATTTTCCTTTCCTTGTATATGACTTGCCTTGGATTTATTGTCATCTTGTTCTATGAAACTAGCTATAGAGAACAATTTTAGGTTCTATAGTTTCCATGTCATATATCTTTTTTCTACTAATCATTTCTCCTTTGTCCTAATTTGTGTTTGCTAAGTTGAATTTATGCAAAGCCTTTTAGAAATTTTCCTTAAGGGCTTTTGCTTCAGGATCGTAGTACTTAATCTGTTTTTGTTTGTGCTGATTTTAGTTTTCTTTAGAGAGCATCTAGAGTCCAATACAATTTGAAGGATATTATTAAACGTGTTGTAAGCAGTTTCAGGATTGGGTGAGGAATAGACATGTTCCCAGTTTTGTAGATGGAGGTAATCCTTCAGTTTCCTAAGGTTAGTGTTGTTTAGACTTCCTTTTATTATGAATCTTTGGGAATGTCTCCTTCTTGTGTTTTCAGCAGACAGCTGTGCAGTGTGGTCGGTCAGACAGGCCAGTGTGGATAACTTGCCCAATAATACCTGCATATGGTATATTTGAGCAAATACACTCTATCGAAGTAGCAGTGTTATGGGTTATTCTGGTGGCCTCTAGAGGATATCTCCAGATATTTAAATCTTCTTCCAGCATGGTGTTTTTAGTATCCTGGACTAGCCTGTTGATATTTATACCACCAACGATTAAAAGAGTATTCTTAAGTGTACGTTGTGAAGTTCTAGCTCGTCTGATAGTCGGTCGAGGGCAGATCTTGTATTTCCATTTGTAGGTCTAGATTTCTAGGATGTAGATATTTTTCTTCTTTGTAGTCTGCATGGGAACTATTGCTGCTTCAAAAGTCAATTCTTGGCATGAGATTGATATGTCAATCGCTGTGATTACATCAGCGAGGGCTTCCGTGGAGTATATTGCCACTCCTCCTAGTTTATGTTCTTCTCTACTAAAGTCGGTCAGCAGAGAGTAGTCAGGAATTGTTGTATTTAAAGAGTCTGAATTTACTTCTCTTTTCATTACCACTTTTTCAATTGTTTCAGTATGTGTGAAATAAACATACAATAAATGTTGTTTGATAGATGTCCATACCCATACATTTACAAGCTTGCACTTTTTTGCCCTTTGCGAGTAGCAAGTATTTACACATAAATGCGTTTATAGCTAGCTCTTTCGGTCACATTGTGGTGAATCATAACAATTAAAAATCGTAATGTGTAATGGTCCAGTTTATAATAAATTATAAATAAAAAACAATAGATTTTTGTTTTAACATTATCTCAGTAATAATACAGCCCATACACATACAGTGCTATTTACCCACCCGCCCACCCATACACATACAGTGCAAGTGTATCCTAAACTTCTTTAGTTTTGTTTTTCTTTAGTTTGACAAATCTTATAAATGGTTCAAAATCTATATGTGTAAAGTTATTAGTGAATGAAAAACAAAATAAATAAGCCTCATTGATTAGTCACAATGGGTACCAAGGCACTAAACACTGGCTCTTACCAATCCTTGAGGAGGGAGAAATTTTGACTAAAACTGGACAATACAGCCTATACAACAAGCCAGAGTACACTAAAGTCACGACTCGGTGACGTAAACGTATTGTGGCAGAAGGCTAAATCCATTAAGCTCCTGTCATCAAATTGTTGAAAATATGGTTTGTTAACCTTTTGTTGAGGTTATGTTGTTGATTAGCGTGATTTGAAAGTGCATATTTTTTTGTTTTCAATAAAAATATAAAATACAAGCAATACAGTGGGTCCTGTCCATGGACATGTTCTGATATGTTAGTTGCGTATAATTTGCTATTATAGCATTTAAAAAAGTATTTCTATGTAATTCTACTTCAGTTAAATGAGGTTTTACTGCAACTATCTACTTCAAGAATTATTTACTGAATTAAAAATCTATGAAGATAATTTTAAAACAAATTATAGTCACAACCTAGATTATTTTGCTTGCTTTATTTGGCTGTTAGTGTCATCCGGCTTGACAGTTAGAAGAAAAACAGTTCAGCCCCACATATTCGAACTTGAGTGTTTGAGTTTTGCATCTTAAATATTGCAGGCGCTGTTCTTTTAACCTTTCTTGCATTACCAGTTGTCACTGCAAAATGTGCCCAAAGATCGGAGCCGGCAATTTGTTTACTTTTTATTAAGAGTGGCTGGAAGAGTCAAATCTATTATTTGGGGAAGTGGAAGAGTTCATTAAGTACATATCCTCGGCATTGTAAGTCTTGTTTACTGTATTGGAGTAAAAAAAATTTCTCATTCATTTAAAGGATGTAGGTACTGTAAATCCTTATAAATTCACTAAAATTATACTGTATACTGTTTGTATCTAAATAATGTACAGTACAAACTTACAACACACTTACAAACTACAATAGTAGGGTTAATAGTAAGAGAGGACTTTTTAGTCCTATATTCCCCCTTTGTACACTATTTTCTTTTTTCAATAAAGCCATTATTATTATTATTATAACTTAACATGTGATGTTAGAATTTTAAATGAGTAAAACAGTTTTTTTTTAACTCATATATCTTGAGAGACGTATGATTTTGACAATATGTAGTCGGCCGTGTTCGTTTTGTCAAAATTCACCAACCTTCACGATTTGTGTTACATGCAATCTTACGTGCTCCTCTCTCGCTTTCATCTGATATTAGTTATTGAATCTGTTTCTTGTAACTTACATTTTATCTAGCTTTAAACATATCCTGCATGACTGCCGCCACACTAGACTGCATAGCCGAGTTTGTACTGTTATTTTTTTTCTTCAGAGTTGTCTATAATGTGATTTATTTCCACTTTACATTCTATATCATAAAACAGCATTTTTTTATAATAAAAAAAAAAAAAAAAAAAAAACTACTAGTCATGGAAGTTTCCGAAGTCATGTATTTCAACAAAGTGTCACGGAAGTCACCGAAAGTCACAAAACTCCATTCGTAGGTCACCAAATTATGTAAAACATTTATTATTTTGGTCTCTGTTGCCTAATGACGTTTTTTATCGTTCTGGTCAGGCGTGTTGGTCGTTCGTGAACAAGTGGAAGTGAAGTGATGCGTATAGTAATAACAACTTTTTAGATGCAATAAAGAAGTGCGTATGACAAGTTTATTACGATTGGCTGTTGTCTTGGCAACGTAAAGACACAACGGCTTGCGCGCATTCGCAGAGACTTTGTGTGTTTTGTTGTTTGCTATTTGCTTTGCGTTGATGCACCCTACGTCGTACTTAACAAACCTTAACTTGATTTGTGAGTTTTGTTAATCTTTCTTGTCCTTGTTCCAAATTGGTTCCTTTCGTAAAAGGCTCGTCTTTTCAGACTATACTCAACTATTAATTCTATTGATCCTATTGAATTGTCTGTTCTACACTGAACAGTGACCACAGTTTTAATTAAAACAAGTTAATCATTGAGCTTTGCGGTTGAAAGCTAGACTAGTTCATTTGCAAGACTAGTTCTCGACCCACTCGTTCACTCTAATGAATTACTTAAGTGAATTAACTCACTAGTTCAGAATTAAATTACGAGTACGTCAACTAGACGTACATTTGTATGATAATATTGTTATAAATAATTATTACTTATATTGTTAACCCTAGATTGTGAGTATCAGGTGAACCAATGTGTGCTCCCTACTGCTAGGTACTTTTTTCGGCGCTACGCAAGCTTTTTTTGTAAAAAAATCATAAAAAATACTAAATATGCTTCAAATGTAAATGTTGTTTTTCTTCTCAAAAACTGTACTTTCACATATTGCCATCAACACTTACAAAAAGATTGTAAATAATCTTTTTGTTTTTACACTACATATGTAAATAATTACTGTCATGAAAAGATTGAAAAACATTTTTAAATTTTGTATATAGATTAGATTTAGATTGAAAGGGGATGTACAGTTGGTCCAGCCAACCCTTGCAACGAAGCCTAAGGCTTTTTGTGCCAATCCCGGTGCCTAATCGTCGTAAAGCTGGCAATCCTTGACCAGGTCAAGGAGCTTCTTCACTAGATTAGTAATTTCCAACTGTCCCAGAGGTGAGCCTTCAAAAAGTGCTCTTCTCCTGGCACCAAGGGCCTCACACTCCAGGACAATGTGTTCTGCCGACTCTTCGTCCTCCCCACAGAGGCGACAGATGGGCTCCTCCGTAAAGAGTCCCACCGTTCTTAGATGCCTCCGGAATTTGCCGTGACCGGTGATGAGTCCCACCACCAGCTTAACGTGCGGTTTACTCAACCCAAGAAGTGACTTTGTTAACTTCTGGGAGGGATTCCTGACAAGAACCTTGCCGAGTCTTTGCCCTGGGAACCGCCGCCATCTTTCCAGATGTTCGGCGCTGACCCAGTTTTTGATTGCTGATTTGACAGCTGCAGTCGAAACGCCGCAGGCCGGCTCAGGACCATTGAAGGGCTTGAGAGCACCTTCCCTAGCCAAGGCATCGGCCTGCTCGTTGCCTTCTAATCCCCTATGTCCTGGGATCCATTCCAGCAAGACCTGATTTCTTGAACCCAGGATGCTGAGGGACTCCACACATTCCCAGACTAGACCAGACGAAACCTTCCAGGAGTCAAGAGCCCCTAAGGCCGCCTGACTGTCTGAGAGGATGTGGATATGTTTCCCGCAAACCCCTCTCTCGACCGCCTGGGCGGCACAGTGAAGGATTGCGGCGACTTCAGCTTGGAAAACGGTGCCATACGCTCCCAGGCTCACGCTAGCGTTGGTCCTAGGGTCGCCAGTATAGACCCCAAATCCAGCTTTGTTGCCCATTCTTGACCCGTCTCTGAACCATACAGTTCGGTCGTGAGAAGAAACCGGGCTACTAACACCGCCCCAGTACTCCCTCGACCTGAAATCCACAGTATAGGGTCTGGTGAAAAGATACTTAGTCCCAATGAAGTCAGACTTCATTGAGAGTACCTCATCGTTTACTAGATTGGCTACTGAGGAGTGACCTGTACAGGACCCCCTCCAGTGGCCAGTTAGTTGAAGCCTATAAGCCGCCGCCCGAGCCTCCCCAATAATGAAGAGATCAAGGGGCGGCAGGTTAAGAAGAACCTCCAGTGCAATAGAAGGGGTCGACCTATAGGCCCTTGTCATGCACATGCAGGCAAGTCTTTGTAGGCTAGAAAGCCTACCCCGGACAGTTACCTGATTGACCTTAGGCCACCAGATCAAAGCCCCGTAAGTAATTTGTGGTCTGATGACCGCTGTGTAAAGCCAGTGGCAGACATGGGGTAACAGGCCCCATGTGGAGCCCACGCAGCGCCTAGTGGTCACGAAGGACCACTTAGCTCTGCGGATGACTTTATCAAGGTGCAAGTTCCATGTCAGTTTCTGATCAAGGATTACTCCCAGATACTTAACCGACAATGAAACAGGCAGAGACACTCCTCCAAGGGCCAGGTCTTTGAAGGAGCCCTGAACCCTTTTCCTGGTGAAGGGGACAATTACTGTCTTGGAAGGGTTTATTGCAAGCCCTTCTCTTACACACCAGGAGTTCACTGCTTCCAGACTGTCGTTCATGATGTCCGTAATAGTGCCCTGGTACTTGCCACGGACCAGTAGGACAAGATCGTCCGCATAGCCCTGTATGAAAATGCCCTTTTCCGTGAGGCTGACTAGGAGATCATCCACCACCAGGTCCCACAGGAGGGGTGATAGAACTCCCCTCTGCGGGCATCCTCGGCTCGCAGAAATCTCCACCACCTTACTTAGAAGGGTTGATTGAATTCTTCTGCCCCGTAACATGTGGTCGACCCACCTACAGATGGTGGGCTCTACACCACGTTGTCCCAGCGCACGAATAATCGACTGATATGAGGTGTTGTTGAATGCCCCCTCAATATCCAAAAAGGCTCCTAGAGCAATTTCTTTGTTCTCCAGGGAATGTTCAAGGTGACTGACCAAACAATGGAGGGCAGACTCACAAGACTTCCCCGGGAGATACGCATGTTGATTTCGATGTAAAGGGGAGTCTTTAAGCGCCCCTTCTCGAATGTGAAATTCTACGAGTCTCTCCATGGTCTTCACCAGAAACGAGGAAAGACTAATTGGCCTAAAGAATTTGGCGTTTATGTAGTCGCCACGACCCCGCTTAGGAATAAAAACTACTTTGCTAATGTAAATGTAAAAACAAATGTAAATGTTGTTTTTCTTCTCAAAAACTGTACTTTCACATATTGCCATCAACACTTACAAAAAGATTGTAAATAATCTTTTTGTTTTTACACTACATATGTAAATAATTACTGTCATGAAAAGATTGAAAAACTTTTTTAAATTTTGTACATAACTTAAAACCCTCCTTAGGAGCACAAAAAAAATGTTTTAAAATAATTCCAAGATAGCCAAATTGTTTATTATTTATTGCTCTATAATATAATGTTGTTAGATTTTAGATAAACTACTAGGTTTTTTTTGGAAGTGTTTGTTAACATAAATCGCAAAAATGAAAAAATGTGCAAAGATACAGTATGATCACTGTAGGTAATCAAATAGTACATGTAAAAATTCAAAAAAATCACCATTGAATAGACAAGAAAAAGTTGTTTAGGAAAAATAGTCATATTGTACCCTTACACAAATTTTTATATTTTTAATTCATTGGGAAAAATAAAAATTTTACCACGGAAACAAAAATTTTCAGTGAAAAATTACATAACAATCTAAAAATAAGGGGTTTGTATAATTTTTTGCAACATTTACTGTATTAGTACAATCTATTACCTACAAGAAAATGTAAAATATATGAAAATATTCCAAAAAGTATAAAACTTATAACACCATAAGTCAGCGTGCACAAATTGTGTAAACAACACTAGAAAAATAGTACATATTGGAACATTATAAAAAATATAAATTAATTTTTGGGAATTTTTAAAACAGTAACACTTGATAGAACACATATTTCTGAATAGAAATATAAAAAATGTATTACAGTAGTGCCATAAATAAGGTTTTCGCACTATATAATAACATACTAAGTCATATTGTTTTCACGTAAATAAAATAAACAATCTTTATAGATTGCACAGAATAAATACTATTTTTTAGTTTTTTCTAAAATTATAAGTAGGCTACACTAACACCCTATTCGTACACACGTTGTTTGCTGTAGTCGGATAAAAAATAAATATTTAGGTTAGTTTATACGTAAATCGACGGCCATCAAACAACATTTGAAAAATAGTGCATACTGTAAACATTATAAAAATAATTTTTGGGAATTCTTAGAACAGTAGCGCTTGATAGAACACATATTTCTGAATAGAAATATAAAAAATGTATTACAGTAGTGCCATAAATAAAGTTTTCGCACTATAATAACATACTAAGTCATATTGTTTTCACGTAAATAAAATAAACAATCTTTTTAGATTGCACAGAATAAATACTATTTTTTAGTTTTTTCTAAGATTATTATAACTAGGCTACACTAACATCCTACCCGTACACACGTTGTTTGCTGAAATCGTATAAAAAATAAATGTTAAGGCTAGTACCTACATAAGTATCAATTTCACTATTTCTGATTATTTTAGATACTAAAAACCACTATAAAATTTTACTAAACACAACACATAATTTTATTCATTCAAATAGTAATTTATAAAACTTAAAAACACTTGCAAAGAAAATCAGACGTGCAACAAGTGAAAATGGCTATATCTACTCTGGCTACGGTGATGTTGACCTTCCTGCCCACTCATGCAGGTTGACGGACTCTGCATCTCTACTTCTTCCAGTAAAGTGAAAACTTGTCACGTGACCATTACCAACCTACTGCATAAAATTCGCTAATATCTCAATAAATAAATTATTAGCTAAACTTTTATTAACAGCATAAATTATGCCATACCTCGTTTATGGGAAATCATGTAAACAAGAGTATACAAAAACATTTTATGTAAAATACCTAATGCAGCTAAGAGAATGAAATTTGTTTTGTTGGATAGAGTATTTCATTCTCTGCAGACTGACATTTGGTACGTATTATTCCGTCTTCTGGTTATTCTTCAGTGATATGACAAACATCAGCAATTTTACTCTCTCCAGACCTCCGCCGAGCGGGACTTGAGCGGGAGTTTCGAGTTGTACGTCGTAATTTTATTTCCTACATTTATAAAATGGCATACAAAATTATTAAAAATCCGATATGTATAGAACAGAATATTCTGCGTCGATTGGTACCAACTTTGAAGTGATTGCTTGATAATAAACATATGTTTCATTGATTTTATGCCGTTCCTCGTTTTTAGAAGGGATTTTGTAAGTCACATAAATTATGTCGTTCCTCACGATCTAGGTTAATAATGATGAACTGGGATTTAAGAACAACATACTGAAAGCTAGACATCCATTTGCTAGACGACGATATTTCAATTCGTCGTTGGTACTCTGTAGTGTGTTTTGTCTAGTTCGTTCTTTTCACCTAGTTCGTTTTAGATGAGGAGCTGACTAAAGACTGTTTTGTAAAATATGTTGATATTTATGCAGTTTCTAGTCACCTAACAACATTTGAAAACTTTGTCTGAAATGGGTCAAGAATTGGTAATATTTTCACAAGACATACTTTTACTATGCGGAAACTAATTTTTTCACTGAAAATTTTGAAAAAAAAAATTTCACAACTTTTAGCATTTTTGACATTTTTCTGTTAGTTTTACTCTAGATCGTGAATACTATTTATTTTTAACTTTGCTAATATTTTTGACGCTTTGCAAGCCTTTTTTTGTAAAAAATCATAAAAAATACTAAATATGCTCCAAATGTAAATTTTATCATATAGTTTTTCTTCTCAAGAATTGTATATTCAGATACTATCATCATAACTTACATAAAAGTTTAGTAAATAATTATTGTCAAGAAAAAATTGAAAAGAATTTGAAAATATTGTACGTAAATTATAACTTAATATCCTCCTTAGGATCTTTAAAAAGTTTTTGTAAATAATTCCAAGATAGCCAAATTGTTATGATTCAGTGCACTATAGTAATATGTTGTTACATTTTAGATAAACTACTAGGTTTTTTTTGGAATTTTTTGTTTACATAAGAAGCAAAAATTAAAAAATGTGCAAAGTTACAGTATGATCATTGTAGGTGATCAAATAAAACAAGTAAAAAATGTAAAAAATCACCATTTAATAGACAAGAAAAAGTTGTGCAGGAATAGTCAAAATACCCATAGACATATTTTTAGTTTAGTAGGGAAAATAAAAACCACGGAAACGAAAAATGTTTGTGAAAAATTAGACAACAATATAAAAATGAGGGATATGTATAATTTTTTGCTGTATGTACTTTATTAGTATAATCTATTACCTAAAAGGAGATGTAAAATATATGAAAATATTTCAAAAAGTATAAAACAAAAAAGTAAAAAACACCATAAGTCAGTTTGCGCAAATTGTGTAGACAGCACTTGCAAAATTTTGCATATTGTAAACATTATAAAAAATATAAAATAATTTGTGCAACTTTTAAAACAGTAAAACTTGATAGAACACATATTTCTGAATAGAAATATAGAAGAATTGTTAGATTACAGCAAAAAATAAAGTTTGAACAACAACATTTATGAACAGCATAAATTATTGTTCTATATTTTATATTTATAAATTATATATTCTATTTATATAATTGCTGCTTTCATTAACTCTAATCTAAATGTTATGGTTTTGCAACTTTCTGACACCTCCTTGGCAGCTCAACCTGAATTTATGTTCTTTGAAGTTCGTGTTACTGGAACACCTATGTTAGTTAGTGTTTGTTATAGAGCACCTAGCCTGGGATTTCTCGACGAATTTGAACATGTCCAACTAGATTTAATGGTTCGGTACAGTCATGTCATTATAATGGGTGACTTTAACTCTAACTTACAAGGACCAGCTAGCTACTCACGACCAGACGTATTTGACGACTATGTTCCACTCTTGTGGTATGACTATACTACCATTACAGGCCACCCACCACACATTACTATTAAACGGGTTACAAGGAAGCCAACCCCTTGGATCACAGACCACATTCGGCAGATGTAAAGACAGAGGGATTCTACTTTCCGCAAGGCTAAACGGACCAAAATCCCTAATGATTGGATTGCTTATAAAAGACTAAGAAATAAAGTACAACAGCAGTTTCGTAATGCAAAAATCTGTTTCTTCTATAACTATTTCCAAAATAAAAAATCAAGTAAAACTTTGTGGTGTAGTCAAACAACTTGGAATTAGTAAATCTACTGCAATGCATCCTATTTCTCTTGATCTAAATGTCATAAATGATTATTTTGTCAATATCCCTGTTGATGTGACTAGAGCTCAGAACTATTACAGGCAGCTCAATGCTGCTTCTCTGGTTGTCCCTTGCCGTCATCAGTTCTCTTTCACTGCTATGACAGAGGCTGATGTGCTGAGGGCTGTCTTGATACTTAAAAGCAACGCAGTAGGTGCAGATAACATTCCAATTAAATGTATCAAAGATTCACTTTCAGTTACACTTCCAGTAATTATATCCACTTTCAGTTACACTTCCAGTAATTACATCAATCTTTAACAAGTCTTTAAGTTTATCAGTTTTTCCAGCTGCCTGGAAAAACGCCATTGTACGTCCTTTGCAGAAAAATACTTCACCCACAACACCATCTGACTACAGGCCCATCAGTATTCTTCCCGCCCTGTCTAAATGCCTTGAAAGAATTATCCATTGTCAAATGTCCTCTTACATTGAACATAACAATATACTGTCAAATATTCAATCTGGCTTCCGACCTTAGCACAGCACCATAAGTGCCCTTCTCAAAATAACTGAGGACATTCGATCTACAATGGATAAAAGACAGGGAACTGTTTTAACACTTATTGATTTCTCAAAAGCATTTGATTGCGTATATCACCCACTCCTTCTTTTTAAACTCAAGGCTGTTGGTTTCTCGGAGAGTTGCGTCGGTTGGATTGAGTCTTATTTGTCGAATCGCCGTCAGTGTGTGAAGACGTACAACAATGAGTCCTGCTGGAGGCCTGTCACCCGAGGGTGCCTCAAGGCTCTGTTTTAGGTCCATTGCTTTTTTCACTGTACATTAACGATGTAACTACTGTCATACTACACGCATATTGCCACTTTTACGCCGACGATCTACAGATTTATCAACACTTTCCCATTTCCAACTTTCAAAATACTGTAAATGACACTACCATCGACATTACTTGTATTATTTCCTGGGTTCACAGACATGGTGTAAAACTTAACGAAAGCAAAACTCAGATTATTGTTATTGGATCTTCTAGACTTATACCTAAAATTGACTTGACTACTGCCCCTAAGTTGAAGATAATGGACCACTATCTTGATTACAGTGATAAAGTGAAAAATTTATGACTGTTGATAAACAGGAGTTTGAGTTGGAAGAATCAGATCGTTGAGACTTGTAACAAAGAGTTTTCTGGAATTCACAGTCTTAAACAATTTGCTCCTTATTTATCTCTTGACATGAAAGTTATTTTAGTTAGCACTCTGATTTTCCCGTACTTTAACTACTGTGACATTGTGATGGATGACATGACTGTTGAACTCTGATAAATTACAGCGTGCACAGAATTATTGTATTCGTCTCATCTTCAATTTAAGGCGTGATGTCACACCCTTCTTCAATCATTTATCTCTCCTTAAACTTAAGGAGCTCCGACAGTATCACGCTCTTACTTTCCTGCACGCTGTATTAAAAACTGGTTCACCTAGGTACATATTTGATTGTTTTAAGTTTCTTTCCCAGATAATTCTCATTCCACTTGATATGGATCTTCTCAGCTTTCTATTCCCCATCATAACTCAATGTTTCTCAATAAATCATTTACGGTTTCAGTCTGTCGTTCATGGAATTCCCTTCCAGACAGCTTGAGAAATATGGATGATAGCATTGGTTTTAGGGCCGACTTGAAGGACCTACTTTTGCAGACCTCGTGGGAGTGATGGGGATGTGCGAGCACTGTTTTCATGGTGGATTACCTGAGCAAATGAGTCTGCGAGAATGTTTTTGATTATATTAATTCGTAAGTGTGTTAGATTAAAGTAAATAATAAATTGTGTTAGTTGTGCATATTTATAATTTTGTCACTTCTCTATTGTCTTTGATTACTAGTTTACACTTTGTAAATTGAGGTTTGTTTGAATTTTAAATTTAGTTTGTTTTAAATTATATTTTATGTTGTTTGTATAGTTTTACACAAGGTTGAGTGGAAGAGAAGACTTCATAGTCCTTACTCCGCCTTGAAATAAAGACATTTATTCATTCATTCTATAAAACACCGGGCGAGCCGGTGGCCGAGTGATCTAAGGCGTCAGGCCTCTGAGCTTGAGTTAGAGATAGCACTGGTTCAAATCCGGCCTAGACTGGAAGATTTATCAGTAATATTCACCTTCTATTGTACTGGTTCGTCCCCTACTCTGTCTGAATAAGTTCCTTGCACAGATCAATAGTCTGTGAGGAATGGGCATAGTAAGGGTAAAAAGGAGATCAGCCTCTCCTTTAAAAAAGAAAAAAACTTAGCCATTGGAAAATCACAGACAGGAGTATTTATAAACATTTTTAGTAAAACACCCAAAGCACCTACAACATTGCAATTTGTTTTGTTGGCTAAAGTATTTCATTCTCTGCAAGCTGACATTTACTACGACTTATTCTGTCTTCTGGTTATTCTTCAGTCATGTGACAAACATCGGCCATTTTCCCACTCCCGACCTCCACTGAAGGCGGGAATTGAGCTGAATTTTCTTGTTGCACATTCTAATTTTATTTCCTATGTTTATAAAATTGCATAAAAAATTATTAAAAATCTGAAAGAACAGAACATTCTGCGCCGATTAGTACCAACTTTGTTGTGATTGCTTGATGATAAACATTTGTTTCACTGATTTGAATAATGCATTATAAATTATGCCGTATCTCGCTTTTAGAAGAGATTTTGTGTACAATATAAATTATGTTGTACTTCACGATCTAGGGTTAAATGATTATTATCATCTTTTTTTTAAATTCATTGTATATTTTCACGCTAAATACGAATTTCAACATTATTTTGGCCTATGTCCATTTTTTCTCAATATGCAACGGAAAAACAACTTTTGCGGTGAATCGTGATTAGCAGCCATTTCGCGATCATTACATACACCACCTATTAGCCACAAAAACCAAATTCACACATATACCCGCTGGAAGGCCATTCCAATTTAACGCCAGACTACACAAATTTTAACGAAAATTTTGAATTTTAGTCAAGAATATGTTGAGTTTGGTTATGCTAAATTAGGTTTGTGAACATTGCATTTTTTTCTCAATACCAAATTAAAATTTTCGTGTTCAGCGTAAAAAATACATTTATGACAACCAATTTTAAATTAGGACCTACTGATTTAAAAAAAATAATTTTTTTAATGTCTTTGTAAGAATTGAGCAAACCGATCGTTTAGTGAAAAACAAGTTGTGTGATGAATTCAAGATTTTTTATTTCTCATGCAAACTGTGAACTATTTATTTTTATTTATTTATTTTTTTTTTTTTTTTGACTAAGAAGACTTCAAGAATGTATAGAGAAGGAAAATTTAGTGACTAATTTTTTCAATTCAGTGACCTAACAAATTTTAGTTCGTTTCAATCTTATAATCGGATTCCTCCACATATTATTCAATTTTTAAAAATACTTATTGAAGAATTGAAATTATCTCTTCTTATAAACTAAATCAATTTAAAGGAAATTTTAATTATTATAAGTTGATTGGAAACTGCATTGTTACCAATTTTAAAAATATTTAATAACTGTTATTTATTGGTTTTATCTTATGTTTAAATAATGTTTGTAATTAAAGAATTCTACTTTTAAAACAAAAGTCCAATACATGTTTTTTTATTGTTAATACTGAGTATTTTCGTATGTTTACTCTTCAACAAGTATTTTTAAATATTTTATTTAATAATACGTGGAGGAAGCTAATTCTAAGATTGAAACTGACTAAAATTCGTTAGGTAACCAAATTTGAACAAATTGGTCACTGAAAGTCACCAAAAAGTCCCTGATTCTTGTATTAGCCCACTGGTAGACACCTTGTGAACTTTATTCGCTGAGTTATTTACTGACTCAGCTGAGTTTGAACTGATTCAGCTAAGTCCATAGCCTTCTTAACAACGGAGTCGTTACACAAACAGGGAAATTAAAATAAACACCACTCCTCAGTTTATTTCATTAAATTTGTGCTCAAACTTGCTTGTGAATTTTTCACAGATCTACAGTAAGGTTAAATGATTTCTTACTGAATGGATTATGAAACTGCTCTTATTTGAGGTCCAATTTATTTCATTAAAATTTGTCTGCAAATTGAAGTCATTAACAGAGTAGCAGCTTGATTGGATTATGTAAAAACTCGAGAATAAGCTAGTTATTTAAGATTCCATGAAAAACTGGCAGTTAAAAGAATATTTTATTGTATGTGACACTGTGAATTTGAAATCTAAAATAATTCAATCAATTTATGATAACAAGTAGGATGACACAAGTATATCAGGAAGATGTTACCCCATCTTTGAAGAGTTTATTTAAAATTGCTAACTTTCAAAAAATTAAAAAAAAGAAAAGTAATTTATATTGTGTAAGAGTAAGTGCCACTGAAAATGTGTGTTCTGATTTTAGTATTGTGATAGTAGTAGACTTGTCTTTTCAGGTAAGTTAAAATTAAAAAAAAGAAAAATAATTTATATTGTGTAAGAGTAAGTGCCACTGAAAATGTGTGTTCTGTTTTGAGTATTGTGATAGTAGACTTGTCTTTTCAGGTAAGTTTGTTGGAACTGTATCTCTCACATTAATTCCTTGCATTGGTTAACTAACTTGATTAAATTTTCCATCATGTCAAATGTATTGTATTGGTGGAAATGTGTCTTAGTTTTCTAACTTCATAGCTTTTCTGTTAGGATTCTAGTTAATTGGTAAATAATTGAAATTTACATGCAATGATTATTTTATAAATGCAGCTAAATTAGATCTATTTCAATACAACATTGGTTCTGATTTCTCAAGGAATGTCTAGTGAATTTCAGTTTTAATAATAAGCATAACAGAATTATTTAAAATAATTTTAAATTGACTTTTTTATTTAATTAGAATATTTTTTAATTTGTGTGCAGGTTAGTAGGAATATTGAATTAAATGGGATTTAAATTTATTCGATTGGGAAAAAATTATACCTACTGTCGGCACATAAATTTTGGGTACCCGAGTTTGTAGGTTGTTTATTACTCAGAAATTAATAGGCCTATGAAAATCCAATACCACCATTGTTTTTCTTGGTTAAGAGTTTGCAGAGGCTGTCGGCCATATTGGTTTTAATCCCATAAGAACAATTTAATTTTTGAACCGGACATACTATCATGCTTATCCCAAGAGTCAATACATTTTGAGAAGGATCAGCTGATAATCACCGGCTGTTCATTTGTCATTGGGCTATTAATTAGTGACACTATCTAAGGAATAGTCGGCCTTAGTTTGTAACAATGACTACATTCGCTCATCTACACTCATCACACTCATTCGAAATCCATATTCGCCCATATCTTGACAATCGGCGTCTTATGAATAAATAAAATTAATTAATTAATTAATCAAACAGTTATTTTTAAACAGATTTTTTCCAAACAAATAAAATGACACATCATACACAACTTTTGGTCAATAAATAACGAACAAATATGGATTCGCAAATAACATTGTTCTTATGGGATTAAAAACAACATGGCGGACAGGGTCTGCAGACTCTTAATATTTTCCTGGTTAGGACATTTTGAAATTTTACTATAAGTTTTAATAATTGTTATCCAAGTTGGAACTAAAAAGTACTGAAATTTTAACTAGTTTTCACTGTTTGTCAATTTTACACATTTATCACTTAATTTACACTGTTTTAATATATCACATCTATATTTGAATACATGATTGAAAGTTCTATTAATTTCACAATTATAACTTTTTAAGGGGACCTGTGAGTGAAAAATTAATTTTATTTCAATTTTTATTTTATGAGTTTGTTTCATTCTGTAGTTGTTCCTGAGTACATTGATATAAAAAACTTGACATTCTATACTCATATTTGCTTTTAAAACTAATTTTATTACTTCGAATACACAAATCTGAAAATGCCAATTGTTGTTCTCTACTTATAGTACAATATAAAGTACAACAGAAGCAAAGAATCCTCTCCTAAGAACAGTATATCATATACAATCATGGAAGTAATCAAGCCCATATATCAAGACTTAGCCAATCCTACCTTGCTAAAAAAATGTGTTCGTGGAAAAACACAAAAACCAGAAAGAATCGTTCAATAATATGTTTTAGACACGAATTTCAAAAAATAATTTTGTTGGACTAGACATATTGAGAAATGGAGTGAATGATGCTGTTATATGCTGTAATGAAGGAGTGTTTGGAAAGGCAAAAGTTATGCAAAAAGTATGTGGAAAATCTAGTGCAAACTGTACTGTTGGACTGAAGCGTCATGACATGAAATGAGTGTTCGAAGCTGAGAAAGCTATGAAAGAAATTGAAAAAAGGGCTCATGGAGCAATATTAAATGTAAAAAGAAAACTTCAAGATAATGAGCAAATTCCTGATGATCCAGACTATGGGATGGTGCTAATTAATGGAAATATGTGCAATTATTGTAAGTAATAATAAATACATTTTTGTTTTTTGATAATATCGGAAAACTGTGTTTTTTATTACATAGGTACCAATATTTCCTAAACTATTCAATGCTTTTTAATAAAATTTTCAGAAGTTACTTATAATATTATTATTAACAACAATAAGCTTTTTCTAGTAAATGTGAGTCAACATAAGATTGTTTATATGAGTTTTAAATTCAAATTTATGAGTTTTTGTAGCTAAATTATAAAATATGACATAAAAAACTATACTGCCAAAATATTTTATAATCCTTATTATTATTTTGCAAGTGATAGAGCAAACCCAGTAAACATTTTATGAAGTTTTATTTATTAATTTCTAAGAATAGTGTACCACAATATATGCAATTTAACATGGGCGAGATAGGAACTGACAGGTCCCCTTAAGAAAAAATTCTTATCAATTTTCTGAAACACCATTTTCTTGCCTTCTAGGGGTTAAAGTGAAGTACTTGGTCATGTTGTAATCCTTATTAAATATATAGTAACAATACATTATTCTATATGTGTAAGTAAATTTTGTGATTTAAAATCAATTGAAATCAAATACAACAGCAATTATTTGAACTTATAATAACATTTTAAAATACAACGTAAAATCAAACAATGGGTGTAATTGGATTTTTCATAGGTCTCTTAGTTTCTTGGTAAACAACCTTCAAACAGTAGAACTAGATATTTCTTATTCAGAACTTGTACCATTAGTAAATAATAAAAGAGTGCCTCTAACATATCCATAAAAACTACTGTTTGTGTGTCTAGTTAATGTTCTGGGAATGGAGACCAGCGAAGCCATGCCAGAGCCATCAGTACCAGCTGTGTTAAATCCACCTGTCCCTGTGGTGTCGAGTCCACCTGCTGTTGTTATGCCAAGTCCACCAGCTGCTGTGATGTCAAGTCCACCAGCTATTGTGGTGTCAACACAATCTACGCCTGAGTTGTTAAGTTTACCCACTGAGGCAGCATTGACCCAGCCTACTCTTGTAGCATCAACTCAGCCTGCTACAGCTGTGACAACTCAGTCCACACTTAGTCCGCAGAGTTCAATGACTGGTATTCACGCTCTTGCTGCCGCAGCTTCAGCCACACAAAAGCTCAAGATGGCAACAGCCACTCCCCAAGCACCAGCTGTGCGCATTGTGCAGAACCCACGTGTTATCAGCCAACCTATTCGTATCATTCAACCCCGTGATGCGGCCCCTGTCACTGTAGCAGGTTTGTATCTCTATTATAGGCCTCTAAAATTTAAAAATAATGTTAGGATTACTGCTAAAGGAGCATATTCAAATTAAGTTATATCTCGTTCTTTATCAAATATAGTGATATCACAAATTTGTCATCTGATATCAAATTTCAGGCAGTGATAGCCAAATATTTTAGCTCTAATAATTTCAAACTATTTGTGAATGTTTGAAATATTGATTTCATTCAAGTTCTAAGTGTAAACAAAAGTTTAGTGGAAAGTTCAATAACATTGTTCCCTGTATTCTGTGTCAGTGATGATATGTACATTTTTAGTTATGATGTATAATGATAATTTTATCTGATGAGAACTTAAAAGTGCAAGTTTTAAAGTGTATGTGAAAGAAATGTCATTTGTTGATGCGTTGGCACAATACAAATGATGTTGATATTTATTAAAGAGTTTTTGCTGCGTTTCTGTTCTAAGAGATTGGTTGTTTTCTTTAGCTTCTAGAACCTTTTCCTCCAAGAAAATAAGTCCTTGTCAGGATTTTGTTTCAAACAGTCGTGGCCTGATTTGGGGCGAGGGGTTCAAAAACTGTGGCACGAAAATGTTTTTTTGCAACAATTCAAACATTCGGGTGGAGGTGAGAAAATTGAAATCAAATTGTGAAATGCTGGATAACAACACTTATTCTGGAAGATTATTTGGTCATCTTGGATAAGCAACTATTAGTTGATGATGGTGCTGAGTACACCGATGGCAAACAGACTTAACAGACTTTTTGTGGCTCGGATGTTCACTAAATAAGAATAAGGAAGAATAGATTCAATTATCTGCTGGAGCATGCTCATGTTAGTTAGTGGTGATTCTTTATTTTGTGAAAACTCCAAGGTCAAAGTTGTTAGTAAGTACAGTACATCTCCTATGAAATAATGAAAATACAAAATCAGGCTATTTTGTATTGTTTATTTAAGGAAAATGATACAATTATTAACCCTCCTGGTGTTCACTATACAAACCTAAAATGTTGCCATGTTTTTAGTGGTCGCGCAGTCTTTTCTTTAAAAAATCATAATAAATTTAATTTTTATAGTAGAAACAAAATTTTTATACTAGTTTGCTAGTAGTAACATGCAGATTTTACTAATATATATAGAACATTCACATACCTGAAATTTTGTTTTCCAAATTGTATCTATTCAAAGTGAAAAGTTTTTTATTTTTTTCCCAAAACATTTCACTACTCCTAAGTACAAAATATACAATACAAAATAAAAACCAAGATAGCCACTTTGTTGCAAATTTTGTCCTGATTACAAATATACACTTTATTATATGGTATGACAAGATAAAAAAAGTTTTGGAGTTAAAATGTTCTACTATATACACAAATGTACACCGCCAGTAACGTCAGCTGAAACTAGACATTGGTTGTATTTCGATACTTGCTTGGTTAGTATCGATATTTTAGAACCGATTTTAAAACCACTAATCGATAGTTCATAATCTGCCGATTACATAGATATCGCAATAATTCGATTACGTCAAACGGTCGCCTAGCAACAACGTGTTTAAAAAAGGCTTGCGCAGTTGTCGGTAAACCGACCTATAACATTTTGGCGGGCGGAAAACCTGTCGGTAAACCGACAATAAACAAGAGGAGGGTTAAATTTTGTATGTACAACTTCTTTGTCATATTATTATTAAATTATTAATAAACCATGCTATTATTATTATATTTCCACATTAAAGCATATCCTAATTATCTGTTCTAAGGAGGTCAGCAGGTTCGCATTGCAACTCCAGGAGCTACAGTTCTTCGGGCTGCCAATTCCCAGACAGGCAAACAACAGCAGATAATTGTACAGAAACCAGGTTCCTCTCAGCAAATTGTCACTTTGGTCAAAACCAGTCAAGGAATGACAGTGGCTACAGTAAGTTACAAGATCACTATGTGCCACTGGCATTGATAATTTTTTTAAACATGTTCCTGTATTTGTGTAAGGTTTTAGATAGAATTAGTAATATATATATATATATATATATACATAACCTACATACTGATAGAATTTTTTTACCTTTTTAACACAATATGATTACATTAGAAAATGAAGGCTTATGGGATTAGCTCTAAAAGAGGATGTTTTCAGAAACCTAGATTATTGTCAATTCTCTGCTATGTTTAAATATGCAGGTCTCTATCTCATCTGGAAGCTAACCTTAATTATCCTAAAAAAGTATGCTTAATAGTTAGACAGACAAGAAACTATGTAATAAAGTAATAATGGTAAAATGTTTAGAAAAATTATCACTATTTATAAACATACAGGATGGGAATGGGGGGGGATTAATTTCCTATTTATAGAAAATAACCCATTGACTGGTAGGTTTCTTATTATACTGTGGTCATTCACAAAGTAAGTTGCTTTCATAAATATTAAGCTACATGTTACTTTTACAGCATTTTTATTATATATATATATATATATATATATATATATATATAATATTATTATTTATTACATATATCATTACATTTATGGAGTTTTCCTGTTGAGCACATTCATTTGGCTTTGGTTGCCAATGAATGATCAACCTATACGGTATGATCTTCTTGGTGTTGGCTGCATGAAAACTGTTTAAGTGGAGGTACTGTCTGTGTAAAATAACTCAAGTGAGGTATCAAATGAACATTTCCTACTTCTCAATCCAAATATACCTCTAAACTTATAGGAAATTACACTATTTGGTCTCCTAGAAACCAAGTTTACTACCCTGGCTGCTAGCCCTTCCAGCTGAGTTTCTTGGTGAGGCTGTAGGCTGAGATCATTAAAGGAGCTAAATATTTGTTGTAAGTAAGGCTGTAGTCGGAGCTTCCTCACTAGGCGGCAGGCCAAGATCCATAAATTGGGCTGTAATAGGTTATCTTGGAGATAGAGCTTCCCCACGAGGCTACAGGTGAGATCCACAAATAGGACTAGCAGAGTTTCCTGGCAAGGCTGCAGGATAATTTTCCCCATAATGTTGAAGCTGAGATCTATGAAGGGTCTAAAGATAAGAGTTCCCTCCCAGGTAAGAATAGGCAAAGTTTTCTCTTGAGCTGTAGGCCGAAATCATTAATGGGGCGGAAGTAGGAGTCAGTCTAAGGTTATAAAATCAAGGTTTCTCTCATGACAATGAGGCACACTAATGGTGTAGCCTCCAACAAACAATATTAGTACATTAATAAAACTTAATGTAACTTTATATTGTTAAGAATGTTTTGATCAGCATGGTATGTTGCATTTTAACCATTTATAACTGGCCCTGACAAATACTGTGCATTTTCTCTTCTTGTACTGGGTGACACTGGGCAGTCGCAGTTTTGGTTTTCTGTGGTCTCCTTCTAAATATTTATTCTGGACTAGGAAGGTTGTACTACAATTAAATCTAAATTCTTTAAAATGTTGCATTAAAATTTTAATGTGAGAAAAATATATATTTTTTAGATAGAACATTTAACAGTGCTTTTTTTGTGATGGCGTTTTTTTTTATCCTTTTAATACCTCTTTTGTTCAATGTTGTCCATATATAATAACGAATTGTAATACTAATAATAATCATATTAAATAATGAACAAGTTTGAACTTTTAGTGTGTAATTTACTTTGACCTGTTTCCATTTGTTATGGCAAAATTTTAAAAAGTTATATGCCTCCATTAGTCTGGATAAGTGAAGTTGTCAGTTCTATGGTTAGTGAGATAAATCATACCATTATTTGTTTGGCAGGTTCCTAAAGTAAGCCTGATTCAAGGAAAGCCTGGGACTACAATAACTACAGCTAGCAAAGGCATACCGCAAGGTGCAACCATTGTCAAACTAGTCAGTGCTCAAGGTGGACAAGGTAATTCTGTCACCGTTATCGATCTATAAATAGTTATATATTAGCTGAATACAGTCTTCTTGTTTTAATATTTTAATAAAGGATCTACTGCAGAGGCAAGTGCAGTTGGCTCTTTATAAAAAAGGATATATTCTTCTCTTCTCTCGCCAGTGAAATGTCAACATGTGAAAAACAAGCGATGAACATCATCCATGTCAAAACTGGAATCAGATTATAAGTAAACGGAGAAAGCTAACAAGATCAATTTCCACCTTGACAATGAAAGTTATTGGCCTAGCCACAAAATTTAACAGCCACTTCATATATTTGTCTTATGCAAGTAATTTTTTCTTGTACTTTTAGATTATCTCTTTACTCTGTCTAAATAAGTTCGCCGCACAGATCAGTAGTCTGTGGAGAAAGATTAAAAAGATATCAGCCAGCAATCAACAATAGTTTATTTGTGGTTTAGTACGTGAAGGTTATAATCTTGCCCACATTATTTAACGTTTTTGTAAATGACCTAGGTTATTTAAACATTTACAGCAAAATCCCATTGTATACTGTTGCGATTAGATACCTATCATAATAATTTACTTATGGTGTACTAATTGCTATTTTATTATACAAATATATCTAATTGTCAAACTATGTTGAAAAATAAATAATAAAAGTTTAAAAAATTAGTACTAGAAACAGGGTTATTAAAATTAGTCTTGGGCTGATTTTATTTATTTTATCTGAGATATTCAACTTTTACGTCAGCTAAAATGTATGAATTTAAGCCTGCATCCTAATACGAATAAAACATGGTTGTTATATAAATTTATGGATCTTTTCCGTTAATTCAGTAGCATAACCATAACTTAGGTTAACCTATAATAACCAAACCTAACATAAACTAACCAAAGTAGTGGTAGTGAATGAACAGGAAAGGTCCCAATTTTCCAATATCAAAAGTTGGCATTTGAAACTATTTGAGTGTCCATAGCTTAGAAACGGCTAATATTTCGGGAAAAATGCAAAGAGTAAAAGTCTTAAAATTACATTTTCCATCAGAAAAGATACATAAAATTAATTCTGTTCCATAAGAAATAATTAATTTGTCCGCCAGTTTGGGAAATGGCAGCTCTTTTGAAAATCGCTAAATGCATATTTTTATTAACTAGGAAAAATTAGGTGAAGTCCCCATTTAAAGTATCAACGGTTGTGTTGGATTATCAATTGTGCCAAACCATAGTATGCCAAATTTACTATATTAAGAACAATAGTTCTATCAACAACGATGCAATTTTAATAAGTCTTGCCAATTAAACCAACTGAAGATATTAACACTTCATTATCAGTTGAAGATATTTAATTCAGTTTATTTTTATTAATTAGTACTATTTTAAATTTTGTACTAAGTTAGACATCACTCTAGAAATATACCAAATCTGATACTTTAATTTTAAGCTTATGTACTTGTGATTACAGCAGGCGGCCAAAAGGTGCTGACTGTTCCTTCCAACATGATGGCAATGAACAAGAACCCCCCCAACAAGCAACAGACCATTGTAATCACTAAACCACAAGGAGCCGGGCGACCAGCCACTCAGCAGATTATCGTTGTCACTACAGCTTCTAGCATACGATCTGTTCAAGCAATATCAACCTCTCAGGCTGGGCAAGGTATTAACACTTATAACGCCAGCATAATTGTTCATGGTGACTCGAGCCAGTACACAATTCATATGCTAAAATTGCCAGGCATATTTTGGCTAAACTCTAGATTTTTGTTTAAAAATTCATAGCATTTTTATTAATTGTCATACAGTATTGAAATTAGTCTTGTTGAAATATAGTTGTACTATAAGATAAAAATAACTTATTTGAAGTTTGGCAATTTTTTTGTACAAATATAAATTTATATTTTTCATTTTTATAAATTTTGGTTAGTACTACGAGGGTCATTCAATAATTAAACAGACAAACAGGTCTAGGGAGAAACTGTTGGTAGAGTAAATTTGGTACTTTTATAGCTTTAAGCTGTCATAACTGGGATAATCCCTGATCAGCTGATTGAATATCATTGTTGTTTTTATAACTTGAATAATACATTTAAATTACATTATTTTACATTTAAAATACATTTAACCTAAACAAGTCCACTTGATAATTCCACCTTAGTTGAACAACGTTCTGTTATTCGTTTTTTACATGCTGAAGGTGAAAAACCAGTGAATATATACTCTAGAATGACTAAAGTGTACAGTGAATCGTATTCTATTTTTTTATTTATTGATTCATGCAAATTTTTACGATTGGGTAGAACAGTTCAAAAATGGCCAAGACTCATTGACTGACGAACACTGTCCTAGCCGACCAGTTGAAGTTTCAACTCCCTCATTTAAAATTTAATTGATGACATAATTCGTGCTAAACGTTGAGTTACTGTGTAAATGATAGTTGGAAAAGTTCATGTTAGTATGGGTACAGTTCATAACATTATTAAAAACAAGTTGAAAAACCGCAAAAATGTGCAAGATGGGTCCAAAAGAAGTTGACACGGCTACACAAGGAAACAAGATTGAGAGTGTGCACAGAGCTACAGGAATGTTATGAAAGAGAAGGTGAGCACTTTCTCAACAAAATTTTAACATCTGATGAAACTTGGATTCACTATTATGATCCAGAATCAAAAAGGCAAAGCACGGAGTGGAAGCACTCCAGTTCACATGTCAGAAAAAAATTAAAAAACCCAAGCTTCAGCAGGAAAAGTCATGTTGACAGTGTTTTGGTATGATGAAGGTACTGTTTTTTATGATTATCTTGAAAAGCAGCGTACAATTAACTGCCAATACTAATTCGACATGCTTTTGAACAAAGTGAAGCCAGCCACGAGAGAGAAACGTCGTGGATCTCAAAGAAGAGGTGTGATTCTTCAATAAGACAATGCATGGCCTTAAACTGCTCAACTAAACAGAGAAACCATTAACAAAATGGGCTGGGAAGTACTGTCTCACCCCCTTTACAGTCCCGATTTAACACCAAGTGGTTTCCACTTGTTTGGTCCGCTGAAGGAGGCATTGCGTGGAAAGAGGTTCCAGGATAACGAGGACGTCAAGAAGTTTGTGGGAAATTGGCTCAAACACCAAGATCAAGAGTTCTTTGCAGCTGGCATAAAAAAGCTTGTGGTCCGTTGGAACAAGTGCTTAAATGTTTTAGGGGATTATGTTGAAAAGTTTTGATTTGTAAAAATAAGTTGTTTCCTCTCTAGACCTGTTTGTTTCTTTAATTATTGAATGACCCTCGTATAATATCATATCATTAACTTTAAACCACCACCTATGTTAGTTTTTTATCTTGTAATACATTTAATTTTCAGTACAACAATTGAAGCATTTAACTTGATAAATTCAAGAGTTCTGTTTCTTTTTCCAAATATATACACATTTCAAAAAATCACATTTTACAACAGAGCAACTACATTTTTCATCTGAAGTTCATAAAAAAATTTTAAATTAACTATATATGTTCTTTGTGTACTATAGAAAGAGTGTACCAAGTTTTGTGGAATTGATTGAAATTAAAGACTTCTTAAAAAAGATTGGTGAACAATCGATATAGCGATCACTGGCGATTTTAGGTGTCTACTTACGATCGCTATATTGATCGTTGGCGTTGAAAGGGTAAGGTTCACTTTCTGAGCACTGGCATAGTATGATGCAATTTTGTGATTCAAATAACCAATGTTATTAAAATGTCAAACTTAGCTACTAGGTTATAAATAAAGGAATCATAATCTTTTGTCAGTTTTATGGCTATACTTATACTTAACCTTCCACACAACCATGGTGAAAAGCCAAAATGCACAGCTACTTGGTGCATAGTTTCCATCACTATCTTTAAATAGCTCTGAAAATTCAACAATCGCCCAAATACCATCTAATACATTATTGTTTTTAAGGGCATACAATTGACAATAATAATAATAAATAAATAAATAAAATATTTTATTTTGTCTTTTTACATAAAAGCATTGACAAAGTCAGATTAATGTCTAGATGACATAGTCAGATATTAAACTAACAAAATATAAGGCAAATTACACTTGGCAAAGAATATGCAAAAACAGACAACATTTCATAATCTACTTTTAAGCTAATATAATATAATATATTAAATCCAAACACTCTCCAGAGTCCGTACAATAGAAACTTGATCGTTGGCGTTGAAAGGGTAAGGTTCACTTTCTGAGCACTGGCATAGTATGATGCAATTTTGTGATTCAAATAACCAATGTTATTAAAATGTCAAACTTAGCTACTAGGTTATAAATAAAGGAATCATAATCTTTTGTCAGTTTTATGGCTATACTTATACTTAACCTTCCACACAACCATGGTGAAAAGCCAAAATGCACAGCTACTTGGTGCATAGTTTCCATCACTATCTTTAAATAGCTCTGAAAAGTCAACAATCGCCCAAATACCATCTAATACAGTATTGTTTTTAAGGGCATACAATTGACAATAATAATAATAAATAAATAAATAAAATATTTTATTTTGTCTTTTTACAAGCTTTGCCATACAAGCATGCCAAAGGTATTCAATATTACCAAGTAACTGAAATATTATTTTAGAAGACAAGTTCAGTAACACCAAAGTAGTAATAACATACCCAAAAGAATTACATAATCACACGAATTTTCAGTGCCACTGGGACTTTGTTCAGGTGAGTAGAGAGAGAGAGAAAGAGACTCTCGTGTGATTTCTTTTGTGTATGTTACTACTACTCTGGTATTAGTGAACTTGTCTTCTAAGGTAAGTTTGCTGATGTCCTATATCTCCAATATGTTAATTCCTGGCCTAGTGCCCTTTAACCTAACCTGAAATATTATTTTAAATCTATTCAAAGTTGTTGCTTATCATGAAAGAATATTACAAAATTATACAGCAACATTTTTACAAAATACGTATATGTTCAACAATCTTTTTATGTGTATGGGTGAGCTGGTGACGAGCAGTCTTAGGTGTCAAGACTTTGAGCTTGGGTTAGAGAACCTTGGAAACTTGGAAGATTTATCAGTAATATTCAGCTTGTACTGTACTTGTTCGCCCCCTTACACTGTCTGATTTAAGTTCCTCGCACAGATCAATAGTCTATGGGGAATGGGCAGAGTAAGGTTAAGAAGGAGGATCTCCTTAAAAAATATTTAAAAATCAAGTATCAACAACAACAATCTTAATTTTAAGATTGTTTTGCTAGCAATTTTATTTTGAACATTAATATGAAATGAAAAAGCATTTATTTTTGTGTTGAAGTTAGGACTACTTTAAGATAATACTTTATTTTGATAATCAAAAATTATACTCGCATAAATAAAGATTGTACAGAGTTGTGCAGTTAATTTCTTATTCTTAAGTTATCATTATTTAAATTTTTTTCATTGTCTGCCTCTACCGTTCAATTAGTGGGCTCAGTTTTTGATCCAGAGTTTCACTGGTTCTCCCTGTTACTAGGCGTCAAGTTGTATGAAAGTAGGGCTTTATTTTAGTGTCATTATTAGTAGTATAAAGACTGGTAGTATTAAGAACTGACTTAAATGCCTTTTAAAAAAACTAGATGGTCGTGGACCATGCTGGCCTGCTCCTAAAGTTTGTTGACATTCTGTTTAACAAATTGGTTTTGACTTGTAGTTCTTTTTTGAGGTTTCTCATTTATTTGTGAGGTCATCAATTTGTTCTTTTAGTAATACAGAGTTAGGTTTTTCTAGTTTTACTTGATCTTCAAGATGGTTGTTTTGAGTAATGGTTTTTGAGTTCCTTGACAACAAATTATTTGTTCCCAAAATTGTTTTTGTCTAGTTCAGATTTTTGAGTCTTAATCTTACTTTTAGAGAAATTTATTTCACCTTGTCAATTAATGTTTTTAGCAGAAAGGTCCCTAGACAATTATTCTGCTGTTATTAGCTTGTCTTCCGGCTTTAAATGATATTCAGAGTTTCTAAGTTTTTCTTGATGAAGTTTATCTTAAAGTATTTTATTTTCATTCAGTAGAACATTTCCAACTTATGCAGCTATGGTCAAAGATGTTTCATGGTCCAGGCTGGGAAAGGTCTTGCATTTTGGTTTCAAGTTCTTCTATATTTATTTTACAAGATTCTTGGTCATGTTTACGTTTGTCACATACCCAAGATACTGATTCTTCAGCAGTCAGGTTTTTTTAGCTTTTTTCAGGCCAGTTTATAAATCATGAGTTATACCACATATTGCAGAGGTCAGAGTAGCAAATACCCCAATGTTACAAATACCACAGGGTTACTTAGACTTGGTTAAGTTTGTAAAATGTCAAAGAGCTGCTGTACAGTGTGGAGTTTGAAATGCAGTACAAGATGTCTGATGTACAGTGTATACAGTGCTGACGCTGGGTATCAATGTCAGTGGCCAAGCACACATGTGAGGCAGCTGTGTTGTGCTTTATGTTTCTTTGTAATGTGAGTTTAGATGAAATTAATCAACCTCCAAGTAAAAAAATTTAATTTGTATTTTAATAAAGCTGCGTTCCAAAAATTTGAGTTAGTCTTGATATTTGTCATATGTAGCCTTGAAATACACCATCTTCTGGTGTCAGTGGCACTGAAAATTTGTGTTATGTTTGTTTTCTTGTGTATTGTGTTGGTGGCTTATCTTCTCAGGTAAGTTTGCGGATTTCATACCTTTCATATTATATTAATATTAAAATCTAAACATAATTTGGAACTCTGTTATAAACTAGGGAGTGTGTTTTATGTTACTTTTAGGAAGTTCGTCTGTATTACCAGTGACTGGTGGTCCAATGCGCATGGTGATGGTGTCCTCTGCCAGCTCCACCACTCCCATCGGCAAGCCTATAACTATCACTATGCCTGGAACAGGATCTGGCCCAAAAACAGTAACCATTACAGGCAAGCCTGGGACTACAGCAGCTACTGCTTCCCAGGTCAGTTTAAAGTTGAGTAGTAGAATCGTTGTATCTTTTTTTTTAAACTTGCATCTTTAAAAGATGAGTAAGTTTTTCTTTTTTAAGACAATTATTGCAAAAATAATTCCCACCCTACAAAAAAATAATGAATAATTTCAGGCCAAAACATTTTATTTCTGCTGTATAAAGTTGAGATTAAAAAGTGTAGATTGGTTTATTTCACTTCTGAACATTTTGACATCCAATTTTCATGGCCTAGAATAATATACATTTACTATACATTTTTTGGGGGATTTGTCCTAAAACTTCAAGGAAAAAGTGTTGGGGTTTTTTATGACATTTATTTATATCATTTGCATGAAATGAATTCACTTAAAATTAAGTTAAAAGTTTACACCTTTAAAACTTGGAAAGTTAGATTTACGAATTAGCATGCCACATTGCCACTGAAGTAAATGCCAAAAGAATGGATGTTAGCATATATGTACTGATATATATAAACTAAATAAAAAGGTTGACACCATCACCGATCAGATGTTTTGTTTCTTAGCAAATACATTACTTATGCCTCATATTACGGGAAAAAAAAAAAATGAAACCGTATTGGATGTACTGGATTTAAGGATCTCAAGTTGTCAGTTATAAATTAATGTCAAAGCTTAAGAGAAATGGTGCTAGAATTAATTGTACAGTGTAATTTCAATGGTCTTCAAAGATGAAATTTGTTTTTAAAATACATCAAATTATCGAAAATGCAGTGATAATTTTACTCCACATCTTTTTATTAAACATCTCAATTAATGTTATTAAAATGAAATATTCTTTTAAAGGTCTATCAAACTAAATCAGAACAGTTTGTGTTGTATTTTATAAACAAAGTGTAATCATGTGCTCATTTGAAGGCCACAATCTTGGCCGTAATTATTTCTAAACGGCTGCCACCACCTCCAGGCTCTGCGATTTAATGACAACATTGATTTTAAATATTCTTTGTTTATTCAACATTAATATTATAGATGGACTTTAAACACAAGGTAATCTTTATCAGACAGGAAGTGATAAAAAGGATCACGTAATGAAGGTGTTACGTGATTATTAGCGGTGTTTATTAACAAAAACACGATAAAATGATCTAATTCCAATAATTATTCCAAGTAAATATATAACAATTCTTATTATTCATTTATTGAAGAAGGTCCTATAATAATTTCCGACTAATTGAAATAGATTGACTGTGAATATGGGAATGTTCCACTGATTCTTGGATTGCCACGTGCATGTAAATTACTCATTTCTTGATGGACATATATCAGTACGAATTATATCGCCCAGTTGAACTCTGTATTTACTATGGTGATCTATTCAGGTTTGTACTTTTCATCACGTTCACCCCTGTCCACTCGTAACGACCATATGTAATGAAAACAAACTTAACTAATAAATCATTTTACAACTATTTCATTGTCAAATATGATATTTAAAACATCAAAGTACTCGTTCTTAATGATGCACCAATAAACATTATTGATAAAAAAAGGTCTTTTTTTCTTACTAATTCATCATTTGAACACATCAGAATAATTATGAGACATTGATATTGCTGATGCATTGTGGTATTAACTAACGATGCATCGTGATAACCTGGATGCTTCGAAATTTTACTAGTTCTGCTTCAAAACACCATCGATGTCTATTATATGGTTATTAGAGATGGAGAGAGAGTATCGCCACTCGCAACGAAAAATACCAGTTGAAGTTAGTATTTTTCGTTTACTAACTTCAATTTCAATAGGTAAAATTACTATTGAACCTTTGCCCTGCCAACCAGCAACCTATCATCGACAGACTGTAATATCACAGATAACTAAATAACGTAGTTGAATACTTCTTAATAGTGAATACTGAACATGAACTATACTCCTTTATATATAAATGCGGCCAATTGTCACATCCTCTCTCCCTTAGTTGCTATCTTTGGCCCACCCACTAAATTTAAACATAAAAAGAACCTAGTGTGAAGTGTACCTCTATTTATAGTGTCAAGGGTAGACAGAGAAGGAAACCTAGGTGTACAGTACTATAATTCATGAATCTCATTCTTAGACATTTCAATGTTCTACTATGTGTTGCATTTGAACTACTTTTGTAAATTTAGCAAACTTTGACCTTTTATTAATCTTGTTTTGAATGTTGGGAAATATCACATTTACTAAATTTAAATTTATCCTCACCCAGAAATAAATTATTAGCTGTGATATTTATTGACAGGAATAAACATTCGAGGCTGTCTATTAGATATTACGACATTCAAGACGTAACAACATTTCCTACTCTAACTTTCATTGTGAAATCCCGATTCTAAAGAAGAAACTGTAGGTGGCTGTTGCTAATGATCAGGTCATTCTGCACACTAGAGACAGCCGAAATAGACTTTTGTCATTGAAGTTTTGATAGGTAAGTTTTCACTGTGAAATTATGATCATATACTAATCTCTATTTCAGGCCATCACTATTGGAGGGAAGCCTGTAACAGTACAGATGATGCCGGGTCAGAAGACTGTAACCTTCATGCCAAATCCCAGCTCTACAACTACAACCAGTGGCACCATCATATCCTCATTGGGCAAAGTACTAAACCAGATGCCTCAAAATGTCATTGACACAAGTACTCCCTCCGCCCCACGTGAGTTAAACCTAATTTAAATAAGTCAACTAAATTACTTTTTTAAGTTTACCTGTACTTGTTAGATACTGATTTTACTATCTGACCTCCTGTAAGTACTTAATACTTTCTGGTCCGGACCACAAAGTGGGTCATTCCCAAAACTGCAACACTCATGTTCTATATTTTAGCCCAAAGCTGCACAGAAGCAAAATATTCAGATATGTAGAAGTTGAAAGAAAAAAAACCTTACAAACATATTTCTAGGCCTATGATTTTATATCAAAATTTTAAGAATTACCTAACTAATTCAAATCCACAAATCATTAACAAAACATGACAATATGACAGTTATAAATGTAAAGAACTGGCCATAGACTGTAAAGAACAAAACGTTTAAAAGAAGTTTAAAATATTAACTAAATGGGCTGTGTGATGTCAGATGTTAACTGTGTAGAGTATAGCCCAACTGCTTGTTGCCAGCTGATTTTGCAAAGCTCATTTGATTAAGAATCAAGATCTTTATTGGCCAATTAATAGTTAATAATTACAATAGTCTTTGTCAGCTTCAATCTAATTTCATAAAAGTATGTTACGAGTGTAATGTTATTACTGTAATTAAAGGTAAATTCAACTTAATCTTATCTTAAATTTTCACAAGACATATAATCTTCAGTTGTATAAAACATGTTACACTTCAAATCAACTTTATTGTCACAAATACCTGTACTAGCAGAGTGAAGAATCAGGTGACATTGTCAGATTTACAAAACATACATAAAACAAAAAGTAGACAAAAGTGTAGACTAAAATTTATGTTACTCTAGCATGATTCATACACTAAATTCCTATACTACATTAAAATTATCATTGAGATAGTTATTAGTTAAATAATAGGCTTTTTATATTAAAAATTCTTTAAGTAAAATTTTAAACTTTCCCTCATTATCAACATTTTGTATGGCATTTGGTAATTTATTTTAAAACGTTTTACCTATATACAAAGGTGAATTCTCTAAAAGCGTTAAGCAGTGTCATGGGTAAGATAAGTAATTTTTATGTCTAGTGTTGTAACAATGTTGATGTTGGTCACGTAATAAATTGTTGTAGTTTTTCTTTATAAGTAGTACTCATTTGAAAATATACAAACTAAGAACAGTAATTATTTTGAGTTTTTTAAATAAAAGCTTACAGGAAATTTTCTTATTTTTAAAAAGCATTGTTTTTACTATCCTTTTTTGAATTTTGAAAATTTTATTACTATAACAGCATATTCCCCAAAATGTAATACCATATTGCAATAATGAGTAAAATAACTCATAACAGCAATCCTAGTTCTTAAATCTACTGAATCTCAGATAGCAAAAATCTGAAAGCAGAATGAATTCAGTTTTTTTTTATTAACTTTTCACAGTACGGTTTCCGTGTTAAATTTTTGTCAATCATCAAACCAAGAAAATTTGTCAAGTCAGACATAATGATTTCATTATCGTCGTATATTACATAGGGGTAAAGATTTCCTTTTTTTGTAGGGCACTGAATCTTACAATATTTGTTTTAGAACTGTTTAAAACTAGACCATTAGCTCTAAACCAGGGGTGTGCGAGTAGCTCGAAATTCTAGTTTTTTTTTTTTAGTTTTAAAAAAACTTAAACGACTCGAGATTTAAAAAAAAACTCAAAAAAATCGAGTCGAGTTTTACCATATCTTTGAGAGTTAAACGCTATAATCAAGACAAAAGTCCCATTTGTATAATAGATTATAAAGATAAGTATTTTATGTAGGCGAGCTGTTCCAACAACCTGTTATCTGTTAGACAGCAGGTGAGGCCTTAAGGATGGCAGGCCGTTGGAACTAGGCTTATATGGGCTCGACGGCTGGAGAGGGAATTGTCGTCTTCTAGACAGATGAGTCATATGGCAACTGTCATATCGTGGCGCGATGAACCCAGACACTAATGGATAACAGAACCTGGCGGAAAATAGGGTGACGGACAATAGGGTTTTCACTGTATTCTAATACTGACAATTTCGGTCGGATTTAATTAAATTGTGTTCAATCTATAACAGAACCTACGCATGGAATGTAAACTATAGAAATTGAAAAGCTACAATAATTTGAGATAGATTGCCTGGTACAGTTTCGTTCTGGCACAGTGACTATTAAAATAATGAAATAACAATTAATCTAGCTACTACCAGTACATCGCTGACTTGACGAGTCCCAATATAACATGTACTGCCAGCCGTGGATTCGATTTGTTATCCATTTTGTTTTGAGTTTTTGTTGATGTTTACACTAAAAATGGGAATTACAGTTACTTTTTCGATAACCTGTTATGTTCTGGTAACGTGTTAATCTGTTATTTTTGTAACCTGTTACTCTCAACGCGTTGCCGTTGACGTTCCAGACAGTTATTCTGTTATGGCCTGACATTACTAACGGCTCGAGGCCTCGTTATTCGTTGCGACTGGTCTAGCTAACATTCCAAGTTCCAAAGGTTATGAAGCTGAAGTTATGCCTTACGTTTCGTTGTAATGAGTTACGGGCGTTGCGGCTTTGCTTGACGTTACAGAGTTACTGCTCTAAGTTTGTTCTGTTATCGATAATTTAAGTGTAACATGCAAGAATCTTAAGTTACATTCGTAGTTCAGTTACAGTTCTGTTTACTTTTCAGCGTGCTATACTTACTCTCCATTACCACTATGCGTTACTGTATTTTATTCGTTATAACCTTATCATGCATCATTACTGGGAGTTACAAAATAACCGGGTATTTCGTGTAACTATGTTATTTATCCTATTTCGTTAAATAACGCCCATCTCTTGACAACTCAACATGGCCTTCTCGATGGAGGATGAACATCTTATAGTGCGCATGCGTGAGGAACCTGTTCTTTAGATCTGTGACGAGCAGAATGTTTCACTTTATACGGCGGTTACAAGGAATTAAACAGTTTAGGCACTATCCACCATTCTCTCAATCTCTCGGTAACAGGACTGAACCAGCCAACAACACATTCAAAACATCATATAGATGCCTGTCCCAGAATATTTTGTTCTTATACCGAACCAATTAATTCATCTAATATCAATCTCACGACATATCACTTCTTTTTCTGGTTGCTTGCTACGTGAATTCCACTGTACCTCAAAACAAATAAAATTGTTTTGTAGGATACGTTTATTTTAATTTGTTAATTGAAATGTATGATTGCTAAATCTAAGTTATGTTTATTGTAAGAGACACAACTGGATAGACTATCTTTAGGAAAAATCTTTAATATGTAGTAATGGATTTAATGTAGTAATGGAAAATTTCTTTTTCAAAGCAAAAACCTTGTTGGTGGGAACAAAACATTGTAGTCAATGGTGAAATTGAGGTTAGCTGAAAAGAACATATTATTGTGTAGCTACTGTTTTATGGATTATTAAGTTTAACTTTCAATTGAACAAAAACATTTCACATTAATAGTTTTGTGAACTTTTGAAACTTGTAAACGTTAGTATGCAAAGTACCTGGGAAATATAATAAAATAAAATGGATTTTAGTTTCTCTTTCCAAGTCTATTGCTGTTTTCTTTATATATTAAAAACGTTAATTTAAGTTTTGTCAGTTTGATTGGATTAAAGTTTATAGATAAACTTTCGCAGTAGAGTTAGCGTAAGGCTATTATATGCTGTTTGTAGCCAGATTGCAATTTTTGTTTCGTATTAAAATTTTTAATTTTTACTCTGGATTTAATTTAGGCCTCCTTTTTATAAGTTATGACAAATATTTCATATATTACTTTACAGTTTATTTAATATATGAATATTTATATTTAATCACTGATTCAATCATTTCATAAATTCTAAAACAATTTCCCCAACTTTATTAACTATTCAGCGAACTAAATAAATAGTGTTAGAATGTATTGCTTATTTCATTTCATTGTTTTCTTTTTTGACAATTAAGGGTTAAATACTCGACTCGAAAAAAATTCGAACTCGAAATTATGTCTAAAAACTTGACTCGACTCGACCCGAATCCTAAAACTGTTACTCGCACACCCCTACTCTAAACCATTTATACAGTTGATATAAATTATCTGAAAGTCTATTTTTTAAATCAACGTTATTGCTTATTGAAACAACCAAAGTTGTATCATATGCATATAAAATAACGGGAGCTTCAATATTTCACGGTAGGTCATTCACATAAATTAAAAATAACAGAGGTTCCAAAATTGAGCCCCGAGGAAACCCACATTTTACTATATCCCAATTTGAAAAACATCTTTTACCGTCCTTTAATATTATAGTTCTTGTTTACAATCAAATAGGTAAGATGTTATGAACTTGAGAGCTTTGTTAGAAGAGTTATAAAATTGAATTTTTTTATCAGGATGTCATGGGAAACACAATCAAACACCTTAGAAAGATCACAGAACACAGCAGCAGCTTGACTGTGGTCTTTAGGTTTTACTTAACACCTAAATGAGCTTTAACTATCCTCCACACAGCTTTACTTTTATTGCTTGCTTGTTGTATGTATGCCATATTAGACATCTGTTTTGCTTTGTTACACACTGATTTAAATATTTTCCTGTAATGTTTATAATAAGTCAATAAGAGAGCGTCATCAATGGTTTTTAATAAGTTACTTTAAACTCTTTTTCTAGCACTACATATACGAATACCCCTCGTATCCAATTTTTGTTTGAACCTGCTTTATTCTTAAATAATTTATTAGAAAAGTCTTTTAAGGGAAATGAACTATCAAAGGACTCCCTAAACTGCCTAAAGTATACATTAAAATTCTCCTGTGCATTGTAAGTTAATTTTAAAGAAAAATCAAGATTATTTATGGTTTTACAAAATATATTCAAATTTGCAGTAGAGAAAATTTTACATTGGGTTTTTATGTTAAAATGTTTTGATTCCTTATTATTATTTTTAATACTATTAAGTGATACAAAACGACCTGTGGTCAGACAATCCACACTCAAGGTTCATGGATTGTTTTCATGGAAATATTTGTTAATAATTACATTATCAATGCATGATTTAGTCCTATTTGAAATTCTAGTTGGCTCCTGTGTAGTTACACAGTATCCATAATTATCAATTAAACTTAAAATCTCAACCTTTTCCCTATCTTTTGAGGTATTTATTGTACTAAGAATATCAATATTCAAGTCAGCAGCAATAAAAATTTTGTTGGTTTTAATATATTTCTGTAATAGAAATATTAGCAACTCAAGGTTATAAAAAAATCACTGAAATTACAATCATTTGGTGTTATATAAATTGAAACAATACCTGCATTTAAGGATGACACTTCAATTGCACAAGCCTCAAAGACATTTACTTTACTAAGGCAAGTCAAACCTGTTCTCTCAATGAATTGTAAATTCACGTTATCTCTAATTAAAATACAAGAACCACCTCCTATAATAGTTTCATCTCTGAAGTAACTAGTGGCCAAATAATTAGGAATCAGGTTAAAAGCAAGTAATTTATCCTTATGAAGCCAATGTTCATTTAAGCAAACTATATGTATATTTGAATTTTCCTATAATAGGTGCAATTCATTTAATTTTGAAATAAAACCTCCCTGAATATTAAAATACATTAGTCATATGATGAGGTCGTTATTGTTTAATCTTTCAAAACAAATATTTTCGTTGTCACAATTTCCTGCTACTACAAGAGAGCCTAGGTCCCTAAAGTTGGTTTTAAATTTACAAATTTTTTTTGTAGACTTGACTTCTTATTATTCATAGCACACTAAGGTACACTTAGATACAAATTTGTTAAATACATTATTTGGCAACAGTCTAATTGCCAAACTATGTTTACACTTCCTGCAAAGGTATGTTTTGTTTCCAGAATATTTTTAATGCCTTATCCATGTCCTGAAATTGTACATAAATGTTGTTTTCTGATTTACAATTAATTTATTAATAATGTATACAACAAAATATTTATAACATCTAGAAATAAACCACTTGTCCTTTCCCCGCTAATGACAAGCATTCAAAATTGGTGTTTTTGGCCTACTTTAAGTCCAGAAATGATATTCACTTGGTCTCCATTTGTGCTTGCTCCTTTCAGGGTTGCAATTGGCTGGAGCAGATGACCTTGCTTTAGAGGAGGAGGAAGATGACCCAGAGCCGGAACCAGGTGATGATACAGTGGGAGGAGCTCCTGACTCAGATGGTGGCCTTCCATGCTCCACAACAGATGATCTAGATTTTGAAACACCTAAACTTACCCAATCAGAACTCAGAGAAGGTAGAACAATTTATATTGTATATTGTTTAAAAATGACAAACTAAATATTAAATTTCAGATTGATAAAGCTCAATAATGAGCAATTTAAAATATAATCCTAGAACTTAAGCTTAAGCAGCCGGTGTCATAACTAGAATCTATATTTTCCGGTGACAACCATGTCAAGGTGCTATCTACATTATTTACAAGATAACCAGACGTTTTGCCCATGCTGTGATGTAGCATCCTCAGTGGTATCGCTGAGACCAGCGATCGGTCTCAGCATGGGCGACACGTCTGGTTATCTTGTAAATAATTTAGATAGCAACTTTACGCAGTTGTCACCGGAAAATATTAAATTCTAATTTAAAATTTATTTCACCCGTCATCATTAGTAAATACACAGAATACATATATATATTTTTTTTTACACATAATCAAAAATGTTTGTAATTGCCAGTAATTTCAATTGATTAAATGAACATAATGACTGAATATAATTTAGGATTGGACAGTTAAAACTGGAGATAAGTGGCAGTATCAGATTATGGAGTAAGGTTCTGTGACCTTTCAAAGGCGTTTGATTGCGTAAATCATAATATATTGATACAGAAGTTGTCAGTATATAATTTGTCATCTAATGCAGTAAATTGGATTAAATCATATTTAGAAAACCGTTTTCAAAGAACAGTGTTAATAAAAGATAAAGATAGGTGTGCATCAGAATGGAAACAAATTACAGATGGAGTTCCTCAGGGCTCAATACTAGGACCGCTGTTATTTTTATTGTATATCAATGACATTCCATCAAATATTTCTAATAATCTTGTACTTTACGCAGATGACACAACAGCTATAGTAAAGAGTAATTTTGCAAATGATCTCATTTTTGAAGTAAATAAAGCTCTCACAGATCTGACTAAATGGTTCAATGTCAACGGACTAAAGCTTAACAATGAAAAAACACAATTAATTAAATGTTGTACACCACAATCCAGGGATATATTGGAAAATAACATAGTTTTTCAAGGAGACATAATTTCATTTTCAAATAACACCAAATTTTTAGGGTTGGAAATTGATCGTAATCTTACTTGGAATAAACGTATAGAATTACTTTCAAAAAGATTAAATGCAGCTTGCTTTCAAATGATCGTTTTACGTAACAATATCGATATTAAAACACGGGTGATGATTTATTATGCTTATTTTTATTCCATTCTTCAATACGGTATTAAACTTTGGGGTGTGGCACCTGGTGCAAAAAATATTTTTATGATACAAAAAAAGTTTTTAAGAATTATAACATTGGCTCCACCACGATCTTCATGTAAGGGAATTTTTAAGCAGCATCAAGTTTTGACAGTGGCAGGCTTATACATACTAAAAGTTCTGCAATATGTAAAGAATAATTATAATCTAATTTTAGATACCCAATTTAAACATGAATACAGCACTCGATATAAAAATAATTTACAGTATCCAAAACACCGTTTGAAATTAGTAGAAAAAAGTCCAACTTACATGGGATAAAGATTTTTTAATAAGTTACCTGAGGCATTAAAGAAAAATATAACTGGTAAGACCTTTAAAAGCAGCCTTACTCATTTCTTGCTAGACAAAAATTATTACAGTGTAGAGGAATTTCTGAATGATAATTTTTAAGTTTTTGTTTTCTTTATACCTGTCTGTAATTTATTGAAAAGTTTGACAATGTCACCTGTTTCATAGCCTATGCTATTGTATAAACGTATTTTATGTGACAATAAAGAATTTTGAATTGAATTGAATTGAATTTGAATTGAATTGAATTGGTTTTAACTATAGCAAGAATATTGAATAATAAATTGTAATCATTCTAAAAACTAAACTAATAACTTGGCAGGACAATTCTGATAGCATAGTGTGTAAATAATTTTATTTTCTGTCTTATGTCTTTATCAGTTAGTTCTTTATCATCAAATACATTTTAGTTTTTTGTCAAGTATTGAGCTATTGATCTGAATACTTATGACTTGGACACTTGCTCCCCAGTGCATATGGATGTCGTGGTTCAAAGTGGTGCAGTACAATAAAAATTGTAGGGATTAACAGGTCCCGAAATGTCAGGAATAACTTATGAAACTATAATTCTTGTCCTGCTTTAAATATATAAAAAAACACATTTTTCATATTTTAATCAAAGCTATACTTTTTCTCAAAAAAATTATGAGATATAATAAGCTATACTTATCCATCCATGCATGTATGTCACATTACACTAATATTCATTTCAGTCAACCTCATTATCAGTTAAAAAATAAACAATGATGGCTGTGTTTTCTAACAACGATAGTTAATAACTATCAAGTTTTATTCTATATAATTGTTATATATATATATATATTTTTTTTCTTTTTGCCTCTATATTAAAGGATATTATTTTAACTACGAGGGCCGTTTTTTTTTCAACCTCCGATCGCACGCCATGATGTTTAGAAAGGTCACAGACCGGCCCTGTGCGCAGCAGTCGATCGCGCATCTTCCCCACTACAACTTTTGTCACTCCCGAGTTCAAGTAGCCAGTTTGCGCTTAGCTGCAGTCGGGTAAACATGGCCGCGTCTATTATTGATTCTCCCGCCAAATGCGAGTTGAGAAGTGTTATTCGTTTCTTGCAAGCAGAAGGGAATAGTGCAGCAGAAATCCATCGGAGAATGTGCCGTGTTTACGGAGAAAACATTATGAGTGAAGGTGTTGTGCGGGAATGGTGTCGGAAGTTTAAAACTGGCCGAACCGACGTGCATGATGAAGGAGGTCAAGGACGCAAGTCTGTCGCTACAGACGATCTTGTTGAACGAGTTGACAAAGTGGTTAAAGGAAACCGTAGATTCACAATAAGTGCTTTGTCTTTGGAATTTCCAGAAGTGTCGAGATCTTCTCTGTACTCTATTGTTTCTGAACATTTAGGCTACAAAAAGATTTGTGCTCGCTGGGTGCCAAAGATGTTGAGTGACACCCACAAAACTCGCCGAATGGCGTCCTTGACCTCCTTCATCATGCACGTCGGTTCGGCCAGTTTTAAACTTACGACACCATTCCCGCACAACACCTTCACTCATAATGTTTTCTCCGTAAACACGGCACATTCTCCGATGGATTTCTGCTGCACTATTCCCTTCTGCTTGCAAGAAACGAATAACACTTCTCAACTCGCATTTGGCGGGAGAATCAATAGACGCGGCCATGTTTACCCAACTGCAGCTAAGCGCAAACTGGCTACTTGAACTCGGGAGTGACAAAAGTTGTAGTGGTGAAGATGCGCGATCGACTGCTGCGCACAGGGCCGGTCTGTGACCTTTCTAGCCATCATGGCGTGCGATCGGAGGTTGAAAAAAAAACGGCCCTCGTATAACATGACTTTTGGATAAATTGACCAACTACTTTCCCTTACTATACGATTGGTTATTGGTATTCAAATGTAATGAAATTAATTTAATGCCATCAACTTCCTTTATCACTAGCTTTTCCTATATTTTCCTTTTTTTACTTATATAAAAAGCATGCTGAATGTTAGACCACGGCTTTCTGCCTTTGTTAATCAGTACTTTATGTTCACTGTTTTAAATTTTTTTTGTTTTCCATTGTAAGTTTATGTTTTTATTATTATTATTATTAATTTTCTGTTTATAACTCAATTTTGATTTGGATATATAAATGCAGTCCTAGATGCCTCTTTTAGCCTTATTGTCATCACAATCTTTTAAGATCCTAAGTGATTTTTTTTATTAATGTTTGAAATCTATTGGTTGTTGTTTTCTGAAAATGTTCCTTGTTATACAGACATCCACAATTATTATTATTACTATTACTTGAGATTTTTTTTGGTTTTACAAAAACTTTTTTTGGGTGTTTGTATTTTTTCCTCCAATTAGTGTTCCTTTGTATTTGTATGATTAACTAACAATATCATTTGACTGAGGAATATGGGGATTCATTCCACTACCATATAGTTCAATCCCCAGATTTGAGCCTGTACATAGACTTACATGTTACCATCACAATACACTATAGTCATTATATGCAGCCACCACTCCTATTTAGCCATGTCTGACCTAATTAGAAACCAAACAAAATAATACGGCAGTCCTTCCAGGCCAGATCCAGATAAATGAGTGTCTATTGTATATTTATTTGCTAAAGAAAATGATTTCTTCTATTGTCTCGATGTTTATACTGTTTTAGGTGTTGGATTCTGTTATTTAGTTTTGATGTGCTATAACCCCCTATAATAATCATATTTCCCCCCCCCCCCTTGAAATTCAATACTTTCATATTAAGTTTGCTGGGTTTCCTAATAACTCAAAGGAAGCAGATATAAAATTTCTAAATGGTTGAAAGTGCAGTATATTTTAACTTTAAGAATTGTCATTCCAATTGTATTTTGGACTAATTTAACACTTTCATATATCTGTACTCTTGTTGTTTTATAAATATTTGCCGAGATAAAAGCAGTGATTCTAGATCATTTTTCAGCTATAAGTGATTCCACCTCTGACATGGAACCTTCATCAACAGCAGATATTGAGCCAACCAAAGTAACAGGGAGGATACCTTCTTTAATTGATGACTATGTCTCCGACTTTGTCCAAGGGAACAGTGCTAATGGCCTTACAACCAAGGATGACTCAACTCCATCGAGCTCACTCCTCACGCCACCAACCGTGTCTACCACTAGTGAACCAGAGATAAAAAAAGAACGGGAAACAAAATTTAAAAAAGAGGTAAAAAGCAATATTATTAATTGTTTTAAAACCTTGTTTTTCTGTATTCCCATATAAACATGTTAACAACAATGAGATGAACAATTTACGTTCCATATAATTTTGTTATTGGTTCTTAGCAGGTTCTCTTATCATATATCTGAATAGGATCTTAGCACAGATCAATAGTCTTATGGGGAATGGGCAGAGAAAGGTCAAAAAGGAGGAGCAGGACAAATTGTTCCATGTTAATAATTTAGTTTAGTCAGTTTATAAAGGGTATTTGAAAAGCATAGATCAGTATTATTAGAGACATTAATATATTTGAGGAATCAAACTATTTGGAAAAAAAGATTGCTTATGAAGAAAATATATTGTTTTATTATTTTTATGTTTGATACAAAATCAATGGTATACAACAACAACAAATATATATATATATATATATATATATATATATATATGTGTGTGTGTGTGTGTGTTTTTTAGGTGGCAAATCTAAAATAAAAATTGATAGATGAAAAATAATTTGATTTCATTTTGTATATTGCTGTCACTATACAGAAAAAATAAGCCTCCTAAATCTTAAAACAATCATGTAACAATAATATTCTTCATTTTGACTGGAAACCTAAAAAACAACACTTGGGTGGTCCCTTTTTTGTAATTAAAACATATTTACTACAACTATACATTAAAGCAACTACACTCATCACTAAATACATTAACAACAAATAAAGGCAAAAAATCAGCATTTACAAATCATAAATAATCTAATACTGGATCATCAACATTGGGACTGAGCACAACAATGGCAATGAGTACACACATTTTTATTGTATCAATGCTATAAAACCATCAACGGTTATTTCAAAAATCAGACATTACCAGTAAATTTTAAAATAAGCTACCGAGGAGCAGTTATGCTGCCAATATTGTCAGCTGGGGTCCAGAGAGTTATAATGACTTCATCACGACATTCAGTCAGAACTAGATTTATATCAGGACTAAAAAGAAGATCGTGAGCTAAGAAACTTTGCCTTCATTTCATTATTGTCGATGTGTTATTTGAAAATTTTCAGTCTGTGTTTGTAAATTTTTCTGGTTTGTGTGTGTTAAGTATAAGTATTTTGTTTTTTTTAACTTAACATTTCTCATGCTATATTTCAGATTTTTCATGGAACATTTGTCTAGATTATACTGTTATGGCAAAACTCGACTCGATTTGTTCGAGTTATTTTAAATGCCAAATTCAAGTATTCAAAAACTAAAATTGGAAAAAAAATTGAAATTCGAGCTACTCGCACATCGCTAATTCCTAGATTGCACTTCAATCTTACGTTAATTATGCTCCCCTGTTACCTACTAGAATGAGGTACCTATTCTAAGTGACTGACCTATACGTTAATAATTTTAAAAACGATTGAAAATCAAATAACTTCAATTTTTATATGTTTGTAATTACTATTAAACACATTCATTTTTATGAAATTTATAAGAGTAGTTATTTAAATTAATAAATATCAACTACATGTATATTATTTTTCCTCAACCTTTTAGTGACGGCGTGATTAATTATCAGAATAAATCAAATTGAATTAACAGAAATTAAATTCATACTAAATTAAATTAGTAGTTTGATGTAATTTAATAAAATCTAGGAAATCATGTGTAAAATGTATGAAATATTTTCAAGGCATATTAGAGACAAAACAGCTCAGATAGTAAAGAAGTACAGTAAATTTAACATTTAATACTTATAAAAAACTGGTATTTATTTATTTTTGGATTAGAACAATATAAAAAAGGTAGCATAATATTTGGGAAGTATATTAAATCGTTGTAGGTTTTTAAAAGCAAATATTTAGTATTAATTTGTAAAAAGTTAGTGTAGTTTTTTTATTTAAAATATAGGAGAAATAATAGGGAGTTAATGGTAAAGGTCTAGAAATAATGTCCACAGTATTATCAATGAGTAAAGATGTGTATTCATTGTTATTATGGCTCGGAAATTTCTTCTAAAGTAATCTTGGTTGACAACAAGAGTAGAGAATTTCTTCATGGTATCCGAATCTCAGTATTCACTACTTGGTTTGATGTGCAGGGTATTGTTAAAACTGTTTACCATAAGTAATTATCATATTTAACCTGCCCTCTCATGCAATCTTATTAGTTGAAGGAACCATTTATCGTTTTAACAGAAAAAAATTCACTTATCAATACCACATTTGGTATACTGAAATTTATTGTACACATTGACGATGAAAACACTGATTGATTCATCATTTCAATTATGCTTCAAGATAAAGTTCTGTCTCCCATTTACCATTCATATCATATCAAAACATGGACATAGAAGGTTAAACAATAACGGTAGCAAAAATTACAGCAATCTATGTAAATACTGTGTAGTAAAATTACAAACATCAACACAATAATCACTAAAACAATCACATTTAGAGTGAGCGCAGAGTCGACTAAGTTGACAGTGTCAGGTGGCTAAATGTCATAATTGAATGCATTTGAGCGGGTCAGTTATTCCTAGTATTTGTAATAGGGTACAATATCATAAATATGTCATGTGACAACCCTGCCCTAGCACTAATAGCCGAAAGAAACGCACATTACTTGCTCTTAAATCTTTTGTCCTGCCATAGTTTGTCTCTTTTTAATAGCTTAGTTTTTAGTTTACATCTTTTGATAACTAGCTCGGTTAACCTGGAAGTTGGTTGGTCGGAAATCGGATAACTGAAATTAATGAAACAAGAATAAAATATAGAAATTAAAAATATTTTTATAGAAATTTATATTTTGACAATTATCAATGTATTTTGCCGTGGCACAGTTTTTCCTTCTCTGGGATAGCCTCCCCTTCCTCTAATTGTTTTGTATTGTTTGTTCTAATCGATGTTAGTGTCAAGTACTAAGGAGGGATTGTTTTTTATATGTAGTGAGCAGTGCTATATGCACTTGTGAAGGGGTTAAAATAAAAAGCTAAAGTCCCGTATTTCCATAAAATGATTTATTTAGTTAAGGTTACTTTTTGTAAAAGAAGAGTCAATAGTTTAGAAATGCTACAAACCAAGTTCAAAAATTAGCACATGAGCACACATTGGAAATTTTCATAACCAACACGAGTGACATTAACTAATTACAAATTTCATACAAGTAATGAAATTTGGTTCAGAATTTAGTAGGTGAGAATATTGTCAATAAGGATCTAACTACGCTCTCCTTCCTGGCATACTTTATCAGGCCTGATAAGACTAGATATTAAGCTATTGAAGTAGCTGTAGACACTTTACTTCTGCTCTCTACAAATAACTGCAATGCAGTTCAACTTGAAAAAACATTTGGTGAGTTTAAAGCTTTGGAATATACTTGTAAATGAGATGATTTCCCTGCTTGTACAAGGATCAAAGTCTTACAGCTGTGTAAAAAGCTTTGTAATAGAGATGTCCCTGAATTCTGTACACATATCTGCTTCAAAGCAGAAGCAAGAGAATTGCCAATCCCAACTAAATTTATATCAATTCATTTTCATGGCTTGAGTAAAGAAATTCGTCATAAGATTGAATCAGTGATTGTCAAAATTAATGGTGTTGTCTCCGTGGTTCTTGACACAGATCATCAGCGCTATACTTCGCATATGAATGAATCACATATACCAGATATTATTGCAGCCATAATATGGGAGGAAGCTTCCATTGAAGTGAAACTTATCACAAGAAATAGATCTCTTTCTTGTGATAAGAAGCGGCTGTGCATTCTGTACACATAGCCGTTTCAAAGCACAAGCAAGAGAAGTAGAATTCCCAACTAAATTGATGTTACTTCATGTTCATGGCTTGCGTGAAGAAAATCCTCATAAGACTGAATCAGTGACTGTCAAAGTTAATGGAATCGTCTCTGTGGTTCGTAACACAGATCATCAGCGCTGCACTTTGCGCATATGTAAGTCACTAATACATGATATTATTGTTGCCGCAATGAGGGAGGGAACTTCCATGGGAGTGAAACTTATAACAAGAAATTGTTCTTGTTATAACTTTTACTTCCATGGAAGTTCCCTCCCATATTGCGGCTGCTAGTGGGTGTTAGTATGAGTCTGGTGTTAGTGACTCATACATGTGCAAAGTGCAGCGCTGATGATCTGTGTTAAGAACCACAGAGACGACTCCATTAACTTTGACAGTCACTGATTCAATCTTATGATGATTTTCTTCACGCAAGCCATGAACATGAAGTGATATCAATTTAGTTGGGATTTCTACTTTTCTTGCTTGTGCTTTGAAACGGCTATGTGTACAGAATGAACAGCCGCTTCTTATCACAAGAAAAAGGTCTATTTCTTGTGATAAGTTTCACTTCCATGGAAGTTACCTCCAATATTATGGTTGGAATAATATCTGGTATATGTGATTCATTCACATGCGAAGTGCAGCGCTGATGATCTGTGTCAAGAACTATGGAGAAAACACCATTAATTTTGACAGTCACTGATTCAATTTTATGACGATTTCCAATACTCAAGCCATGAACATGAATTGATATAAATTTAGTTGGAATTTGATGTTCTCTTGCTTTTGCTTTGAAGCAGATATGTGTACAGAACGCATGATATCTCGATTACAAAGCTTTTTACACAGCTGTAAGACTTTGATCCTTGTACAAGCAGGGAAATCACCTCTTTTACAAGTATATTCCAAAGCTTTAAACTCACCAAATGTTTTTTTAAGTTGAACTGCATTGCAGTTATTTGTAGGGAGCATAAGTAAAGTGTCTACAGCTACTTCAATAGCTTAATTGCTAGCTTTATCAGACCTGATAAAGTATACCAAGAAGGAGAGCGTAGTTTGATCCTTATTGACAATATTCTCACCCACTAAATTCTGAACCAAATATCTTTATTTGCATAAAATTTTGTGATTTTTTGTTGTCTCTGGTGTTGGTTATGAAAATGTCCATTGTTTGCTCATGTGCTACTTTTTGAACTTAGATTATAGCGGAACTCAGATATCCGAGAGTACTATAACAAGAATGAATAGTACAAATTTAAAATATTTTGATTGAAATTTAAATTTTGACAATTATCAATCAACTGTGCTGTGGTACAGTTTCTCCGTCTCTGGGATATCCTCCATTTCCTCTATGTTTGTTTTCATATTGTTTTTGTACTACTCGTTGTAAGTGTCAAGTAGTAAGGAAGGATTGTTTTTCATATGTAGTGTGCAGTGCTACATGCACTTGTGTAGGGGTTAAATTAAAAAGCTAAAGTCACGTATATCCAGAAAATGATTTATCTAGTTAAGGTTACTTTTTGTAAAAGAAGAGTCAATAGTTTAGAAATGCTACAAACCAAGTTCAAAAATTAGCACATGAGCACACATTGGACATTTTCATAACCAACACGAGTGACATTAACTAATTACAAAACTCATTCAAGTAATGAAATTTGGTTCGGAATTTAATAGGTGAGAATATTGTCAATAAGGATCTAACTATGCTCTCCTTCCTGGCATACTTTATCAGGCCTGATAAGGCTAGCAATTGAGCTATTGAATTAGCTGTAGACATTTTCCTTCTGCTCTCTACAATTAACTGCAATGCAGTTCAGCTTAAAAAAACATTTGGTGAGTTTAAAGCTTTGGAATATACTTGTAAAAGAGATGATTTCCCTGCTTGTACAAGGTTCAAAGTCTTACAGCTGTGTAAAAAGCTTTGTAATCGAGATATCATGCGTTCTGTACACATATCTGCTTCAAAGCAGAAGCAAGAGAACATCAAATCCCAACTAAATTTATATCAATTCATGTTCATGGCTTGAGTAAAGAAAATCGTCATAAGATTAAATCAGTGATTGTCTAAATAAATGGTGTTGTCTCCGTGGTTCTTGACACAGATCATCAGCGCTGTACTTCGCATATGAATGAATCACATATACCAGATATTATTGCAGCCATAATATGGGAGGTAACTTCTATTGAAGTGAAACTTATCACAAGAAATAGATCTCTTTCTTGTGATAAGAAGGGGCTGTGCATTCTGTACACATAGCTGTTTCAAAGCACAAGCAAGTGAAGTAGAAAACCGAACTAAATTGATATCACTTCATGTTAATGGCTTGCGTGAAGAAAATCGTCATAAGATTGAATCAGTGACTGTCAAAGTTAATGGAGTCGTCTCTGTGGTTCTTACCACTGATCATCTGAGCTGCACTTTGCGCATATGTGAGTCACTAATACCAGATATTATTGCAGCCGTAATATGAGAGGGAATTTTAATGATAGTGAAACTAATCACAAGAAATAGTTCTTGTTATAACTTTTACTTCCATGGAAGTTCCCTCCCATATTGCGGCTGCTAGTGGGTGTTAGTATGAGTCTGGTGTTAGTGACTCATACATGTGCAAAATTCAGCGCTGATGATCTGTGTCAAGAACCACAGAGACGACTCCATTAACTTTGACAGTCATTATTTAATATTATGACGATTTTCTTCACGCAAGCCATGTACATGAAGTGATATCAATTTAGTTATGATTTGTACTTCTCTTGCTTTTGCTTTGAAACGGCTATGTGTACAGAATGCACAGCCGCTTCTTATCACAAAATCACAAAAAAGATATCTATTTCTTGTGATAAGTTTCACTTCCATAGAAGTTTCCTCCCATATAATGGCTGCAATAATATTTGGTATATGTGATTCATTCATATGCAAAGTGCAGCGCTGTAAGACTGATCCTTGTACAAGCAGGTATGTCATCTCTTTTAAAATATATTCTAAATCTTTAAACTCACTAAAGGTTTTTTTAAGCAGTTATTTGTAGAGAGCAGAAGTAAAGTGTCTACAGCTATTTCAATTGCTTTATTGCTCTAGCTTCAACAGAACTGATAAAGTATGCCAGGAAGGAGACCATAGTTTGATCTTTGTTGACATTATTCTCCTACCTATCTTTATTTATAATCTCTCTGTTGATAACCCTGGGACTATTGTATTTTCAGATCATCTTAGATCTCAGCTTCCAACTCCTCGGGATTCATATTTTACTTTAACTATGACAAAGAGAATGAGGTCCATAAATTCATTAAAAAGATTAAAAGTAGTGTGATTGTGGCAGACAACATTTCTATGAGATTATTAAAAAGTTATAATCCCAGCAGTTTTACCTGCTATCACGTCAATCTTGAACAAATCACTTGCAACCTCAATATTCCCATCTGCCTGGAAATCAGTGATTGTTCGGCCAATCGCCAAGACGTCCTCTCCATCTTCTTCATCTGATTATCGACCAATCAGTATCTTACCTGCACTCTCTAAATGTCTTGAGAGGATTTTTCACTAACAAGTATGTAATTATCTCTCTAGTAATGACCTTCTTAGTAAGTTTCAGTCAGGTTTTCAGAGAAATCACAGTACCACTACTGCACTGCTATATATCACTGAGAATATTCGAAAAGCGATGAACATCAGACAAGTGACATTGCTCACTCTGTTTGATTTTTCTAAAGCGTTTGATTATGTCCATCATCCAATGCTCAAAATCAAACTTTATCATCTTAGTTTCTCGTCTGACAGTATTTCCTGGTTTGAGTCCTATCTAAATGGCAGGCGTCAGCGTGTACATATGAATAACGAATACTCTTAATTGGGGAAGTGTAACCAAAGGTGTCCCTCAGGGCTCTGTACTTGGACCTCCACTGTTTACTCTATACATCAATGACTTATCCAACAGCATTTCTCACTGTACTTATCACCTTTATGCTGACGACTTACAAATATACTCTCACGTTGATGTATCAGACTTAAATGAAGGGGTTAATAGAATGAATTCTGACATTAAATCTATTGGTGACTGGGCGTTCAGACACAGCTTAAGACTGAACAACAATAAGACTCAACCTATTATTATTGGACATAACAGACTGATGGCACAGATTGATCTTGAGACAGTACCCCGTATCTCTATTGATAATAATTCACTTAACTACTGTGACAAAATTAAGAACTTGAGACTCCTTATGAATACTACACTTACATAGACTGATCATCAATCTTTAACATGTAATAGGGTTTTGCTGGTATTCACACTCTTAAGAGATATTATAACTGTTTACCTTTAGATGTTAAGATTTTGCTATTGAAAACTCTTGTATTTCCCCACTTTGACTACTGGGACATTGCCATCAATGACATGCCTACCCATCTTTCAGATAAACTTCAACGAGCGCAGAACTACTCTCTACGTTATATTTTCAATCTCCGTCGAGATGAACATATCGCTCCTTACTTCAGACGTTTAAATTTACTGAAGTTACTTGAGTGTAGAAAGATCAAAATTTTATCTTTACTGTACAATCTTCTTCAATCCAAAAATCCTTCTTATGTAGCTTCAAATTTTGTGTTTAACTTCAGCATCAGTAATCGGGACACGTATCAGGGTTCATCAATGTTAACTATTCCAGCTCATCTAACAGCACTTTACAATAGATCTTTTTACTGTCACTGCCTGCAGATTGTGGAATAAACTTGATCCTTCAACTCGAAATATTGATAGTCAAGCTCGGTTTGTTGCGGCACTGAGGGAGTGGTTGTCGGCGGATTCGTGGGGGTTGTAGGCCTTGGCCATGCTTTCAATGTTGGACTGAGTGTATGTGTGATGTGTGTTTGTTGTGATCAGTTCATGGAATAATTTTTATTTATTATTATTTTATTTTATTTTTTTTTCATGTAAGTAACAGTTCTTTGTTTTCTTCTTTGTTTTATGTTCTTTCACGCTTGGTGCCTAATTTGTTTAGTTTTAATTATCTTAAAACTCTAATTTTGTATTGTTGTTTAGCTTGTAAATAATGTGCTCAGCAGCAGTGAAAATGTATGAACTCTTTATATATACTCATTGTAGTTATGTATTAATTTTTCTTTATGAGGTTAATTATAAGAGAGGACCTAATGGTCCTAACTTTGCCTCACAAAATAAAACTATTTATATTTCATTTCTACTTAATTCTAAACCAAATTTCTTACTTGCATAAATTTTTTAGTTTGTCGTTATCACTCTTGTTGGTTATGAAAATGCCCAATATGTCCTCATGTGCTACTTTTTTAACTTAAGATTGTACCGTCTGTAAACTGTTGACCCTTCTTTTACAAAAAGTAACCTTAACTAAATGAAACATTTTCTAGAAACACGGGACTTTAGCTTTTTATTTTAATGCTTACACAAGTGCATATTGCACTGCACAAAACATATAAAAAACAATCCTTCCGTACTACTTGACACTAACAACGATTGAAACAAACGATACGAAAACAAACATAGAGGAAGGAGAGGCTATCCCAGAGAAGGCAAAACTTTGCCACGGCACAGTATAAAAATAAATAGTATTGTCATGTTAGTTTGTTCTTTTGAAAATTTTTACAATAATTCATTTATCAAGTATTAGTAACGATAATACAAATAATTCTTGCAACTAATACAAATCGCTACAGGAAATATTTTATTGTGATTTTAAATGTAATGTTTGCCATCCTTCAGAATAAATATCTATTTTATTTGTATTTTGAGGTAAATTAGCTATGAAATCTCCTTTCGAATGCAATAATAAATTTAAAGAATGTTTATTTTAGCTTATCTTTTATTTTGAGTTTTTTAAGCAACTTGTATAAAAAAGTGAATATTTGTTAAAAGAATATAAATAAATTTGTTGTTAAAATTTGTTTATTTATTTAAAACGTTTCAATGTAGCTAGCTGTTGGCAATATTAAATGGTTGTCAAAACCGCACATATACTATTACATTTATTTATAACATAAAATTGCTTTTGTTTAGTTACTTCCAAATTAACGTACAATAAACGAAAAGAAATTATGTATTGCCAGATTTAAATCAATATGTGACACTTAAGTTTTTTATTTCAAATGTGAATTATTTTTCGAACTGAAATAAAATCAATGTTAATAATGGTTGTTTTCTGGAGCTAGAAGAAGTAATGAATGCTACAAAGATAGTACAAGTCAATTTCAGTAGAAAAATAATACAAGTCTTCATGAATCTTGCAGAGATGTCTTTAAGAAATGTTAAGTTTTTATTTTATAAATAAATGATGATAAAGCCTGCTAAAGTTTTTACAATACAGATGGCATAATATGACAGACAGTGGACGCTGGCAAGCTTAGTCTTCCAACATGGCACTAGCAAACCGACAACGCCATAAATTAATAAGATAACAATTTAAAGTGGATTATTTTGAATAGGAATGTATCGATATGGAACATCGATTCTCAATGCCATGGATTCTTAAGGCAGGTATCTGTCGTGAGAATTGGAGTCAAGAAGTCCATAACAAATACCTTTAAAATATCAACCTGTTTAGTGAAATAATGAATTTATTCCCTTTTAAATGACAATACTACATGTCATGGCATTAACTAGGAATTAATCTAGTCATAGAACCAATTGTTGTGGTTAGATGCATAAAAAGAAAATGCACATTACAGAACATGATAGGTTAAGAGTCCAGTCCTCTGGTATTATCACGTTGATCGGGAGCTCCCTGCAGCACTTGTCACAACACACACAAACTAACAAATAACTTCTACATTGTTATCTTGCAGCAATATTGCTCAACGCAACTCTATTTACACTAAAACTTACTACAGTTTATAAAGTCTACTGCTACGCTTTTAATAGTTAAAAAGATATGAACTCACTGACTCTACCGTATGGACTGGTTTAACAAATGCACATTTGAAGTGTAAACAGCCAATTCTTAGCTTGCTTCAACAGTAGTTCTCTATGTATGTATGTTCTTTATTCTTTATCTTTTATTTAGTTATGTATTAAATACTGATTTTTTTTAAACCAAGGTATTAATGGTTTCGATATTGGGAATCGATTTCCTGATGTCGGAGTCGGCATTGAGAATTGAAAAATTTTTTTTGACACATCTCTAACTTCAAACAATTGATTGTGAGCTTTCAAAACCTCCATAGTATGACATTTTGTGGACTATGGGGTGGCCGAATTATTGAACTCTAAGAAATGTTCAATAATTATGAAAGAAAACCTCCATTTTCATAGAGAAATAATTTCTTAATGAATTGTTACAAACTTAACAAAACTAAAAACAAGCTTACTTATTGGGTCTGGATTTACAGTACATAGTCAACAAGGTATCAACAATACAGTACCTACAAGGTACGTCAGATCTCCATGGCTACTGTTGAACTATCTAAGTTCCACTGTACTACAATTTTAAGATTTAAATAAAAAGAATCTGTTTCCCAACTTAGTTTTAGTTCAGTCACAGAATGGAAAACAGTATATTTTAGGAAATCAATACAAGCCTATATATATATATCAACATATCATTATTTAAGTATCAATTTCAATTCTAAGTATCGTGTAATAAGAATGGTTTAATATTTCGTTAAATTATCGTTAAATATTTTTAGTAGTGGCTATACATTAGGGGCTAAGGTGGTGGTTTGCCATGCATCTGGTCTGCATCTGGTTCGATTCCTGATGGGGTTGTAACAGTGTTTACCAGGGTGCCATTCCCATTTTTCTGAAGTCATGTTAAGCCGGAGTCCCCAGGATAAGTGTTTAGGAGGGCTTCTTAGCCCTATCTTCGCCTGGTAAAATGAGACATTCTTCAACTTTTTAAATAAAATCCAACCAACCAAGACTTAATACTTCATTTGTAACTGCGCAGATATTCAATTCACTTTAGCTGATATTTTCTAAACTTCATTCTTCCTCTTTGTGTTTATATGTATTTTTAGGACGATATAAGACGCTTGGCCAATCAATGGCCTAAACTTCGTTCATCCTATATTCTGTGTTGTCATTCTAAATTCGGTATTTTGTCAATACCAGATGACACATTTAAATCCTATTATTGTTTATGTATAGCGTATGGTTTGTTATCAGCTACCATTTATTAATAAAAAAAAAATAAGGTCTAATGTATATTTGGAAAAAGGTCCCAAAGGAACATTATATTAAAAGTCACAAAGCTAAATCCAAATCAATCCATCAAGCCATTTAAGACCTGCCATACTGATTCTATCTATGCTAACTAATCCCTGTGTAAAAGAGCGTAAGGTGACTCTGTAACCATTTTTATAAAATATATATACATAGCATGTGGTTTGTTGTCAGCTTACAATTTATTAATATAAATAAAATTAAAATAGCTGTGATACATACTTAGAAAAAAAGTCTAATGTCATGTGATATTAATCAAAATAAAACATGATCTCCTTTCACAAAGCAAACCCAACCCATCAGGCCATTTAGGACCTACCTTGCTTATACTATTTGTGCTTTCTAATCCTTCCATAAAAGAGTGCAGGAGGTATTCTGTAACTATGTGATCCATTGTTTCGATAGACTCCCCGCAATCAAATGACTGATTTAATGTCAATCCTCATTTTTATATCCAATAGTTACATTTGCCCAAGCCTGTTCAGAAGCGATTCATCAGTGTCCATTCCCTATGAGGGAGGTTCATCCCACCTACAGTTAATGACAGATCAATAATAAGAAACTTATTATATCCATAAAAACTGTTCCACGCTATGGCCAAGCTTGTAATGGGCAAGAAATTTGATCTGCTCAACTGGAAAGCAGTAAATAAAGGTGGGTTTAGAGATATTAAGTGATTGTTCTTACGTGCAAAATCCTGTGTTGTGGGGAGCTGTGTGGCTTTCAAGATGTTATATAATTCTTTAAGTACTATTTTTGATTTTAGTTGCTGTTTTTTGAAGATGGCTTTTTAACATCAGCGATCGGTCTAACGTTACTTTCAGGTACTGTGGATGATCATTGTGATGGAGTTGTATACCATTTAGAAAGATTTTCAATTTACTTATGTGGAAGCAGGCTACTTCGGTTTTTGATATGTTAGGATTGAGCTTCCAGATTCTAAAAAAATTTTCAAGGCTGCAAGGTCGCTTATAAGTGTGTCTTCAGTAGCTGCTAAGTCCTTGTGTTGGTAAGATAAAGCAGTATCATTTGCATATATGTTTCCCGTACTTTGTGATTTCGATACACGTTGAACAAAATTGGAGCAAGTACAGACCCCTGTGCAGACCATCCCTCAGCTGTCTAAAAAAGCTTTCCTCACAACTGAAATAGTATTTTACTAGCATGGCACTAAGCATTGATTCCAAAAGTCGCAAAAGAAAGGGAGCTGTAGAATTTTAATAACAAACCTTTGCTCCACACTGTGTCATAAGCCGCTGTAAGATTAACAAAAGCTGCAGATGTTTTGAACTTCTTTTCATACCCATTCTTGATAAATGATGTCAGAGCTAGGATTTGGTCACTACAACTTTGACTTGGGTGAAAACCAGCCTGCTCAACTGGGAAGCCAGGTAGCATTAGCTGCAATATAGCACCTACCTCAGTTAGTGCTGGGTGACTGTCAGGTAGGCTATAATTAGCCTGCAACAGAACAGCTGCCTTAGCAGTTAGTACTGGGTGACTTCCAGGTAGCATCATTTGCAACAGAACACCTAGTTTTGCAGTTAGTGCTGGGTGACTGCCAAGTAGCATTAGCTGCAACAGAACATCTAGTTTTGCAATTAGTGCTGGTTGACTGCCAGGTAGCATTAGCTGCAACAGAACACCTAGTTTAGCAGTTAGTGCTGGGTGACTGCCAGGTAGCATTAGCTGCAACAGAACACCTAGTTTTGCAGTTAGTGCTGGGTGACTGCCAGGTAGCATTAGCTGCAACAGAACACCTAGTTTTGCAGTTAGTGCTGGTTGACTGCCAGGTAGCATTAGCTGCAACAGAACACCTAGTTTAGCAGTTAGTGCTGGTTGACTGCCAGGTAGCATTAGCTGCAACAGAACACCTAGTTTAGCAGTTAGTGCTGGGTGACTGCCAGGTAGCATTAGCTGCAACAGAACACCTAGTTTTGCAGTTAGTGCTGGTTGACTGCCAGGTAGCATTAGCTGCAACAGAACACCTAGTTTAGCAATTAGTGCTGGTTGACTGCCAGGTAGCATTAGCTGCAACAGAACACCTAGTTTAGCAGTTAGTGCTGGGTGACTGCCAGGTAGCATTAGCTGCAACAGAACACTAGTTTTGCAGTTAGTGCTGGGTGACTTCCAGGTAGCATTAGCTCTTATGTGTTGGTATTCTCCGTGTTTAGTTGGGTTTCAAGTGTTTGACTAGCTATATTATTTTCTCACTCCTTGTTTCCATCCACTTTAATCATGTCCTTTGATACTTCTGCCTCATCGGATGTCTGCAACAAAGATCACTGCTTACTCAAAAAGTATGGTTTTAATTAGAAGGTCATTCTAAAGTAGTCACCATTGTTTCATAAATTTTACTTTCATTCATTTGTGATGTAAATCATTTTATCAGAGTAACTAGCAGTGGTGTGATATTTCACACATTCACCAGGTTCTACAGCTTGTGTAGTATTTTAATACCATATAGACTTCCTTGTCAGTCAACTACTTTCTGTTATCTTCCATTCTGCAGTGTTTTCAGATCAATATTATACTACAGGATCAAAAACTTTTAAGTTAGGTTTTGTGCTAAAGAGATGACCTTCATATTGTTGTGCATGTTCAATAAATGGATTGGGTTATTATTTTTCCATAATTTTAGCAACTAACTGCATATTTGATCAATCTATGTGAGATACTTGATGGCGTGATCTACATAAACCTCAATTGTTTAAGGTGTGTAACTTTGTTCACTGGTACATAATTTTTATTGAATGTTCCGTAAATATGCAGTACCTCTACGATTTTGTTAAGATCCATATCACTTGTAATAATGTGATGTCTGTCACAGATAGGTGAGAATTGTATGAGGGACAGATGGGTAGGTTTGTCAGAATTGTCTTTAAGATGAGTTGATGGGTCTTAACCTCTTTTAAGTGCAATAACATGTCAACTGAATCTTTTGACAGTGTTAATCCTGGTAAAATTATTTATAATAATTACAACAATGCTTCGTTGCTATCTTCAACATAGAACTGTAATGACATTTTCAGCTGTAATAGGATTACTTTCAGTCATGGCATTTATTATTCATTGATACATATATTCTTTGTTCGTTCTTACACGTATGGTTTGTTTGTAAAAACTGGAAGGAGTAAATTTATTCATGTTGGTTAGTTTGCTAATATTGTTATATTACACGCACAATGTTATCAAAAATCTGTTTAACAGATGTTATTGATAAGATTACTACTGATATTTCTGTTGTGATAATGTCTGTTACAAAAGGACAGTAATCTTCTCTTGTTCAACACAAGCTATAATTCACAATCACCTCTTAGGCATCAACAACTGCTATCTTCTTTCTTTTCTGTTGACTTTCTCCTCACTAAGACATTGAAGAATACAAATGTCTTGAGTAAATATGTAAATTATTTGTAACGTGGCAGGTTGATCAAGCAGATGCATTATCCACACTTGCTTCCACGGCCCTGGGCTGCAACCAAGCGTCCACAAATGGCATCAAAAATGAGGTCAGTCTTCTACCATTCTCTCATTTTGAAGAAACTACAAAATCATATTTAATGGTATCTGTTATTTCAGTAAAAAATCAAATTAAACAGTCTGATTTTCCTTGTACATTGGTATCAACCTGTTTTAAACTTATTATCGACAACAATTATATAGTATTGTAATTTTGTCCGAAAATTTAAATATTCATCATAAAAGATCATTCTTTTATAGGAATCAGTAAAAGTGTATGGTAGTGATAGTTTAACTTTTGAATGCGTGAGATCTAAAAACAGCACTAAGAATTTACAAATAACGCAGATTTTATTCAAGTGGGTTGGGGAAATTGTGACGTTTAAATATGTTTGTATGAGGGTTGTCAATATATTAATGTCCCTAATGCTTTTTCACATAGTAAACATAATTTTATTGCAAAATCAATGACAGATTCTGAAATCTTTAAATATTTAGCTATTTTTCAATGCAATCCCTACAGTAGCTCTGGAAGATATTTCATACTCGCATCATACATTTCTCCCGCAGACTCGCATTGGAAGAAATTGTCACTTTCTCTCATAAGTGTTGTTTTAAGTTGAGAAACAAATTTGGGTCACTGAGAGGCAAGTTTGGGCTGTATGGAGAATGGTCAATCATTTACCACTCAATTTTGGCGATGAGATACATCGTGATTAGGAGTTTGCATGATGCGAATGAGTGCCCTTTGTCAGCCGACCTCTCCTTTTGTTTTGTATGGCCCAACGAAATCTTGTTCACAGTAGTCTTGGAGGTGTCTTCTATTCGTTTGGCAATCTCTCGTACAATCATACACTGATCCGCAAGTAAAAGTTCTTCATATTTCGTTATTGTCTCGTCCAAAACTGATGGACGTCCACAGCGAGCCTCGTAGTGCACGTTTGTTTGGCCTTTTGCTAACCCCATAGACCACTTGTTCATGTCTATACTCTTCTCTACATACATACATTGGTCAACTGGTGGTGTGTTTCAAAAGTGGTTGACCCTTTTAAAACACAGAAATGTAATCACAGACTGCAATTTATACTTGACAGGAACGTCGATTTTCCCTTCTATCGTTAACAGCTGCTAAGCCAAGACTGAGTGAAGCAGAGAGGTTGCGACTGACCAAAGTATGGGTCTGGAAGTGAAGAACATATTGCTGTTATCAAATTTACGCTAGCTCGCTCGGCTGCAACAGGAGCTCACTGGAGACCTTAATTTACGGACAACCCTCGTGTTTAAATAATATAAGATGCATAGTGAGTTAACATGGCGTTAAAGTTATATAAGTAATAATAAAAGTCTAGTATGCCAAGGATATTCAACTAAAACCTGAACAACTGTTAGCAAATAGATTTCATAGCAGAGGATATCTTTTCTAGGTATCAGTTCTAAATTTAATAGATATAAAAGAGAACAAAAAGTTAATACCCTCAGTTTTAACTGTCTATGATCAAGAATATGTTTATTTATTAATTTTATTTTACTAATGCTATAGAACAGCTTATTATACCTATTACATTATAGCATGGAAAAACAAAAGTCTTATATAATACCCTTGATTATATACACCTACAATAGATAAACCATCTAATAGGAATATTTGTGGCAGTAATTTTGTTAGTTAGTGTGGCCCGCAACCACAGCTGTTTTAAACTGCATTACATTTACATGGAGCTACACTAGCGCTCCACAATGGACCACAAAAACAGCTGATATTTTGAGACTCAAAATTTAACATTGGATGGGAAATCTATTTGTGTATAAAATCAATGATAATACTCAAAATGAATATGAGATAACAAAATATGAATATAATAAAACTGGTAAGTTCATACACCATCCGATCATCATCTTCTTTTAAACCTAAACTTTGTAGTTTTTAATACATCGTACCAGCAATGTACACAATAAATAACTGAAATAAATTAAAATAATAAACAAAATGTTAATAAAATAGCATCAAACCGCAACACCAGACATGATAATAGTAATATAACATTACAGCAATAACAAGCTAGATAAAGATATAAACAAAATAACAATTATAAATCATAACAATGAAAATGGTAATAATAATCAACAATAAACAAAGAATAGCAGGTTAACATTAATGAAGTTTTAACATGCTAAGCTGGAGGGCATTGAAACAACTTAAAGATAAATGAACTATGTCTATAGAGTTTATAGTAGACTAAACATAGTATTGAGAGGTGAATAGTAACTCTTGCTGGTTAGTGAGAAACGAGGAGCAGTACTTGAGTTAGGTCGAGGCATGCAGAAGTCCAGTTGACCCAATAAATGACTGACATCTACGGCTCCATTCACCAGCTTAGGGAGATAAAATAAATAGGTCAACTTCCATCTCAGTCAGGCTGGTCATGTCAAAAATATTCAATAGCTCAGTGTACTGATAGTTACAGACTTCAATGAACGAGGATTCGTCCAGCGTACAGCCATGCGTCACGTGTAGTACCTAAAATAATGAAGGCGTTTTTATGTTTATCATGACAACTAACATATGTGACCTAACGAATTTATGTAGCACACATTTAAAATTAAACACAAACTAATATTTTACAATTTTGTATATTTTATAAACGTAAAAAAAGTGTTATTTCGAAGTAAAATAAAGCACTTTATGTGTATTTCAACTCTAAAACCTTGTTGTATGTTATATATATTTGTACGTGTACGTGTATGGGTGGGCTAGTGGGAATTAATGGAGACGAATATGCTTATATAATCTACATTTTACTATTAGTTCGAAACATTACTCTGATAATCGTGAAAAATAACCTAGATGCCTACAAAAAAATTTCCTAATGCCTAGTATTGATGTAACATTCAATGGAAGGTGATTTAAAATGTGGAATTGATATGTTCTCGTAATGTTCCTTGATAAACAGCAAGTTATTTTTAAGTGATATTAAATTGTTATGCTAACATGACGTGTTCTTTAACATAGTAGACTACAGAGTTTTTCACGGCACAATATAAAAATGTTCAGGTGAAAAATGAGTAGTAAAGTTGTACTAAGGTTGTAGAACGCCTGCAAACCTGGGTTAGGCAAGGAGCCACGTTCGTTCAAGTTGTAAAGTTGTACTAAGGTTGTAGAACGCCTGCAAACCTGGGTTAGGCAAGGAGCCACGTTCGTTCAAGTAGTAAAGTTGTACTAAGGTTGTAGAACGCCTGCAAACCTGGGTTAGGCAAGGAGCCACGTTCGTTCAAGTAGTAAAGTTGTACTAAGGTTGTAGAACGCCTGCAAACCTGGGTTAGGCAAGGAGCCACGTTCGTTCAAGTAGTAAAGTTGTACTAAGGTTGTAGAACGCCTGCAATCCTGGGTTAGGCAAGGAGCCACGTTCGTTCAAGTAGTAAAGTTGTACTAAGGTTGTAGAACGCCTGCAAACCTGGGTTAGGCAAGGAGCCACGTTCGTTCAAGTGTATACTGTGTAAGTGTAATGACCAAATATTTTTACTACAAAAAACACCAAAATTTTCTTTGGACAGATTCAATCATGTCAGAAAGATAAAACTGATAAGGATAACATTCAACAGATGCAAACTCCAATCTAGAACGTACTAATGAGTTATAGATTAATTTTAATGAGTTAAACATTTTTTTTAAACTACTTAATTTATGAATGAAACTCAAAACTGAATAAGCTGCCTTACATGTGTTAAAAACGTGTTCAGAGAAAGAAAATTTAGAATCAAAAACAACACAGAGGTTCCTAATAGTTAATTTTCTCCTTAACAATACTTACCATTCATGTTTTATTCATAGTAAACACGTTCACTCTGTATGTTATACCGGTGTCACATGTAGAACTCTAGTGGGGTACGTGTGTAACACCGGTGTAACATCGGACAAACACTTACGTTTTCTTTGACAGATGGGTTGTTGTTGGGTTTTAAGGTAAACAGATTGCATTTCTTCGTCTATCTGTAGTGGGGGATCTTGTGTCAATGTCCGTTCTGAGTAAGGGTCAGTTGGAGCGGATGTGAGATGAAGTTATCATTTCGCGTGTTTCCATTGTTATATCTTGGGCGAACAACTGAACATAAAGGACAAACAAGTCATACAATTTGGATATAAATGATGAAAGAGTCAATGATGGAAATTAAAGAGAAAATAATAAAGTATGCCATTTGAATAAGCGAGTTGAGATGATACAATATTACAGTATGCAATATCCTGATATTGAGGTTTATGCCTGACAGGCTGCTTCAATAGTCACCATGACAACATGTGTATACAAAAAACAAAAACATAATACTTGAAAATATTTGTTGTATAGTTATAAATAAACAATAACATATATTTTAGAACAACAGTGTAAATAATCTTAGAGATCATAGTGCCGAGCGGATGTGACACCCGCAACTGTATCTGGACCAGGACTGTGTCTGTGATACCCGTGTAACATAACCTTAACAATTACCAACTAGAAGGAGATAATTTGAAAGAATTCCAACCCTTATTTTATCATTTCTACAGCCAAAGGAAAGTAAAACAATGATAAAAAATTTTCTGCATCTGGGTACCATTTATGTTATTATAATATGCAGTGAACATGTTAAGAACACCCGGACCCGTCTTGCGAGTAAAAGACATGACAGCACATTTATTCACATTTAGTTTTAGGTTACTGTTACTCTAGTCGACTAAGGCATCGATGTCCGCCTGCAAATTGTAGCAATCCAATATGTCCTTAACAAACTTAAATATTTTAAAATCAGCATACATCAGAACTTGGCATGTTTTTTTATACATGCAGTTATATTATTTATAAATATCAGAAGCATAGTGAAGTTGAGAGTTGATATTGGTCACTTAATAATATGTTCAAATTATATAATTTACAATAAAACCAATAAATTGAATTTTTAACTATTGGTTAAAAATTAAATATATTGGTTTTATTGTAAATTATATAATTTGAACATATCAAAAACATGTTGACCATGAAGCCTCAAAGAGGAATCAGTTTATTTGATTGTGACCCATATCTGTAGATGGTACATATACAGTAGACTCGCGATTATCCGAGGTAATTGGGACCGCGCATACCTCGGATACCGCAAAACTCGGATAACGCGGAGATCGGGTATTAACCTAAAATGAATGGAAAAATCGTAAAGAATGGCGTAAATTATTTATTATGTACAAAGTTAGTAAACATTTATACAGCATAGTTTAAGTAGAAAAATATGTACATACTGAATGATTTTCATTTTTTGAAAAAGTCTTATCGATTTCTGCGTCAACTTCTGTTGTCGTTTTGACGCTGCGCTGTTGCGCCAACGCTGAAGATGAAGGACATCGGCAGGGGTTGACTCCTCCTGTTGCTCAATGTAGGCGAGAGCAGCTTTGAGCGCCTTCAATCTGTCGGAGTGAGATATTTTTTCCACTATCTCATCAGTGTCATCATCTGCGACGTTGTGTGGGTTGGTGACCATATCGGCGATCGCATCATCAGTCAGTTCCATTTGCTGGTCTTGCATGAACCACTCGTTGACGTCTTCATCATTGATCGGCAGTTCCGTTGGTAACTGTTTATCGAGGTTTACTATTTCAGCGACACAGTTGTTGTTATCATTTTCATTGCTTCTTGTTTCAATTTGGAAAAGTTTTCGCCATGACTTTTGCAAAGTTGAAACTCTCACATCATCCCACGCTGAAGCTATCCAGTATGAGACGTCCTTAACGGTGATCTTTTTAAGTGCTGCAGTTACTGTGATTCCCTCATCCAACCATGTCAACAACACTTGGAGAAGCCTTCGCCGATAGTGCCGTTTCATAGCCTCTAAAACGCCTTGGTCCAGAGGTTGAATAAGAGATGTGACATTTGGTGGCAAGAAAACAGCTTTTATGTCACCACTAACCAATTCACTTGCATCTGGATGAGATGGCGCGTTGTCCATAAGAAGGATAGCTTTTCTTGGTAGGTTCTTCTTTTTCAAGTAGGCCTCAACAACACGAACGAACTCTTCAAAAAACCACTCTTTAAAAGTTTGGCCATCCATCCATGCACTTCGTTGATGCCTGTACATGGTTGGTAGGCAGTTAACTTGGATAATTTTAAAAGCCCTTGGGTTCTTAGATTTTCCAATAAGGAGAGGTCTCAATTTTAAGGATCCAGAAGAGTTGCTACACATCAAAAGAGTTACTCGTTCTTTGCTCTTTTTGTACCCAGGCGCAGTTTTTTCACTTTGGGCTGCCAATGTTTTGTTAGGAAGCATTCTAAAATTGAGACCGGTTTCGTCGCAATTGAAGATTTGGTCTGATGTGAGCCCATGGTCTAAAACAAGATCTTTCATTCTTAAGCTAAACGTCTCAATTTTAAGGATCCAGAAGAGTTGCTACACATCAAAAGAGTTACTCGTTCTTTGCTCTTTTTGTACCCAGGCGCAGTTTTTTCACTTTGGGCTGCCAATGTTTTGTTAGGAAGCATTCTAAAATTGAGACCGGTTTCGTCGCAATTGAAGATTTGGTCTGATGTGAGCCCATGGTCTAAAACAAGATCTTTCATTCTTAAGCTAAACGTCTCAATTTCAGATGAATCAGCAGAAAGTTTTTCGCCAGAAATATTCAATTGTCGGATGCCATACCTCTTCTTCCACCTGTCAAGCCAACCATCACTTGCACTAAAATTAGCCTCACCGTCCTTAAACCGTTTGTCAAACTCAACAGCCTTAGCTTGAAGCATGAGACCACTTATTGGACTTCCCAACCCTCGAAGATTAGAGAACCACAAAAACAACGCTTCAGAAGTCTGTTCGTACTCCCCTTTCTTCATAGTTTTCCACAACAAATCACTTCCACCACTTGCACTTTTATTAACCCACTGTTCAATATCTTTCTGCTTACGTCTCCAATCTCCAACAGTCACTTCTCCAACACCTAGGTCAGCGGCAACCTTCTTTAACGACTCACCCTTATCTAAACGTTTTATTGCACTTAACTTTGTTTCTAAACTAACCACCACCCGTTTACGTTTTAAACTCATGATGCACTTGTCGCAAAAACAACACTAAGCAAAGGCACAATAACGAAACGAGAAGAGGGACGAAACGAACAGGTTGCAGTGATGACTCAAACTGAACTGACGGGTGACGTGGTGACGAACCTCGGCCGGCTCGACCTAACAGCAGCCAGTAGATCCATACCGGCTAGAACAATAAACACTCGCTGGTGACTCATCTATTCCACATACCATCGGCCAGTGCATGCACTTTCACTTCGTCGCGCTCTTCATGCTAACTAAATTATTTGTTCTTTTCAAATACTACCTCGGTTAATCCAGAGGCTCGGTTAATCGGGCCTCGGATAATCGCGATTGTACTGTAGTTGACATCTTCTCTGTAATGAAGGAAAGTGTGGTTGTATCTGCAGTAGTGTGATGTGTCAGAAAGTGCACTTTCATCCATTTTGAGAGGTTAAATTTGGGAAGAATGGTTTGAAAAGAAGTCTTTGAAGTGATGTTCCTCTAAATTCAATTAACTTGTTGTAAAGTGATTAAACCACTATACTTCTCACTGATGCTTAACCTGTTGAAGAGTATCCACGTCTTATGACTTGCCAAGTGTCATGCCTTCAATGCATATTTGTTTTACCATAGTATAGTACTTTGGTAGTAAGAAAAAGTGTTGTTTACTTTTTGTTATAATTTCTTTTACTTTACAACTAGATGATTCCAAAATTGATCATTTACGTTTGAAAATGTAAAAAATCCCATTATCACGAAGGTAAAATTTTGTTTGACACGTGATAATTCTGAAAACATGGGATACATACAAAAAAGAAATTTACAAACAGAACATTCGTATGAAGTATCCTTATGCCTAGGTTCTTTTCTACAAGTGAGTATACATATGACATTATTTTTGTAGTATTCTTTTATGTTTCTAATTCATAGGTAGCGACCGAGGAAAATAGTGTGCAGTGAGCCGTAGGGCGTTTTTATCACCCTATAAAGGATCATTGGGCAGGGCTGAGTGGTGCAACAAGTGTTATTGACCGCATAGGCATGTAACTCTATAAGTTGCCTTATAAGGTTTATTTGGAAATACATTTTGTATACTTTAGAATTAGGGTTTTTTCTTTGGATGAGATGTCTGAAGATATAATTTTCATTTAGGATGGTGATATCTAATAAGTAAAATTAGAGCTTATTTTACCAATTCACTGTTTTTCTTTTATAGTCATTGTAAGAAAACATTATATCAGATGTATCTATAGATCCCATATTACTATTATAATTTATAACACATTTTGGTTTTATTTTTCTTTCCTTAACTCTAGTATTTACAGTGTCCATTTTATTTGATCAACTTTAGATAACATTGTAACTTTGTAACTGGTCTATGATAGCAGTGCTATCATTTTATTCGAGGAGTTGAAATAACAAATCTAATATTTAATATAAGGAGACACCGTATTTAAGAGTTCTAGGAACCATTGGAAGATCCTATAATGGGAAGGGCGGGAAACGACACAATGCCGCGCAGCCACGTCACCTGATATGGTTCCTCATTTGGGATCAAACGTCATGTGACGTGCTTTGTCGATCAGGATGAAAATATTTTGCTAGTCAACAGGTTAATACAATTAAGGTTAGTATCCTGTAATAGGAGATAAGTAGGAGACTCGAGGCCAGAAAAAATTATTTCGTTTTGAAGTTTTGGAAGCACGCTTTCATCATAACAAAATAACATCTTTTAAGTTTATGTCTGTCTGAAAACAAAGATAAAAAATTTAAGCAATCTAGGCTCGTTGATTTATAAAAATAGTCATTATAATCCCCGTAATTTTTCTAACACTCATTAGCAATGGAGAATGATCTTTCTAATATAATATGATAACAAATTCATGTTGAAGTTCACTTAATTGAAAAAGTATTTACCATACAATTGGGCTGGATAGATTGTAACCTGTGTGTTATATTTAGCACATATAGGGGTTTCAGCAGAATAGGAAAACGTTTCACTGCCGTACATCACAGGCGTGACTAACCCCTCTCAGCCTTCAAGGTCCAGTTTGTGTTCAATTCCATGAGAGTGTTTATTTGTAAGAAAAAAACTGTGATGAATTATATTGTAATTTATTGTTTACATTATTTTTTGTTGTGTTATTGTTATTATTAATTGTTGTTTGAATACCAATCAATGGTCACTGCTGCTGATGACAACGGTCGGGGCTTGATACTACGCTGCCAGCACCCGGACTACCATCTACTTAGCTCCAATGACAATTTTTAAATAGAATTACACAATAAGGGAAGAGTGGTTCTCTATCTCACTTCCACAACTCAGTACATATCTGTTGCACCTGTGCTCAAAGTAGATCGCAATTTAAGTTGGCTATCTGCAGTGTACCTCCCTGAGTGTTTCAAACACAATCACTTTAACAATGAACTAAAAGATTTTATTGGCAAGTATGTATATACATTTTAATGTTTGACCGTTTTGATTGAGCCATTTATTTACAGTAGAGCGTAAAAAAACTGGGTTAATTGGGATCGGACCCCTTCCAGATTTTCGAAATATCCAGATTATCAAAATTAACTCATTCAATGACTGGAAAACGTCTTCAAAGTAAACAAACTCTAAAATCTTGGTTAGTGGGAAATAGGACGGATGAATGAAACCAATAATGATGTTTAAAATTAAACTGTTTTACTTACAATGCTATTAACTCTAATGAATAAATATAATTAATGTACCGTATTATTCTAACCCTAAAGTGTACAGTATTGACGTATATTTAATTTTTACTTACGTTTTACTTACAATGCTATTAACTCTAATGAATAAATATAATTAATGTACCGTATTATTCTAACCCTAAAGTGTTCAGTATTGACGTATATTTAATTTTTACTTACGTTTTAAATACTTGACCTACTAAGTACTTTGTAATGCACAGCTCTAGAGATGTTATAGTAAATTACATGGTTAGAGCTTTCCTTTATAGCTTTGTTTCAGTGGCTAGAAATGTGTACTTACTGTGTATTTTCAAACACAGCCATATTGATCACAATTAAGTACAGTAGTTAATCTCCCTATTACAACATAGTTCGTTCATTCTATATAGTTTGTTCGTTGGTCCAGTATAACTGTGTGCGCACAATCCTCTTTCTTGCGTCCTAAGTCTAAGTCTGAAACTGACTGGAGACTCGGTCATCATGTATGATTTCTACTTTTCCAGCTCTGTTGTTCAATTTGAATTGAATTAGTTCAAATCATAATGAACAGACTAGTTCACTTCTTCACTAAGCTTCCTCGTTCATTTGACAGACGTTTGTGAACTATACATCGCTAACATACAGTAGGCATGTAACTCCTGTAATAGCGCACGGCGGACTATTGAGATATTTAAACTGTCATTTATAGTATAAAATATGTATTTTTTTCTAGAATTGAATCTGTATTATTCATCGTCCAGATTTTTGACGTCAAATTATTGACACTTTACTGTATTTTGTATTGATATCTTTTATTACTTTGATTTTATTGATATCTTTTATTACCAAATTATTCCCAATAGCTTCCTTTCAGAATCTTCTTGTGTTTTGTTTCGTAACCCTTTAAGCTCTAGGCCTCTTGTTCGCAATGCATTAGCGTGTTCCCAATATGCTAGCATTGTGATCGCAATGCATTAGTGTTCCCCAATATGCTAGCATTGTGATCACAACACAAAATCAAGTGTTTACTAAAATTGTAATTGCGATGTTATTAAGACATCAATTCATACATTTTTACTATTGCTTAGTGTGGGCATACTGCTTGATAAATATAAATACCACTTTAAATAATTTATCTCTAAAAATTTGTCACGTCATTTGAGCAACTTCACAAATCATTTGATGAACTGCTGATGTAAATCAGATGGTGAATAAGCATAGTTTAATGTTAATTTTGCTATTGTAGATGAGTATTTCTTATGTTGTTGTGTATTTATATTATTATTAGCTCACTGCGCGAAATCTGCATATTTACACATGTTGATATTTATAAATCCAGAATAAAGTAAATACACTGCAGTGAGCTCTATGGTTCAAAGTCAAAGCTGTTTTTAGGTTGTTATTTGATTATAAAACATATAGACTGGTTACTAAGCAACGACTATAAGCAATGTGATGTTTTTACTCATCAATCCCGTCTGCTTTTGAGGATACCGCTAGTGCTTGAAGCACAAATGTACGAAACGTCAAGACAGATGACGTGCTGCTCAGAGCTCAGTCGCTAGTTCTTTGTTGTGAGTCCCATACATAGTACTAACCTCGTTTGAGTAAACAACTTGGCAGTCAGTTCCAGCAACATGTCAGGCCATTGAACCAGAAAATCTGATGGGACATCATCAATTTAACATTTATAAATGATCTCGATGTTTGGAAAGCCAAACTGTAAGTATATAGGATGGTGTTACTAAGATTATAATTTTTATTATTAAATGCAGACTAGTATCTCAAAACAGGTTTTCTTGAAAACTTCCATTTTCAGGTTACTGTTTAAATGTGGGAGGTATCCAAACTAAGTAGCGTTGCTGAGACACTAAATGACAAAAGTCCAAATATTCATTGTTTTTTGACATTGGTAGCAAAGTTTTTTATTTATTTTTTTACAGGTTCCTGGGCAAATGAGGATATGTCTGCCCGGATTTCCTGGAGCTCCATCAGCTATAAAGATCTCTAAGTCGTCAGATGGTGCACACTTATCATGGGAGCCTCCTGCCAACAGTGCTGGAAAGATTATTGAATACTCTGTTTGTTTGGCTGTAAGACAAACTCAACCGCAGGTATGACAAAAAAAATAATCATTCATGGCAAAGAAGTTAACCTTACTTAGTCAGTAATCCTTCCACATTTCACCATTATTTATTTATTTACATCTTTTTAGATTACATTTCTTGGTAAATTTATCTTTATAGTTAGGAATATTGTTTTTATTTGTGTGTTACTGTTACTATGTAGTCATATTACAATAGATACTTGAAATAATATAGAATAAAATGAATTTATTTTCATGAAAAGTATACAGTTAAAAGAGAAAAAGTATAAAGGATATAATAATAATAACATGGCAATTAAATCCCATATGGTCTATTGGGCTAATGTATGTGTGTGGAAACTGACCAAACATAATAGCCTAAGTGAAAGGTTTCACAGTAAAGTCCTGCAAACTTGGTACCCAGTAATCTGAATGTCTTGGCTAGCCCCTGAAAATAATGAATTCCTTTAAACTGAAAGAATTGTTGCAATAGTCTTGCGGAATCCTATGCAGGTGTTGTTTAAAACTACACAACTGGGATTCCCTGAGTCAATGTTGCAGTCAATACACTCAGCGGTCCCACCCTTGACTCACCCCTCTCCATCCTACCACTCGTACCAATTTTCTGTTGTATATTAGAATATCAAAGCGAGAACAAAATTATCCATTTGTTTTATATTAGAACTGCTGACTATATGTGTTACAAACAACTACTTTCAATATGAAGACAATTTTTATAGCCAAATTTCAGGTTTACATTATGGGCGGAGTATTAAGTTTAATACTTAGTAACATTTTTTGGATAGTTTTGAAAAAATTGCATTTACTAACTGGAATCCCAAACCAAAAATCTGGTTGAGATATGATGTGATGACATTTTTTGCATATGGGAGATCAAACTAATATTCAAAACAAATTTTTAGATCATATAAATAACTTGACCAACTATAAAATTTACATTATAAAATGAAAATAATGGACAAATTCCTTTTCTAGAAGTGTTAGTTATCAAATCAACAGAAAATAAACTTATTACATCACTATACCATAAAAAAAGTTAATTGACAATACATGAATTATTTTTCAATCATCCTCAACATGTGAAGATTGGAATGATTCAAAGTTTATTTAAGAAAATGGATAGTTTAGTAACAAACAACAAAGACAAATTAAAGGCAGAACAAGATACTACAAATTTATTAATAAATAATAACTAACCTACAAAAATAATTGAAAAGGCAAAATAAAAAATATAATCCAACCTAGAAGACATAATGAAAATACCAAGTCTCTAACCAAAATTACAATTCCATATATAAAAGGCTTCAGAAATAATTTAAAAAACCAACTCAAAATTCAATATCCGTACTTCTTTTAGTTCAACAAATAACCTTTATAGTTATTTAACAAAATTAAAACCTGAGAACAAAATTCAAGAATCTAAAAATATAATTTACAAAATTGATTGTGAATGCAATAAAACTTACATTGGCCAAACCTCTAGACCAATGTACGTAGTACAAGAGTAAAAGAACACATATATAATTACAAAACACAAAATAAATAAAAATCATGACATCAAATTTGACTACAATATTTATAAGATAACCAGACGTTTCGCCCATACTGTGATGTGGCATCCTCAATGGTTTCTCAGAGACCACATCACAGTATGAACGAAGCGTCTGGTTATCTTGTAAATATTGTACATAGTACCTTGACGCGGTTGTCACCGGGAAATGTAGATTCTAGTTATGACACCGGCCGCTTAAGCTAAAGTTCTAAAATTTGACTCGTCAAGTATCATATTTAAAGAATCGTCATGAACCAAAAGGAATCAAATTGAAAGTGCCTGCATGTCCGTTATAAAAGAACAATGTATATCACAACCATCTATAGATTTTAGTAATATATACTTACCTTTAGTTAAAGAAGAAATCGAGCATAAAATAATTAATTGTAAATCATATTTTCCAGTTTAATATTTCATTTAAAATTACTTTTACTAATCCATTTAAGTTTTAAGTTCTTTAAAAATATATTTTATCATATCTTAATTTATATTGTTTTAAACATATGTTTTTTTCTGTTTACATTTAAACTGATGATGCCTTAACCGGCTAAAGCGCTTTTTTAATAAAATTTATTGAATAATTAAAAAATGTGTTCTTTTCTAAAACACTCGTACCAACCTGATAATTGTTAATCTAATCAGTATGTTGATTCCATCTTCACTACTCTGCGATATTTTAAATGTTAGTCATCCCTATATACTCCAGAATTATTATATGTTCTGTCTTCACTCTAAATATTTAAATATAAAATATTTGCCAAAATATTACAATCCTCAGAAGCTACTGAAAATCTAATTTCTTAAATCTATTAGTAACTTATTGCTGTTAAATGTCCAATTTATTGGAGGGATACATATTTCTATTGTCGTTTTTTTATGACTTATTATCTTGCCAGTACAAGCAATTTCTGGCCAGGGGATTACAAACCTTATTTTATAGTGTTATGAGTCCTAATTTATATTGCAGCAGTCATTTAAAAAAACAGATTGTTTATAAATAGATGTTGTAAATGTTTTATATATACTAAAGAATAAAATTCGTTGGCTTCATAATATTTCATCTGGCGTACTTTTATTATTTGTCATTGTTGTGTTGGTATATCTTTATTGATTTTTGATAGTATATTTGACAATCATAAGAAAATCTTAAGGAATCAACAGCCAGTAGTTTTATTGATGGTGTTTAAATCAGTTAAAAATACATACGAGTGTGTGCATACAGTCTCACATATACAAGTTACGTCCAAAATATAGTTTATTAAAGAAAAGAACATTTAAATTTATTACAAAATTACGGAAAAGGCTATAACAACCCTTTTGTGGGGTGCATTAGTTACCAGTTTCGGTCAAGATGCAAACTTGTCATCTGGTGGGACTCAGTTCCAAATCAGTTGTTTTACGCTGTTTTTGTTTACAACTATTAGTTTTGGTTGTATGAGTTGTGTTTATATTTGGTATACTTTTATAACATTTCAACTATGAAAATTACTTTTAAAATGTTTTTCATAAATTACATTTATGATTATAACAATAATGCCATTTTTATGGTAATGGTAAAATTTCCTAAAAATCTGGTGTTGGCTGGTTTCAGGGAGAAAGTAAAAACCCAACATTAGCGTTTGTGCGTGTATATTGCGGGCCCCAAAACACAGCAGTTGTGCCCAATGCCTCTCTTGCTGCAGCTCATATTGATGTCACCACAAAACCTGCCATTATCTTCAGGATAGCAGCTCGCAATGAGAAGGGATATGGACCTGCTACTCAAGTTAGGTGGCTACAAGGTAACATCATCATCAGTATTTTTGTCTGCTGACATCGCCCTCAATTAATATTTTTTCCATGACTGTCTGTTCTGTTCCACATCCTTTGTGTTAGTCCTCTTCCATTCTTGACATCCATCAGTTGTTGACATCTTCCCCTCACACTCTTCCTTATTCCCTTTACTATTCCAATGACACCTATTCTAACTAAGCAGACCTAATTCTGTGTCTGTACCATTTTCTTTTTTTCTTTATATCTAATCATTTGTCTCTCCTCTCCTACCATTCTCAATTTTTCACCCTATATGCCCGTCTTATACCTTCCATCCTTCTCTTAGGCATGTTTTTAGTTTTATTATACATTCTTTGCTTTGTTTTTATGTTTTGTGCGGCATATAGCAAAATGCAACAGTCAATAAATAAAAACAAAAAATATTTATATGTACCGGTATAATGAATATATGAACAGATATTGTGAATTACTGAGTGCAATAGTATATCTCTCCATCCGATTTTGACCGTGTCTTAAAAAATTATGTAAATATATCGGTTGCAAGATACTACTGCCAGTACACAAGGAGGAGCAAAAAGTTGCACATTGTGACTTTGCCTGTGCTTTAGATAAGTACTGAATGGTATTGAAAAGAAAATGTTTACAGGGGGAAATTCACCCACTTTGAACACTCCAGGTAAATGTTCAGTGTCACTCGTTCTTTCTTTAGAGTCCTATGGTCATTATAGGCTTTGTACTGAAATTTAGGCCCCACAGATAGAATGTCATAACTTAAGGGTGTTTCTTCAATGTTATTAAAATTACTGTCTGCTAATACATATAACAGTTTAGTTGTAGGACTAGATCTACAACAACATATTACAAAACAGAGATAGAACATAAGATATATGTTCAACAATCAATTTCGTAATCTGTGCAAAAATCATCAGTTCCTCTTGGAATGGAAAAAGTTTAATATATCTGATTTAATACTAATCATGATGTTTATATTAGTGAGGATTTTGATTAATTGGTCTTTTACCATTGTTTCCTCTTTATGATGAAAATTTTGAATCAATTTTTAGCTTTAAAAAAATTCAACTCGCGTTATGATGTTTTTTAGATGTTATTGTGACTTCAGGCGCAATGAAAGTTGGGGTGAAGAGAGAAGCTCTGCCTACAGTGAACACTCCTAGTGCCAAGAAGTTCAAACAAGATGAGATGCAATGACACATTTAAGCTGTCAAAACTAGTATTGAAACTATGGCTCTTGTGTGAACACTAAAGTGCGACTCGGCCTCTACCTGTTGAGATTGTTCTCAACATTTGAAATGTATAGTTTAGATTACTAAAGTTATTTATTGTATTCGAGTGAATATCAATAATCCCTTTTTGTGTACTTGGACGTACCTGTTTTACCATTTTTAACTATTGATTTGTCAAATAGATCACTCAGATATTTTGACTCAATCAAGCCAGAGATTAATAGCATATTTAGGGATGCGATTGTTGTTCAGAATTACTTAATTATTGTTGCTTAGTATCTCATTTTTTGTATAATTACTTATGATAGTATAGTTTCTTGAATCAGTCTGAGTAAAAATTTTACCAAAGTCTTTTGTAAGAGAGTTGTGGTTGCTTTAAACTTCTTTAACCTATGTGAGTACTGATAATGTTGTAATAAAGCTAATAAGCAAGCTGTGAGGTGCTATACAATAATAAAATGCTAAATTTTTTACCTCGAGGCTGCGCAATTGTTTTCATATGCTTTTTTAATATCTAATCTCTATAATCTAATATTATTTGGGCTTTAGTTTTGGATCTTTTATTTATTTACAACATGTGTCCTTAACTGTGTGAAGTCCAACTCCATGCCAAATATGTATTAAAATATTTTTACAGATAGTGAATTCAAGAGACCATTTGGCTCTTCAATCATGTATTGATTCTGGGTGAAGTGAGCCAAAGATAATCACGTCGGCCTCAGCAAAACAGTAGTAGTTCCTTTCACATGCCAATCTAAACTAATCTCTTATTATTCTTTTATGACATCAGCGGCTGTAGAATCATAAGAGAGCATGCTTTCGTGATCTTGGTGTTCTCATAGACTCCAAGTTGACTTCTCTGAATGTTTTAATTGTCTTGTTGTGTGGATTGCCAGGTATGCGGACAGAAATCTGGGAACTAATCATTTCCATCAAGAAAAGAATAGGTGTCAAATTAATAAAATATCATAAGTCAGGGCATAAGATTAATAAAAAAAAAAAAATATGTAGAGATAGTGAAACGTTGAAAAGGTAAAAAATACAGTTTTCAATATTTTATTTTAAAAGAAAGTGTTGGTTGTTTTCCTAAACTCCTTAAGGGTATAAGTAGATCTTTTTTCAAGCTCTTTGTGCAGTCTTGTTTTAAATTTCATTTAGTCACAGTTTTTTAAGTAGTGAGCAATCATTTTGAACAGCTGTGCTCTAGTGTAATTAGGCTTCTTGGAGAGAAACACTGTTCTATGCACTAGTAAAGAGAAGTCATTGTCACATTGTGTGTGATGGTCATGGAGAGTCCTCATCTCAGCAAGTTTTCTTGTGAGGTGAAGAATTCTACTTCGTATATCATACGAAAGTAAATGATATACTTTCGTCTATATCCATGATTTAGATAGGCACCACTGTGAGAATTCCAAGGGTCCTAGAGGCTCATCTTCAGTTACCCAGAGGTTGAAGCGGCCATTACTTGCACAACATGCTTTTAAGAATCGTTCAAGATTGTCTATTGTAGAACTTCCATACAATAAGGAATAGGTGATTTGCAATTTTCATTGTTGCTGGTGTGCTCACACTCTTATTCTTCTCAAAGCAAAAACTGCAGAAATGAGTAAAACATAACTCATCAGTCAGATATTTCAAGGAAAATAGTCATCTAAATTAGTCACACCTGCATGTTTGATTTGTATACGAGGAGGTTCATGCTTCATAGTTAGTGCATGCTTCAGTCTTCTCACTCCCAAGATCTTTGTCCTGGAAAGTTAAAAACAAGATCATTTTTATCACAATAATGCTTTGCCAAGCATAGTGCACAAATATGTTGGTGTCCAGACACTTAGAAGTGCCATGATGTCTTTAGCCAGAAATCTTCAGTTTCTAAAGTTAAACTAAAGAAATTTTACAAAAAAAGAATAAAGCATATTTATGTGGAATCAATTAAAGAAAACTCTTGTTTAATATGAATAAAAGTTTAAATTTAGAGAATAGCAAATTAAACATGTATCATTTCAAAATACATTTATGCAAGGTAAAACTGCAAATATATTGGTTGCTGATATATAAACAATAATGAAGAATTCTCAAATAATACCAGACTAATAGAGGATTTTATTAATTTTTTAAACCAATATTTTTCCAGATTTACAAATTTGTTGAGTTTTGAAGATTTTATTAAATTCAGGCCAAATAATAAAACTTTGTATTTTTATAATTTTTTGCAATTAAAATGTTGCTTTCATGTTTGTTTTTTTTTTCACTTCGGGTGAGATTCTACAAAACAGATTCTCATTCTTATTATTTTTAGAATATAACAATAATTAATGTAGTTATAAAATTTCTGAAAATCAATACTAAAATTTATTTTCACGTACAGTATATACATTTTGCCTGAAACAAAAAATGCTAGTTCAGTTTCTAGCTCACTTGCATGTTAATTAATGAAGAACCATAACATTACCTAAATAATTGCTGTCAGTCCTGTCTATAAGTGTAAATACTGTACTGTATGTGCCGAGGTTGCCACCAGGCCATTTGATAAATATTGCACAACAAAGCCACAGCTCACTTCAGAAGATTTATTTCATAGTGTTTAAGTGTCAAGATACATTTGTTTCCTTGAATGTTGTAATGCAAAATATAGTTTAAAGTTTTTATTGTGAACTTTTCTTGTAAGAAATATAAATTTTTAAAATAATGCATTATGAACCCTTTCCCCTACAAACTACTTGGGATTTCTTCTATCTCAATCGTCTGGTCATTTATGCATATCTTTTAAAAATATAAATGATGCTGTATTAATAATTTCTACAGTGTTAAAAGTGTATGTTGACCTATGCCAAATTATTTTTAATCGTTTATTCCAATTGTTAAGTAGATTCATTCCATATCACTAATTAAGTTATTAATATAATTTACATATGGTTCAAATCAGATCATATTGCCAAAGTACAATCAATCTTGTTTTGGTGAATTGGTTTTTCTTTGTTTAATTCTTTCAGAATTAGCTCTCTTTCTCTTATTATATACCAAATTGATCTAGTTATTTTTCCTTGACACACTCTGACCATCTTTCCAAAAAAATCTTTTCCTGGATGTGTTCCTGTTTGAAAAGTCAGTTGTTACTCATAATTCAACAATTTGCTTAGTTAACCTTGTGGCTTCCATTCTCTTTATATGCCCACAAATGTTTTTCTTCTCATGTCAGTGGATACTTCTATTTCCTTATTAATTTTAAGTTTGTAAATTTGAAAGTCATTGCTTAATGGCCCTAATACTTTCCTAATAATATTTCTTTCTCTTTATTTAACTTTTTCAACGTCAACCTTTCTGTTTAAAACTAAAGTATCAGCCCAAAAGAGACATTCTGGATTAGTTACTGTGCTATTGTTTCTGAGTTTTGCATATTTAGAGAGTGATTTTTTTCATTTCTTTGGGTCAGTCTAAAGGTAATTGTCATATTTTGACGAGCTTTATTTTTAATATTTTAAAGGCCCAATTCTTGTCTAATCACACCGAGATATTTGAGTCGAGGAACCCTTTTTATTTTCCTGTATTTTGTGTTTAAGAATTTAGCAGCAAAATTAAGACTAAATTCATATATTCTGTTTTTTTTTTTTTTGTTTTTTTTTACAAGTTAGATCAAGGTAAAAGACCATTTCCTAATCTTGATCTAATTTTTATTTCGAATGGTTCAGAAATTTTCCCCATAAGTTTTACTTTTGATTTATTGTCAGTAGGTATTTCCTTTATCAAAGCTATATTTTTCAGAACTTTTTTTGTGGAATGACTTAAGAAGCTAAATGCTTTTTAAATCATTAATTCATCTTAAACGGATCTAGAAAACCTGTCATGTCTGGCCCAGTGTGGTGGTGGGGTAGACCGTATATGGGATTTTCTTTGTGAGCATTGTATTTTATGAATAGAAAATGCGTTGTGGGAATTGCGGCTGTATTTTGAAGAAACTATGTAACAATAAGTACATGAAATACTTATCTGGACATTTCTTTTGTTAAATAATACATATATTTGTCGTATAATGTAGAAAATGTGCACGAAGGAAATGTAAATTCCTTTATACTCTGTCACCACAGATTATTAGAGATTCCAAATATCACAGAACCGGATTTGACAGGTTTTACTATATATATATATATGAGTGTAAGGAATATCAGAATATTAATAAACATGCAATATTATCAAATTTTGGCATTTTTAGTTTATCCCAAAAAGTAAACATAAAATCAGTATAAAAATAAAATATTAAATCTGAATAAATTATTGTTTATATGTTAATTATGCTAATTAAACAACAGACATTGAATCAGGAAAATTTTAGTCGGATCTTGAAGAGATTTGATCCACTTGTTAACAAGACGTGCTTTGTGTATTTATAATCTGTAGTAGGTTAAATATTAATTTGATAAAAATAGTATTTTGCTTGAAGTTAAGCTGACAATGCAATCTTACATAGATTTAGTTATGATGAGATTTTTTGGAAGTGCGTTTAAAAAGGGGAAAGGGTTATTACTTGATATATAGTGAGTCATATTTATTTTGATATATCATAGATCATTATTGCTTGTGAGTCAAAGAATCAGTTTGTAGTTATAAGAAATATAACATTGAAATGTAAATTGGAGAGTATTTTAGTTATTTGTAAATAATAAAAAGGTGATGTTTTGACAGCATTAATTACTTGTTTTTTTATGGTTTTTATCATTTCATTTTTCCCAGTTCGAACTTAATTGTTAAACACTATCTAATTAATTCATTAGTTGATTTTCTGCATTCTAATAACTAGTGTCTTCATTAAAATAACATATCTCATAATAAACCTCAGTTGATTTGTTTAGGTTTCTTAGTCAGTAAACTGTATGTTGTTATTTGTTTTACCTATAATTTTGTTAGTCCTATAAATATTTATGGTATGTGTGTGGTATGTGTTCGGATGTGTGCAAGATTGTCCAGGGCGACTCGTGCGAAATTGTACTAGCACGAGATGTATATTGTTAATAATCATGTAAATATAAATAGACAATTATAAAATAAATAGTTACGATACACAAACCCTTTTTCATATTTTGTATTATAAGCTAAATTGACTGGCTTCAATAAGAGGAATTTTGATTTGATCATGTAGTAGAAAAATTATTGTTCTTTGGTTTAATAAGTAGTGGATTGAATATGCTATAAAAGTGCTAGAACTGTGTAAATGTTCATTCTACATAATTTGTAACAAACCACAAGATATTCTAACACAAATGAATAGTAGCGAGAAATTGTGTAAGCAAGTGTGGCCTGAGCTACCTACTGTCACTATGTACTACTCATTTTAATTTAAGTAAATTCTAACTTTATAAAAATGTTTATTAGTTATTGGCAATAGCTTTTTTCATTGTTATTACAAAGTTGTCAGTGAAATTTTCTGTAGTTGTTTTTTTTTTTAATTATTATTATTCTCATTTTAATGTGTTTTTTATTTCTAGAATGCCTCTACTGTAGTCCTAAAAAGATTCAGTTGTTGCTTTTAAAACTTAAAAGTAAATAAAAAACTAAAAATAATGTAAATAGGGGAGTCAAACATACAAAATTTTCTAAATTCAGAATTAAGGAAAAATTCAATTGTTTGCCAAAATAATTTAACTTACTGAAGTTAATAACTATTATTTTTTCTTCTGATATACTGACTGCTTGTCTAGTAAGTAACAGCTTTAATCCTTTTGGAAGGTATTAGGATGTTCTGTTCCTTGTTATCTTAAAAAATATGTATTACAGTGACAAGTATCATCGTAAGACTATTTGAATGGACTCAATTCTGTTTACCATCCCTAGCCCTTTTAGTGCCGCACGACACGCTCCGTGTCGATGCATTTCTGTGCTAAAAATGCAGTCGACACGGAGCGTGTCGATCCGTATTTAATTTATTATAGTACTATCTTACTGTATTAACTGGCTAGTAACGATGCAGACAGCTTCTAAAGGCGTCGAAGTACTTGTTTCGATCGATGTTTCGACGTACTCTTCGACATATCGATGTTTCATTTGTTTACAAAGTTGCGCTAGTTGTTTCGTTGTTTGTTTACATTGTGCCAAGCGGTGTTTGCGTGTGTTTTCAAATAAAATTTTTATTCATTTTTATTGTAAAATGGATAGAAATAAAGTAAACTGTGATGATTAGTGTAAAAAAAAATTATAAATTCAATGCTTCAGTAAGGAGACCTGATTTTTCACTCTGAATTGAACAATCAATAAGGTATGAAATGATTTATTTTCTATATTATTCTTTATGATTACTATGGTTACAACATATTTTAGGTATAGAATAAGCTCCTAATATAGTAATTTACTTCTTATAACTTTGTTTTTTTTATAAGAATACAGAGAATAAATTTTTTCCATAACTTATATGTTTTTGCCGTAAATTATCGTATTATAAAATATTTTTATTTTGCAAAATATTGGGAATTGTTTGCATGAAAGTAATATTTGTTATGCTGGTTTTGTTCAGTTTTAGATGCACTATAAGACAGTATTACTGGAAAAAATTAAAAAAAATACTGAAATATACTTTTATGGACTCAAAGTCAAATTTTTATTTTTATCTTTTTTACATGCTTTTTAGTTTATAAATAAATACTTGGAAGACAATATTTTTAAATAATTTACAATCAAAAGGTGCAATAATAATCATAAAACAAAATAAAACTTATATCAAAGGTTTATGACCAAAAATAAATTTAATATGATTTTTGTTGTAAACCCTTACATTTTTGCTCAGAATTGCTTGGCACTTTTCACCATAGAGGCTGTTCAAGGTCACGGCACTAAAAGGGCTAGATGAGTTTTACATAATGTGGCCAGCATATATTATAATATGGAAGGAAAGTATATTTTGAAAGGTGGCAAAGTAAACCATTTTTAATATCACATGGAATGTAGAAAATGCTAGTGTTCAACAAGTACCATTTCATGATAATATAGGTTAACTGTTCGAGACCAGCTATGACCGGTGTAATAACATTACCATTGTTCATAAAATATGTTGTCTACAGCAATAATTCTGAGATAATGATTAACTAGTTCATACACATATTGACTCCTAAATTAAATAATAGAAATGTTGCTCTGCTTACTTCTTCAATTTCTTCATTTTTGTTGTATTATTTAGAGTAATTCGCAACATTAACCATTCAAAAATATGCAAGTCCTTAAAATGCATTTGAACACTATAAATACCTTTTTATTTGATTATTAACAATTGAAACTTTATTATTTTGTTCATTATTTCTCATACAAATTTGCTAGGTTGGTTGAAGTGAGCTTAATTTCATTTATAAATGCACCTATCAGGTTTGTTCCAAGTTATTCTACGAGCCAGTTTTATAGAATTAATGAGTGTTATTTCCTGAATCTGGTTAAATAGTCCTGTCATCATGAAACAAAATTAATTAAATTTTGATTGGATGTTAAGTGTGGATAACATTGATATTTGTTTGGTAATTTTGGTTACCCTAGCTGATTTGGAGAAGTCACATTCTCGATAAGATATTCTCTCATCTTTCCTTTACTTGAAATTTGTTTGTGGTAAATGACTGTATTGAGAATTGAAGAGAATTGAACTCAAACTAATGACTGATAAATAAAATTGCCAGATAACATTTTATTAAAACCAGCACATTGTCACAAAAAAAAATAAAAACATCACAAATACTACCTTACACTTGTAATTACCTTACACCTAGTAACTGCCCAATCCAAAGTTTTATTCAATGTTATTTGAAAAGAAATTTTTGAGTTAGAATTTATATGAAAATCAAGAAACTAATTAAAATATGAAAATGCCTAGAAAATTTTGATGAATATCAATTGGTTTAGTGTTCTGAGGGCTTCTTTGTAATTACAACAATATATATAAATAATTCCCATTTTCTTAATTACAACTAGTTTTTCTTTATATATGAAGCGTGTTTTTAAAATAAGTATTGTTTTGGAATCCCGCCGTTGTAGTACTGCGTTTGTACCACTAACTTTAGGCAACCCATAGCCACCGTTATGGATCCATTCAATTGCATTTAAGGTTGCTTACGAGTGTTTAAAATGCAGTCGACGGTGAAGTATGCGTTGTGTAGGTTTTTTTAATACTAAGGGCATGAAAGCAGATGACATTCATTGTGAGATCTGTCACAGTGACAACTTGGTTTAAAAAATCGTCACCATTACGATTCTTAACGCTCTAGGAATATGAGAGAACTAGCTAAACATTTGTTTTTGTGATTCTCCGTCAGAATTTCGAGAACAAGCGTAAGCATAACTCTCGGTACTTCAAATGTCTTGTCACATTATCATAAATCACACTTTTTAAATCTTGAGGACACTCATTACATAACTATGCAGTTGTAAAGTGTTTGTTTTCTCTGACTTTTTCAAACATTTTTGCATCAAGTCATCAGTAATGAGTTGTCAACTTTGTTCCTCATCATACATATTTGTAGGGTCATCTTTAAAAGACCTCACGATGAAAGTCAGCTGCTTACACGCATTTAGCGTTGAGAAAATTCGTCACACACATACTTTACAGTCAGCGCATACATTTTAAATACTCACAAGCAACCTCAAATACAGTGGAATGGATCTTTAATGGCGGCTAAGGCTTACCAACATATAGAGGTAGACAGCGTGCATGCGCTGACTGTAGCGCTGCAGTGGCAGGATTCCAAAACGGTTCTTACTTTAAAATCGTGCCTCGTAATTTTAGCTTCTATTCCAATTGAAGACATTAAGCGCCTTTAGTCAGTATATTGGCAAGATTTCAGTTGAATTTATTAATTAGTGTAAAACGGTTGTATTTGCTTAGTTAATTTTTGTAAGCAGCACTTCCTCTCACCAGCAGATAGACCTGACTACAGTTGGCATGGACTCTGAGTAAACACACAACTTACTATTTCACTCCATTGCATTTCTTTACAGAATTGTAAATAAATAACTTGAGTATTGTGTGGGAGGCTGTTCCCAAAAGGGGTTAAATTTTTGTACAATTCTTATTATTTGTGATGACTTTAAATCTGTAAGAACTATTTATAGTGATGAAGAATTGAATGTGGATTGAACAAATAAATGTAAAGGCTAAAAATGTGTTGGTTTTGAAGCCTTGTATAAAATCCCCAAATGTTGTGTTTTATCAGTTATTTAGGTGATAATATGAAGTAAAAATTACATTTTTTACTTTCAATTCCAGTGCTGTTAACCTCAAACTAATGCTGGATATTGCCCAATTTGAATTACTGCACCATTTCTTTAGAAATTTCCCGAAAGACCCACTAGTTTGATAAGCCGATTTATATCCTTGACAGATTGATCCAACCGAGGGCTGAACACACACATCCAGGGTGTGAGTAAAGGTGCAGAGAAAAAGACAGTTGCTTCATCTGGGCCAGATTTACCTTCATTACGACCTAAATATTGTACACTGGCTCCTACCAATTTCGATCTAATTTTTAATTAGCCCCATTTTAATTTCAGTTTAGTGGCTTTAAATTAGTATTATATTTAAACATCAAACAAATACAAAGAATAATAGATAGAATCACAACTAATTCAAATAAAACTATTTGGACTAAAAGAAAAATTCTGGACGATATATGGAAACTGAACAAGCAATATCGCTTCAATGATCTCCCGAAACGTTTGGAATTTTGTTCAAGTTTCAGGTCGATTGGCATTGAATTGTATAATTTTACCCCATTATACTGATGGTGGTTTTTAAAAAATGAAAAAACCACTCGTATTGTGATTAGGTATTGTACAATCATTACTTCAACGGAAATTATAACGTGATTGAAGTGATGTTCAATGGCATATTTTTCTTAAAAATAAAAGAGTATATAGAATATAAATTGAGGGGAAGGACAAAATTTTATTTTCTATAAATGATGGATTGCATGAATGATGGAAGGGCTTTTTGGAAAATTGTTCTGATTGCTCTCTTTTGCATTTTAAATATATAGTTAGTACGGGTGGTCACATTAACCCAAATTTCCATGTCATAAGTGAGAAATGGGTATATTAGTCCATAGTAAGCTGTTAAAAGAACTGTAGTGTCTGCAAATTTAGCAAGATTTCTCAAAACGAACAATCTAGGAGAGTCTATGAACTACCTCATTAATGTGAGTGTGAAACTAGATTTTGATAAAGTTTTTGATAAACTTGACACTTAAAACTCAGATCAATTTCATTATTACCAACCAAAAACCTGATACCATCCCTTTTGGCAGTGTTTCTTATCTGAAAATGAACAATTTGAGTTTTGTTGTGATTTAAAAGTAGGCGGTTCTGATGAAACCACTGGAGCAGTGCTGATGATTCTGTAAAAGTCTTTATTTCAAGGTCTTCAATTTTAAGTGTTAAAAAAACTTTTTTAACTGACTTTTCAATTTTAGGTGTAGAAATGAGCAGGGATGTGTCATCAGTGAATAGACATACATTTGAATCTGAAGGAGCGCAGGGGAGGTCGTTGATATGTAAAAGAAATAACATTGGTCCAAGAATGGTACCCTGTGGAACTCCCCTAAAAATTATTGAGCTGGTTTAGTTAGCAAACTTTAAACAGCCAAATTCGTCAGTGAATTGAACTTTTTGTGATTGGGTTCGACCACAAAGAAAAGAATCAAGCTTCCAACACCTCTAATTCCAATATTATGTAATTTTTTAGTAAGATGCTGTGGTCAATCAGGTAAAAAGCCTTTGACAAGAATGGCGGTGGCTAGACACTACTCATGTCATTCTCATAGAACTCTCTAAGAGAGTAAAAAGCGTTGTTAACAAGTTAAGTCTTCATTCTTCTTATGAAGGATGGCAGATCCAGCTGGCTAACAGCTACAGGCAATTTATTGAACATTTTGTATGCCAGTATAGGGAAACAGTCTCTCTTCTTACTTAATCTATACTAAGGAACACTGATGTCAAGATGTTCCCTTCTGAGATGGTAGATATTATGATCAGTTCTTGTTGAGAGAAATGCTTTACTTTCCTTCACATGAATCAGGCTATGAAAAATGTAGAGGCTGTAAACAGTCAAAATATTCAGTCTTTTAAAGATAGGCCTACAACGCTCACGCCACCCAGGCAAAGAAATCATCCTGATTGCTTTTTTTCTGAAGCTTTTTCTGATTCTAGTTGGTTCATTTATTAAAGAGCTGAAACCATTACTTGCTAGGCACAACTTATACTTATCAGTTATAGTATCACTATCCAAAAGATTAATATTCATGTCACCGGCAACTATATTTTATTTTATTTTATTTTATTTCCCACGGTTTAACCAATTTTACAAGTACAATAACATACAAGATGGCAGTCTATGATTCATGTTACTTTCTATGATAATGAACTAAAACTAACAATCAAACACTTCAATAACAACAATTTAAAATAGTCTCGACAGTCCAATAGCATAATAAGTGGAGTGTGTAACCATCGTGTAACAATACAATAAATTCTACAAATAGTAACAGCAACAAAAATCTAATAAATAAATAACCCAAGTAGAATATACAAATATAACAGATACAATAATATAAATAACAATGAATAATAAATGTAGTAATAAATAACAATAGATAAGATAAATAAAATATAAAAAAGGTAACAATAATAATTATATATAAATACGTGAAGTTGGGGAGAAATGATTGTGAAATTTCAGAGTGCTATAGGTGTGCGAAAAGTGGGGAGACCATGCCCCCACGTACACAGGTGTAGCCCTTTAATGCAGCTACCTAAAGATGGAACAATCACTACACTGGTATTAAAAGTGAAATATGCAATGTGGGGAGACCATGCCCCCAACAACACAAGTGTGGCCCTTTAACGCAGCCACCAAAAACCCACTTCACAGAAACTAACTCCACCAGAAACCAATTCCATTCCACTTGCACAAAGAAGACTCTACTCTCCATTGTTGTTAGCCAGGGATAGGACCAGACGTCGAAAAGTTCCCAAGGAGTCAGAGAAGAAATCCACCACATTGCAGGCCTCGTTTCCAGCTCTCAGCATTCTGGGAATAGGACTATGAAGAAGGTAGTTAGTATTTCTGTACCTGATCTCAAAAAGGTAATGCGATCTAGTAACTGAGGGGACTCTAAAGTTAACCAGTTGTAGCAAATGAGGACAATCAATATCACCATTGATCAGCTTGTATAGAAATAACATATCAGCAACTTGTCGTCTAGAAATCAGAGGCATAAGACCTAGGTTGGTTTCAATGTCGGCAATAGGGACCTCTCTATAGGCATAGCCATTCTTCACACCCAGCATTCTTATAAATCGTCTCTGGATAGACTGAAGCTTATCTAATTGTCCCGACTGATATGGAGACCATACACAGGAAGCATATTCCAGAATCGGTCTCACCAATGACTTGTATAAGAAAGCCATTGTCTGAGAGCTGAGACCAAATTTACCCAGTCTAAAGACAAAGCCCATCATTCTTGATGCTCTCAAACAAATGCTATCAATGTGCGCCGTGAATTCCAGTGACGAATCCATCAGTACTCCGAGGTCTCTTACAAGATCGCACCCCTCAATGGGATCTCCATCCAAGTACAGGTCAACAACAATTGGAGATTTCATTCTACTAAAAGTAATATGTTTGGACTTTGTAGGATTGATTTTCATTTGGTTTAACACGCACCATTGAGAGAGTTGCTGGAGAGAGTCCTGCAGCAATCTAATATCCTCCACTGTTCTTATCTCCTGATAAAGCTTAACGTCGTCAGCAAACAATGAATAACTGACTCCCAGTTTACTACCAATGTCGTTGATGAATAGTACAAATAAGAATGGCCCCAAAAGAGACCCCTGAGGAACACCCGACGTGGCGATGAAGGAGGAAGATACATTAGACCCATATTTTACAGCCAAAGTCCGATTCTGTAAGTAGCTTTCAAACCACAGCCACAGATCACCGACAATCCCATAACCCTTCAATTTGGCAAGAAGATGGCTGTGACTAACCTTATCAAAGGCTTTAGCAAAATCTATGTATATAGCTTCCACCTGATTTCTTCTACCAAAGGCTTCCAATATAAAGTCTTGAACTGGAAGTAGATTAGAGATTGTAGATCTTCCCAAAGTAAAGCCATGCTGCTCGTCCACGACCACCCGCCTAAAACAAGGCTTGACAAAATCCAGTACCAGACTCTCAAATACTTTTCCCACTGCTGATTGGATGACGATGGGACGGTAATTCCTGATATTAGAAGGGTCTCCCGACTTAAAGATGGGGACAACATAGCTGTGTTTAAGGAATTTCGGAAAATTTCCACCAGATAAAGAAGCATTGAATATTTTGACAAGAATAGGCGCAAGCTGGCTGCTGCAATGCTTAAGAACTGCCGGGGTTATACCATCCGGCCCCGCTCCTTTAGATGAATCGAGAGACTCCAACTTCTTCTTAACTTCGTCAAGGGTGAAAGTACACTTAGAGATGCTTGTATTTGTCTTAAAGTCATAAGTGTGAGAACAGGCGATAGGTGGAGTATAAACTGACTTGAAATAGCTGGCAAAAAGCTCACAGATATTATCGGGCTCCGACTCGGTCAGATTGTCAAACTCCATGACTCCAGGTTTAGAGCTATCCTGCTTCAAACCATTGACAAAGGACCAAAACACCCTAATGTTAGAGGGTATAACGGTTTCCAAGTGCTCCACATAGCCAAGTCGACAGGCTCTTGTCACTCTCTTGCACTCTTCACGAACACTGCTGAAACGGTAGTACTCAACGTCACTTAAAGTTTCCTTGTATCTCCGATGGAGTGTCTTCTTAAGAATTACCAGCTGTTTGAGGTGGTTGCTGAACCAGCGAGGGAAGCAGGAAGGACCAATCCTTTTAAGAGGAGAATGCTTTACAATGACTTCACCCAGAGTAAGAATGACAGCCTCCAAACCACTCGAATCATTCCCCAAATCCAGTTGATGAGCCTCACGAGTTAATTCATTCTTTACACCATCTAAATTGCATCTTTTCAGATCCGGTATGTAGACAGCAGCACTCTTCATCATGGCTAGGGAACACTCCAAAGTGATAGAGATGGGTGGATGTATATCCTCAAAAGGTAATAAAGGATCAGTGGAAAGAGAGGCACTATGGTACTTTGGCGGTGAACTAAAAACTAGGTCCAACTGAACATCCCTACTGTTCATTACGTGGCTAATCTGATGTAACTCTAACAGTGATGATAATTCACGGAGGGTCCTCTCACTCGAAGTCAAACTCACAGGAACATCTTGGGTCCATTTGCAGTCAGGAAGATTGAAATCTCCAACAATGATAGTAGAGCCCAATTCACCGCACCTTGAAATAACATCCACAACAGCATCAGCAAAACAAGAATAACAGGAGGTGGGCTGTTGTGGGGGTATGTAGGTGGCACATAGCAGCAATCTTTTAGATCCAGCACCAATGGTTACAAATAAAGCTTCAAGATTATCATAAGGGTTGCAGACTTCTGTAGACAACAAGTTATTCCAGACTGCCACCAAAACACCACCACCAGAATTCTTATTACTAATTTCCAAAGGCCTATCCTTTCTATAAACAGTATAGTTGTGAAATCCCAACTCAGAGTTGCTAACAGAAGGGATCAGGTTGGTCTCAGTAAAGACAACCACATCATACATGCTAACAGAGGCAGTTTCAAACAGCAAATTTGTCTTAGTTCGAAGGCCATTGACATTTTGATATATTAAGGTGGTATTAGGTTGACCGTGGGAAATTATGCGTTTTTTGAAATAACAATTTTGGGTGTGCCATTGACATATTTAATAGTCAGATCAGATTCACCACCCCTGGTGCGCTCCTCAAGCTTCTTCCTCAAATGATCCAGATATTCCAACTCTCGCTTGGTTTTATCTCGTGCCAGCTTCACTGCAGCAAAAACAGGATCCAAATGATCAAGGAACTCTCGAGTGGCAATCTTAAGTATTTCAGGCACCCTTGCCTCTGATTCAAGAATGAGCTTTATAGGCCTACTTTTGTCCACAGTTTCCTTTCCAATCCGAAAAACTTTACTTTAGAGACATCAGTTCCTGGTAATGCAGCAGCAACTAGCTTGTGAATGTGAGCACTATCATCCTTCTTCTTGTCCTCTGCATTTCTTTCGATGCAGAGAAATGCATCGAAAGAAATGCAGAGGACAAACCTAGAGCTTTCGACCAAACCAAACACCATGACATACAATTTCTTGCGCTTTTAAAAGTTTGATTATTTTCCAAGTAAAATTGAAATTCATCTATAAAATCCAATTTTTTAAACTGGTGATACCTGTACAGTGCAAGAATATTAAATTTACAATTTATTGCTTCAAAATCAATTTGAATGACATCAGCAGTATTAAAGTTTTCAATAAAAACATCCATTATTGTTATTATTTTTAAATGACAATAAACAGCTACTCCTTTTCCCCTACAACCATCATTACAATTTGTTACTAATTTGTAACCATTTATCTGATAAAAACTAGCTTCATTGCTAGTTATCCATATTTCTGTTAGAACAATTAAGTCAGGAGTTCTTTTACATACAGGTTCTTATATTTTGATTTGCAACAATTAAACAATTTTTCTTACTACTTTAATTAATTAAATACATCTTTCAGATTTTACACGTTCATAAATTTTTATCTACATACATAACAGCTAAAAACATGATACAATATTTCAATAGGCTTACCATAGAGAATGAAAAATACAGCTGACATTAATAGCACTGCACTTTGAAAATACTTAAACTCCACATCCATTTATACTGTATATAACAAAAGAATTTTTAACATATATACCACAACCTTAAAAAATGTATATAATATAAAGGAAAACATATAGAGACTAGGCCTACCTTTTCTTTTTTTTTTTTTTTTATTAAATTTTCCACTTATCAAGATCAGCCCGGCAACCAATCACTATCACTGGAGCGTTTTCCTCCTTTCTAACAAAAATCTTTCCACCTCGCACCCAAACATATTTCAGGCCTCTTTCCCACTTTAAAGCTCGAGTCCGAGCATGTAGGATCCTCATTGTTGGACATAGTGATTCATTAATGTATATTGTGGTATCCGATGGCATGTTCAGGTGACGTGTCGAAAGATCCCTCTTTATACGCCGTTTTCTAAGTATTTCCTCTGCATCCAGTCTCCTCACAAATTTAACGATAATGCCGGGCGGTCCGTTATTGTGCTGTTTTTTACCAAGCCTGTGGCAGGCATCAATCATATTGTTTTCAATGTTAATATTAAGTGTGTCACCAACCTTTTTCACTACACTAAGCACATCTTCATTTGGTTCCACTGGAATTCCTTGAATTTCAATACTGTTTTTCCTTGAGTATTGCTCACAGTCAATTAGATGTCGCTCCAGATCTTCACACTTAGTTTTTAATAATACATTCTCAGCCTGTAGTCGTTCAAATTCCTCTCTGAAGGACTTAATTTCATCAGACTGACTTCGAAGCAAGGTTGTATTCTCAGTAAGCTTAACATCCATATTAGCGTAAGATGTATTAAACTCCATGATTGAGTTTTTTTTTTATCTTCTTTAATTTCTTTTAGCTCTCTCATAACATCTTCAAGAGAAAAATTAGCTGATTCAATCCTAGAATCAAATCTTAAATTTCTTTTCCTGTCAGTAGAACAAGGATTGCTTCTCCATACCAAACCCTCAGCAGACATACAATCTAAAATCTGCCTTACTCACCTTGAAACAATTAGTATGAAATTCCTTTTTACATTCCTCACATTTTAACTTAGTGTTTTGTTTTGGTGTAAAAGATTTTAAACAAACTCCACATTATTATACTGTTGGTTGAAGAAAATAGGCACAAAACAATAATTTTCACTATTTCAAAATATATTTCATCATTTAAGTAGCCTGAAAAAAAAACTCACTATATATTCCCAGCCACTGCACAAAATATTAATATTTATCCAAATACATTTACAAACATTCACTGCACTGATTTAATAGAACATAAATTACTATCACTTAAATTACACAACATGAATAACCACAACAGACATGAACAAGCAAAGCTTGTGACAGACAGGTTTACTGATAAAAACCATCCCAGACAAGAGCTGGCTCAACACTGAGAATCAAACTAATATCTCATACTATCGATTTTAATTTTTTTTTTAATTAATCTGAGGTAGAAAATTTAAAAACTAGTAAATAAAACAAGACAGGACAGACGTATATGTAAGCGGTGAAAGATAGAGTAATATTATTACCTGACCTAAGCCCGAAACACAATTTTATACAAGACTATATGTGTACTCTGATTGCCAACACTATAAGAAGTTACTTAAGTCACCACACGGCTGCGCCAAGTACACAGAGCTTACGCTTTTTTCCACCAGGTGCCACTGACTCTTTTATCAACAACTAATTTGCATAATTATTTGTATTAATTATTAAATATTATCCAAATTATTGATTTATATATCAAGTTTTATTCAGTAATACTCTACAAACTAGAATAAATTATTATAAATTGTAACTTGCTTTAATTGAGGTAAATATAATGATTACAAAAATAGAAAGCCGACATTAAAAATAACTGTGCATTTATATTAATTCTCAATTTAATTAATTCACATTTAATGTACGAAAGATGGTTTCAATCTAATGGTGATATTAAAGTAAATATCACTAAATAATTTATGCAGACCTCGACTGTAACTATTACCTTAGTTCAGTTAGAGGACTATAAACCACACACAGGATAAGTAAAGTATACACAAGAAGTTGCTGTAAATATATAGGAAGCACGCTGAAGATAATCGATAGTATTTTACTTACGAGTCCACCGAACTCCGTAATCCTGGAACTCCATGATTTGGTTTAGAATAAGATGATTTCTAGAACTGCGTAATTCTGCAACTCGGCAACGAGGGCCTTAAGTTCGAGTAGCAGAATCCAGTAATAATGTCCGGTGGCGCAACCCCGTGATGTTTGATTCTGCAACACCGTGTTTCCCCGCCCACTCCCCGCCGCATGCTCCTCCCAGCCCCTCCAAGCCCCTCCAGCAGGCTGGCCACTCTGCCGCGTGAAATTGTCCTACTCCTTTCCTCGCAGTCGTCCTACTACAAATATGCTTTTTGTCAATTTGATTTGTATTCAAACAACCTATATGTATGCCCTAATGTGTAGTAGCCTATATCAATTGTCGTACTTATATTATGTTCAAACAGATAATGATTATTAGATTACGATTGAAAACATATTATCGTAACATACCTCCGTATGTATTTCTCAAATAATTACATAGCATTAACTATCAACCACATTTCCTTCAAGGTGAACAAAATAAACTTTTTGTAAATCTGAATAAATTAAACAACCTATGTACGCCCTAATATGTGTGTGATATTTTTAGCCTCAGTGATAACGATACAGTACTTATATGTTGATGAACAAAATCACATCTCTCGTGTATGTTGATTATTATTGTATCATAGCGTCCCTCGGGTTTTGATTATAGTAAAATACCTATCATGTACGTGTGCGTATTATAGTTTATTAGCAATCATATTTGTAATTAAATATGGTAAGTAGAGTGTATGATGTAAATAGTAAATTTAAGTATCGCATCATACATAATATTGTTTATGTATGATGTATGAGTAGAGTGTATGATGTAAATAGTTAATTTAAGTATTGTTTCCGTACAAAAAACTCCTTCTTGTTCTATATGTGTGTTCTAATGTGACGTGTTGTTGTCACGCTCTAAATTATCAATAAATATTTATATTAAGAATATTAAGAAACAGATATTCTTCACTTGGCAAAAAAGGGCACTGCGAGCAATGTTGGGGCTGAAGCCTAGGGAGCACTGTAGGGAGCATTTTATCGCATCCGAAATTTTAACTGTTCCAAGTATCTTTATTTTTGAAATAGCTATGTATGCAACGACATATTTACCTGAATATATAAATACAACTCATATTTACAATAATAGGCATAAATATAACTTTTCTGAACAACACAGACTTAAATTATATGAACAAAAACCAGAGTATCTGGGCAGGAAAATGTACCAAAACCTGCCAAGTAATCTAAGATCTATATCAAATGTAAACAAATTCAAGAGCGAGTTAAAATGTTTTTTTTCTAAAAAAGTGCTTCTATTGCCTAAATGAATTCCTTGAGATAAATCCACACCCAACCTAGCCCAATCCCACCCCTTCGTTAAGGAAGAGGATTTGACGCTGCCAAAGCTCCATGGAGTCTACTGCAAAGAGGAAAAGTAAAAAGTAAATGTAGAATTTTCATCTTTGGTATTAAATGCTGAATAAATTACAGCAAACGTAAGTCTAGGTATAATTATTCTAACTGAGATTTTGATAGAAAAGAACTAGATCAATTTCTATAATATTCCAAACTATATTGTTTATGCTAAGTACAATGAGCCACACACAGCAGTGGGAGTCGCTGTATATGTAAAATAAACCATTGAAAATGTAGATTATTCTGAATTAGAATGCTATTCGGCAGATTTATTGTTCCTTTAAAATATCGGGTATACAATTGTCTTTACTGGCAATGTACAGATTGCAATTTTACCCAGCTGAAACATGTGTCATAGAATTAAGTGATTGCTTTAATATTTCATAGTACTAGTTTGAATAACACTAAACACTTCTTATGGATTGGAGATTTAAATATTAATATTGTAGATAATAATAGTTTTAATGCAGTAACAGATGATTGTATTTCTCTTATGTCAATGTTTGCCTTGGAAAGCATTTTAAATGATCCAACTAGAATAATCGAGCAGTCGAAAATATGTATCGATCATGAGTTTGTCAGACTGTCTACTACGAGTTTGGTATATGCCGAAGCAATGGTAAAAGTTAAAGACATTACTTTTTTTATTTTTTTTTAAAACAATTTTATTAACCGTTCAGCAAGTTACAAAATGCTATACAGGCTAAGGTAGAATTAAGTGACAGAAAATGTTAGAAAAAGATAATAACAGAGAACTATAAATATTGAGGTCAGCCATTCGGCACCTCAGGAACAGAGTTCAAAATGTTTGATATTAAACTTCCTTGATTAAATCATGTTTATGGTAGTTCAAAAATGTCTTGAGGTAGCCTTGGTTTTAGGCGGAGCGTCCTGATGTTGGTCGGATGTCCTATGTTGAAGTGTTGTACACCACTTACAGATGGAAGTTTCTTAAATAATTGTTGAGTCGAATTTTTAATGAACTGATGAACGGGAACAATTCCAAGTTCATGATGAATCTGGGTATTACGCACATACCAAGGGCACTTCAGTATGAGTCGTAAAACTTTGTTTTGAAATACCTGCAGTTTCTTTAATGTTCTTTCTGAGGCAGTACCCCAAACTTGACAGCCGTACAACAAAAGTGGTCGTAGAATAGTTTTGTAAATAAGAAGGCCGTTTTTTACAGACAGAGATGATTTCTTGTTTATTAATGGAAATAATTTTGACAGTCTTCCATAAGCAAGGTTAAGTTTCTTATTTATGTGGAATTTCCAATTTAGTTTACGATCGAAATAAACACCTAAATATTTTATTGCTTGATCGGTAGGGTTCCAGGGTATTTCTTCATTTAAAATTGTGATATTTTGAGGGTCTAAAGGCCGACGTAGAGTGAAAATCTTTGCCTCGCTTTTGGTCGGGTTGATAGCTATCCTCCATTTTGAAAACCAAGTAACTACGCATTCCAAAGACTCTTGTACTCTCATGGTTGCAGTTTCAATGTCATGATGGCTTTAGTAAATAAGAGTATCATCAGCAAATGTTGCAATTTTGGCATTATTTGACGTAGGCAAATCGGATGTGTATATGTTAAATAGAAGAGGAGATAAAATTGCACCTTGGGGTACTCCAGCATTAACAGGTCTTACCGTAGATAGAACACCACCAATTTTGACTGAAAATGTCCTATCTTTGAGGAAACTTCTTATAATGTTGAACATATAACAAGGGATCCCAGATTCTCTTAATTTAAACAATAAACCGTCGTGCCAAACACGATCAAACGCTTGAGCTATGTCTAAAAATACGGCAGTAGTGTGATTTTTGTTATCAAAGCCCTGAATAATGTCTTCTGATACTCTTAACAGCTGGTGATTAGTAGAATGATGAGAACGAAATCCAAATTGGTTGTGGTGGCATAAGGGAGGTAGTAATTACAAAAAGCTTTTAATTATTTTCCCAAATAATTTTGAAAGCGTGGGGAGAAGACTTATTGTACGGTAACTACTTACTTAAGAGTAAGACTTCCATGTTTGTGGATCCCAATGAATTGTGAATGTTTCAATAATGTCGGGAAACATGAAATGCTAAGGCAAGCATTGAAGAGGGATGCAAGGAATGCAAAGCCTCTACAAGGCAAGTTACACAGTACTATGTTAGGTATCCCATCATGACCAGGAGATTTTTTTGTTTTTAACGACTTCAAATGGTGAGAAATTTCAGATGGAGAAGTGTATTTCACTGGAAGTTCTACAGTATGCCATGCTGAAGAAATCACTGAGGTAACATGATCAGAAAATTCCATATCTTGGATGTCTTCGTTTGGGCGGAATGTTGATTGATAAAAATCAGCTAACACATTGGCTTTTTCTGAAAGACATTACTGATCGATCATTCTCTAGTCCAGGTTGACGTGTGTGTGGGCGGGCGGCGGGGGGAGTGGAACAGCTGATATGTCCGCTCCCCCTACTTCCCCCGCTGCCGCACTGATTACGCTAGGCTGGATCAGCTGCTATATGCGGCGCCTACCGGTCATCTGTCTACACTACAGTCAACCTGATGCGTCGTATAATGATCGTTCCTTTGAAATATTGAACGCTTGTGGAAAGAAAAGAAAAGTTGAAATAAAATAATGCAACAATGTAAATACAAAGTTAAAGCCTTGGATTAATGAATCTATTTGCTGCAAGATAAAGAAAAGGACACATATTATTTAAACTGACAAAAACAAAGTTTTTCACCCGGTATTTAATATAATTTCATTTCACCACAGATTTTCAATCAATTAGCAAATAATATAAAACTCTGGAACAAAAAGAATTGACCAAAGAAGTTAAGAAGGTGAAATCATTGGTTATTGGAATTGGAAGATGTAGAGTTTCTGTTTGCTATACAGCAGTAAGTTATATTTGATTTATTCCATGGAATATGGATTTTTAGCTGTATATAAATTGTAAATATAACGTTGATGAACAAAATATCATTTGTACATAGTCACGATTGAATGATGTAGTTTGCTAAAAATTGCAATAGTCACGCACAAGGCTAACATTGAAGACTTTTCTTATATTATGTTATTGTTACTTTGCCGTGATATGTCCTATTCTGAAAAACATAAGACATTGTATTTTATAAAGTATCGTTTAGACTAGGATGAATACTGTGCTTTTTGAACTGGGGGGATTGGCAGGTATTTGGAAGCTACATGAAAGATGCTCAGAAATGCAAGTGGAATTGGGTCAATGGATTCAATTTTAATTAATACTGTACCGTAATTTAATCCACATGGAACGGCTCAATTGATCGATTACTGATCACATCTACATTCAAGTTGTTATTATTATTATATTTTATTAATTTATGTCTTGTTTTTTTTTTTTTGTTCGAAGTGGGCTATAACTTTCTGTCAATTCCGGTATCACAGTACCTTATCAATATATTTTTGGTGCTATTGTTATTTTTTGGTAATTCGAAATGGACAATACAAGACAATAATTTTATTTTGATTTTGCCAACCCAGCTGACGGTCTTTCAGGCAACAGCTGAAAAGTGTATGAAATGACTATGTTTTTTTGTAAAAAAAAGTGTCAATAAAGCACGGTTTTCATTTCATTTCGGTCACGTATTTTCGAACATAATTGGCTGGATATTCCAATAGTATTTCATTCTCGGATTTAACCCTCTCTTAGACTGCAATGAATGGCACCCATTTCCAATATCACCGATTTCCCATAATGTATTGAAAAGACGTTAATATAGTATTGACAACACTTGATTGGTTCTCTGCCGCCTTTCCTAAATAAGTACATATAACTATTGTATATTTGTCTATGTACATTTTCTATATTATCATTTTGTAGTTATTTATTTTGCTTTTTTAGCGAATTTCCGCAGGAAGTGACTATATTATAAAGCGATACGTAAATGTTATATTACATTTAAAAGAATTGGAAAGGTGAAAAAATTTGTGTAACTATGGCTGGGCTTGAACCAGAGATATTTTACTCAATTTTCATACAATCGTAAGTTTAAAAGTTGCACTTTATCCAAAGATACGAATACGTTTTTTGTAGCTACTTGACCAAAATTGACCCTTTTGCCTAATTGTACTAGTCTACATCCTACTCAGATAATATCATAGAGTTAAGCAATACATTTAGGTCCACATTGCTGCATAAGATACATGTGTTTACTTAATATAATTGTTGGGGTAGGTGACAACGAGAAACTATAATATGAAGGCTAGTAGGTTATTTGTTTCTGCTAGGGTAGTTTGAGAGTTTAATACAGTTACATATTGCAAGGATATTTTGAGTGAACTATAATTGCCAGTGACACACTGCTTCTTGGAATAACAACAATTATTAAATGCCTTGACAATATGAACAAAATGGTATATCTCAATGTTTTTCGTAAACCCAATATTAACGGAGATGTACCACTTTGACATGTATCTCCCGTTACGCCCAAACGGCGGTAGTATGTGTGTTTATAACTACTTTCCGTTTTGCGAGGCCAGGCCAAATGGGTTTTCTCCTATACCTTTTTATTTTTAAAAATAATGTAATAAAACCTTTGTATATAACACTGGGGTCCGACAGACCCCAACGGACTTTACAAAGTTATTTCTCTCGGGTGTTAGATGATAAGGATATTTCACTTCTATGTAAATTAAGTTAATACTGGGATTAGTTTGCACTATTTCCGCCAACTGTCAGACTGCTACTGTAGACCAGGGTCGAAGCCTTCAAAAATGGTAAAAAGTGAAAAAAAATAGTAGTAGGATGAAACCTATTAGAAAAGGAGGGGAATATGATAAAAATGAAAGGAAAAATAAATTACGGGCGATCTAAGTTCGGGAAGTTAGAGGGGGGGGGGTTTAAGGGTAAAAAATTGTTTATCTTGATTTCCGGTAAAACTACAAGTCCTATGAAAAAAAGTTAAATGGCAAAGTTGTAGGTAATAAAAAGATCTACAACTGTTATATGAACAATTATTTTACATAACCTCAAAATTGATGTGAAAAATTCAAAAAACCAAGTTTTTGGTCTTTTATTTTTATTTTTTCAAATAAAAAATTTTTTCTACGAAATTTGGTGAAAACTTACCTTTTTATGTCCCAAATACACTGTAATTTATTTGATTTCAAATATTTATTTTTTCACCTTATTTTGACTTAATATCAAAAAAGCACCATAATTTTCAATCGAAAATTCTCGTGTCAAAATATTAGCTTTTTCTAAAAAGTCGGTGTGTTTTTTGTTCGGTGAAATCTCTACTTTGTGATGGTTAAAAAAAATATACATTACAATAGTAAATGTTCTCAGAAAATGCAAAAATCTAAATAAACTCTAATTCAAAAAAATTTTTTTATCATCATGTACAATTTTGAGCTATTTATTAAAATGTACACTTTAATTATTCAAAAAACGTAAAATTCCATACTACATTGATAACCGAAAAAATTGTAAATCGAAATATACTACTGTAAATAACAAACAAATTAGTTCATAAATTTAATAATTATTAAGACATCTACAATATTTCGAGAAAGTTGTATAATCGTCTTTAAATAATATTTGTAGATGCCTATTTATTGCTGATATAAGATAATTCATATACCTGAGTGACCTTCGGAAAATTTTAGCCCATTGAAGGGTATTTCATAGAGAAGTGGGGAAGGAGCTAGGAGGGTCTGGGCCTTACCAAGGTATCTAGAATATTACATAAGGTAGGGTCCACGCGCAGGTTTGTGACGTCATCGGTCCAAAACCAGCTGATCCCTTTTGTTTACAATTTGATCCAAATGTCAAACTGAAGTTTATTATTTACATCAGTTTAGGTTATATTATTTAAAATTGAAAATATCCACAGTTTGAAAACAGCTGGTTTCAGAGTGAACAGGTTCAAGGACAGCAATGAAATGAGTACGGGTCTGATCGTTACACATGTAATGCGTATATGTAATAAATGTCTGAGGATTAATCTAATGATTATGAACACTTTTACAATGTGTAAGTAATTGGCCAAGTTCATAAGACAATAAAAAGAATAAGCAAACGGAAAATCGCTACTTTTCTTTTTAGTTTTGCAGTGTGATGAATGGTAAGTAAACCACTGATATTTTCCACCACCGTTGGCAGTGTTGACTAGCGCTGAACGTGACCATAATTCGAACCGATGACGTCAGAAATCGACTGCGCATCTACCTCGTGAACCCTACCTTATGTAATATTCTAGATAACTTGTTAGATAGTTTATTTCGATTTTTTGCATTTTCTGAGAACATTTACTATTGTAATGCTTTTTTTTTTTTTTAACCATCACAAAGTAGAGATTTCAACGAACAAAATGCACACCGACTTTTTAGAAAAAGCTAATATTTTGACACGAGAATTTTCGATTGAAAATTAGGGTGCTTTTTTGATATTAAGTCAAAATAAGGTGAAAAAATTAATATTTTAAATCAAATAAATTACAGTGTATTTGGGACATAAAAAGGTGTTTTCACCAAATTTCGTAGAAAAAAATTAAAAAAAATAAATAAAAATAAAAAACAAAAAACTTGGTTTCAAAAATTATCGACCCTGGTCTACTGGTATACCTGCAGAGTAAACAACTTGCTGTGGGGTCTGCTGAACCCCAGTGTTATATTAACGTGCGTATTTTTTTCACCAATTTTTCAATAATTCAAAAAAATTGTCACATTAACTTCTTAATTTTGAATATACCCATGCAGTTAACAGTTTATAAATAAAATTTGTGGTTTCATGTTTAGTTGTTTTACTTTATGCCTATTTCATCGGTCGGTATATCAATATTGTATCAGCATATAGGTAATTCTTACAGAAAAATATGACTTTTTGGTGGTATTATAAGAAAACCCTTAAATACTTGCACATTAACTATGAAACTAAGTTATTCCTTGGTTTATGTTCTATAAAAAAACATAAGATGATTAATTCCTGTTTAAAAAATTTCTTAATTAAAATTTGTCATATGAAATAATGCATTTTTATGTAAAACAATTTATGTCTTTTGTAAAAAAGCTGCTACAGTTTTATAATTTTTTTTGTTTTTTACTAAATAACCTTTCAGCTCGTTTACATAAACCTGTAAAAGGGGTAAACCAAAAATTTAAAAAAAATTTACATATCAGAATGGTAAATATCAACAAAATTACATTGGGGTCCAAGAGACCCCAGTGTTCTATTAACGTATACTGAACTAAGTGTTATATCAAAGGTTAAACTTTTGAAAAAATCCACAAAATTTTTGAAGCATACGAAACAAAATGGTGGCCATATACAGTTTTTGAATTGCAATAAATAAAAACCATGAATTTAAAAATATTACAACAAGAACAACTTTCTTTACAAATTTTATTTTAAATTAAATAAGTCTGTTTGTTGAAATCTGTTCCTAAATAACGGAGATATGAATGGCATTTTTCGGAAACCCTTTCTAAGTACGTGTCTAAGGGTCTATCCGAAGCAATGTTCCAAATTTCAGAGCTCCAGACATTATAGTTACATGAGGTTCATTATAGTCAGATATCGCGATCAGTCAGAGTCCCTTTCACTTTTATTGTTATAGATAATAAGACGCAAAAACAAGCCCTCGTTCGCTTTTCTACGTTGAGTAGGCTGCTTCGCTAGTTGGAGTTAATAACTGATTTTGCTATAGGCCTACGCATAATGGTAAACATAAATAGTAGATAACTGCAGAAACAGCTGACCGGAACGTTGATAGATCAAAACAGTATTGCATATCAGCTGACCAAATAAGGTTTTCTATATTTAAAAACTTACATTGCTGAGCAGTTTCTTTTATGCAAGCCCGTATTTTATAAATAAAAAATAAAATATTAATAAGCATAGCCTCGCATGGAGACCTATCGTCCCCGAAAAGGTTTTCAGGTTCACCCCTTATTCAATTAAGTTTGAAAAACTAATAAAAAGTCACCGTCGTCTTTTCGAATCTTGATTTCATTCCAGCATTAAGCGCATCTAAAGAAAATTCAATTTATTTCCAATACTGGAACATCCTTTCTATTTCTATCAGTAAAAAAGTAATTTTAACATACCTGAATTGGGGATTCATCATGAACATATAAATGGAAGTCCTTCAGGAGCGAGCAACACTACAGAGATATCTATAAAATTCCCACAAAAACACTTAATAAAAAATTAACTATATACAATTACAATTAAAACTTAATTGTTCTTAGTATGTAGCCCACAGAAAGGATAAACACAAACATTATCAGAACGTGTGTCAAAAGTATAATTTGTACAGTATATATTGCACAGGAACGCGGTCACGTAGGCTACGATGTCAAGCACTCGCCACTCACTACGTACGTACTGGTGACTGGACACCAGATTGACATAGGAAAGAGTGACAACACAACACAGTGTCAAACAGAGGGTGTCACTGCCCTGTCACATCCAGCACGTGTGCATGTGCACAACAACAGCCCGAGGGAAACAAGCGACCGCCAGTCAAGACAAAAGACCGCTGGGCCGGGGTGTGTTATATAGCCTTGGCCACATTCTCACCCGCCGAAACACTTTGACAAGCCAAAAACTGCAAAGTGCCTCCTAGCCTCTGACGCAAAAAGTATAATTCGTAACTGTGAATCGTTAGCTAACATGAGAGAACCAATAAAAAAGAAACTCTTCCATATTATTTTGCTTGTATTATTTGTTCTAAGTTGTTCGGCACATCGTTGATTCTAGAAACATATTTTACTTACATTTGCAAAAAACCGTATGTTATTAAATTACGGCATTTGGTGAGATGTTAATATTATACCACATCATAAAGAATCAAATAAATGAAGCAAAAAGTTTTCGCCCCAGGCTGGGATCGAACCTACGATCTTCCACTCTTCCACGCTTCGAAACCCACTAACGTCGAATTTCAATGGGTGGCATCACCAACATGGGTAGTTTTGTTTGTGACTTAACATAGTCAATGCTTTTACAGTACTACTGTAGTCACCATTAGATTGTGTCAAGTCCCCTAAAAACGTTCAACATGGGTAGTTTTGTTTGTGACTTAACATAGTCAATGCTTTTACAGTACTACTGTAGTCACCATTAGATTGTGTCAAGTCCCCTAAAAACGTTTTGCTTATATTAATTCTAGATTGTTTAAAACATCGATGACTCTAGAAATATATTTTATTTGAATTTGTAAAAAACCCGTATATTATTAAATTATAACGTTTAGTGTGATATAAATATTATATCGCAATCACATCATAACGCATCAAATAAACGAAGCAAAAGCTATAAAGATTTCGCCCCTGGCTGGATTGAACATGCGATCTTCCACTCTTGAACCGCGTTACTGTCTTCGTAACGTAACACATTGTTCTCAGAAAGAAAGGTGTGATGACTTCAACTCACTATCTGAAAGGCAGTTCAAAAAATAAAAACTTCCTTGCCGACATATTGAAATGCATAAATTAATGCATGTCAAATACACTTTTCCAAACTATATAGCCTATGTTCTAAAAAATACTTAACAATTTAACTGTGGACTTCGGTTGCTAACAATATCAATTGTTGGAGGCACATTTACAGTGCATTCCAATTTTTTATCCATTTTAACCCTTGGTTATAACACTGTTACACTACAAATGCGCAACTTCTTCCACGCTGATAGTTCTGGTTCGATGATAAAACTGCTTTATGTGACTCCCTCGGAACAAAGCGGCTTTTAATTTATACAGTTTGTAATCAAAATTACATACCGATTACCCTAAGATAAGCAATATGCATGATTATCTCCAAGAAGCCTACCGTAAGGGTAAGGAAGCGGTAAAGAGAGCGGCGACGCGCCGGATTAAGGCCTTCATCAATTAATCAAAAGTAATTAGCATGATTGTTGAGAATATCTTTCAAAATGTAGGTACTGTACGCTCATTATTTAACAAAAAAAACGCTTATTGTGAAAATTTGTTCGTTTAGCTTCCACACTTTGAAATGTATCATGCAGATTATTTAACTTCTTCTAAAGGTTGCCAAGAAGACGTGTTATGGTTTATTTACAGGTTTATTTCATGTCATGGTTTATTACAGTTATGGTTTATTTAATGACAAGTAGTGTTACTATACTATAACTGCAGATGTTGCAGGAGAACACTGTGCACTGTGGTCAGGGGCAGACAGTGCACACAACAGCACACAGCAGCACAGCGCACCTGACGTTACTTATCAACCCTGCGCGGCGGTCGTTGACCCACTGACATTGACCTACTTTGCTGGCCGCACCCCTTCCCCTCTCCATCACTACCGTGCCGCGGTCCAAGTAGTGAAGTTATACTGAGACCATCCTAACCTCCCTCACTGTCACACACTGTTCACTTCTCAGGCCAAGTAAACGAGCTCCCTGTAGACATCTGTATACAGTTTGACTTGGTAAAATCAAATCTTGTGTACGATATTACGTTTAATTTGTCATTTGTAGATGTCAGGGTACCGAGGTCACAATCTAGGCAAAGCTCAATAAATGCGAGTATATACCAATCAATGGCATGTATTATGATACATTTGTGAATTCATTAAATAATTAGATACATCAATTTGAACCAGGGGTGACAAGTAAATGTCACAAACTTTCTCCCATAGGTTACTTGACGGTGAAAATTTACGTCAGTATATAAATTTACTTCCTCACTATATCAAATTACATCGTTATTTTTTGAGATTTTTCCATTTTGTAACACATTTTACCCCATAACTTTTGAACCAAGAGAGTTATGGACCTGCGGTTTGTGTCATAATGTTAGGTTATTTTATCACTGTATATTGTGTAAATGTTATGCAAATCAGTGGATATTAGATTATTTCCAGCAATTTTTCTTAATTTGTTTATTAGTTTTTACCCCATAACTTCCGAACGCGAATTTTTACAGACATAGCGTTTATGCCATATTGTTGAGCTAATTTAAGACTACAATTGGTGAAATTTTAATCAAAATCGTTAGAGCCATTTTCGAGAAATGATTTTTTTCATGTTTTTTTGCGGTTTTTACGGAAAATGGGGGGTTTAAAATCAAAATTTGAAAAAATGAAAAAAACGGCTAGAGATACGATTTTTCAACGTACGTGTGCCAAATTTCATCAAAATCGGCCTGGCCGTTACCTCTCCAGAGGTGCGTACACACATACACACACACACATACATACGGACAGACATTTTTTTAAAAACACTTTTTTGGGCTCAGGGGACCCCAAAACGGATATTTCCGCGAAAAAACGGAGGTCGAATTTTTTCACGATCACAATACTTTCTCTATACACTAACGTGTAATGGGAGAAAGTAAAAAAACAGGCAGACACGCAGCTTAGGCGCTGACGTGAATTTCCGAAAAATTAAGAATTTAAGACCCTTCATAACTTTATAACCAAAATGCCCTTGTCTTTTCAAACTAACTGTTTTTAATTGTTTATCATTTACTCGTATAGCAAAATCGGGGTTTTTGCTATAACTATAGCGAAATTACATTGTAGAAAGGTGTTTGAGGCTTGTTTTTTCCTAATTTTTATTTCTAACCGTATTTGAAAGAAGATCTTTCAAATTTTCAAAAACACCTACTTAAAAGTAAAAAAAAATCGATTTTTGGCGGGAAAACCCCCAAAACCCCCCTTTTTGTTAACCCAATATATCTGGTTAACGAACTTCCGAGATGACAAAAGGCACATTTTTTTGTGCCAAATTTCGTAAAAATCGGGCCAAAAATGCGACCTGTAGAGAGGGCATACATATATATATATATATATATATATATATATATATATATATATATATATATATATATATATATATATATATATATATACATACATATATAAAGTATTGAAAAATTCTCAAATCGTGTTCTGGGATCAGGATCGGTGCACATTTCGCAGTACCAAGTCTGGGTCTCACCATGGTGGCGGCTTGAATAGTTCATTTTTCCTATGGAAATTCACTAAAAACAAATGTGTAAAAAATAAATCATTACAGTATTGTTTAAATTGAATATAGTAATTTATATTATTTCCACATTCATTTTCATAATAACAATCAAAGTTGGCAATAGTGAATTACAATTTTAGATGACGTCATAGATTCGTGCAACGTAATCATAATATTTACAATTGTAAAATTCCAGCCTCTACCACGGTAGAAATGTTTACACTTGTAGATTGGTGAAACGAAATTTGACAACAGCAGCTGGCCAGTAATTACAAGTGTAGACTTTCGTGAAACAGGCCCCAGGTCTAAATAATCAAAATATTGTATTTTATATTCAAAGGACTTTCAATTATTTAACGAAAAGACGAGTAAAATAGGTTTAAATATTACTTATTGTTTATCGATGTTATGGTATAATAAATGATAAATACCAATTCACAGCTGATGTTAGGCTAAAAACAGTTTTTTGTATTCAATAGAATTAGAAACAACAAATGGGGACATTGTTGAAGTAAACATTACTGGATATTGACGTTGGAATTTAATACAAAACAGCTGTTTTTAGCCTAACATCAGCAGTTATTTGATATTTATAATTTATTATACCAACAACTCAAATCAACAAATAGGTAATATTTCAACTTAATTTAGTAATCTTTTAAATAAAATTTTGGTGTTTTGAATATAAAATACAATATTTCGATTATTTAGATCATCCAGCTTGTTGACCAAGCAGCTGTTTACTTATTAGCATGGAACATGCTTTAGTCTTGACCTAACTGCCTGAAAACGTTACGCGGGAGGGTGACGCGGGAGGGGTGACGCGGGATATATAAGATAATAATTAATGAAGTGAAGTGAAGTGAAGTGAAGTGAAGTGAAGTGAAGTGAAGTGAAGTGAAGTGAAGTGAAGTGAGGTGAAGTGAAGTGAAGTGAAGTGAAGTGAAAAACTACTTTATTTTTTTAGTGTTGACTTCAATAATGATTTTATTTGCAAGCGTTCATTGCAAGCGTTCATCAAAGTACATCTTTAGTTTCCATGACAACTCTTGTTAAAAATATACAAAATTAAGTCCTAATTAGAGAATCCATTTTGTGTCTATAGGATTATATAAGATAATAATTAACTTCCTTTCAAGGTGGTAATGAGTCATCGCGTGAGTAAGAACCTGAGCCGCGAGTCCTCATTTACATATCAGTCTACCTCCAGCCGTCCACCGGTGATGTTTTTAAGATATGTTTATATTTTTTGTAATTCCTTACATGAAATCTAAAATTCTTTGTTTTCGGAGAAATACATTTGCAGAAATTATTAAAAAGGAGCCAGCAAACAGAAAAAGCGCAGCTAAGGCATGTTCCATGTTTCTTGAATTTTAGCCGTAGGCTCTAAGCAAAAAGATCCGGGGGTCCAGGGGGCTTGCCCCCTGGCGAGGCCCGCAGGGCCGAGTTTTTTAACTTCTGATAACACCGTCCTCAGCTCTTCAGCAGCTTTACCATTATGCCTAACCATTAAATATTTGCATTATTTCTCGATTATGCGTCGCTCGATTTCAATAAACGATACACCGTTAGATTTTACGTCAAAATTCCTATGTTTCAGGTCTATTGTAACCTTTTCGCAAAATATGCAGGTTTTAGATCTTTTAAAATTTAAAATTTTAACCAGTCGCAATTTTGAAACAGAAAAATATAGAAAAATATAATTTATATGAAATATTATAGTTACATAGATAAACATGTGTACCAAGTTTCGTTATTTTATCTTAAACCGTTTCTGAGAGATTCAGGTTTATGTAAAAAACACATACGCACAGCCAGACAAAAACCAGTTTGAGATAGGACACATGTTATATTGCACTTTTTGCTTGTTTTGAGACCCAATATGCAGGTTTTAGATCTTTTAAAATTTAAAATTTTAACCAGTCGCAATTTTGAAACAGAAAAATATAGAAAAATATAATTTATATGAAATATTATAGTTACATAGATAAACATGTGTACCAAGTTTCGTTATTTTATCTTAAACCGTTTCTGAGAGATTCAGGTTTATGTAAAAAACACATACGCACAGCCAGACAAAAACCAGTTTGAGATAGGACACATGTTATATTGCACTTTTTGCTTGTTTTGAGACCCAAATAATCTGGTAAAATTTATTTTATTTATTATATTTATTAGCATGGAACATGCTTTAGTCTTGACCTAACTGCCTGAAAACGTTACGCGGGAGGGTGACGCGGGAGGGGTGACGCGGGATATATAAGATAATAATTAATGAAGTGAAGTGAAGTGAAGTGAAGTGAAGTGAAGTGAAGTGAAGTGAAGTGAAGTGAAGTGAAGTGAAGTGAAGTGAAGTGAAGTGAAGTGAAGTGAAGTGAAGTGAAGTGAAGTGAAGTGAAGTGAAGTGAAGTGAAGTGAAGTGAAGTGAGGTGAAGTGAAGTGAAGTGAAGTGAAGTGAAGTGAAGTGAAAAACTACTTTATTTTTTTAGTGTTGACTTCAATAATGATTTTATTTGCAAGCGTTCATTGCAAGCGTTCATCAAAGTACATCTTTAGTTTCCATGACAACTCTTGTTAAAAATATACAAAATTAAGTCCTAATTAGAGAATCCATTTTGTGTCTATAGGATTATATAAGATAATAATTAACTTCCTTTCAAGGTGGTAATGAGTCATCGCGTGAGTAAGAACCTGAGCCGCGAGTCCTCATTTACATATCAGTCTACCTCCAGCCGTCCACCGGTGATGTTTTTAAGATATGTTTATATTTTTTGTAATTCCTTACATGAAATCTAAAATTCTTTGTTTTCGGAGAAATACATTTGCAGAAATTATTAAAAAGGAGCCAGCAAACAGAAAAAGCGCAGCTAAAGCATGTTCCATGTTTCTTGAATTTTAGCCGTAGGCTCTAAGCAAAAAGATCCGGGGGTCCAGGGGGCTTGCCCCCTGGCGAGGCCCGCAGGGCCGAGTTTTTTATTATATTTATTTACACTCTGTATAAACTTCTAAAATTTAGACCTACACTTGTTGCCTCCAAAGATGACAGCTGAACATTGATAAATTTTAGTGCATTACTATACGTTGTTTTTTATATCCATTATCCCTGCCTTTTTCTGGGCATAGAAATCGTTTTGCGAAGAATGATTTTGCAAGTAACTGGATAACTGGATTAATTTTGCAAGTAATTTTGCGATAACTGGATCAAAAATGTGACGTCTTGAAGCTGGGACTATACTGCAATCTCTCGTGGCATAGGTTATATAAATTATTATTGAATGTCCAATTTAAATTTTGATCCATATTTGCATGACTTTTGAAAGTGAATCTAATTTTTAACTCGAAGAAGTAAATGTATACGACGATATGAACATTTACACCGCACTAATACGAAGAATCGCTTTACAGAACAAACAAATTGCGCTGAAAACACTCACTCTATCCGTTCGTGATTTATGCGCGGTAGCAATCGAACAATCAACCGACTCCCGTAACGTGTGCAGCTGTCGAGTGGGAAATTTGGGAATTGCGGGATAAAGCGACGTGCATCACTGCAGCAGCGCTACTGGCCCCGCCCCGTGGGCAGTGCCGTGTGGACCAATCCAAAGCGGCGCGTTACCGGGTTGCAGAATCTGACATTGCCGGGTTCGGAAACTGAGCAGCGCTCTCCAGCCACCGTCAGTCAGTGCAGGATTACGGAGTTCTGGAATTGGACAATTTACCGGGGCCCGGTCCAAGTACAATTATGAGGGATAGGGAAATTTAACATTGCTCATCGAGTTCAGAATTACGGAGTTCGGGGTTCCCTTACTTACGTTACGTTACCTTATCAAATAATATTTATTTTATTTTAAAGAGAGGCCGATCTCCTTCTTAACCTTACTCTGCCCATTCCTCATAGGCTATGTGAATATACATTGACATGTGCAAGGAATGTATTCGGACAGAGTGAGGAGGCGAACCAGTGGAAGGTGAATATTACTGATAAATCTTCCAGTTTTAGCCGTATTCGAACCAGCGTTATCTCTAACTCAAGCTCAACTTCCTGACACCTTAAACCGCTCTGCTACCGGTTTACACATGGTAATTAATTGATGCATAATTAGAATTAACGTTTAGCATTTATTTAAATACAGTATGTGGTTTCATTCTAGTAACACAAGTTTGTTTTTCATCCATTTGAATAAGCTCAACAATTATTCAACATTACAAGCTAAAAACAATACAGTAATGCCTTTATTTGAATAGAAATCATACATCAGATTGAAGCTAACATTTTTACATTTTTCTTTATTTCTCTCTTTGAATACAGGGCTGTACATGAGATCATTTATTTCTCATCAACCAAAAACGTACAACAAATCATTAATAGATAAGTCATAAAATAGAAGTCATCTTCAAAAAATTAATTAATAGAGTAAGAAGCTATATTTTATGAACATTCTTACATTTACAATTATAATCATAATATACATTCTACTAACTGGTTTTAAACGTTGTATTACTTTCCTTCACATGAATCAGGCTATGAAAAATGTAGAGGCTGTAAACAGTCAAAATATTCAGTCTTTTAAAGATAGGCCTACAACGCTCACGCCACCCAGGCAAAGAAATCACCCTGATTGCTTTTGTTCTGAAGCTTAAAGACTGCTTCGCTGCCAGAAGAGTGACCCTACAGTAGAAGACCACAGCTCAGGTGACTGTTAAAAAGTCCGAAGTAGATTGAGACAAGATGTTCTTTGGTCAACTGATGTTAAGCCTTCGTAACAAATAGGCCACACGAGCCAGTCTTATGCATACATTGTTAGTGTGCTGGTACCATGTCAATTTTGGGTCCACTGTGAATCCTAACAGCTTGACAGCCCCCGCATTTGGAACGCTGTTTGATTTCAAGCTGCAGACCATTTCTTGTGTCTTATCGAATTAAGCATTAGTTTATTATTTTGAAACCATTATTTAGCCCTTGCAAAAATGGTATTAGCAGAGGCACTCGCCTACTCCGGTGTTTTTGCCTCAAAATACATGGTTGTATTATTGGCAAACAAGATAGTATTACCTAACAATCAGATGTAATTTATTGCAATCAGGAATAGCACAGGGCCTAGGACAGATCCTTGCGGTACACCGTGCAGAACAGGTAGAGGTGAAGAAGCGGCACCACTTATTGATAATACCTGCATGCAGTCTTGAAGATATGATTGCAGAAGTTGAATCACACGATGAGTGAGACCATACTTTCCGAGCTTGCAGAGCAAAATGCGGTGAAAACTACTGCAACGGAGTTATTTCTTTCAAACGTTTCAAGAATGCTGGTGACTAGCGTAAGAGTGACAGAAAACGTGGATTTACCCCCTCTAAACCCATGCTGGTTATCGGGGAAGAGGTTGTTACTTTCAAAGTAGTTAATCAGTTGATCCTTGACAATGGTTTCAAAAATTTTAGCTATAGTGGGAACCAGTGAAACCCGCCTGAAGCTAGAGAGCAACTCAGGATCACCCTTTGTACAGGGTGGGATGTCTTTAGTAACATAGGGAAAAACCCATGTTCCAGACAGTAGTTAATTACTGCAGCAAGGAGATAAACCACCTTATGTGACTTACTCTTTGCTTTATTTGTAATGTTTTCTTCTTTAGATTTATTTTTATGTGTTTTTATTTAGTCATCATACATTTTGTGATTTTCTTGTAATTTATTGTCCATAGCTTTTAAGTACTAAAATAGTTTTATTTTAAATTTGACGATGCTAATGCAGACTTTGTACTTTGTATAAATGCTTTGTTTACTGGCAAATAAATGAATTTGAGTTGCAATGATATCCGCTACATGTTTAACAGCAGTAACCGTTGTACCATATATGTGAGGGCTGTGTTATTTTTTGAATTAAGAATTATTTTATGTATTTGTTTTGCAATGACAGGTGCCTAAGTTGAAAATTTAGTCAGTTCATGCCTATTATTATTTATTGGGAGACTTGGGTCTTTAAAAGTATCGTTAGGAGGCACAGAATCAACAACCCAATCAACCTCACAAAGAAGGTACTTGTTGAATTCATCAGGACTGGCCAAACACTTAAGCAATGGTTTAGATACCTGCATTTCTTTAACTTAATCCCAAGCAGCCTTGCAGGGATTGGTAACATTAACGATTTTTCGTAAGTTAGCCTGGCTTTTTGCTAGATCAACCTTGCGATATATTTTTTGGCACTCAGATACGCAGAGTAGAACCTAGCTTTCTCAGCCCCTGAAGAAAGCTTGTACTTATCATTAAGAGCAATAACATGTTTTTTTTTAGTTGCAAGATTATTAGAATATCAATCTTTATTAGGCGTATACGTTACATTTCCCTACTATCATGTCTAGTACATTGTTGATGAATAGTTTTAATATTTACTAATATCATACTTACTTGTAGTACTAGAACCATAGACCATCTACTACTACAAGAAGGTCTATGGTATTAGTATTTAGTACAATAGTAATATGGTATGATAGAAGGTCTATGGTATGATTATAATTTAGAACTTTGAACGTCTATGGGTGTTTTATGTGGTGGACGGTGGTATACATACATTCATAACTTGAATGTTGAATTCTTTAACTTCAATACAATGGCTGAAGCCAAAATAGGTCTGCTTATTTACAGTGATAATGTTAGTTAGATGAGATAATTTTATGTCCATTATCAAAGCCGATGGTCAAACGTTAAGTGAAATGTATGTGAACTTTGGAAAATGAAAATCTTTACTTATTTGTTTCTGTTTCGAATGTAATTTTAGCCGGTTCCTAGCAATGTTTCAGTGTCAAGCAGTAGTGTCAATTCTATGTTTTTGTGCGTCAACATATTCTCTTCTTGGTTTGTCTTTGCAAGCTGATGGTATGTTACTTACATATTTACCTTAATTTGATGTATAACTAAGTAGAAGAATATATTTATAGTCTTTAGAATATGTTTTTGTATTTTAGGTAAATCAAGGTTCATATTATACCTACAGCCTCGCCCAAAAGTCTTTTTATTTATTATGTTTTCAACAGATACAGGTATTTTAATAGATATTTTAAAATTATATTAATTTGTGTACACTCACTCAAATTTGTAGGTCTAATGCCTAATTCAATATTGTGCTGCAAATTCACCTAGGCCTAACTAAACCTGAAGACACAACGCTGAAGAGGTTGGAGATCTGACAACCTGCCCTTATAACACTTTTCATAAATTTGTACATTTATTAAATTAATGAATTGCATAGGCCTAAATTCTCAATTTCAATTTGGTATATATTTCAAAGCTCTTATACATACCGTACCTCAGTTGTTTTGTTTATTGGTTGTCCTCTTTATCAACTCTCAATGCTGTAGTGTTATATGTTCTGGCATTTAGTAAATTATGAGCAATTACCTAATCTACCAACTTGAAGTTTTTAACGTAGGCCTAATATATGTGTTAAATAATTAGGTTTTAACAATAATATTAACTACAGTAGACGCTCTCTTAACTGGCCTTGGATCTACCGGCTGCTAATTAGAAACGATGAGTCACCGACAGGTCACCACACACTCGGCTGTATGACAGTACTTTACTGTAAACTGTTTAATTAAATGTGTTTCTTATAAAGTACTGTAACAACAAAATTAAAATACCTTAGTTTGTAATGCACCTTGATTGATGTGTTTTATTTTTACCTTTATATTACTGTACAATATTGTATATAATATACCATTTATTAACAGAAGCTGTATTACCTGTACAACACTGTTTTGAAATGTTTACTGTACAATGACCTTAAAATTTTAAAATACATTGTATAGTAGTGCACAGCACACAATACAATTTAGTAATACCTTACCTTACCTCCTTGGCCATTGAAACCCAAGTTGGTTTTTGGCCTCGCTAACAATGCCTCTCCATTCTGCTCTGTTCTTTGCTGCCTCAGGTGTAGTCCCCAATCTGTGAATATCTTTGAGGACCTGTTCTCTCCATCTGTCTTGGCCTGCCAAAGGGTTTTCTACCTTCTGGGTTAGATTGTTCAATATATTTAATAATGGAGGTATTTTCTCGCCTCCACACATGTCCAGCCAACCATAGTCTTCTACTTTTCACTAATGCTACTATATCTTGGTGAGTGTATATTTCTCTTAGAAAATTAATATTGAGTTTTTAGATTTTAATATTGAATCACATTCTATAGGTGAATTTCTAGGTTTGCACTTAGATGAAAATCTAAACTGGAATGGGCATATAGATCATTTATGTAAAAAACTGTCCTCTAATAATTTTTTTACTTAGAAGAATCAGTTCTTATTTAAATCCAAATTACCTCAGAACAGTTTATTTTGGGATAATATACCCATATCTATCTTATGGAATTGAATTATGGGGAGTTACTAATTTCACTTATGTAAATAGAATATTCATTTTGCAAAAACAATCTTTAAGAATCATAGCTAATGTAGATAATTGTACTTCTTGTAAATATTTATTTCTACACTACAATATTTTGATAGTGTTTGCAATGAATATGTTCAATCCAGTTTGCTTGTTAAAATTAATCCAAATTTTACTTGTAAAAACAATGAATATCATAACACTAGGCAAAAGCTTGAATTTCATTTGCCATCAAGGAGGCTACATTTCACAAAGAACACCCTCTTTGTATGTGGAGCAGAATTTTATAATAAACTTCCTAGTGAATTAAAATGCCTTAAAGGAGTCAAATTTAAAAATAAACTTAAAGATTGGCTCATTAAGCTTACACCTTTGATGAGCTAAAATAGTCTTAAAACTGTTATTTTTTATTTATTTTTTCATGTTACAATGATAGTAAATTTAACATTTAGAAATTTGTATTTTATTTGTATTTAGGTTTAGTTAATGATGTATCTTGAAACAGTAGTCTAAATTTAACTAAGAGGATTAAATTATGTAAATAATTAAATGTATTTTAAGTAATAATACTTGGCATAGATATAAGTTTCAGTATAAATACTGATCTATTGCATTCATTCTCTTCCTGTTTAAAGTATGATTTGTTTAATTTATTAAGATTTGATGTGTATTACTGTAAATATTATGACACCCTAGGCTTATAAATTATGAAACCTAGGCTCTATCTTTGACGATTAATTTATCAAGTAGGCTGTAAGAATTTGTATTATTTAGTTGTAATGAAATTAGATTATGATGTGTATTCCAAGTGTGTTTAAACTTTGTTCTATTAATATAGTAATCTTTCTATAAATAAATGGGTGTTAAATAATGTACTTAACTATTCTAATCTTGAAGTATAGTAAATTGAACTATAGGCCTACTGATTTCCTCTTATGTATATACTATGTATTTTAGATATTAGTAATTTTGTATTTCATTATAAATTAAACCCTAGATTTAAGATATGACCATGTTCATGCATGTATACATGCTACGGACAATAAACAATTTCATTTCATTTCCTAATACTGTATTTTAAAGACAATAAGCTTCTTCTCATATTCCTTGTCAGTATCCATATAGTAACACAGGGAGGACTATTGTTGGTAGATTTTGATCTTAGTTTTCCTAGACAATATTTTGGATTTAAGTAATTTCTCCATGGCCCAATAGGTCCTAGAGGCTAAAACTAGTCTATTTTGGATTTCGTTTTCCTCTTTTATGTTTTGTGATAGGGTTATGCCAAGGTATTTAAACTCTTCAACTTTTTCAAATTCCCACTTGTCCCCTTTAATATTTTGTATTCTATTCATTCCCTGTTTTCTGGTTTTATGCATATATTTTGTCTTATCCTGGTTTATTTTTAATTCCACCTTTCTGGTTTCTTGAATGAGCAATTTTGCTAAATTTTCCAGATCTGATCTACTTTCAGCAAGAAGAGCAATGTCATCCGCAAAAGCTAACACATTTACTTTTGATCCAACATAGATCTCAGCCCTTAAATCTTTTGTCTTACAGTTTAGTAATACACTCTTAAAATAACAGTATTAGTCCTAACATTTTTTAATTACAGTACCATATCTCTAAGAACATAGCCTCCAAAATTTTGTTTTAAAATTAAGGTACCGGTCACAAGCATTATCATAGTAACCCTCCGCAATGTAACCTTCACGAAAACAAAGTGGTTACTGTAATTTTCATATACTTTGGATTAACCGGCCAAACAGCTATCCGGCCGAGGGTTCGTTCCCATAGTGGCCGGTTAAGAGAGCGTCTACTGTACCTGAACCTAGATTCTAGATGTTAACATAATTCAGTTTAAGTTGTTACAATTTGCTGCAAGATTTCATGACTGTCGTTAAAATTTAATTACATGCCTCCTGAAGATGTGTCACTCTTTCTTCTTGCCAAAAATAATACTTTATTTCTGAGTAGTCATTTTGCTTGAATGCTTGGCACTCCATAATTTGGCTATAATCTATTATATTTTTCTAATAACAAGACCTAGTTTTGATGATGCTAAAACCAATCTGAAATATGTATACATTTTTTATTTTAAAATTTCATTTGCCACTACGGTACACTTGGGTCTATAGGCCTGTGCTTGAACATAATTCAACAAGTGAAGTACTGACCGCTACCTTAAGTCAGGATTTGAATCTCGGAACATGCCTTCTGCAGTCCGAAGCTTTAGCCACTGGGCCACCCACCACACCGGAATAATAACTCAGCTGTTGATAAAGACTGGTAAATCATGTGGATCCTTGTTTAGTTATCTAAAGATGGGGTCCAATGTAAACTTAAATAATAAAGCCTCTTTCTTTTAAATGTTTGTCTTCAGGCTCATATAAATGTTTTGTGTCTCAATTGTTATTATTTTAAATCATAGTTGTATAATTAATTTTACGTGCATTATTTTATGTAATAACAATTATACATTACTTATATTAATTATAAATAATTATTATCTATCATAAATAGAAAGAAAACTGGAAAAATTACACAGATAACCTGAAAGATTTTTTTGAATTATTATTTATCATTAACACATCAGCTACAGTAACATGCCGACCAAATGATAGTAATATAACAGTGCTGACCATATCTGGCTGACAATGTATGGCTTTTTTTATGCTAGTGGCATTTTTTTAAGGTCTATAAACGTTGAGTACAACGTTTCAAACCTTTTTAGCAAATTTCAAGCAGACCTCCTGGTAGTTGAACCCGTATCCCTTTGCATTTTAAGCAGAAGTACTAACCACTGGGCTAGGAATAGGTTTTGTTAGATAGTCTCAGTATTCAGCAGGTAATAATAGATAGTATTTATCCACCAATCAACAAGATAAACAAATAGTAGTTTGGTTTGAAAATAATGGTACGCTCTAACAATTAAAAATATAATGCAAAATAACATGCTCAAGAAGTAGACATATGTTGATAAAGTAAGCTGACTGATGATACAATATATATATATATATATATATATATATATATATATATATATATATATATATATATATAAATTTAGGTAAAATAGCATTAAATAAATAGGCCTAGTTACTAAATTAAGATATTCATAAAAAATAAATAACATGCTGAATACCTCGTTAAAAACCCCACAAAATGCACTAAAAATGCTAAAATATGCAAATTCATCAACTCACGTAAGCTGCATAAAGCATGAGCCATGCATTAAAAAAAAGCTCATGCTATATTTAAATTTTAAATGAGGATTAAAAAGTTAAGAAAAGAAGATAAGAAGATTCTGAGTGTTCTTTTAATTTGATATTTTCTTGTGTGTGATATGAGCCTAGAAGTTTATTACACATTATCAGACCTCATGATGGTGTAAGATGTTTCTTCTTTTAAAAGTGTTCTGTAAGGAGTATCAATATGGTTGCAATACGTTACATATTCTTTTCCTAGAACTAGTGTATCATATATGTTCATAATATTAATTAAAACTAAGTAAACATACAGGTTGATCACTGTCATTATTGCCGGCATGGTGGCTTTGTGGCCAAAGGCTTCGAAGTGTGGAGAGCAAGGTCCAAGGTTCGAATCAACACTGAGCCAATGGTTGGTACTTCACTCATTGAATAAAATTCTTAGGCAGGCCTGCAGGCCCATGTGAACTGAGGAGTGAAGTTTATTTTTTTTAATATATAGTGACAAAGAGGGAATAACAACTATCCATACAGCCCAACCCGCTTGCACCACTAATATTACTCTTAATAGCTTTTCTATAAGCAGAACACTGTGGTGGATACTGTAGCCCAATGGATCAGAAAATGCATCTTAAAAACTGTGTTACATGCTAATTAATTTACGAATGTAAGCCAAAGTTTAAAAATACAGAGGCCTTGGATCCAAGCCTGACTAATGGCAGAAGCCAGCTTTGATGGTGCATTAGAATTTGATTTAAATTATTATGAAAACAAAATAAACAGAAGTGAGATTCTACATTATTATCTAACTTAGCCTAGACTTAATGTTGTTTCATGATGGTACATCCATTGGTCGGCCAAACTTGTGGATGGAGGGCTGGGCAGAACCGAAAACGGAGAAAGAGTAATACTTCCCGTTAAACAAGCTTGTCTCCGTCCTTTCTCCACTCAGTTCTCAACCACACAATGCACTGCTCCACGTATAGAATTAGATATTTGAATTTAGAATTCATTTAGAGTTAACATTTTCAGAATTTGGAAAGTGTTATTTAATGAAAAGAAGTGAAAATAAAATTTAAAAAGAGAAAAAACAAACTACATTGGAAATTAAATTAAAAACTAAAATAGCACAAAAAATTGGCACATTTACTGACAAAATAGGCTGTTGTCCCTTTGCTACAAGTTAATAAATACTTAAGGACTAACCAAACAAATAACAAACTTTGGAAATATATAACAATAAATAAATTAAATTAGAAATACAAATAACAAATATGTTCATGATTATACAGCAACAAGAATATAAAACTTAATAAATAAATAATGAACCACAAAATAATAAAAATACAGTACAATTTAAATTTGAGGCAGCTTAAACTAAGGGGCTATGGGAACAAAAATACAAAGGTGAGCCGGTTAGCCTAGTTGGGAAAATTACAAAATAATACAAAAATGTTTAAGTAAATCATTCCACTGACTCCTGCTGGTGACACAAGGTGGCTCCTGATGGGAAGACAAATTAAAAACAAATACAAAGCCCCCAGAACCCTCTTACAAGAAAAACCCTAAGCTAACAAAAAACAGCTGAATAAAATAGCAAAAACTAACAAATTAAAATAAAGCCTAAACATATTGAAATATCCCTCTCAACACCCCCCTCCCTTCCCCAAAAAATTAAGAGCCCCAGAGACGACAGTATTGCGCAAACGGTTCAACCTCCCTCCCTCAAAAGAGGGCAAAGCTCCAACCACAGGATACCTCTTCCAGCACCACAGAAGACCAAAACCTTGCTTGGAAGCGAACACAAAGGAGACAAGAAAACCCCAAAACAAGTGACTCAAGGAGAACACTTGGAGAAATGCTAGGGCTGTAGCTAAGAAAGATAGAAAGTGGGAAACCAAGTATAATTAGGAGAAACAAAGATATAATTACTTTCTGCTCCACGACACCACTGTATTACTATTTTAATAAGCTGGAACCAAATCCTGGTAAGGCTTGAGGTGAGAAACATGGGTATTCCGGAAAGGCTTGCCAGATTGGGGATCTACCAGTAAGGTACTGACAGGTGAAAGAAACCCCTGGATGTAGTGGGAACCTGACCACCTGAAACAAAATTTAGTTGCCCTTTTCTCCACGGCTGAACTGACCTTAAAATATCTCCACGGCTTGTCATAACTTAAAATATCTTGTCGACTTTCCAACAAGAGTATTTAATGGATCAATATCTGCAATAGATAATTTCATTACCAATTTTGAATTAAAACAAACTCAAGTAACTGGAGTAATAACAATGCTCTCAGATCATGATGGTCAAATTCTTTAAATTTTAAATTTAAAAGATAATTGAAAATCTAACAAAGGTTTCTATAAAGTAAGGAGGGATTTTTCAGGGCAAAATATAAAAGTATTTAAAAAATTGGCACAAGATATTATGAGAGGAAGTATTTTTTGCCTCTTCTCAAGAAAAATACAATACTTTTTACAACATTTTCATATATTATTTTAATATAGCATTCAGTAATAAAACAATCAAAATAAATAATAATCAAAGTAAATGGATAAATCATGAGTTAAAGGAAGAAGAAAGGGAAATAATAAACTTAAGTAAACATGTAAGGGCAACTAATAACTTAGAACTGTCTAAATTAATAAGAGCTAGAAACAAAATAGGGTTAAACTTTTACAGGCTAAGAAAGAATACTTTGACAGCAAAATAAAAATGTCAAGTAATGTAATTAGAACAACTTGGAATATTATAAATTCAGAAGTGGGAAACAAAGACAATAATATAAATTATGAGAAAAGAATTCTATATGAGAACGAATTGATTGAAGATCCAGTTAAAATGAGAAATGTTTTTAATTATTATTTTATACATTTTAAAACAGACAATAGATCCAGACTACAGATAAAGGTATCTGTGATATGACTGGAGGTGGTTATGTTTATCAAAAACTGTTTTATTTTACACCAACTAATTAATAAGAGGTGTTAAAAGTGATAAATGCAGTTGAAAACAAATTATCATGTAGTTATGATGAAGTGCCCATGAAAATAATTAAAACAGTTAAGCAGCAGTTCTGTAAAGTATTAGTTTACTTGATTAATTCTTCATTCATTTCTGGAATATTTCCCTGCCAAATTAAAATAGCTAAAGTGGTTCCAATTTACAAACTTGACAATCCAACACTAGTAAGTAATTACAGACCTATCTCTATATTATCATCAGTATCAAAAGTATTTGATAAAGTTGTATACAATAGGCTTTCATCCTTCCTGGAGGATAATGATATTCTAGCTAGATAATATCCAGCATGGTTTCAGAAAAATAAATCAACTATAACAACAACAGTAAATTTTTTAGAATCAATTATAAATTCTATTGATAAAGTAATAGGGATATGTATGGATCCGTCAAAAGCAGTTGACTCTGTTAGTCATTCTGTTCTGCGGAGTACCGCAGGGATCTATTTTGACAAAAATTAAAAACTAAATTTTAATCCATTTTCAATTTATGTTTATATGCAGACGATTCAAATTTAACAGTGTTTAGCAAAACTGAAGAAGAAATAGAAATCGTGTCTACTCTTGAATTGGCAAGTTTAGAGTAATGTTTCAATTAACATAATTTAAAATTAAATTTTGACAAAACAAAATATATTTGTTTTAAAACAAAACAAAGTAGGAGATACTTTAATCCAAACATTGAACTAAGAGAAGGAGTAGTTGAAAATGTTGAACAGAAGATTTCTAGGCATAGTATTAGATTGTAATATGACTTGGGATGCACATGTAAAAGACGTAATGAAAAATTTTAACTCTGGTTTATTTGCTCTAAAGAAAGTCATTGATGCGCAGTATTGAAGTTTTAAACTTAATATACTTTTCTTACATCCATTTACATATTGCAAATGGAATATGTGTATATGGAGCAACAAAAACTGGAATAGTATATTAAAGGTGCAAAAAAAGCTATTTGAGCAATGCTTAAATTAAAATATAGTGAGTCTGTAAAAAATGTCTCTAAAGACTTGAATATTTTTACAGTATATGGTCTTTATATGTTTCAAACTATAATGTATGTAAACAAAAATAGCTTAGAAACTGATTGTAAATTACATAAATATAATACTAGAAGGAAAAGTAACATTCAAAAACCCCATCATTTAGAATTATTTAAGAAAAACACAATGTACACTGGACACAAATTTTTTAAACAAATCCCTAAACGTATTGCTAAAGAAATTAACTTGAATATTTTAAAGACAAAACTAAAGGAATATTTCATTGAATTGGCTCTGTATTCATTAGATGAATTTAATAACAGTTTATAAGGTTATAAGTAACAGTAATTTGTGATGTTAGATAATCATAGTTATTTTTATTGTATGACACTATTCACTGTATTTCTGTGCAAAATATGAATAAAGATATTTGTTATTTGATTTGGATTTAATTTGACCGGATGAGCTTCACAATAGACCAAATCCTCCACCTGGAAATCGGGTCTACGACTTTGCTTTTACCTCCTCACACACTCCCTAGACCGAACAAGGTCGCATGTGGCAGCCTCCCATGTCGCCTTGACATTGTAGGTACCAGGTGCTGGCAGAAGATCACTAAGACTATAAGTTGGACAAAGGATTGTTTGGATTGAACCCATGAAGAAGTTCAAAGGGCACAGCATTGTGATTCTCATGTTTAGATGAGTTGAAATCCAGCTGGAGTCAGGAAAGGTTTTTATCCCAGGTGTTCTGCTTGGTGGAATTGAAAGCTGAAATTGCATTTGAACCGCTTTGCATGGGAATGTTGTGGATCGTAAGGAGAGGTAGTAACATGCTAGATGCCATGCCCAAAACAGAAATGCTGGAACTCCTTGGAAGTGAACTGTGTTCCATTGTCAGAGAAGATAGTGGTGGGTGCACTGGTGCTGAAAAAGCTCGGACTAGAGTGCATGGATGGTTTGCTGAACCTTAGCACTACAATTAATCCAACAAACTACATTAGTCCGAATAAACTTCGAGAAGGCATCAACACAAACAGGATGAGTGTTACTGGACTTGCTACGTCGGAAAGGACCCACGTAGTCGATGAAGACCTGCTCAAAGAGATGTTACGCCACATCAGAAGACAACAATCCCAACTTTGCATTCTTATTGGGTTTGCTAAAAGAAAAAAAAGGTGACAAGCACGTACTCAGCAATATCTTGGTCCATACCATTTCAGATGAACCTGGCAAATCTTAGCGATGGTCTTATGAATTTCTAAATGACCACCCACCTAAAAGGTTTAAAAACATTTAAAGGCCATTGGAACAAGGATGTTCGGCAGCACAACCGTGGGTGCTCCACAATGGTGAGGCTGACAGTAGAAAACCCCTTTGGACAGAAAATAAGAGCCCCCCTCTCTCTTATATAAGATACTCTGTGTCTTAGTAGGATCAATGCAGATGCCCTGAGAGGAAACTAGATGACCTAAGAAAAGAAATTTCAGGTTTGGTGAAGGTGAATTTGTCAGGATTAACGGTAAGGTGCTACAGAACTTCCTTCAGATGTTCTAAATGTTTCTGAAACGTTTTGCTGTATACAAGGAGATCGTCCAGATAGTTGAAGACGAAGTTCAATTTCACATCATGGAAGATGGAATCCAAAAGCAACAGTTAGCTCTTAAGTAAACATGATTATTCATAGCTGCTCTGATTTTTTCACATGGTATGCTAGTGTAGAATCTGGGTTGTCCGTGAATAAATCCCTACTTTCTGAAGAACAAAAAGAGCAAAGTATTGTAAATCAGGGGATTGCTTATGATGCTGTGGAGTATCATGGGTATCATGGGAGAACAAAGAATGTTGTCATAAACAAAAAAATGTTAACTGCAGTAAAGGGGACAAGAAGGAAATATGTACTTTACTTGAAAAAAGAAAAAGTAAAGATGACTGAAGTTGTAGAAGTGCTAAATAAATGAAAATTAAGAATTTAGTTGAAAAAAAAACTACAAGAAGAGAGAAAAGTGTGTAGGATAAAGCAACAGATGGAAGGAGAGGCAATTAATTTAAAAATGCAGAAGATGGAAGAAGTTTTGGAGTGATTTTTGTTAACTGATTATTATAAACTTTCTGTTGTTTTTGCTAAACCAGATAAGTGTTAACAAATAAATATAAATTAATTATAATTAATAGAATAGAATTAAAAGAAATGCATTTATGTTTACCTTTTAGTATTTAGAAGCAACATTTTAGTTTTTTTTTTTGTTAACATAAGGCTGGTTCATTTTGTTTCTTTATATTTGAACTTACGTTTAATTCTTGGATTAAAAATAAAAAGGGAGGCCTTGGTTGGCTATGGATATGGAAGAGGCTGAATAAAAAAAATAATAAAATTTTTTTTCTCATTGCAATTACCCCGTAATTAATTATACCGATGGCAGGAAAATTGTCAGAAATGAGTCAGGGGATGCCAGGGAAAGTTGGGGCTGCAGAGGTCTTCCTACTTCTTCAGTTTTCCAAGTGTTTTATAATATTTGTCTGATAAGGCTGAGTCGAAAGTCCTCAAATACCTTGTTTGTACCGAATATAGATTGTTCATCGGACACAAGTTGAGCAAAATTATATTCAGGATATGAAAAAATAACTTTCTCTACCATTTGTTGGTTTTTCGAGTATTGTCATTGGGTAAGGATAAAGGAATACCAGTTATCTACATATAATACATGGTTTTTCTCATGATATGGCTGCATCAAAGTCTTAATAACTTTAAAAAGTATTAAAAATGTATTATCATCAGTGTAGTCAGCCCCCTTGTCCTGGGTAAATGATGAAATCAAGTACTATTCCTGTTGAACAGTTTTATCCCAAAACTGTTTCTTTTATTGGGTATGTATTGTTTAACCCTAGCCTACTCTTCTATAACATCAAACTTTCATCGATTATGAGATTTGCCCAGAAAAAGATTTTAGAGCTGGCTAAGCGGCTTGGAATAGTACCCCATTCTATACTCTGTTTCACGTTGAGAATGCAGTACGGCTCTATGGACAAACACAGCACTACTAGCTGGTGCAAAAGTATTGAGCACTGTCTATCTGCCCACTGTCATATAGCATCCTCACGGTTTTACTCGGATATTATATTACAGTATTTTTGTTTGAAAAACATATGTCTAAAAATATCTCATACAATTTAATTAGGTATTGAATAGTGTATAAATCCATCGTTGTTAGTTAAAAATTTATTTAAAGAACAAACAAATTATTAACTGTAAAAGTTTGTAGATATTTTCGTATATGTTACTGATATATATATTTTCATTTACAAGAAAAATTTTAGTGATAAAAAACAAATATAGTAAAATATAAAATAAATTATCAAGTATAATGCTGTAAATTAATAATGTCTACTTGAAGGATTTCATGTTCTGTTGTATACACTTGATGGAATTAAGTTTTAATTAACCTATTCCAAGACAAAAAAACGAACATTTATTTATTGGTACAACCCATGTTTTGTACCTAAATTACATTTAGGTTGAAATAATTAATTGATTTAATGCAATTACGTTTGTATATAATAATTTATGTTACGTTATTAGACGTTTTTTAAAACAATATTCAAGAAATGTATGAATCGTGTTACATTAAATAATCAATTAGTTTTAGTAAAAATAATCTTTCAAACAAATAAAAACCAGCTCAATTTGTGTCCTATATTATCCCTAACCCATCAATACCTCAACTGAGGACAAGGTGGGCGAGTGACTCGTTTGGGCCTTTCCTCTTTTCATCTTATCTGTTGATGCAAAGGAATAAAAAAACATCCCCCAAGAAGGAAGTACTGTACAAGCATACATTCAGTGTTGGGAGGAGGTTTGTGGTTATTGCTTGTGTTTTCTGAGTGTCTTGAAAAAGTGATCGTCTTTAACAATGGAAAAATGCCAAAGGAAAAATAGTTAAAAGTGGTGAGGGGAAAACAGTGTTAAATGTATATAATATATCGAAAAGTGTTACCCGGATAAAAATGTCACTTTTTATGTAAAAAAAAAACAATTGAGGCTACGTTAATTAGTGAAAGAACTAGGATTGAAGAATTATAAATTAAGAAAGGAAGGAGATTGTGGACAGATTGTCATGCCAACAAAAATGCCTAAAAAAATAAAATATAAAACAAAAAATTACAGTAAAATTTTTATTTTAATTTTGACTACTTTTTTTATCAAAATTAAAAAAAAAGTCTCCAGATGAGATATGTTGATAACACTTAACTGATTTCAAATTCCTTGTATGCTTAAATGAACGAACTAAAAATAAATAGTATTTATAAATATATTCAAAGAGAGTAATAAACAGCAATTAGTTATAGTTAAGATCAACAACTTACTAAACTTTTGGAACGAGTGGGTTACTAAAAAATAAATGTGACTTATACACTATAAAACACCTACTGTATTGTAAATGATTTGATGTCCTGTTAAAATAACTGAAAAATAATAACTGGCTTTATGCCTGCAATTTTCATTGCCTAATATTGTAAATTCAATTTTAAACAACATATTTTTAGCATAATAGGTTTTATGTAAAAATAAATAATATTTCTCCTGGGTACATATTTTAGCACCGATGGAATTGTGGATGGTTCAGAGTGAGGCCAACTCACCAACACGATGATAACTGCGCGCGCCGCACAGTCATGTTTCTTTGTCACTTATTACCGACTAAACTATGCATATTGGTGAAAAAGTTTCAAATAAAAAATAAAGTACCAGTTTTTATCTACAACTTTCCTGCTGACGAAACTTACCTGACCAAAAAATAAAAAACTTCCTCACAGGTCGACTTTTCCATGTTTTTCTCAAATATTGAACTAATTTTTACTTCTATTATATTATTACAAATTAGTTTTATTATATTATCAATTCATACTAATACAGTAAGCATCCACTACTTATGTATAAAGTTTACACAAACTTTCAAAATGTTCAATCAGTATTTATTCACTTAAAATGCAGTGTAATTGAATTGTGGCCTCTAAAAACTGAATCTCCAAGGGCTATACATTTTTAAAGCATATGGTAATTTTTTTAAATTATTAACTTATTTTTTTAAATTTTATACTTTTAATAACAGGCAATAAATATTTTCCCAATCATTTCCATGTAAACATTTTATTTTATGATTACTTTTTATCAGCGAGCCAACGTTTTTATACAGTGCTGTACCTCAAAAACTCCCATTTGATTAGCATTGCTTATGGGCTACCGTACTGCATTCTCAATATGCAATAGAGTATAGTAGGCAACAGGGGAGCACAATAAACCCAAGGTTGAATGTGTCTCCACTTAAATGTAAGAAAAATATTAGGCCTACTTACAGGTTCAGTAAGAATTTTTATTTTAGGAAAACATCATTACAATGTTCATTTAGGCTTATGCTACTTTCTTGGAGAGTTGTCGATGACAAATCTTTCAAGTCAAATTGTTTAAAATCAGATCCATCAAACACTTCATTATCTGGATTATGAGTTATTTGATTACTTTCATGTAATCGTATACCAATTGTCTTATTTCATCACTGCGAAGAAGCTTGTCTCTGTCCATTTTCACTTAACACAGCACTGAATAGTATAAAACTAATGGAATGTATAAATAATAAATAAGAATTAATAAACTATGAAATAATAAAAGAGATCAATAACGTATTGCAAATACAAAAGCGATAGCCAAGTGCACTGCAGACTGATAAATGTATTGTACGCAGCTATGTAGCTGAGAGAATGTAAGAGAAAAGCGTGCCAGTGGAGTGAAATGCGCGCCAAACGTTTTATTAGCTGCACATGATGACATCGTGCAGGAACCAAATCAGTTTAGAGAGAGAGGGACAAATGAAGGTTATTCCAAACATGTACATGTCCGAAAGTTGAGTTTGCCGGTGGTAGACAGTAATGGTGTAATGTGTTATCAACACGTGCAATAAATGTAATACATTAAATAATTAGACATCATATGACGCCTTTACTCATTTTGGCCAGTTTATAAAAAAATGTCATGTGATGTCTTTACTCATTTTATCTAATTTAACACACTTCTGGAAAAGTTAAATATAAAAAAAAAATGTTAACTCTTTTAAGGTTAATTATATGCGGGGTCCAACTGACTGATTTGCAGTACAGACTTCCAGTGACCGACTTCCTGAGTGACCGACTTCCATCCAGATGGTTGTTATTATATATTATAATAACAATTTATAATGGTATATAATTTAAAAACAAGGCCATTTTAAATAAGATATGTTATTTAACCATATATATATATATATATATATATATATATATATATATATAAAACCATTCTTTTAATCAGAATTTGTATTATATTATTCTAGTTTAGAATTTGTTTGATATAGATTAAATGAAAGTTAATTTAAATGGTCCAATTAAATATTTTGGCAAAAGACATGTGTAATACAACATTACAATAGGTAAAACTCAGAACTTTTTCCTAAATATTGTTTCCTTTGGGATATGCCAACCCCTCCTCAGAGACCCACATTTCCCCTCTCCATTTTAAAAATTAAGCTGTGGTTTTATGTTTTGGAATTTAAGGCCTGTCAGTGATATTTTACATTATAAACACAACTCTATAGTACAGTTTTAGTCAATTTTTTTGTTTCAGAAGACGGAAGAGTAGAAATTGTACGTATAACAGGAGAAAATGACCTTAAAATATGTGACAATGTTACATTAGAATGTGAGGTTAAACCTCAAGAATCTACCGTGTGGTGGCTATTTAGAGGAAATAATATAACAGAAGATGATAGGTAAGAAAATGTTCACGTTATTTTATATTTTCGTGTTCACCTTCTCTCTTTCTCTCTCTCTCTCTCAGACTCTTCTGGTAATTTTGTTTTCCTGCTCTAGAACTTTCTCTCACCTATACCAATCTCATTTGTTGTTATCTATTCTATTCAAAATAAAATATACTTTATATGAAACGTATCTTCAAATGAAATATATAAAAAGTATCTATAATATACTTGCAAAATATTTTTATTCATGAAATCTGTATGAATTAGTACATAGTGTTACAGCTGTAAATTTTTTATAGATGTAGTAAAATTTGCAGTCAGTGTGAGATCTAAAATCTTCTACCAAAGAAATCTTACTTGACGAGATTTATTTTAATACAAGTTTTTTATCCAGTTTGTCTGGTTCCCCAGTATGAAAGACTCATTAAGTAATGATATATACAGGGTTGGGCAAAAGTCTGGAATATATTTATTAATTTTAAAACTATTGAAACAAATTATGAAACTTTGTTATTATGTACACCGGCACTATACCAAACATTTAGACATGTTTTATTCGTTTTTAGCAGCCAGGAGATGTCCCATGAATGAAGTCTTAAACATTTAAAATGTAAGCCCACCTTGAGTCATATCTCATTTTAGCACATTGTACCCTACGCTCAAACATAGCTCGGGTCTCGCACTTTCCGTTGCATACAGCGGCCAGTACCTGCATCAGACTGTGGGTATCTGCATGGGTAACAGAAAACAGCTACCTCAAACTGTTATCAAAACTAAACTAAATCAAGATGACATTATTTTAGAACTTAGGCTTAAGCGGCCGGTCATAACTAGAATCTACAGTTTCCGGTGACAACCGCGTCAAGGTACTATCTACAATATTTACAAGATAACTAGACGATTTGTCCATACTGTGATGTGGCATCCTCAGTGGTTTCTCTGAGACTCATTGTAGATAGTACCTTGTAACGCGGTTGTCACCGGAAAATGTAGAATCTAGTTAAAATGACATTATATTTATGAGAAGGGAACATTGACTATGTTTGAAGTGGAAGGACACAAGAGATGTCTACCAAACACAAAACAACAACTTCAGAGGTCTTGGTAAGAAGTAAGGACGGTGAAACCTAAATTATAACCTGATGTAGTAATGGACTAGGCCTACAATAAAAATAAAACAGGTGTTTATAGAAATTACCATTCATAGAAATGAGTTTTGTTTAGAAAAGTGGACATTTTTTTGTAATTTGGAATGTTATGTACCTTGATTTTGTCATCTGTCTTTTTGTGTTCAGTTAAAGCTAGTAACTTGTTAATTTCTTCAATATTAATTTTTAGTGTAACCAAGATTGGAGATGCTGTACACTTTTGTGCATACTTGTTCTTGTCTCTTTTTTTACAATGGTTGAATTTGATTGATTTGTTTTAATTAACTTTTGGCTTGTGACCTCAGCTGATACAATGTTGTTGTCGTTGGTTCAGTTTAAACAACTATAGTTTACATTATTTATACTAGATTGACCTTCAGTTTACCTAGGTGTTGCCCATTTCTCATTACTCTGCTTTTGCTGTGGGGTTGATTTGACCACTTCACTGAACGATTGTGAGCCAGGTACAACTTTAGGGCTAGTGGAACTATGGGGTAAGGGACTATAGTTTAGTGATGGTCTGCTTGATGTTTCCATCACTGGGTGTGACTACTACAGACTTTGGCTGGTCTGATCAGGTAGCTGAGTTGGAGGCTTCTTCATCAGTTTTTCTGATTTAGTTATTGGGAGCTTCCTGCAGCTTCTCCAAGAAAAGAGTGTGAGAAAGTCCATTCCTTAGTCTTGCAGTTGATTGATCAGATGATACAATACAAACTGTTGCATAAGACATTTGGTGTAATTTTGTGATGTGTTTTGTAAAGTTCTGTGTTGTTTGTGATCTTACACATATCTCATAGGGAAACAGGTCAAGGTCTAGAAGTTTTTCTTTTTTGTCTCATCAGTCAGTTATGAAATGGCCTGGTCATAATCTTTGGTGGGCTTTCTGTAATAATTTTCTTTCCTTACTAAACTGTAGATAGTCATACAGTTTTCTACATTGTGATGTGTTAGTTCAGTATTATTGTAATCAAAAGCTTGAGGACAGCCAATTTTTTTCCTGAAAACAACTGCTACACCAACAGTCATACTTCTTGGGTAGTCAGTGTCACGCGAGATTGTATTGGAAAAGGTATCGTAATCAACTTTATTTCTATTATCTTCCTCAATTACACATGTGTTGTGTTTTGTTTAATAGATAGTTAAGGTCTAGGGAGAAGTTTTGGGCGTAACATTTCTTTCAACATGAGAGAAATCTTTCACTTCCCTCGTTTATCAAAATGTAAACCATTGCTGGTATAGAAATGACGAGGCAACTCGTTGATGGCCAAAAAAGATGCATGGTCATAATTTGAAACTAATTTTCTGATTTATATGTTAAGGTAACTTATTTTATTATTAATCCTTGATGTATGATGTTTGGAGGAGTAACTTGAAACAATGTCATTGGTGTGTTTTGTGTTCATCAAGCAGTTTTTTTTTTTTTTTTTTTTATAAATACAAAATATTTCTCACTACTAGTCCCATTTCATTGTATGACACCCCCCCCCCCCACAGCTAAATTGTCATTATTGCAAAGTGATTTTGTAAAGTTTTTTGTGTCCTTTAACACCAATATCAATTTTTTTTTTGACCAAAAATGCACTTGGTGTAAAAATTGAACTTATTGTGATCTTCATTACACCATAGTGGTGTCAAGATTGCTCCAAGATGTGTCCCGTGGCTGTCTGCTAGAATCAAAATATTGCAATTTTCGTCTACTTTTGGTTGTTTTGACAAGTGATTTTCACTTTTTTCAGATTTCTTACTGAATGATCCGGAAGAGCTCGTTGGATGATTTTTTGTTAATGAATAAATTGAGTAAAAACACATTTTTTGGATAGGTCTTCATATTGTTTATCAGTATGATGTTTCTCAGCTTAGAATTCTCAGCATTTAAAACTTCAACATTCATTTTAAGAAACCTAACTATTTCTTCTTGGTTTTTAAAAATAGTTTTTGCTTCTTTTTTCTTGACCTTATTTAAAGGTATCGTATTTTCAGGTTGAGTAATCAATTAATGGGCTCATTATTTATGTTTTTTTCTTCTTGTTTCTTTATCATAAGTTCAAAGAGCATTCGCTTCTTTGTTGTACAGATGTTTTTTATACATTGATTTATAATGTATTCTATTTTGGTTAGTTGGGGATTGTAAGGTTTTTTTAAACAAAAATGACCTGTCATTTAAAAATTATACACACGATTTTTAGGATTAATATGCAGATTTTTTGGGCTTCTCAGTTGTATTATAACAATGAATTTTTAGCTTGTAGTTTGTATCAAGAATTTAGTTTGTATTAAATATGTTTCAGGGTGAAAGTGGTTGCCAAGGAGGGAGAGAAGTCTGTCGTGAGTGTACTGTCAGTGCAATGTGCCACTCTAGATGACGTGGGTAACTACACTTGTCTTGCAGTCTTTGGGGAGCAAGTTTCACGAATTATCTCCTTAGACCTCACCAGTAAGATACACATTATATATTCTCAGTGTTTAGTTGTGGAGAAGTCTGTACCTTTTGTTCTCAGAATTGCTATTTACTAAAAGTTTTCTGCACTTATATGCTTTTTGTGATGCTTAGAAAAGCATTATACACACACGCACGCACACACAGACACACACACAGAGCTTTTGCCACGAAGAAAATTACTGTAAAAATAAAAATTGTAGCACTTAATTAAAGGAGTCTGAATGGTAGAGAGGGTGTTTTTTTCATGAATCTGCCTCTTAAATAGTCATTTTTCATTTCTTTCAGGCCAATAAAAATTGGTCTTTGATAGTATTTCATGCAAGAGAATCATGCAATATTTATAGCTGAGTATGTGTAAAATGCATCTTGCACACTAACTTAGAGGCAATTTTATGTAAATTGTAGAAACCAGATATAAAATATAGTACGTACTAATAAGAAGCTAACATTTTTGCCGCGCTAGACCGCTTTTGTACAATTCATATCATTAATAATGACAGTGCGAGTGAGTGCAAAATCATATATTTAAAATTTCAAATCAGTCTGTTAACGCAATCTATGTCAATTCTATTGAAATCTGATATGTATGAAAGCATGCATCTATGACTTTTAAAAGTTTATACAAAATATTTAAAACAAAAACCAGTTTGGATGCCTATCCAGCCTTCAATCTGTATTTTGGCTGAATTTGCTGTAAACGCCGTCAAGCAACTTGAATGTTACCAATTAGATTCATAAATTTGTTAATAATCAGTCATAATTAGGTTGCTTTTGAATTTCCAAAATATCAAGATAATGTTTTCAGGAGAATTCAATGAATAATGTAAGTTTTTCACTTTTCTTTGTTTCTTATAAAAAATGTAATGGTGATAACAGAATATACATAAAGTTATAGCGTATTTAGTTATACTTTATCGTCTATCTAATGGCAAGTTGACTTTATTCTGTTTAAAGTATTACATTTCTCTAGAATTAAAAATACTGCAGTAAAGTTTTGTTGCATTTACAAAAAAAAAAAAAAATAAATAAATAAATAAATAAAAGAATCAGGGACTCAAAAGAATTACATAAAAAAACGCACATTTCTGACTCAGATATCTTGTCAGTTTTAATGCTAAATGTTAACTATTTAAATACAACAAGGCCAAATATTTACTGATCGAGTGAGTTGGCTGATGAGAGATTAAGTAAGATATCTTTTTAATTGTCTTAAGGATCACGCACAATAGATCGGATGGTACCTGCACTGCACGAATCTGTAAACCAGTAAGCCACTGTATACCGATATGCTGTCACCAGCAAAAACTATGCATCTTTGCTGCGTATATGCCGACATTGCCCCTAAATCCAGTTGTAATGATGTAAAGTGCAATGGAGAAGCCTTGCAGTTTAGAAGATGTTTTTGAAAGCTATCATGACAAAAATATACATTTCTCTTGTTTTCGCTTTTAAAAAGTTTTCTCTAATGGTTCTCTTTAGCAACTCATGAGCCCATTCAGCTCTCCTGCTCAATCCAGCCACACTGATCCCATCAGATCTTTTCTAACATTGATTCTTTTTGACTTTCATGTGATTTATTCTTTCCCTTCTAATAAATTATAAACAGAAGGGAAAGAATATTAGAAGGGAAAATAAAAACCCCTTCTAATATTGTATGAAAAAAATTATAATCAAAATCTCAAAAGCTTTCAATGAGCCCCTGCTTGTCTTCCTTTCAATGAGCCCCTGCTTGTCTTCCTTTCAATGAGCCCCTGCTTGTCTTCCTTTCAATGAGCCCCTGCTTGTCTTCCTCTTCAATAAGCCCCTGCTTGTCTTCCTTTCAATGAGCCCCTGCTTGTCTTCCTTTCAATGAGCCCCTGCTTGTCTTCCTTTCAATGAGCCCCTGCTTGTCTTCCTTTCAATGAGACCCTGCTTGTCTTCCTCTTCAATGAGCCCCTGCTTGTCTTCCTCTTCAATGAGCCCCTGCTTGTCTTCCTCTTCAATGAGCCCCTGCTTGTCTTCCTCTTCAATGAGCCCCTGCTTGTCTTCCTCTTCAATGAGCCCCTGCTTGTCTTCCTCTTCAATGAGCCCCTGCTTGTCTTCCTCTCAATGAGCCCCTGCTTGTCTTCCTCTTCAATGAGCCCCTGCTTGTCTTCCTCTTCAATTAGCCCCTGCTTGTCTTCCTCTTCAATGAGCCCCTGCTTGTCTTCCTCTTCAATGAGCCCCTGCTTGTCTTCCTCTTCAATGAGCCCCTGCTTGTCTTCCTCTCAATGAGCCCCTGCTTGTCTTCCTCTTCAATGAGCCCCTGCTTGTCTTCCTTTCAATGAGCCCCTGCTTGTCTTCCTCTTCAATGAGCCCCTGCTTGTCTTCCTTTCAATGAGCCCCTGCTTGTCTTCCTCTTCAATGAGCCCCTGCTTGTCTTCCTCTTCAATGAGCCCCTGCTTGTCTTCCTCTCAATGAGCTCCTGCTTGTCTTCCTCTTCAATGAGCCCCTGCTTGTCTTCCTCTTCAATGAGCCCCTGCTTGTCTTCCTCTTCAATGAGCCCCTGCTTGTCTTCCTCTTCAATGAGCCCCTGCTTGTCTTCCTCTTCAATGAGCCCCTGCTTGTCTTCCTCTTCAATGAGCCCCTGCTTGTCTTCCTCTTCAATGAGCCCCTGCTTGTCTTCCTCTTCAATGAGCCCCTGCTTGTCTTCCTCTTCAATGAGCCCCTGCTTGTCTTCCTCTCAATGAGCCCCTGCTTGTCTTCCTCTTCAATGAGCCCCTGCTTGTCTTCCTCTTCAATGAGCCCCTGCTTGTCTTCCTCTTCACAGTAAAACAATAAAAGAACAAAGCTGGTTTTATAAATTAATTTCTTCATCTCCAGTCAGACCTCTTTGCTTCCTACTACTTTCTTGTCCACTAAAGAATATAAGAACAAAAACTAGCTGCATGTTGGTTAGGTAGTTAATTTAAACTTTTATTATAACTTGATTTAGTACTAGATACTAATTGGTGAAAGTTTAAATTAAGTATTATTTAACTTAGAATGCTGAATAAATAGTAGGAGTATTTATTTTTAGTTCCAGGTCAAGTAGTGTCCACTCAGGATGTGAGAGCACCAATAGGTGGCAGTGGAAACCTGTCTTGTTCATTTGTTGGTTATCCAATCAACCAAGTTGAGTGGCGAAGAGATAACCAAACCCTTCAAGAGTCCAGGTTGAGTACTTATTTTAAAACATATATTTTATTTAGCATATTAATCTAAAACTTTTCTTTTTATCATACAGTTTATATTATACTATTATTGAGTCTTTGAGGTGCCAGTGGCTGAGTGGTCTAAGGCGTTAAGACTTGAGTGAGAGGTTCCTTACCTTGATTGGAAGTTTTTATCAATAATATTCACTCTGTACTCTACTGGTCTTCTCCCTAATTCTGTCTGAATAAGTTTGCCACATAGATCAATAGTGTATGGGGAATGGGTAGTGTAAGGTTAAAAAAGAGATTGGCCTCTTCTTAAAAAGTTTATATATTTAAAATCGGACAATGAAAGCTGTTTTTTCTCTTATTCATATTAATATATGTAAATATCTTGCTAACACCAATCACTCTAATAACAAAGCTCTATTGGAATCACTGACTGATCCATTGATATAAATGTTTACCCACTTCATATTGAGTGGGTAAATGTCATAAAATGTTTAAATCTGGTTCGTAAATAGATCCAACTATGTCTGTTTCTGAAAAATTCAAAAATTTGTAATTTTACAATAAATAAGCGGTTTATTGATAATGAGTTAGTTTTAAGGGGTAAATATTGCAAATTCGCAATAAGAATAATATGGTGAACTCAGCTCTACAAAACTAATTTCATTGCCAGGGCCGTTTAACCAAATACATTTTACTTATTTTTTTATACAAAGAAATTAAGATTAATGTTAACAAGTAATTTCATCAATGTTGCAGTATAACCTATAGTGTTTTTACTGTACAGTCTTAAAAGTCAAAACTTAGCATTTTGATCAATTTTGTCTCGTTTTCATTTTTCAGTCAGGATAGATTTGTATTATGAGGTCATATTTCTAAAAACTAAGGTTTCCTGCAACTTTTTAATTTAAAGCTTATTTCTAACTCTTACACTTTTTATAAAAACGTTATTTATGTATAAAATGTAGGTAATGTAATCATTGCTGTCATTTCTTATCATAATTATCTAGTTCTGTAGACTGAAATATGAATCTTAAAATCAGAAATTATTCCTAGGACCATATAAAATGTGAACCTTCTGTGATGTTTCTCATGCACGGTGACTGGTGGGACTTTATGGACAGGTTGGTTCTGCCTGGTGCAGCTGCCTAGTTGAACTAAAATACTCGTGTCATAAACCTTTATAATGGCATACTATGAGCTAGTTTCCTAATATTTATTTTCTACTTAATTTTTCCTTTTACTAATTTCTTAGTACCACCAGCACATCTCAATGACTGTTACTCTGATTCTAAAACATTATAGGTGTCACTGTTCTTCTATTTTACAATTGAATATATTTTTACAATTTCCATTTAAGCCTTTATTTCCCTAATGGTTAAGTATAAAAGAGGACTTTGTAGCCCTAACCTCACCAATTGTTACATTCTTTTTTGTTTCAATAACAACATTTAACATTTAATTTCAACCCCATTTGATTTAAGATATTTTTTAATTATCACAAATGCCATTCTCACACTTTTAAGGCTATATAAAAAAGCATAATGCCTCTGTCTTAGCTATATATTTTTATAACGTAATTTTCAATTGGCCAGTACAGCAAAAAAAATCCTTAGCCAGGAAGAAGCATAAAAAACATGTAATAACCCAACTTTGAAGGGGCCAGTTCAGTGTACGCTATTATTCGTCTTTGTATTCCTTTTACAAGTAATTGACAAAACAGGAAATCAAACTTTGAACACTGCCTTTTCTGGTCAAATACAGAACAGTTTTGAAGTAATTGATTAAAACGTGGTACAGTAAAACCTGTCATATCCGGTTTAATGTGGTGTCAGGTTAGGCTGGATAACTGTGAAGCCGGATATAGAATTACCATAAAAAAGGCGTGGTTTCTCTGTAGCAAATGCATCGCAAGTATTGAGGTTATTCTTTAAACTAAGTAATCAATGTTAATGGATTGTTCAATACTGAGCTATAAGGGTTTTCGAAAATATGACCTACCAACACGCTAGGGGGAATGTTTCAAAAAATAGTGTAGGTGACTTTTTTTGTAGGGAAATCCCTCATTAGGCTCCCCACCCCTCCTTTCCCAAAGTCATGTGCCGGGAACTTATATTCCTTCTCTTTGTAACCAAGCCGCCCGGGTTGGTTATCAGAGGTTCTGGGTATCACAGGGCTGGAAATGCCAGGTTTTACCATATTAGATAACCTACCCCTATATTTTAGATTTGTAAGACATCCATAAAATATCCCTAGGGTCTGAATGTGGTTACTAATTTATTGGATTTTTTAAATTGTTTAAAAGACCACTCAATTAAAATTGTCATTTTTAATGACAGAATGTTTGTGAGTTTTCTGAAATTTTTCATTTGAAATGTCAATCCCCTGGATGAGCATTTTCTTGACAATTTAATTTAAATACTAACCTGCGATCGGTCACAGCCAAATTTGTAACATAAATAGAATAGGGGTTCCCTAACATGTGTAAACTTATTAAGTAACACACACATTTTCATGTTTGTTCAAAGTTGAGTGGAAGAGAGGATTTCATAGCCGTAATTCCGCCTTTAAGTAAAGATATTTATTCATTCATATAAAGTTTTGTTATTAATTACAATTACAGTATTTATAAAATAAGTATTACATATGTTAAAATTCTTAACTGTAAAAAAATAGGCAGTTTAGATAAACGTGAATAGTCGCGCTGTTAGGGGTCCACTAACAGTCATACTGACACAACCGGTCGCACTGCAAGGGCAACTCTAACGGAGTGGTTGAGCATCACTTTACCCCCATCCCACCCCCCTCCAGAATGCTTAGACATCTGATTTATTATGTAAATATATGACACTCAGTGTGCCTTCAGACAAGAAAATTGAAAAAATTCCTTTACAACAACTTTTTTTGTTAGGGTTTACCTAACGGCCCTTTTTCTCTGAGTTGTGGGAGTTTGTAAGAGGCAAGAATATGCTTTCTGATAAAATCCTTGTTTTAATTCACAAATAAAAAAAGTTATTCATTGTTTATTTGTATAAGTTAATTTTTTGTTGTTGCAGATGGAGAGTGATTTTAGCAAATGAAACATTTCTAGAAACAGAACTCCCAATGGCCAAACTGACTCCGGCAGACAATGGTACTTATTACTGTTCTGTTATCAGTGCTCAGAATACAGTTTCTGCAGCAACTCATATCTTTGTGTTGGGTAAGTTTTCCTCAAACTCTGGTTTATTACATTGATTGTGAGTTTTCTGTGAACAATAATTTGATCTGTACTCATATTTGTAAGGCGAATGAAGTAATTTATTCACATTTTTCTTAAGTTATCTATCGTTAGTTTTCTTTTGAAAACTGTTGGAGTCCAAATAGTTTGAATGCAAAACAAAAACTATATTTATTTTAAGATTTGTGTCCATTGTCACTTGTGTTATGGGTTTGAATAATGGAATTGATTGTTACAGAACACATCTTAAAAAACTGATTTTGAAATAATAGGCGTTGTTAACAGATTTTTAAAAGTAAAAAGCAAGTTTTCAGTAGGTTCGGTTTGCAATTTTAACATTTTTTTCTAATTATACAGTTTATTAAAAATCAATGTTGTCAGAAACTCTTCAAGGGTGTACAGTCACTGGTCTTTATACTATAAAATGTGGAAGTCCTGTCTTGAGTCTGTTTCCTGAGAGGTTTCTGAGGTCTTCTGGAAGTAGGATTTTAAGTTGATGTACTTTGTTGAAATGAAATGTTGATAATGAAGTGATGGTTGAAATAATTAATGATGTAGTAAAGCAGTAAAATAATTCCATTGGTATCTCTTTGTTCAATAAGGGACATTTACTTCATAATAGTTTTTTTGTCCAAGGCATCAGTGTTTCCTGTAATCTCCAGCTGAATAGTGAGAGGCAATACTTAAGACCCGTTTACACACTACGATAAGTGCTAGCAATTCATCATTACGATTTATCATAGCGTGTAAATGGGTCATCGTAGCAATTTATTTGAACTGGATTGGACGGTTGGAGCCGACTGGCATACATTTTTGGGAATTGTAGCAACATGTTGGAACGTGTAAACCAGTGCACCAATTCATTGCTATGATTTAACACTTTGAAGCCTAAGCCCGAATATAGATCGGGCGACGCAAACTGGCGTACTCGCCGACGCCCGAGAATAGCTCGGGCGCCCATATTTAATTCATTATATCTTTATTATCGGCATATAATCGGGTTTAGGTCATCTGAATATGTCTTTTAGTTATCTGTTATTATATTTTATTGGTCTATTAATTTTTTTTATCTACATCTGGTCTTGGATAAATAATTATCGTAACAGCTGACGTGAGACTTGGAATGAGCGCGCGCCGAGCGGTATTGTTTATGTCAGCATTGTTTATGTCAGCCGGTCAGTGACCCACGGTGCTTTGAGTCGTAAACAACACGTTCGTTATAGAAGTGAATATTCTGTGTTTATAATTCAAGTACAGTATTTATATTTTATTATCATGTTTTTAGTTCAGTTTCTTTGTAAATATTGTTGTGTACATATGTAAATAAGTAATTAGTTAGTATTTGCGTTGTGTTGGTTTTGTGTCAATCTAACCGTACAGTGACTGGAATGTGTGTATATATTGTTTTTATTTAGTTATTATAGTATTTATCTGCTTAAAATGGATGATCTTATGAGAAGTGATACTATACGAGATATATTGAATCGTTCTATCGTAGCTATTTTTTGTTTTACATATTTTTGTACTTATTTGTAGCTTCTGTAAAAAAAAAAAAAATATACAACACCTAAAGTTTTGCCCATCATTGAAAAGAGAATTTTCTCTCCTTTACAAAGATATATAATATAACCTTTTTATGAAATTTATAAGGCATTTACAATTTTTTTAATGTGAACATAAAACCCCCAGGATTCCATGCCAAACGGAGTATTAAGGGCCCAGGCTTCAAAGTGTTAACTCAGTTTCAGTTTACTCTGACTATTAGACGTAGCAAGTTATTTTTTTTTTTTTGTTACAATGATTTTTTCCTCTGGTATTGTTTGTTTTGATTACATTTTTCAAATAACAAATGGCAGTGCAAAGTCCTCAATAGTTCCTATATATTAGATAAATACGCCAGGAAGTGGGTTCATATAACTATTCTTTCAATAATAAGGTATGAGAAAATTTTCTTTTCATCAGCAACCACTGACAGCTCCACTTTCTTCTAGGTCTGCGTGACTTTTTAAATTTCATCGCTAAACTAACTACAAAAACTGACCGTAACAATACTTCCTCCAGAGCAGAAACCACAATCTACAATGAATATATCGTACAAGAAATCATTTGCATGTTCACAGTACTCCTTTTGATTTATTGGAGCAATAAATCGTTACAACCACATTGCTACGATTTATTATAGCGTGTAAACCGGCCTTTAGGGGATGCATTGTTGAAAACAGTTCCTTCATGGTTGAAAACAAAACAGTTGATTTCTCCCATCAAATATAGATAAAATCGTTTTCATTCATTATGAGTTCAACTTCCTTCACCCCTAATTGAGTTTAGTTATTAAATTATCCTTTTTAATACATGTATTGCATTAAAATTATTTTTAAGCTTGTTTGAGAAATATGAATAATTGTTTTGTTATAAACAACTTGTTGTTGATATAAACAGTTTTTTGTAAAAGACAACTCTGCAATCTTAACCTTCTCAGTTCTAACAATTTATTCTTTAAGAACTTTATCATTTATTTTCTAACATCAGAAAATGTAAAAATATATTGCATAACATTTTTACATAAATAAAAATATTTTTCTTATAAAGTTGGAATTTTTAATATACCTTCATTTTCATTACTGTTTGCAGTGTTCGGCCAAACTGGATAAAAAAAAAAAAAAAATGGCCATATACTGGATATTTGTTGCACTAATAATAATGAGCATAACAAGTGGTATATAATCAAATGTCTCCTTGATTTCTCATTCACAAACTCTTGATTCGCCACTACTGCCCGTTTCAGCAATTTGGTTACGTCCACTTAAACACAGTGAACTTATTTTTTGTTGCAAGCTTGCTTATCTCTTGTGGCTACTAAGTAATGCTTATGTATTACATATGTGTTTCAGATGTTCCACATGTCACAATAGATGTTGTTAAAGTTGTTGGTGCTCATAGGATTTTTCTCAATTGGACTGTTAACGATGGAAACTCTCCGATTAAAGAATACAATATAATGGTAAGTTCAACAACTAACATTATATTTCTGTTTCAAATTTAGTTCAAAACACTTAGAATCGAAACCAGTATTTTTACTTAGTGGCAAAACTTTTGAAGAATATAGATCCCATAATTTCATTGACCAAAGTGTTAATGTTATTAAATTGCATATTCAGTATTAATGCAAAAATCGGAGCTCTGTAGTGTTCCCTGGAGATGTTAGTAAAGTGTTTCACTGCTAGAATGCGTACATTGTACTCTTCTTTTTATGTTCCATGACTTTTATTTTTTATTGCACTGACTTCATTATGTGTGCATGGACGATTAAGGTTATTTGCCAATATTTCTTATTAGTGGAAGGTAATATTACTTATTATTGTAAAAATAGAGTATTAAATCACATTTAAAAATTGTTTTGTATGTCCGACTAGCATAGGCCTGATTTTTTAAAAATGCTATGCTAAAAAAACTGTTACTCTGTAGATAAGAAAAATTAGCTATTTTTAATTTCATATCGATAAAAATAAAATTTAAGGAGGAATCTGGCCATATAAATATAATTTTTAAATTTTAAAGGGTTTTAAGCTACGATTTTTCCAAAAGTATTAAAATGTCCAACATTGTTTAGATGACTTCTGGTCTTAGGACCAGCACTCAAAGTTAATATTTTAAAGCATTGGGAGGCACTGTGTTGAATTCGTGGGTAGTCTTCCTTTTACCGAATTTTGAATTACTTTCATTTCATTACAATTCTTTCATTCTACTTTCAATCCTATTATGAAATAAATATTCTTCATTAAATTGAAATTTATTTTAGTTTTCACCAAGTTTTAACCCTCCATCTGGGCAAGTTCGCATTTGCGAACTGTTTTGGCGTTGCTAAAACGTGCAAATTCGCAATTGCGAACTTCACACCGCGCTTCGCTAAACAGGTCATAGAATGCGCATATGACAAGCTACGGCAATGATTTTGATCTATTCGGAAACTACGTTAAACATCGAATAATTCTTTATAACTTAATAGTCGGTTATTTTAAATCGATAATTTACACGGCTTTGTGAAAGTAGCTATTGAATTCACGTTGTCGCTATATTGGACGCTTTGTACGATTCGTTGTTTGTTTGCACTCACAGTAAATACTTGGTTTTTCTGTTGTAACTATCCGTTATAAATCGTTGTAATAAATCCGTTATAGAGCATGTTTCTAGCTAAATTTTAAAATATAAATCAACTTTGTAGTGTTTATAGAAAATTTATAAAATATTTTTCATTGTTGCTGTTACCGTGGCAACAAATTTTTAGGTTTTGTATTGAATCCATTTATAAATTTATAAGACATATTGTATACTTCTAAACGTATATAATGTATATATTTTCTGAAACTAGATAAAATTTAGGACATTTTTACTATGTCACATTTAAAAATTTATTATCACAACATTGTATCCAATGGGTACCCCCACCCCCTTTCGCGACTTATGAAAAAAAATTTCCAAAGTAACGTACCATAAAAAAATCAAAAATATCTTTAGGTTAAGTTTTTATACATTATCTGGTAGCCTACATTCTTGAGATCATTTTTATACCATAAACAAGTAGTTTTATTACAATTTACTTATTTTTATGAATTTTATAAAAACATCTTACAAATTGGCCAAAAATCGCGACCCAATACAGAAAAATATAGTGACCGGATCGAGGGTTATGGGGTCTTCAAGAAATAATTATCTTATGAAAATAAATAAAAGACATATATTTCCAGTTATTTGTACTAAAAAAATTTTAGATTCGTCATTGTGTATTATATCTTTGTAAAGTTACGATTCAGAAGTATCAAATACATATATCGATGTTTGCTTAATACTTTTGTCGAACAAACAACATCAGTGAAATCAGAACTGGACAATCAGCCGACTAACTGTACAGTGTGAGCAGACTCTGCTGGTCTGCTGTTTACATTTGCTCATAGTGTTGTTTACATCTCATTAGTTTGAGTTCTGTGAAATTACTTAATTATTTTTTTATTAAAGTAGTTTTTGAATAGTTTTATTGATAGTACATTGAAAGTTTTGAAGCGTAATATGTAGAGTTATAAGTTATTATTTTCAACTTTTCTTCGAAAGAAGGTAAAATATGTCAAGCATAACTTAGGAACTAAAACCTGTTATTTAGAAAGTTTATGTATAAAGTTTACACTATATAATTTGACGATTACAGGACTGACGCCCTGTTGGATTATAGAGTGTCTGAGGTACAGAGAGGCTATATGTAGTACATATGTTATGTATACTGAACGTACATTAAATGAAGCTTAAGAGAGACTATACTGTACGGTGTGTAGTTAAAATGTAAATATAACACAGAAGGACTGTTTTAATTGTTAAAAAGTAAGGAATAAACACATAAAAAAGTTTAGATGAAATGTATTTTGTTATAAAATGATTGAATACTAGTCGGTAGTGTGTCAGACTTGTGGGTATGTTGGAATTTTGAGCTGCTGATTGGCAAGTTTAAAGCTGAATTAGTTGCTTCTGTGGATCATCTGTTTTCATCTGTCAAACTGTCTAGAGACTGCACTCCACGTGAAATTAAGCACTTACAGGCCTTGATCGCTGAATTGAGTGAGCTTACATCTCGTGGTGAGTGGGGCCATACTTATAAAGTATGTTAAAAAGTGTTCCTTAGATTGTTAACCCTTTTAGCGCCAGACAGTTTTTTGGGGTACTTACGAAAAATGCCAACCCATTTTCATAAAGGGTGTGCGAAGAATGCCAGGCCACTTTAGGCCATTTTGACATATTTTGTTAAAACATTCATAGCTCTCTTATTTGTTATTATAAATTAACAAATGGGGTCTTGTTTTGTTCGTAATAATATGTTTGTAGTAAAGAAAATATAATTTTGAGTTATTTACAAGATTTAAAAAAATTATATTACAAAAAGTTTCAAAAAGTTTTTTTTCTTTTTATTTTTCAAGTTTGAACATACATTACTACTTTTTGTATAAACTAAACCACAGTATTAAAATATAGAGACTAATCTACATATAATTGTAAGTACACATACAAAAATTAAAACACTTACATTCAAAAACAGTAGATATAAAAATCTTTGAAAAAAACATGTAATTATCCAAAATTGGTAAAAACGTCAGATAAACAGCTGTTATTACGTCATGACAACGATCAGTAGAGTAATAATTTTGTTGTTGCCATATGGCATATTGTCTTCAATCCCTATGTCAAGAAAAACAAAAAAACCGTATAATATCCAACGATGCATCACACAAAACGAATTATTATTTCAATCCCAAGAGCTACTCGTTCCAGAACAATTTTTCAGAGACGGCATCACTTCTTTTACTATTCTTACCACAGTGACTTTTCTAGATGTCTGAGAACTGGAAGTCTTATTTTATCGCTTAGCATAATTTAAACTCTAAAAGATGTGAATTACTATAAATATGTTTTAAAATATAATATACTATAAAATATAATGTATGTTTTAATAGAAAATATACTTAGGTAATGCTAATTAAAAACAAAGCAATTTGTCTGAAAAATACAGAAAAAACCAACGCCGTAAAAAACAAATATCGACATAAACTGAAATAACGCGCTGAAGGGTTAATTATCACTTTAAGTAACCCTTAAAGAGAGTAGTCTGTTTTTTAAAGCTTAGTAATGTAAATAATATATATTTGTTCCCAGTTCATGAAAAATGGAACAAGTGAATGGACTTTCACTAGAGAGCGAGTTGTACCAGCTAACACCAGTTATGTAATAAAGAATCTGGAGCCTAGCACCAGTTACAAAGTGAAGTTGAATGCGGCCAATGCAATTGGGAAGGGGAAAGACTACACATACCCCGACTTTGTTAGGACTTTACAACAAGGTAAGGCGCAATATAATATTTTATAGTAATAATGACCTTTTAGCTTAAAAACGATAAGATAAAATGTTATTATTATTATAGGATTTGATAAGGTAGTATATTAATCGATAAAAAAAGTAATATTTATTGTTTTTTATAATACACCACTGGCCATGACACCGATCAGTTAACCCTTTGAACGCCAGGAAATTATGCGTAGGTGTCGCCACCACGCCAGCCGTTTAGTGCAGAGTGTCCGAATTACGCCAGGCAAGTAATATCGTGAGGGCGTTAGAACGCCAGGCACTTTTTGCCGTTTTTGTACTTTTATGCTAGGACTACTGTCATTCTGCTATTTTTAATGGTAGAACAGTGTTTTTTGGTACAATTTTTTTTCATGATAAAAGCGGCCACATTTCAGTATGTAAGAAAGTAAAAATTGTCTTATAACATTGTAACATAAAACAAAATAAAATAAAAAATTACTTTTTTAAAAATTTTAAATACTAAAACATAATCTGAAAATAAGTTTATGCTGCTAAACCATATTATTTAATGTACTAAATTTAGTTCCCAACAAAACTGTGAAAATTGCGTTTGGAAAAAACAATTGGTTTTCGATTTATTAATTTTAAATGAAAACTCAACTTTTTAGCCGTTTTGTACTTATTTACATTAACTTCAGTTATTCTGTATATTTGTATTGTATATTATTTTTTTGTGTACAATTTCATTCATACAACATTTGAATTAATAAATAAGGCATAAAAGTTACATTTCTTTATTGTTACTTATTCTAAAAGGTAATAACATATGTTTTAAAAATACAAAACTACTTTATGGAAATAAATAGAAATACAGTTTTCGATGAAAAATGGAATCTTTTCTGTAGAAGTCTTGAACAAGTTTATTAAAATGTTAAAAGCACTATTAAAATATTAAATGAAGATAATAAACAAATAAGATCCGCTGTTACTACTCGTCACTGCCTTACAAATATCGCGAGTTTGTATAATGTCTTTACAATATAAAAAATTAATACAAAACAAAGAAATATGTTATAAAATAACTGCACATTTTGTCCCGAATATAATGGTATGCGTTTCATCAAAATTCAATAGAAAATAACTTTGTAATACACAAAATAAACATGAGCCTATATATAGGCGCTTAGCATTCAACGCTCACACTGTGCCTGGCTATATATAGGCTCTTGGCATTCAACAGAATTTCGTCAAAAGCCTGTATAGAGGCTTCTGACGTTGAAAGGGTTAAACTCTAGTATCCAAAACAGCCTTCAGTCTCAAACATGCAATATGTAATATGACTTGTAATATGAAATGAATTTGTTATTTTAACAATTAACCAATTGGCCTACTTGCACAGAACCATTCCGAGATGACGTTGCAGGGCCCATTTAGCCATCACGGAATAGTTCTGTAATGGTAACATAACATTTTGTTATTGTAATGAATTGGTATTGAAGTTACTGTAATCAAATGGGCACGAATTGTTAGTCAAATGTTGTACTTTGTAATAAAAATAAAATATACGGTAAAACTAGCTATCAATTATTTTATAAACTATTTTAAAATCGTGAACATTTTTTCAATCAACATTTTATAGCGATTAAACCTAGTTTGATTAGAGTTAACAAATGATATAACTAAGCGTTCTCTGAAAGCAATATAATATTTATATTAGCAGTAATATATTCATATTTAACTGTGGTAGTCCGAGATAGACTAACCATACCTGGTTTATTTATCAGCTAACGAAAACAATAACAAAGTTTGTGTTGTAGTTGTAGGTTGTTTTTAGTTGCTGCTCGTGTTTTGATGTGTGATATTGTTGTTTCTGAGATTAAAGTTTATCACATTGTTATTTTATTTTAGTAGGGGTGAGCGAGTAGTGTTTTTTGATTTCGAGTCGAGTAGTTGGAATTTTTTCGAGTATCGAGTATTTTCAAGCGAGTATTTACCGAAGGATTTCCTGTTCACCCAAGACAACTGTAAAAGTGTAAAAGGCAGACACCATCCTAAGCCTATGTTAAGTTTTGCCAGATTCGTAATTATATACATCTAAACTGAACACAATAATTTTGATTTGTTGATTGTAACTGTAACATTTGTAAATATAACTTTTTACTTCCTGCCTTCCAACATTTCTATATAGCATTATTTGTTTAACCTTTTTTCATAACTAATATTATGTAAGAAACTAAGAAAGTATATTATTAATTGAAACAACGTTGATTATAAAGAATTAATCTGTTCACTCATATCACAGATCAGATTTTCTATGCAAGCCAATTATACTGTTTCACAGCCGGCCGATATGTTATCTGGTAGTTCGGTTTAAAGTGTACCTGAAAACGTAGTGAAGCTTGTTGGCAAAAGCTGCATCCAACCAAACTGATGCTAAAATTCAGGCTTCATCGCCAAATGCAGTCATTTGCTTTCAGAATTGCCTCCTGTCAACAAAAAAATTGATTGTGTACACGCCAAGAAGAGTGGATCTGTATTCTATAGGTATTTAATTCAGTTATAACAAGGTTACAACTAACCGGAAATAAGATCTGAATTATATAATCAAATTTGAAAATCTGGATTACAAAAACTGTAGATCAATCGATTGATAATAATAACTAAGCAGGTTTACTAAAATTAAATTTTAAAGTCGCTTAGGATGAATTAGTTTTTAAATTATAATCGGTAATGAAATAGTGCAACTTAAAACTTCTTCGAAACAGGAGGCTATACTGAACAGCAAATAAATAATTATTTCATAACTTGAAATTCATGAAAACCTGGTGTAATCGAATGAAAACCACAGACAGTCGCCTAATATAATAGGTCTAGCCTATATTTCAGACGAGATGCAGTCTGAAATATCAGCTAAGTGCCAACTAGTGATACAGTGAAGATTTTGGGCAGCTAAATTATAAACTTATGAATAAAAAGGCGTTTGATAAGGCTTCGATTCAATAAAAACTATTTTCCGAATCTCTAAATTTGTCGTATTTTGTTTAGAAAAGGTCTTTGAACATGTTTCCCTCTCACTTGGGTTGATTCGTGATTGTTTTACAGTTTACATCGACGTCATTGTGAACAGGGAACCGTTCAGTGAGTTTACGAATCAAAATGATCGTACTTTACCACCTTTTACACTCCAACTGTGTTATTGTCTAACCTAGTCAGAAAACCGTTCAACAATTTAACAGTAAAAAATATCGTATGCGCAAATATTACACACAGTTTTGGCGATCTAAGGTGTTGTAATAATAATTAATAGACGTTCGCCACGGATATATTTATATGTCTATTTTTTATTTGACGGAAAATAAATCAATAATGTTGTGTTACATGTTGCTAAAACACCATTACCATATTTTATATGATATGATACTGTATTTTCTTACGTCAAATCATTGGACGATTCCCTGCACGGATTAAAAAACAAGACCTCAATCGGCTCGTGAGAAATATACGATAATTTCAGTTCGAAAAGGATCTGAACAGTTCCTTGCACGTACGTATACTACAACCGAGATGAACTTTCACCTAGAAAAGATGGGAAGTTCGATTCTTGGGATGTAAAGCGACCCTTTCTCGGGACCCTTATGATTGAACGGTATTATTGATATGAACAAAAATATGCAAAATTTCCATGGCATACCGAAAAAAATTGCATAATTTCCATTAGATTTGTATCGGTAACAGATCTTTTTGAGCATCTTGAACCGGATCTCTCGTCCCCTTTTTTGGGTCATAAAAACACTAACCAGCACTTCTGTTTTATTCACGCTATTTTAGGTTAGGTTACAAGTGACTAGTAGACTCGACAACCAACATGTGTGATCGCTACTATGGTAACTATTTACAGTGATCGCTACCTTCCCAGCTCTGTTGTTCACTTTGAATTGAACTAGTTCAAATCATAATGAACGAACTCGTTCACTACGTCGACTAGTTCATTTGACTGTCGTCATGTACCACCTATTCTTAGGCGTATTATTTAGTTCATAATTACGCGTACCAAATTGATATCAGTCATTCTTACTACTATAGTGGACTCTACTACTCTTCTTCTTTTATGAACATGTATTTTATTTACCTTATAACACACTGTTAGCGGCTTGAATGTTGAAGTTTCTTTATTTTATTTGATATGTTTTTATCCTCATATTGTCAATTGACTTTCTTTTCATGATAGTGATGATAGTTGTTTTAATTTCCTAGTAAATTTCATTACTTAAATTTGATAATTAATCATCTTAACAAATTTTCTATGTATGAAAACAATCAAGTATCAATTAACTCTAACAAATGTTTCACTGTAAGAGTAATTCATTTTTAGATCCAGATATAGTACCAGTGCTCAAGTTTAAAGCAGGAGGAGCAGATTTCATAAATGTCGGTTGGGAACTTCCTTCAGAAGATGTCGAAGACCACGTTCATTACTATGAACTTGAGCTGACCAACAACACAACAACGCTGAACAGCATAAGTATTCAGTCTGCTAACACGCAGAATATGTTTGTTTTTGACAAACTTTCCTCTGCCACAACGTATCTTATAAGAGTGAGTCATTTTATCTTGATCTATTTCCTTTAGTTTTAGAACTTGTTACTTCATCAGAACTTATTACTTCATTATGAACTGGACCTAACCAACAATAGGCCTATGCTTTAAAATCTTCTGATAGGCTAGACATACTTAAAAAATGTTCCTGTCATTCACCATATGTATTGAAAAGGTTTAGTATTATCACTTTACTAACAAAAAAAGTATTTCAAGATGTTATGCAAATTTGTTGTTTACTATCTAAAACATTTTAGGTCAATTTTTAAATACTTTAAAATAAAACAACTGAATTTATAACTTGTTTGTGAAAGTAATATTTTAGAAGCTTACTAAACTTTCTATGATAGTAAAATCCTCGGTAATTATTATTACAATTGATTTAAACACACATTCTTTTAAAACAACAGACAGTAATTTTAATTGTCTTAAAACATGAATTTATATAAATTTGCTCGGCAAGAAAATGCAAATTTATATAAAATTCAACTTTAATCATGCAAATCATCATGCATAAGCATTAACTACAAATGTATGGCTATTCAGGTGAATTCATACTGTTACGTTTTGTTCCCTCTCCACTTATTTTGTGTGAACTAATATCTTTTTTATCCATAAATTGAAAAATTAAAATAAAAATTAAATACATAAAATAAATACAAAATGCATCGTACTTTCCTTACTTAAGAATTCATCATTCATCAAATAGATGCCACCATTGGTGTTTTAGACAATTTTGTATCATACAATATGAGAGATGGGGTATCAGCAAATCTACTTGAGAAGACAAGTCCACGAACCGACCCAGGGAAACATAAAGGCGCAATATACTGCCAAGTTTTCAGTATTACTGGTACTTCCATCTCGTTAGGAGGGTTTTTTATACACAGTGACTGATTAGTTGGTGTTATTCCAATGATTTGTCCATAAAAAATCTACATTTTGAATTGGGTTTCATTAGATGTTCGGCAAGTTCCACATTGCCATTTGAGAGTTAGGGACAACGCCCACTTTGGTAAATATTGTTTTGTTGGTTCCCCAGTTAAGTAATAATTAAAACACCCCAAACTGTTGTTTGTCGAGTTGTTCAGTTTTGAAGTTAAAAGAGAGAAAGGTTTCAAATAAACACCATGTATACTTATTTATCTATAATCAAAACACATAACCAGGACAGTATAGAGTTTCAAATTTCTGTACAGTGTTTTTAAAAAATGTTATTTATATTTTTTTTAGATTTAGTGCAGCTTTTGATTTATAACATAACTAATTTAATGAGTTTATATCCAAATAATAACAGTTGCATGAATAACAGGAAATAATATTGTCAGTGATTAACAATATAATTTGATTTACTAACCTATATTATTATATAAAGTAAATTATGATTTCAAAACAATCTTGTAATTTTAAAAGTATTAATAAGTTATTCATTGATGGTTCTTAAATATGTTTCTTAAGAAATAATTGATAGAAAACAATAATAGGAAACGGGCAAGTGTAGAATCATGTGACTGTCAAGTTTTTAACTATAAAGACTATTAGTTTGAAATGCATTTGACTCTCTACTAACTGGCCACCATTCAAGTGGCCATCGCTTAAACTGGCCTCTTTTATCCAAAAGAGTTTGTAATATCTATGATTCATACAGACTTGTCATAACATGTTCACTGTTGTCTGCTTCATTCCTCTAAAGCAATTAAATTATTTGATACATATGGAATATAGGAATCCCACCCTATTTTCAAGACTTTTTAACTATTTAATATTAACTCTACAAACCAATTTATTTACCAATTATTTTTACCAGTCTGGCTAGAGATTCTTTGGTGTTTTATCATTATCATTCATGCAAATATAATTGTAGATTATGGCCGCTTTCACACTGACTGACACGATATCAGCCTGACAACAGTGGATGAAAAATTGTATGTAATGTACAAAATGCTTTCATACTAGACTACATATCGGTGGGCAACAAGTGTCTCATTATTGTCAGCCCGATATCGTCACGACAGAATAGTATTTTTAAGTAACAGAGCTGTTTGAGTCAACACCTTGCTTATGGGACAATTGTTCATTATTATTCATTAAGACGCCAATTGTCAAGATATGGGTGAATATGAGGGGGTGATGAGTGTAGATGAACGAGTGTAGTAATTTTTACTAACTAAGGTCAACTGTTCCTCAGAGAGGATCATTTATTAATAGCCCATTAGCCAGGGTAACTAAGGGACCTACAGCTTTACGTGGAATCCGAACCACGTAGTGTTGGTTTGTGACGAGGGAAATGAAATTATGTGCTAAAGGCTGGTTAAGAGAGAGTCTACTGTATTCACTTATTTTTTCAGTCATATTTGATTTTATTTTAAATCGCCTAAATGTTGCATGTCTGTTTAGACACTACGTAAGAACTGTTCTGTATTGTAATAAAGTCTTTTTTCTTGATAATTTGTATCAAATAAAAGTTTTGTTTGTACTAAGTATCCCTGAATAGTTTTTGAACAGTCAAGAAAAGAACAACATATTTAACTCTTTGCAAGCCAAAAAATATTGTGCTAAATACTGCAAAAAGCCCCTCATAGTCATAAATAAAAGAATATTAAAATCCTAAGGCTAACTTATTTTTTAACTTAAATAAGTACTTTAGAAGGAAATAAAACTCTGAGAAAGATTTTTAAAAAAATGTGAAGAGTAAATGTACAATATATACAAAACATTTCACGTTAAATAAATAAAAGTAACGTTAAAAGGGAACATAGTGATAAATGATAAAAGCTAACAAGTTTTACAACCTCCAAACAGTTGAGGTCAGTTGTTTGTGTAAACTCTAGTAATATAATTATATAAATTATATTATTTAAATGTAAGAAAATGTCCCATAAATGTAAAGAATAAAACTATATAAAAATGAGAATGAAAAAGTATGTACGTAGAATATTTTTAAGTGTCAATATGTTGTAAACAGTTACTCTGTGTGAAATTCACATAAGTTATACTATATAAATTTCAATAAGTAAATGTAAAAAATGTATAAACAGTATGACATTTAAAAAAATTAAAATTGTCATAACAAGAAATGAAAAAGGGTATGAGCTGATGTAATTTACAACATCCGATAAGTTGTCATTGGCATTTGATATAAAATGCAGTAACATTATATAAATTGTAAAGTATAATTGTAAAAACGTAATAGACCAAATGCATTAAAGTTGCTGTATCGCACAGTTCCAAACTGCTGAGTGCAGTCACACAACGTGAGGGGACGTCGTTGACTTTGGGCTTAGCGTGAGTCAACGTGCGGCCCGCCATTTTGTCCTACTGTTTACAAACGTGACTGTTTATACGTCGTCACATCACGCCACATGATCATTCATGCACTGGACTATGTCACGAAGCATGAATAATGGTGATTTAAACGCTCAAAGTCAAAATAAAATTTAAAACAGATTGTTTCGTCTAATAACGTCGGTGGCTCTTAAAGCGTTTTCTATGATGACGTGAGCTGACGTTGTTGGCTCGGCAAAGGTTAAAATCATCATGGTGATGTAGAACTGATTATTTACTGCAAATTCTTAGTCATTTAAATGAATCAATCGAAGTGAGTGTTATAAAGACTGAATTGTGTTGCAGGGGAGGGCTTGTAGTGAGTACACATTCCAGTGTGGCAATTGGTCTGATTACATTAATGGAACCACAATGGATGGAGGTTTGTATCTATATGTAAGAGATTAAATAAAATATTCAACTGTCAATAACAAACACCATGTTATTGAGTAGTTATGTTATTTGTATAAAGAACAAGTAAAGTACTAAGTGTGTGCTCAGTAACAATATCAATACAGTGGACTCCCGATTATCGGCAAGCGGATTATCGGTGTTGTGGATTAACGGGGATGGCCAAATAAAAAAATTAAATTATAAACGCTTTAGAAAAATGTAAAATACTACGCAATAATAAGACGAGGCAGGCTCATCCATGCGCGCACTATCTATAGCGATCGTTTACGCGTGGACACCCTGTAGAAGTGGCTGACCTTGGCACATAACCAGGTTATTTGAGGTCAAGTTTGCTTGCTTTGTCACACACGTAAACAATATTGCTCAGTTCAGTGCGCTGTTTTTATTCTATTTTCACTGTAAGTTTGTTTTCGTTCACGAGTTGACATACGTGAGTTGGTGTACAGTGTTTTGTTTAGTGCATTTTTGTGTTTACGTTACTACATTTTGTGTTTTTCTTAGTGCATTGTGTGTGAATGTGAACAAAACAACTATGCAAGTGAAATAATACAGGCTGGGAGCCATCTGTTTTGTTGTAAGCAGTAAAGTATAGCCTAGCTGTCAGACCCTTGTCAAACGAAGATTGTAAAACTAAATAAAAGCCCGCAACCTACCATTAGGCGTGTTGTTGTACTGTAATACAGTACGCAGTAGCTGTTTTTTGCTCTCTCCTCACATTCCATTAATACACTGGCTGACCCTTGCTCATTGAGCGCGTGTGTCTGTGTGTATTTCTACTACAGACACACTCACTCTCACAAACCCCGAGATTCCGAACAGGATCCGGTCCCAATTCGTTTGTATTAGCGTAAATTTACATAGTTTTTAGATACTGGTTATTTCAAAACCGATTAAAGGTCATTTTAGGCTATTTTTGGATTAACGGGGAAATCGATTATCGGCGATTGTTCTGCCACCCATTATCGCCGATAATTGGGAGTCCACTGTACAACCTCCACTCACTTTTAACATGTTCATTGCTGAGTAAATATTATGTTCTTTGATGTATGATAAAACTAAGGGTCATTTCTGAAAACTATCTAATAAATAATAAAAATGTAAAACTTAAAAACGAATACACCTCAAACGTCACATAATCTCTAAATACAAGTGTAGAATGCAAAACAATAACATTCAACAATAAACCATTAATTAGCGGTGACCAACTGTTTTAGTTCATGACGCACAAGTGTGTCGTCTGCACACTGCGTAAGCTCAACTTTACGCACAAGTGCGTTTCCAGCAGTGAACGTGTTAGTATCTTTTATCTTCTAACAGATTTAATTTGAAATACTTATATTGTTTACTATGTTTTGCCAACTAAAAATGTTGTTTGTTATGTTTCGTCAACCAAAAATGTCATGCATTATTTTCAAACGGTTTTATTATGTGTGAAAATACTAATTGAATAAGGGATTTTTTGTACAGATCCTCAAAGGATAGAAAAATCTACTGAGCATTAAATTAGTACTTAACCCTTGACATGACAGTGGTATTCACTCTGTAATGACAGACACTTTTAGCCTCGTTTGACACATGTGCAATTAAACATTTTTACAACACTATTTATTTTATAAACCCTTAGCATATTGTTTTATTCAAGAATAAATGTTCTATATGAACATATTATTTTCAAACTTGAGTTATTTGCTCACAGTACACCTTACATATAAAATTTTATATAAATTGTTTTTTGAAAAATAAAAGTTTACTTTGGAAAATATAGAAAACGTTTTTTTATACAATACAAGATTCAGTTTCTATAAGAAAAACAGGTTTTTGAACCACCAAAAAAAATTATTTTGTCTTCAGGAGTAAAATTTTAATTAAAAAAAAATTTAAAAAAATGCATATATTGATGGTAATATTTTTTTATGAAATAAAAATGATTATCAATTTTTTTCTAAATATACCTACAATTTATTTTGTAAAAATATATTTGTTTATCATAATGATTATATTTGTTTCATAAGTACCAATATGAAGTTCACAAATTTTTATTCATTCATATAACAAAAATCCATGAAATAAGATTTATAAAATTTTTTTATAATATGAAACCTATATAAAATGAAATGACACGTTCTAGCTTTCATAAAATAACAATTTTTTATTTATAATATAGTATTTTTTATAAAATTACAAAGTGAAAAAAGTTTGATTGAACTTCTGAGTATACCTTGAAAATGGACATCAGTATAAGTCCGAAAAATTGATAAATAGTATTTATAATCCATTGACACGGTCAAACTCAGAAGGCCAGAAATTTGTATATAATATCAATGACCATGAAAATTTATTCAGGAATAAAAATGTCATTCTTTAAATAACTGTATCTGAAAGTCATGTGTTTTTTACAGTATCAGGTCCTCCTGAGAATGTTACAGTGGTTTGCAAATATGATAACAATACTCGCTCAAGCTATGTCCTTGTGTCTTGGACTCCTCCTTCGAAGCCTAATGGGAAGATTGTTTACTACAATGTAAGTCATGTAATGTGTGTGATATGGAAATATTTAACATTTTACCACTAGATATGTGTAGTTCTACATTTGAGAAACAATTGTTTGAACAATATTGAACACAAGTGTTTGAATCTACCCACTTATATTACAACTTGACACCCTACCCATTCGCTCTACGCATACCTCTCCCAACACGTATACTCTACAAACAACTCTGTATTCCTCCTGAATTATTCACTTGTTTCATGGTTGGCCAACCACCCAGTCAGTGCAAACTATGACTTCCTACCCGCACACCTTCTCTACACACTGACAAATCTTTATCTATAATAACATGTACTTTATTTATTTATTGTCAGACAGTGCATCAGTCGTTAGTTACTATATAGCACATGTAAAAAAAGTAATATGAAAATAAGATTCTGATTCTTATAGATGAAAATAAGTGGATACACACTTACAATGGTCTGATATTTTCCCCAATTTGGGGATTCTTGCATTCTCCTTCCCAGTGTTCACTGAAGAAGCCCTAAATAAGGGTAAAATAAAGAACTTTATCATAAATCAGAATCTTTATTTGTGTTAGGCCATGGAAGTACTGTACATACATGGCAAAGAAAAAAAAAGACTACAATTAACTCTTTGTTTTGTGGCCAAGATAATAGTAACCAATAATAACAAAAGTAACACAGGGCAACAAAATAACAGTTAAAACAACAAACAAAAGTAACAATCATAACAACAAACGTAACAATGTAATTAAAATTATGTATATCAAAATTACTGTAAATCTGAGTTAAAATTTCTTTTAAACAATAACAAGGAAAAAAAGAACTAAAAGAAAAATATGAAACATTTTATACATTACAATAAATTTTAAAAAAATTGAGAGTTAAAATATATTTCTAGTGTCATTGCACAACAGGTACTCATTTACAGTATAGGAAAGATTCTTTACCAACCAAACAAACAATACTCTTTTAAATCTGTTTTTTTCAACAAAGTGAGCTCAAGTACTTAATTTATTTAAAAGTGTGACTGACATATCATGTTACTAAGTCTGACAAAATCTCTTTTTATTAAATGCAGATTTGACTACAAATCACAGCCAGCTTTTTTGACTCTAAATTAAATATTAAAAAGATTGTAATTACGAGAAATTGGCTGGACTGTGATCCCCTCGTGCCCCCATATGATTAGATATTAAATCTAGTGCTAAATGAAAACTGAAACTACATTATAATTCCACTCCCCCCCTTTTAATAGATTAGCAAAACATAATTTAGACTCAATATTAATTAATTAGAAACTAAAACTTATCCACTGATGACTGCAGCAGCAGTAGCGGCGGCGAGCCTGCAAGATGCCCATGCACGACATCCAGGCAAGTCTCGTTCTATCATGTTAACCCTCCCTTCCCTAGGTTTCGCGCATGCACTTGCGATACGTTGTCAACTGTCTGTCTATTTTTGTGTGTGGCGAGTGCGCCACATGTTATAAGAGTGAATTTGATTCCTTTAAGTATAGCTACCAATATTAGACCTAACTTTAATAATGCATACATAAATATATAGGCTAATAACAGTGGGTATATATCTTTGATAAACAAGGGCCTACAACAGTCTGATCGGAGTCAGTAAGAATTCATACAGTCTTCTTTTGAATGATTAATACTCTGTTCACATCTGAAACATTTCCCCAAACCTTCAAGCCTTACAGTTTATTATACTATTGAAAAAAGCAAACTAGGCGCTCTCAGGTACGATTTGAGTACTTTTATCTGAAGCTGGCTCAACAAAAATATAACTCTGCTAATCCTTCCACACACATAATTAATATGATCTGTCCAACACAATCAATATTTATGCCTAACAGCTTAACACTTTAGCAAAAATCACCGTTACTAGTGGAAGTGGTATAAATTTTGAAAGTATACTTCTGTCTTTGTGTATCTATGAAGTTGTGCTACATTTTAGTAATACAGGCAAGCAAGCTGAAGTCTCCTCTCCTTAAAACATTGTAGGATTGAAGGCTGAACTGTCAGTTGGCTTAATATTATGTATGTACACTTTTAAGTCAAATAAATTATTTCAATTGTTATAATAAATCACTTTGCATAAATTAATGCTTGGGATTGACACGATATTTTCATGTATACAAGATGGTCTGAAAAAATAGCAAAACATCATGTAGCTATTGTTAATAACACATAAAACTAAGTATATAATTGTGCCTAAGGTTTTATTAAGTACCATTAAAGGTTTTAGACCAATCTCAGCTTATAAGCCAATGTCAATCAACATTGTCAGACCAGATGTAAAGTTACAGTATGATACTCTCCATGATTTGGGATCATAAAACTGTGTGTCTTTTATTTTGGTTATAGGTCTATTAAATATTGTTATGTGAAAGTAGCAATTGAGTACTAATCTCAGCGAATAAGTAAATATATTCACTACATTACTACTTGAAAAAAAAAAATAAAAATAAAAAACGGTTATTCACTATTGGATCTATAGTGTATTCAGCATCTTGATTTTGACTTCTTTACCCATATTATAAATTAGATCATATATTACCCTCTTTGTTGTTACACTAGGGGCATTATTATCCACAGTTGATGGGACAAAGCCTATTTCTGATGATAGAATTTTCAGATAATACAGTTCTCAATTAAAAGCTTGCTTCAGGTTGGTTTGTAGGCCTAAGCGAAGAATTTGCGTTACACACCTGCCAATAGCGAGGTTCGATATATGCCATTCACAGACGACGCTGTAATCAATTCCTTACAAAAGCAAAACTTGCTAACATCACTTACATATGTAGTATGTAATGACCTAAATAAGGTAGATTGTACTAAATACAAAAGTTACAGATTACACTGAAATTTACAAATATTTTATTGACATATAACAAAACAAATAGATATAATTTTTTCATTTTTTAAGTTGTTTTTAACTATTGTTAATCATTTCAGAAAGAATTCTTTATAAAATATAATAAAAATGAAGCATACTTACTTACTTACTTACTTACTCCCAGGGCCATCTATATCGCAGGTGATATTTAGCCGCACCAACAAAGCCTCTCCAGATTGACCTGTCCTCTGCATTCTCTTCCATGGCTCCAACTCGCTGTATATCTAGCCTAACCTGGTCCCACCATCTTTTTTTTGGCCTCCCACGAGGTCGCCTTCCCTCAGGGTTATTTTTGCTAACTTTCTTTAGTTGGGACTCTTTTCTCCTTCTCAACACATGCCCAGCCCACCTTAGTCTTCTACTTTTGACCTCACTCACAATGTCTGCGTCGTTATACAGGTCTCTAATCTCCCTGTTATGTTTCCTTCTCCACTCCCCTTGGTCATATGTGGGCCCATATATCTTTCTCAAGACTTTGTTTTCGAAGACAATTAGTTTTCTTTCTTCTTTCTTATTTAGTATCCACGTTTCAGATCCATAGAGCAAAACTGGGATGACTATTGATTTGTACAACCTAATTTTTGTTTTGTGTGACAATGACTTGGAAGATAGTAATCTATTGCATGCATAAATGCATCTGTTGGCTGAATTTATTCTTTGCTGTATCTCAATTTCTTCTGCGTTTTTATTTGAAATTGTGACTCCGAGGTATTTGAATTCCGGTACTTGTTCGAATTCATGACCATCAACTCGTAGGGGGTCTTGGGTGTAATTTTGGTCTCTTGTAAAGTGCATGAATTTGGTTTTTGGATCGTTTGTCTTCAGCCCTATTTTTTCTGCTTCTGTTATGAAGACCTAGGTCAGCGTAGTTAGATCCTCTAGCTTTTCTGCCATTATAGCTACGTCATCTGCAAATGCTAGAATGTTCAGTTTTCCTCCGACTTTAACACCCAGGTTCATTTCTTTTGTCTTCTGAAGGGCCTCCTCTAGAGCCATGTTGAATAATATTGGGGAAAGGCCATCCCCCTGTCTGACTCCTGAGTTTACTTTGAAGGTTTCGCTGTTTTGTCCATTTATTATCACGGAGCATCTTAACTCGGTAACACTCATTTTAGACAGGTTTATCAGTTTTCTGGAGACCCCAAATTTTTCTAACTGTACCCATAATCTTTCTCTGTCAATGCTGTCGTAAGCTTTTTGGAAGTCAATGAAGATGGCATAAAATTCTTTGTTATATTCCCAGTACTTGGATACAATTTCTTTCAGTAAAAATATCTGGTCTGTAGTGGACCTAACTTTGATGAAGCCTGCCTGGTGTTCTTCAATTATTTCGTTTGAGTAGCATTCAAGCTCCCTGATAGCATTTCCCTGATCACAAACTCCTGGCCCTCCAGATTGGGGGTTGGGCACTGGGCTGACAACCCGCCTCATAAAAAATCACAATGTTACGAAACACCAACAAAAAATAGCCTCGGAAAAATGAAGCATAGTTATAATATATTAAAGTTAAGAAAACAAATTAAAATAGTTACAAAGTAAACATATTAATAATGAAACGGACATAAAACCATTAATTAGGATTACAATTTGTGGTGTACTGGCAAATCATTTGTATGAAACCGTTTATCTTTAAAAATGTAAAATTTGTGAAAAGCCACATTCATTCAGTGAATTCTATAAATTCCAGTAAAAAACCATAAGTGAATTCTGGACAAAATATAAAAACGATCAACCATGGTTATAAAAAGTAGATCTTTGGAATCTTTATGGGCTATGCCCGCCCGATGAAAACAAAACAGTAGTCTGGCTGGCTGCTGGTGGTCCAGAATACTACTAATAAAATATTACAAAAGATATTTTTGATTTAATTAATGACTAATAGTAGTTTGTATTATCTATAGGTTGTACTGCAAGGAACAGCTACATTTAGAAATGAAAAGGGTAACATTCAGAATGTGACTTGGGGTCCCAAAGCAAAGAATGTTGATGAAAAATCTCACATGGCACGCTTTGACATGGTTCCACCCAACACCAACTACAGGTAAGGCTGGCTGATTGAACAGTTATATATCAAGTGGCTTCCTACATTGTTACTGTATCTATTGGGAAACCATATTTATAATTATGTTAGAGATTGCAGATGACTCTTACACTAACAAAACTATAACAAGTGAAGAAATAAAACATAGCAAACATTACAACTCTTCAAAACTTTAATTCAGATGATGCTTCTGAAATTGTACTGTAACACACAGCTGACTATATCAGATGGTTGGAGACATTGATAGCTGTAACAGGACAAAGAAAATAGAATGCAGCTGTTTTCATGACCATATAGGTTGGTAGCCAAACAGAAATACCAGTTTGGCGCTTATTATTATATCAGTTTGCATCAAATACATAAATAGCCACAGTACACCTGGTCTCGATTATAAACAAAATTTTAGTATCAGTTAATGTGGTATGAAAAAGATTCTATCGAGTTCTTCTGTAAGACAAAGCAATGAAAAAGAAAGTTAAACTGACCCAGGGAACTACAACAAACTTAACTCTTAGAACACCAAACTAAATAAGAGCTACCGCTCATTCTCATAACAAATATTTTACTTTTCCAAGTTTCTCTTATGAGAAACCTTGGTTTTAATTAAAATTATTTTAGGTTTTAATAATTAAGTAAACAAATAAAACATTGAATAAAAGAGTGTTTATAAAAATATGTGAAACTACAGTGGTTTATGATTTCTGGAATATGTGGATATCATACATACAAAATAAGTTTCCATTGTCTCGTGTTATTTTGACTAAATTTAGTTCATGTAGCCTCACTAGTAGTGTATTGGTTAGAGTTGATCTGATATTACTCATATTTAATAGTTCTGGTTCTGTATTTGGTGTGAGCAACTATGGTACATTATTAGTTTAATTGCCAAGCAATATTCAATGTTTTATTTATATTCCTCATGTAAAACTGTTCTGTATTAGTGTTAAAGTGGCCGGAGTGACCAGGATCAGAGGTGGAGGCCTGGAGGCCTTAAAACACTGCCAAATGCCACCCTCCACTCCTGACAGAGAAAAGCTTCGCAGCATAAACTGGGGAAAAGTGGAAGAGCATGGGCGCTGGTTGCTCAAGCTGTTTATGCCACGAGTCTCAGAAAGAAATGGCCGTATCTGCTGCTTCAGGTAAATAGTACAATTGACCTTATGAAAGTAACCGCAGAATAAGAGTTTAGTTATTTCTCACTTATATGAAAAATATCTGTACGGAGTGTCCCAAAAGTAAAATGCCGAACTTTGGGAAATGGTTATATAGGTAAAATAAAAAGACAATCAAGAATGTTTTTTCCAAAAATGCTTTGTTTACCGTTTTGTTTTTTTTTTTCTCAAAAGAATTGTTATCTTCGAGTAAGCTCAACAGATCTTTATGAAACTTGCTAAGAATGTTACAATAATAGAAATCTATTTTAGGAAAAACAATCATCTTGATCCAATTTAAAATTTAAATATGGTGGCCACTATAAATTTTCAAACAGAAATTGCGGGAAAACAGCAAAACAATACTAAAAATTATGTTTTTTTAGTAAAAGTAAAATATGGTATTTATAGTAAAAGTATGGTTTTTCAGATAATTTTATTACCAATCTGTCAGTATAAAAAAACTTAGAATCGGACAAAAATAACCGAGACACATTGACATTTGTGTTGAAAGGCAGCAAAAAAACAAAGCTAAAAACAAATGGCTACGTGAATTTGAAAAAAAAATTAATGAAACAAAAATTAACTTCGTGATTGTGATATTTTTGTATAAAATATGTATTTGTGAAACTGCAAGGGCATATTAGAAAAGACCAAACATCTGTTATCAGTTTTGCTTCTTCAGGTTTGAACTGAAATTCAAAGTTCGTTTAAAGATTTATTAGCTTATGGTTAATTTAGCATCGTTTTATAGCTACTGACATTTTCCCTGCTGTGGGAATTTGCCTCAACATTCCCAAGCAGTTGTACTAAGTTAATTCTGAAGTTTAAAATCTGCTTCATTTTAATGGAGTTTAAACTTAGCTCTGTTATTTGTTAGATAAATTCAAACAACACTCTGATATAGTTTCTAACAGATCTGCATGCTCAACAATTATTACAACCAGTATTTTATTACTTTACAGCATTCATATCCTCCTACCGAACATTTAATCAGGGCTCTTGAATTACACCTCTAGTCCCAATGCTGTCTCGTAAAATCTGGCAAACGATCACCAAAATCGTCTTAAAATGTTGATGGTTTATCTGTAGATTTTATTAATTTTTTTCTTGAGGGTTTAACAAAGTCTCACAACCTGAGCTGGTAAAAAAACTGATTTCATATTAAATTCAGAGTTACAGTTGGCATGGGAAAACTGTGAACTGATAGGCAGAAAAGGGGCCCATAGGGGAAAATACTGGATTATGGACATAAGTTAAACTAACAACACTCTGTAGGAGACAATCTTTTTGTATGAATTTTCAAGTAATAATATTGCTTTAAAACTAAAACTATACAAATTTAAAAAAATGCAGATCGGTGCGTTAGATTATATTTGCTTTTGATAGCCAATGCTTGTTATTTATTATAATAAAAAATTCTTTTTAGTAAATGAAACTTAGCAATGTTCCCAACCAATGATGACCTACAGATTCGTATAACTCTTGGGTGATTTATCATGTGGTAAATATTCCAATTCCTTACTTGTTAGGTCTATTGAGATTCTATTTATCATGAGTATATATTTAACTTTTGTTGCCAGGGTGTTTGTGACCAAGTTGGAGCAGCATCAAAGTGTTGCAGATCTTCCAGCCCCGCAAGAATCCAATGTGTACAGCTACCAAGAGGTTCACTATAGAAAACGAGGTGGCACTTATCTTGCTGACATGTTTGAGAGGTACTGCAATGCAAAATAACGTATTGCAATTGATAAATTACACTTATAATAATTGTACTATTTTTATAGAACAAATATGATTCATAGTATATCATATTTTAAAATACCATTCTTGTAACATCATTAAATGATTTATAAATACAAGAATATTTATTTGTTTACATAAACAAAGTTAAAAAAATTAGCCACAATGCCAAGAATATTGTTTTACTGCTTTCAGATAACTGGTACACAAAACACTTTTTTATATAGGTTTGCATTATCTATTCATCAGTGTCTTTCATGGATGGACGTTTGGGAGGCTGAGAACACCATTCATTTGAAAGTAGGGAGGAGGACTGACATTGTTCATAGCTGGGTGGGTAGGGATAATCAGGAACTCCTTCATGTGAGGATGGGCAGGATCGTTGACGTTCTTGGTCATTTTATAAGTTTATAGTCATGTGAATTAATGGTTTTCAATGTTGTTGGGTTGCTAGGTAATTATATAATTGTTTGATGTACATTATTTTAACCCCAATCATAACCAGTGAACCAGGCTTTACCAGTGCCAAGAACCCAATATGCAATGTGTTAAAGAGCCTCAAACCAACATTGAAAATTGTTTGACAAACCTCACAATTTTACTTTCTAACAAACCAAACACATTTCTTGAATCCTAGCCCATTTTTAGTTACCATGCTCTAATTTACCTATTTGTCTGAAGAAAAGTATACTGTCCAGTTCAAAATAGTCTCTACAACTATGATGAAATGAAATACCCACATAAATTGGCCAGTAGTGTAGGTGGTTAAAGCACAGCTCCCTAAACTCAAGGTTCTGTACAAAATAAAAACATAATAATATATTTTATTCTGGAACTGGCAGAGCAAGAGGCATATTTACACAACACTCACCACAAAATGGTTAAACGTGATTTTCTGGTAGCTTAAAAATACAAATTTTAAGGTTTTCTTTTAAAAAATGATGATAGTAAATAAATAAAATAAGTGCACATGGTTTGTAAAGGGAAACATGAATTTATAAAGGAAGCTGGTCAAGCACTGAGAGGACTCTAGTGAAACAATCAACATTCATGAACAAACAAATATTGAAAAGTAAAAGTTGACCTTCTTATCATGTACTTCTGTCCTTTTGTCACAAATTGTGTCTCAATATTAAGTGAAATCAGCATACCACAGGGAACTATGTACAGTAAAATAGCAAATCTTTTTAAAATTTGGCTGTAATTATGATTTTGTGTCTGTATACAATCAGTGAAAAAACTTGTATGATTCTATTATTTATTGAATTATTTGGCATATTTATTCATTTATTTTAATTAATTCTATTTGTAAATTTTGGGATTTAAAGTTTCTTGCTTGTTGTTTTTGTTATTGTTGATTCTAAATATATTATTGAGTTGTTTTGTTTTATTTCTAATAATCTAGTATTATATTTATCCAATTTTTAAGTTGTTATGATATTTATAATGTTTATAGTTATTTTTATTGTTATCTGATTTATTGTTGTATTGTTTTGAATTAAGGAAGTTTAAAAGAAATTAAAATGTTTATTTATTGCTAAATAGGCTATCATAATATTTATGTATAAATATATATTTTAAAATAATGAATCGTACACATAATTTTAAAAGAAATGAGTATACTTTTTCTTTTAAATAGCTCAATCTAGAGAGATAAATAGAAACTGATTGTATAAATTGTTTTTTCAAGTAATAAATATTTTCGAATTTGAATTTTTAGTTCAATCCCAATCAAAATCATAACATTTTGTAAGGGATCAGCTGATAACCACTGGCTGTTCATTTGTATTTGGGCTATTAATTAATGACACTTTCGAAGGAAATGTTGGCCTTAGTTTGTAACATAGACTACATTCGCCCATATCTTGACGATAAACAATTAAATTTATAAACCCATTCTTTAAAGTGCAATTATCATATTAAACCAAACTTGTGGTTTGCAAGCATATATTTGATTTGCATGCTTGATATAAATGCAATGTAAATTTACTGTCCACGTATGTTTGAATGTGCAAATATAGTATATGTTTTGAAACCACAGAAATAATTAAATTCATTTCAAACTTAGGTATGAATGATTTGATTTCTAAAATGTGAATCGATTGGTTTAACTGTACATGTATCAAATGTACCAATAATTAATGACATTATTTAATGATGGTACTTCTGTTGTAGTGATGCTTTGAGCAGTGATATATTCTTAGGAGATGGTCATACGGTTGTCTCACCTTCAAACCACTCAGTGTGCCAGCAGTGTGTTGGGTTGAGACCCCGACCAGTCCCTACTGAGACCACCCCAGTCTTGGCAGACATTCCATCCCTCCAACCACGGAGGAAGAGGTCCCCACCAGATGTGCCAGAGTATACAGAGCTGTATGATGGAACACTTGACACTAATAGCAACTACACCGGCTTTGTCGAAGTCATCGGTGAGTTTGTTGAAACGTCTAGTAAGGTGATCTCACTTTTGCATGCGCTTATTATTCGAAGACATGACATACAAAACTCCTGTCATGTACAACATGACAATCCATAAAATGTTATATTGAAAAATAAATTCCAACCATTTGATTCAAAGTACAGTAAATCAAATCTAGGATTGTAAAGGCATTATAAATTTAAAAAAACCAAAATAAACATTTTAAACAATTCTATAAGAGCCAATCGCCAGCTAGCCCTACGGTAGCTCAAAGTACAGTCGCCACTGCACTTAAATTCAATTACAGTAAGCAATAAAACTGGCTGGTTGGGAAAAACCTCACCAGATACTACAGTTTTTGTCACTACGGAACAATAATGCATCATAATATTTTCAGACAATAATTATTATAGTATTGTTTTAAAATTGTTGTCTTTAAATCAAAATCAAAATATATTTATTTTGTAGTGGACAATTATACAATTGTATTACAATGGTCATGTATAAAGAATTAATGATATAACAATTAAAGTTAGGTTGTTATAGCTTGAATTAAATTTCTATTAATTAATAATATTTGTTTACATATTTGTCATTAATAAAACCTATTGTTCCATTAGAAATTCCTCAACAGTGTAAAAAGCTCCACTTAACAAGAAGTGCTGCAGGGAAGATTTAAATTGCTTTTCGCATATTTGCTGTTTCATATGGTTAGGCAGTCTATTAAACAACTTAGGGCCTATATTCTGGGGAAGTGAAGCTGTCAACTCCAATCTATGAGATGACTGCCTGTGTTGATTACAAAATCTTGTACTATAGTTATGTATATTTGAACTGGTCTGAAATTTTGAAATTTTAAATTTGTAAAATATGATCATTTCATATATGTACAGAGATGATAAAGTTAATATTTTAAATGATTTAAAGATTTCTTTACAAGAAGTTCTTCTATTTACACCAGCCATTACGCGGATTGCCCTTTTTTGCAAACGGAACACTTGTATTAATGCAGTATACTTTAATTGGACAAGTACGTAGTTTAAAATGGAATGTTGGATAACTAGACTCTACTGTATTAATTTTAACACTTTAGTTACATAGAAAACATTTCAAAACTTCACAAACTTAAAAATTTTAGTATCAAAATTGCTTGGCGTATATACTTTTCTTACCATTTAAACCCTTCATAAATACTTGATTCAGCATAGATATGATTTCTAAGCCCAAAATCTGAAAATGCTGACTTAACCCTCAAAGCAGAGTTTTTACAACCCAAAACTATAGTAAGATTTTTTTCTCCTTAATCGCTTCTGTAAAAGAATTTGTTCACAAATGGATAATAAATCCTATAACACTCCAAATTTCATTACATGGTTTGTGATTTGTCAACATATTTTCTCTGTTAGAATGTGGACCACTCTATACTACTACTCCAGATTGTTTGTTTAAAGGTTTTGTTGTCATCTTTTCTATTCAGTAATTTATTGGTAAATTTATGACTGATTTGTGGGGGAAGACAACACAATTGATAAATGTTAGCATGAGGATTCTGAAATCATTCAATTGGCCAATTAAGAACATTCCAAAGTAATATTTGAATGAAAAACCATCCGCAATGGAAGAATATCAAAACTGAAGATAAGAATCATAACGACTCATCAATTTATCTTCTCACTCTGGATATGGGAATGGAATGACAGCCATAATAGTTTCATTGAGCCTTTATACATACACATTTTAGTCCTGAGTCAAAATAGTTTGCCCAATAGCTGTAGAATGACAGTACATGTAACGTTTAGCTTACTTTTACTTTGCTAATTTTAATAATTTATAATTATGTTAATATAGTGAACTTAAATTGGTAAGACACAGAATAACATTTGTTAATGTTAAGTTGGTAGTCCTAAATTAGGTAATCGGAGGAGTTAACATTTGTTATTAAAACTAGTAGGAGAATTACTTTATGATGGGATTGTAATTATATAATTTAAAAAGGATCAATTAATAAATATAAGTAAATTATTGTAAAACTAGTTCATGTGACTATAAACAACTTCTGCCATTAAATGGATCAGTTTGAAAACCTTCTTGTACAGATCAACATATTGAAAATTTCATTTTTATGTAGAATAATTAATTCCTTAACTTCTATTTGCATAACTCTAATGAAATTAGAGGTAGTCGATTAAATTTAAAAAAGTTTACCTTCTATTATCATGTAAATACATATAATCCTAAATATATTACATAATTTCACACTTTGGTTATGTTATTACTTGATAGTACCCCATAAAAATAGTTTCTCAGTATTATAAACAAATAATATTATGTAATGAATGTATATTCTCTTAACTAAACTTATTTTATTAGCTGTGAGACAAATAATAAAAAAGAAAAATACATATTTTATGAAATTTTTTTTGAAAATAATTAAGCAAAAAAATATTAAATTTAATAAGCTATTTTAGCAAAATCCAATAAATAAATTAAAATATAAATTAGGACTATGTGCCCTCTTTCTATGGTCAATTGTTTCAGTTTTTGGGTGGACCAATGTTTTAATTCCTGCATAAGCCTATTCTGAAAGCCTGACGAACTGATCTCAAGTGTTCCATGCTGTGATTATTGGCAGTAAAATAAACTCACCATGTGTTCATTATAAGATTCAATTAGTTTCTCTGTTTGATATCAGCCTTTAGCTACACCAGCAAATGTAATTATTTCTAAATGAGAACGAATTTATTGGGCAGTCACACGGGCCATACGACTGTAGAAGGAATTCTATAGTGGCCAGTCAGCCAGGCCACGCGTGCGCTGAGGACAACACAAGTCGAAACTAATATGAGTTGGCGCAAAAATGGCTGTGGGCCGTGAGCCAGGCCACGCGTCTGCAGAGGACAAAACTTAAATCATAATCATAAATAAAATCATAAATTAAACACGGTTTATACCAAAATTAATGGGGAAAATTTTGATCCTCTTGAGAGTGAGAAGCTATGATAAAAAGTTACATTCAGCAAAGACAAACAAAATAAAATCCAGACCATGTACGAATAATTCAGGGTTAATCGGAGGAGGAGTAACATTTTGCTGTTATGTAAACGTCTAGTGTAAGGAGCAATTAGTTTTGATGGGATTAAGATAATTATTATAATTTAAATATAAGGATCAAATAAATATAATAATAAACTTATTGCAACATCAGTGCAAACACTTTTCTGCCCCATTAAATTGGATCAGTTGAAACCTTCTTTAAACAGATAAATGGCTAGACATAATTGAAAAATTCATATATGTGAGAATCTAGGAAATTCCCTTTAATCTTATTGTCATATCTCCTAATGCAAATTAGCAGAGGGAGCTCACTTATAGTTTATAAAAAGTTCTGTGATCCTCATTATCATGAAAGCCTCCATATAATCCTGAAATTATTAACAAAATTTCACACTTTTGGTTATGTTTTGACCTTGTAGTCACCCACCACTACCAGAAAGTTGTATAGTGTCTCAGTCAATGTATACAAACAAATCAATATTATGTAATTCAGAAATGGAATTCTGCTAGCACCTAAACTATAATTTTTATTCACTGTGAGCACAAATAATAAAAAAGGAAAAAATACTATCTATTTTCATAATATTTTCTTAGTAATAATAAATTGAAGCAAAAAAAGTAGGGTTTTTTTTTTAATTTTGTCACTACAGGCTATTTTAGAAAACCTCCATATAAATAAAGTTAAAATATATTGGAAAAATGTGCCCTTTTTACTGATGAGCAAGATGTTTGCAGTTTTTGGAGAGGACCAAGTTCTAATTCCTGCGTATAGCAGCTATTTTGAAACCCTCCAACCTGGACCTCAAGTGTTCCATGCTGCTGATTCCTCAGAATTCCTCACCATTGTTCTTGAGGTAAAGCATTAATTATTTATCATTCATAAAGTAAAAAGATGTTGTTTCTGTTTAGCTATTCATAATTTTCTATAAAAATATCAGAACAAATAAAGCAGAGGTTAAAGTAAGGTCAGATAACCTAGTAAAGAAATGTGTTGTGAAGGTTGGGTTGGCAACACTCGGTGGAACCAGTCAAGTTGCACTATAAAGGCAGGACTAAAACTAAGCAGTTCCTTGACATTTTTCATTGAGAGGAGTGTGCAATTTACATCTGTCTATTAAAATTGATAATATTTCAGTGTTTATTCAAGTTAAAATATTTATAATGTTGAAAATTAAATTATCCTAGCATAGCTTCTTCAACTATGCAATATCCACAGTTCAAATTTGGAAATCCAGGCACCTGACAAACCGCAGTTCTACAGTTAATTCATTTCATCAAGTTTTATCATATGCAATTTATGTTATCAAATTTACTAGCTTTTATTTAAAGTAAAAATAAATGATAAATTGTAGATGATTTTATTAAGGTTAACTTAATTACAATTTTTTTGTTTTTCGCTTCAGGAAAGAAGAACAATATCAACTTCATTATAAAGTGATCCGTTAATTAGTAATCACTTATTAGGTAGTAGCAAAGCGTGATCTATTCACCTGGTCGTCTCTGCTGCACAGCGAACATTGGTCATCATTGAACACAGAATAAACACAAAATTAGTTTGTAGGGCAAACGCATATAATTAACATTGCAGTGACTGTTGCCACCGAAACCATCTTGGGTACCAAGTGGCACTCTGAACTGGAGATATCTGCGTGCCCACTTTTCAATCAAACTAATATTTTACTTTTAATATTAAGTTACAAATTTTCAATTTAACTTTAATCATGATATGAACAAGTTAGTCAGATGCATATAACATCAATTAACCGCTTGAAAATCTCTTAGATTTTTGACTTTTTGGTTATGTAAGGAATTATTAGTTTTTAAAGTGTTGTTCAAGCCTTCGTCAACTCTTTGTTTACAAAAATTATACATATCCACAACATACATGAAGATGACTTTCAGATTTTTCATGACTCTAAAAAGATTTTGCAAGTCCACTTAAATTACAAAAGCCAGTTTCAACCCAACATTTTTGTTTGAAGATTTTTTAAAACAAAAGACAATGCCAACAAAATAATTATGATAACCTCTCACTACCACACATCCAGTTATGATACTCATAATTAGAAATAGTTAAGTGCTTATAATATGATTGAGATTTTATGATACATTACTTGTCAAATTTTTAAACGGTGGACAAGGACGGCTGTTCTGTATTATTGCCGACTTATCCTCAAAAGAATATGAACTAAAATGTTTTTTTATATAATTTTATAACTAAATCATTGCAATTATTTGCCTCAACAATTGCTGCATTTATTGATTTTAGATAATTATATATTCATAAATGATAATTAATGATAATCTCACTAAAAAATATTTAAATAAAATTCAGTGCTTTCTCCATTTGACACATCACCAAAGGACTAAAACAAAATGCAAACAAGCATTGCAGCGTGACAGTTGATTACTACTAATGGCGATGCAGCCAATAATAACTAGAAGGAGCCGATAGTAGATTTGATTAGCCAGAGGCCAGACGCAGAGTTCGCTTAAACGCAGTAGGTTTTGACGGTTGTGATAAGGTAAAGACACAGGAAGTTGGGCACTCCACTGAAACAGATGCGTTAACGATAGAGAATCTGTTCCTCAGTATTAGCTATTTTGCGTAATTCTTACGAAAAACTATGGACGATTTGATATTTCTTTAATACATTTTTTACGTTGAAAATATGATTTGTCATATATTTAATACTATGCATCCACTGGAATACTATTTAAGTCAAAACCTTAGTTTTTTTAGTTTTATAAATTTCAACATACTAAACAATTTTTATTCATCTAACACCACAGTCAGATATCCTACTTGTAGCAGGCTGTTTTATACATCTGGACCATATGAACTGTTCTTGCTAGTGTATTTTTTTGTGACATATCTAAGTATGTCAAAGCCAGGAGTAGTTAACTAAGGGGCTAAGGCGGTGGCTTGCAACGCAACTGATCCAGGTTCGATTCCTGATGTGACCATAACAGTTTTTAACTCAACGTCCCTGTGGTTCGGAAGTCACATTAAGCCAGTGGTCGCCAGGTTAAAGGGTTTCTTAGCTTAATTTTACCCAGTAAAAAAAGACATATTTTTAACTTTTTAAAAAACTAATTGAGTATATATCATGCCCCTTTTTAGAAACAAAACGGGTTCATTTTTTAAAGATACTTTAGATATGTCTCTTAAATATTGTATCATATCTGTATACATATCATTCGCAGGATTGAAAGAGGTGAAAGTCAGCTGTAATGAATCTGTTTCAGGTGATGATTGCACTTATTCTTTTGGTGCTGATCTTACTGGTGTCTTTGTGTTTGCTGCAAAGGTATACAAAACAGGTAGCTGAGGCTCAAGGAGTTGAGATTTCACTCCGTAATTCTCTCAGGCAAGTTGATTTGATGCTTACAATGTATTTTATCAGCAATTGAATGTTTCGTAGATGATTAGGTAGTTAAGATCTTATTGGAAATTGAACTAATCAGAATACTCCATAAATATTTTAGTTTCCTATAAAACTTCAGTGCTTTAAATTTTGGCTGACATTAGATGACAGCAATACAGAAGAAGAAACAAAGTACTGTTTGGACGAGCCGGTGGCCGAGCGGTCTGAGGCGTCAGGATATTGAGCTTGCATTAGAGATAGCGCTGGTTCGAATCCGGCCTATACTGGAAGATTTATCAGTAATATTCACCTTCTACTGTACTGGTTCGCCCCCTTACTCTGATAAGTTCCTCACACAGATCTGTAGTCTATGGGAATGGGCAGAGTAAGGCTAAAGAGGAGATCAGCCCCTCCTTTATAAAAAAAGAAGTATTGTTAGTACAAACGCTAGCACCTACACGGGAATGTTTATTAGTTTTGTTCAAAACTATGAGGCTAACTTTAGTGTTGACCAGTTCTGAACGATAAATGAAATGTTACGAGTTTCAGGGAAGATATCCCTTTTTGGCAGTCCAGCTAAATGTGCGATAAAATGTTTGTATTGCAAAGCTTTATTATACATATAATGTGAAACTTATCTAACTTGATTAGTGACATTAAAGTTCCTATTTCTCTTGTCACATGTATTCTACAATCGCTACAGGAAGAATGTTTGAGCCAATGTCTGAAAGTTGAGTTTTTTTATGGATAAGCTCTAACTTTTGAGAATTTTCTGAGTGAATTGAAATAAACATACTATTTCCACTTTTAAACCTAAAATTAAACATACAATTTCTAGGCCTTAACAACAGCATTTAGATCTCAGCAGAGCTGAACTTAAACCAAATAAAAGTGTTATATACAGTTAAATCTAAACATAATGAAAATTGTGTATAGCTTGATAAAAAAAAAACTTAAAGAAGAATATTTACTGCAATCGTACTAAAGTTGGTGTAAATGCTGTTGATAAGTTTTGTTCTAACAAGGAAGACTCAAGAAATTCAGGTGAAGCACAGATTTTTATTTCACCCTATGGTTAACTTTAATGTAATTCCTACATCACAAATTCACATGTGGCAAATGTAGTTTTGTTCATAAATACCTAGTTTCTAGAGAAGACATAGAAAAGCCTGTTTTTTTAATGACAGTTTCCACAACTTGGGCCTGGAGAAAGAGCAGGGAGTGTAGTTTGTTTCAAAAGTCATCTGTCATAGAAATGTTTCGTCTAAGTAGTTATGTTTGTAGAGTCAAACTGACAGACGATTACTATTGGATTCAAAAAAGCAATGTACTCGAGTTTGAACCTCTGCTGCAAAATAAATATTCATCCAATTTCATTGTGTTGTACACCAAAATTTTGCTTATTTAACTGTACGCAATTGTAAATAAGCTGTAACTTTCATATTTTTTTGAAGAATAAGAATTTTTTATAACACTAAATTTTAGCACTTTTGGAGTAAAGCTCAAATTTTAAAATTTCTAAAGCAAAAAGTACTAAAGGTAAGTAAGTACACATGAAACTTCAACCACATATGAAGAAGGTTGTTTTTTGTAGTCTGTCCAAATTCTAGAATTTTTACTCTTTTACCAAACTTTCTGTTGTAATTTTTGTAAACCCTTGCAATCTTAAGAATGGCTGATCATTCAAACTTCCAAAACAGTTCCAAAATACCAGATGGAAAAATAAAGTAAGCTTATAAAACAGTAAATGCGATAAAAAATCTTGCGATTTTATATCACATGATAATTCAACAGAAATCGATGTGTGGCCATGTGTAAGCAAATCCTGAGGCTCAGCACTTCAAAAAACTAGTTTCAACTGAGCATTTCGGCGTTGCCGAATCGTGCACCTGTAAGTATGTAAACAGTGCACGAAAGGTTTATCACTGTGGAATTATTGAATCAATCATGTTTTCTATCTAAATTTAAACCATTTTTTAATCACCTTTTGTCATGAGGGCTTTGGACCTCCAACGAAAGGTTTAAAAAATGTTATAGCTTTAAGATTGTCAAATAAAAAAATTACTTATTTACAGGATTTACAATTATATAAATTTCACATCTAAGAAGCTGAATATAACATGAAAATGAGAGCCACCCATTATATTGGTGATTTGCAGGATGTACTTATCAAATTTCTAGTAACTGTGAGTGATTCATCAGCCTTTAGCTGTAACATGTATTTCAGAAACAAGATTTGTTAGGTAAACTCTGTAAAATATTAATATAACAACACTTAGACCTACTATCGAAAAAACAAATTTTAAACACTTAAGTTTGGAACATTACTAAAGAAATTAATCATACTAGACAAATAAAAGTTACATTAAAATTGTCCTTGTTTATTTATGTATTTTTTAGGGATGGGTCGATTCCAATTTTATTCGATTCCGATTCCGGTTCCGATTCTTCAAAATCGATTCCCGATTCCGATTTCATCGATTCTTGCATGAATAACATGAATAGGCCACTGCCTTCTGGCCTACAAAGTGATATATTAATTATAATTACCTATGTAGGCTATGTCTTTTAATTCAACAGATTTATATTTGATAAAATAAGTAATCAGGCAACTGAGTAAAATAAATTTTTATTTTTAATAAGCAAAATACAACCATAACAAATATTCAGTTTAGTCTACAAAAACAAGTGCAAACCGCAAATGAATAATGATATTATTAAATAAGAAGAAAAAAAACTGAGATGGTGACAAAACCTAATAAATATTTTTTAAATTATACATAGAAAGAAGTAGAAATTCTAAACTGCAGTTTAGGCTTTTAAAAAATGGGTATTTTAACAAAACATAAATAATGACTTCCCACTAATAAAACAAGACACAATATTATAGTGAACAATTACATATACACACATCAATAATAATGAACGAAAATTGTATAATTTTGCATATATAATTTAGTACTAAGGCCTACTGAAATTTTGTAATGACAGGCCTACCTAAAAAGAAATACTAGCCTATTTGCAACAGAAAGTACTAGGGCTTACTGAAATTATATAATGATAGGCCTACCTTAAAAGAAATAGTAGCCTAATTGCAACAGAAAGTACTAAGGCCTACTGAAATTTTGTAATGACAGGCCTACCAAAAAAGAAATAGTAGCCTAATTCACCTAACAGCAATTTAGTTTCCAAACAAGGGATATTTTACCAGAACATAAATAATAATTTTCCATTAATTAAACTATACACAAAAATGATGAAGAATCATAACTAAGCAAAAACAAGCAACTATAAGAAAACACCTGATTGAGATTAATAAACTAATATCAATTAAGAATAAAAATATATGATGGTAAAACAGACGATACTAATTGAAATACAATTTTTTTAAATTATACCTAAAAAGAAATTTTTGCCGTTTAATTCGCCTAAGAGCAATTGGTATTTTCAAACAAGGTTTTCAATAGAGGTCAAACTATTAGAATTATTGAAATCATTTTCAACTTATAGTATTTTTTGTTTGAAAAGTGAGAAAAGGGCAGTACATTTGTAGGTACTAAGAACAAAACCAAAAGGTAGTGAAGCATACAAGGCATCACATTTACATCTGACCTATTACTCAATGTTCTTGTTAAGGAAAACAAGCAATTTCACTCTCTCTGGGTCAAGCCTGTTTCTTTTGGCGTCACATATGTTTCCCGCAGTGCTGAACAGCCTTTCACTATATACGGTACAAGGTGGAATGCAAAGATATTTAACCTCTCAACTGCTGGGTTTTCAGTAGCATGCCAACCCCCTGTGCTGGGTTTTTTACAGATAGAGTAAACCCTGAACCCATGCTTAGATAAACATTTATTATAATGTACTCACCAAAACAAGTTGATGTTTTCTTCCATTATAGCCTACAAAATCACTTATATTTTACCATACAACAAGTTTATTTATTTATTTACACTATTTACAACACTTTTTACTGTTTTAAAAGTTTTTCTTGCAGTGGTAGTCACCAAAACAAGGAACAACACAAAGTGCTACATTGCACTCTTGGCACATATATCTTGATTCTTTCCTTTTTTGGTCTCTTTGTTTTGTGTGTTTACACACAAAACAAGTTCTTGTATTTGAAATTTTCTTTTCACTTGGAGGTATTAGTGAAGGGAAGTGCCGGTCAGTCAGCCTGGTTGGTACATCAGAATTTGAGGGTCGCCCGCCTCTTTTCTTTTCTCTTGGTACATGATATTTTTCAATCAAAGACCTTACTACTTCTAAATGAAATTCCTGTAATGTAGGCTTTTTACCACTACTTACTAAATATATTGCATGAGAATTTAGTAAAATAAGGTCGATGAAGTGAAACCATAACTTTTTATACCATTTCACAGACTTTCTCATGCATTGCAGACTTGATATCATCATGTCACTCTTATCTACCAACCCCATTTTCACATTATACTCATTTATACATAGTGGTTTCATTATTTTTTCATTTGTATAACGCTTATATTTCCCACTAAATGTTTCAATGTCATCATGTTCCGTTGTCAACATTCGCACATCCCGCTTATCCCTCCACTTCATAGCCAATATTGTTTTATTATTTTTTGTTTCCCTTTCCCCTCTTTGCAATGCCTGTGTAAATTTAGGAACTCCTACTCTGATCTCCTTTACTGTACCACAAGCATTTGTGCCTTTCTCATGTAAAAAAGTAAATAGTGCTGGGCTTGTGTACCAATTGTCTACATACAAACAATGACCCTTATTCATATACCCAGACATAAGTGTAGTGACAACTGACCCTGATATTCCCAACTCTTTTATTAGAGTTATTTCTGTTTCACTCCCAGTATAAATTATAAAGTCAAGAACATAACCAGTTTCAACATCACACATCAAAAACAACTTTATGCCAAAACGATGTCTTTTTGAAGGTATGTACTGCTTGAAGGCCAGTCTACCTCTAAACAGAACCAAACTTTCGTCAATACATAAATCCCTAAAAGGTACAAAACTCCTTCTAAAATTATGCCTGAGAATATCAATAACATTTTTTATTTTTATCAACTTGTCATTTGATTGCTCTTCAGAATTATTAAAATGTAAAAGCCGCAAAATAGCTAAATAGCGGTCTCTTGACATTATGTCTGGGATTGCATGGCTTTTTAGTAACCAATCATTAGACCAGTATTCATGCAATGCAATTTTTTTATTTCTAACCATTAGCATAGATAAAGCTAAAAACACATAGAGTTCTTTTTTATCAACAGGTGTCCAATTCTTTAGCCTAGATTTTTCTTTCAATTCACTGTTGGAAACTGTGAATTCATAAAAACGATTGGTTTCAGTGACAACCATATCAATCAGATTTTCTGGCAACATCTTTTCAAAACAATCTAACTCAGTACAGTTTTCGTCAATGCCGATTTGTTTTACTCCACTATTCGAACTATCAAAATTAAAAATATGAGGTTTGAAAGGTTCATTACTCCAATTATAAAGCACTCGTTCATTTTTCTTAGTTTTAGGCCTACCTGTTGCTTGTTTACATTTTTGTTTCGGTGGTGGAGGTTCAAAAACATCTTCCTCAACTTCACTCTCTTGGCTTACATCATAAACTGGATCATTATAATCATCATCAGAATATAAATCACTAAAATCATCGTCAACACACAGTAAATTATCAATTTCCGACTCCGTAACAAGACGCGAATCGCGTAATGTAGACGCCATTACAAAACACTAAACAGACACTGTCAACTGTCAGTTGCCAGCGCCAACAGTCAGCTGTATACAACATAATGAACTAATAAACAACTATTCTCTGTTTAGTAAAGAGCTTGCTATAGTTCAACAAAGTATCCATAGATGTCGTGGGCATGTTGAAGTGGAGAAATAATCAATACCGACTTGATACGTGTACAGCAAACTGAGCGCGTTCGGCGAAACGACTTCAGTCGTGCGTAGCACAGCGGGACAGACGGCGGCGCACGACTTAACTCGTTTACAGCAGTTGAGAGGTTAAAAGCAACACTTTTTAGTTTTTGGAAAACACTATTTGACCAGTAATGGGAAACTTTTTCACCATCTTTGGGGTCCATGTTCTTTTCTCCAAGGTAATGCACAAGTTCACTTTCGCAAGATGTGGCATCGTCGTCAACTTGCTCTACATTTTGTCCAAAATAGTCTTTGTAATGAGCCCACAACCCCTTGCCAGCTTTACTTGTGTCTGAGGTGGAGGATGAGGCCTCAGGCAGCGGTTCAGTAACAGAGGTTGCAGCACTCTGTGACAAAAGCACCATTTCTTCTTTTATTTTCGCTTTTGCCTTTTCGAAAGCTGTTCCACTGCAAAAAGGTGCTCCCTTGAATCGAGGGTCCAGTACTGTTGCACAGGCATATGTCAGGTTGTCTTCCACATCAGGATAGCGCCTCCTCAAAGATGCCATCAAATCATTCTTTACTCCAAGGAGACCTGAACATTGGAAGTCAGTGTTCTCCACGACACTCTTCACTGTATTTATCAATGGGATGACCTGAGGAAAATACAAAATAAAATACAAATTGTTATCATATTTTTCAATAAAGGAATGTTTTAGCATTTTTATAGTATTTATTTACTATGGTTTTATTTATAATTTTATCCCCATAATTATTCTTTAGTTACCGAACTTTATTACAAAGAACAAAGCATGTACCTACATTGCTTTAACATTTGTTTGGGTATCATTAAGAAAATTAAAATAAGATTGGACGTACAGTTATTGTACGTTAATGTAACAGTTATTGTACCTTAATATAATATACATCATCACAGTTAAGTATTTTATAATCTTGGTAAGTTCCCTATGTGATGTCTCCTCTCATCACTGTATTGTTGATATAAGTAGGCCTAACTGGAGCAAAAAGTAAAAATCGGAACACGTCACCTTCTGAACCATAGTCATATATGCTATCCATGAGGCTAGACAAAATTCAAAAGTAATAGCCTAATTGTATTGATGATTTATCACATAAATTTTTGTAAGATAGGGGCCAAATAGTAATTTTCATGACTTATATAGGGCAAAGGTAGCCTAAATGATTTAAGTGAAGACCAATACTAAAAAAAGTTACAGTAGTTCCTTGCATGGTTGGTTTATGTTTAAAAATTAATTTAAAACATAGGCCTATGGTGAAACATTGTTAGGCCAAAGCTTTTTATAATAACTCAATTCACAAAAAAAAACCTACCTCAGATATGCTGGAAGATGCTTTGCTGACCTGAAGAGTTGCTTGCTCGAATATCTCCAGAATACTTATCGCGAACTCCATTGTCTTCCAGTCATCACCATACATTTCTACTGAGAGCTTGACCTCACTCTTGCTGGAAACTAAAATTATTGCCTCTTTTTGCTCCAGTACCCTTCGGAGCATGTAATAGGTACTATTCCAGCGGGTCGGCTCATCCTGAATCATTCGGTGCTGAGGCAGTCCGAGTTGTATCTGACAGCTTTTCAACATTTTCGTATTTTTTGCCGAATGCTTAAAACTCCTGACAAGCTTCTTGGTTTTTTTTAACAAGTTTGTCATTTTGGGATTATTGATGAGGCCATCTTTAACCACCAGTTGCAAAGTGTGTGCAACACACGGAATGGCTTGAAACTGTGAGCGTTGAATGGCTGCAGTTATGTCGGTGCCATTATCCCTCACGACTGCAACAACTTTGGCTGTGACATCCCATTCATCCAGTACTTTCAGTAAAAAATTTTTTAGATTGTCGGCTGTGTGGGATGCTTCGGTGAAAGGTACTACTTCTAAACACCTATGTGTTATTTTGAGGGCATAATTGGCTCCAGAGTAGAAATGGGCTGTCACGGCCATGTAATCTTCATTGGCAATAGAGGTCCACATATCTGTTGTAATGGCTACATAGTTGGCTGAATGGAGCTCCTCTTGCACCTTTTCATAGACCTCATTGTACATGTCAACAAGTACTTTGTTTGAAAAAGTTTTACGAGAGGGCACTGTATATCTTGGTTCTAAATGATTTACCAATCTTTTAAATCCTTTGTTTTCCACAACTGACATTGGTTGGAGGTCAAGGCATATCATCTCACATATAAGATTTGTAATTTTCTTAGCTCTAGGGTCACTGCTCTTGAATTTTGTTGCTCTGTCGAAAAGACTGTCCACTGTTTGTTGTTTTTTCTTGCTTCCTAACTTTATAGTTTTAGGATATAAGCCATAATTCCTCTCAGAACTCTGTATAGGCCTACTTGACATTTGCGATTCAGTTGGTGATACCTGAGAGGTGATTTCAGAATAAAGAGAAGGTAGTGTAGATAGGCTTGAACTTGATCCTGGTGATGTAACTAGAGTTTTTGAGGGTGCTGAAGAACATGTTGCTGAAGTTGGACCCAAAGCTCCCAATTCTAGAGGATCATCAGGATCTATTTCAACATGGAGCTCATCAAAATGCATCGTACCAGTAGGCCTATCTGTTTCCATGGCTGCTGGTAAATTACAAATAGATCCCTCATTAGATTGCTCAGGAGCTGATTCTAAAACTTTAAAGGAGCTAGATAGGCTATGTGATGAGGAAGGCTTACTCTGAGGTTGAAAAAATGAAACTATTTTTGAGGTCGCAGAATCTGAGCTAGGCTTGCCTTGAGGTGTTCCTTGGTCAGTTGATGAAGGTTTTGAAGAAGATCCAACGATTATATGGTGCACTTTATTGAGGTGTTTCAACATATTCGATGTAGACTTGCTACTCCCGCCCCTTGAAATGAGAGTCCCGCACAAATTACACTTCGCGTATTTTTGGTCGTCATGAATTTTAAAATGTTTCCACACGTTAGAAGCCATTGCAGATTGCGTTTTCTTCAACTATTTAATGAACTAAACACACGAAAAACTGCATTAACATAACGTAAACAAACGTTTATTTATAATGTCATCGTCCGTTGGAATAAAACAACTAGATCGCGCCTCGCGCCACGATAAATGAACAACAAAACAAAGAAACAAAGCAACTGGTCAGGGACGCAACTTTGACAAAAGGAAAATACCCCGATTCGGACTAAAATTCCCTCATTTTCCCTTTGGACAAACAGTAAAATCCTTCAACGAATAAAACAAATTGAACATTCGCTGAGGATTTCGACAAAGAAAGGCAACCAACCTGCTTTGGCCATTCCCGACTGAATTATTATACGAATTTGTTTTATCGCAATCAGATCTCGGAACTTTAAACGGGAGCAGGAAACCACGAATAGCTATTACGAATGAAATAACCGTTTCATAACGCGTCGTCTGATTGGCAGTTGCTAAACCCTGACAAAGATAATAATCCTAATTTGGTTTTGCCGCTCATTGATCGAATTATTTATAGATATAGAATTGAATGTACAGAAAATGAAAACTGTAAACCAGATAACTAATTTAAAAGAAAAAACTTGACGAGGAACTACTTTATTAGTCTAAACCGTTCTAATATCGTCTGGTAACACTGTTTCGAAATTAGTTCAGGTACGTCATTATTTTGATACGTTTTGTACATCATTTTGCGATGTAAAAATAGTTATCTACAACAGTTTTCACTTTCGACTTATTGTCTTTGTAAGTGTCTGCTGTTCAGAATTAGTAATAAATATTCGAATACTGCTAGAAAATTGCTGTTTAGCCTAGAAATCCAATGTAACTCAACGAATTGAGTCACGACAGACGACAATGACAATGCAGTTCTTTTGTTGACCCGATCGAAAACGCTACGGGATATATTGTCGTCATCGTTTTCTCTAACATAAGTTTACAAGTGCAAGTCTGATTAAATATTTTAACTGTGATAGTAAGTAGTAATAACTGTTGAAACATTTTATCTCAATTATTATTTTAATTGTAAGTCTATAATAACAGACTTGAAAGGAAACTACATTAGAAGGACAAAGACACACGACGCAAATGTAGTACAATATTTCGTGCCGTAAAGACAAAGTGGTTCCCTGACTCCCTTTAGTTTGCATTACGTGGATACGATGAATACCATAATCGTACCATAGTTTGTGTCCGCAAAGACAAGAGCCGGTTCCCCGAATTGAAAGGTAACCTGAAATCCTAAACAAACTTCGTCAAAATCGTCATATCTAAATGCGCGTCGGCAGAAAACACCTCGTACCTCCCGCCACACAAATTCAATATTTTTTTATCGATTTGTTGGAATCGAGGGACCGGAATCGACTTTAGCCGATCGATTCTCGATTCCGATTCTTAACCTGAGAATCGGGTGGAATCGAGAATCGACTTTAGGAATCGACTCATCCCTAGTATTTTTGTAATCGCAGGTAGATTAAAAAAGAGCATTATACAGAATTTTTTCAGCAGCATACAGTTAATTATTATCATTGGTTTCATTTGAAATTGTATTTATGTGAAAATTGTGATCAGGCAAGCCCTTAAAATAAATTTGTTTGTTTACCTTTAAAAGCAAAGTGTTGTTTTCTTAATTGAGGTATGATACTGGAGCAAGTGGTGACTGTACAGGTACTTGTGCAGATCTCTGCGGGGCAGTCACTTGCCAGTGTCATCGAGCCCTCCGGACATGGCTCCCATCACTGTGTCTCAGCTACCTGCAGCCTTCTTAGAGCGACATAAGGACTCAGATTATGGCTTCCAACATGAGTTTGAGGTTTGTATCAGGTTTAAATATAATTTTGGCAGGCTTGGTAATATTTTGGGAGTCTTTTATTGTCTTATACCACTAATGCCCTTATCAGATATAGGATATATTCTACTTTACCTTAAAGTATTTTTCTCAAGGAAATTTTGCACTTAAAGAAATGTATCCATTGCTATGAAGCTTTGCATTATGATCATGCCTTGCTGCTAATATCATTTATTTACTTCAAAAATACAAAAGTGAACAACAATGTGGCCCCGCCAAGCTACACAGAACTTGTCGACGGGGTCCAATAATTACGTAAACAATTGTCCTTTTTTTCCTACAGTATAATCAAGTTTGGTGGTGGTTTAGGGCAAGCACGTAAATTCTAGGCTATTGCTACAAAGGATAAATACTCAATTTTTCCAAGTAATTTTATTAAATATAAATGCTTAAATTAGACTATTCTTATCCTGTAAAAGACAACTATAACAAAAATATGACAGTGTTTCATTAATTTAACATAAGATTAAAAAAGAAAAAAAATCAGTAACAAACAACAATAAACAGGTAACCGCAATATATACTAATAATAGACCAAACTAATAGTAACAAAAAAGCTAACAACAATTAATACACTATCACTTTTAACTGCAGTTTTCCATACTCTATGTTGACCCCTCTTACTTTCTAAATGGGAGGGGGATCAACCTCAACCAACTGATTTGTTATAAAAATAGCCTTAAATGTAAACATAACCTATCTACCATATGAGCAAAAAATAATATCTATATATGTTCAATGTTAAACATATCATTTTTAAAGGTAATTTTACTAAAGTAGTGATTTCCAATGAAAGAGAAGTAAGAGGACAACTTCTGTCTGCAGTACACAACTCTTATTGAAAGTAGCCTAGATTATGTTGAGTTCTTTATTTCTCATTACAAAGTCTTTGTACATCAGTGAAACAGTTGAAAGTTATAGTGTAGTGTAGTGTAGTGTTATCAAATAGTACAGTGTGCAAAAAATTAAGTTATTTGTTAAGCAAAAGTGTTAGTTCGTCCGGTGCAGTGAAATAGTTTTGTGTGTTGGTGGCTGATATTAATCTTCGTCCAGTTCTACAACATCTAAGCTAAGTGTTTTCTGTTAGTGTATATGAAAATATTACAGTAAGAAATTAGTTGTAGGGAATTCTACTTTCAGGCTTTAATAGCTATCATGAATAGTAAATCTGTTAAACAGTAATATCTGTAGAAGTCATTATGTTTCACTGCAAAAAGTGAGTGAGAGCCAAGACAATTGAGCCTAGATTTGTTTAAGGCCTATTACATAGTTAATAGATTTCTTAGATTTTCTCACAATGATGGCCTAGACCCAGATAACCATGAATTTATGTTTTTCTCAAATTTATTAAAATTATCAGTGTCTTTCATTTCATCCGATAACTGGTTGAATAGGTGAGGAACAACATAATTAGGTAATCTTTTTCCAAAGTATATACGGGGAGTTGGAGAGACATATTTAATTACTTTTCTTGTTTCAAAGTTTCTACTATATTTCTTTTTGTACTCACTCTCTCCAAAATATTTAAGCATTATACTTAACACATACCCTTTGGTGATAACTGTCCCATGAATTTATTCTGTTCTCTTTCAAACACCTCATCCAGGTCCAGACCATCATTATTTCTGAAAAGAACTTTTAAGCATTTTCTTTGTAGTGTCTTAATAGTATTTACATGACATTCAGCTGCAGTTCCCCATACTGATATTCCATTTCTTATGTTTAATTCTATGAGAGCTCACTTTAACCGTTTCATTCATCTTATTCTTTAATTTATACGTCATTGCTACACCAGGGATTGTTAGTTTCTTATGCAGTACTGTTACATGCTCCTCCTATGTTAATTTACTATCTACTGTCAAACCTAAATATTTTGTTTCTCAACCGCAGTTACGTTGTTCTAGACATTGTAAATACTTACAATTATTATGATACTTAATTGAAAAATCACTTTTGAACTTTTTTTGGAAAAATGCATTAAACAGGTTTTTTGACTGTTTATAACTAAGCCATTATCATGAATCCATTTAGAGAAAATATTAGTCATTTTGCAGGTTTGTTTCAGCCATTTTTAGTTCTTAATTGACAGATAATATAAAAATATCATCAGCATAGGCCCATATGTGATAGTTTTTTATTTTGGTAAGTATTTCATTTAAGTAAATAATAAACAGAGCAGGGCCCAGCTGGCTTCCCTGTGACACTCTGTGAATGATTTTATTACAAACTTCCTGTTTTCGATATAACTCTTAAACCACCTTAAATAAGGACCCCCCCCATTACTATGCTATACAAGGCTGAAATAATTTATTATGTTCTATGGTATTAAAAGCTTTTGAGGTCTATAAATAAGTCTAAACCATGACTCTTTGATTCCATAAGCTCATTTCCTAAGTATGAAAATTCTTCTAAAGCCACTTTAGTGCTGAAATCTTTTCTAAAGCCAAATTAGTTTTTATTAAGCACATTATTATTCTTTAGGTAACTGTTTAAATGGTCTAGTACATATTTTTCAAGAATCTTATCTATTGAACATAAAATTGCCACTGGTCTATGATTCACAAATTCTGTTTTGCTTTTACCTTTATAAATTGGTCTTATAATAGCTTTTTTTTTAAACAATCTGGGGAAATACCCATTTAAACTGATTGAGTAATCAGCTGAGCTAAAGGTCTGGCTATTTTGTCTGCAACAAGCTGTATGACTTTCATTATGATTTTGTCTATATCAGGAGCTTTATTAGAGTTCATTTTTTTAAAAACTATTTGTGAATTGTTTTCCTCTGTAGCTTTGGGTATAAAGAAATTATGAATAGGATCTCTAATTACATTACTAGATTCACTGATTCTGTTATGATTGCCCGCATTCGGAATGTTATTACAATTGTGTTTTAAAGATTCAACACCTTCATGTAAGTGAGCAAAACCATCAATTATTTCTTGTTTAGTCATTATTTTACTCATAGCAGTTTCAATTTATTTGTCAATAGTAACTTTATCTCTACCTAATAAATAAATACATTTTGCCAAACCTTTATTATGAATTTTTTTATTTTTTTCAAATATCTGTTTGTAAAACTTGTTTTTACAATATCTAATTTCATTTGTTACTTTGTTCCTTATTCGTTTATACTTCTCTGTGTCTGTAATTTGAGGGGTGCCCTTTCCATAGTTTCAATATTCTTTGAATTAGTGTGAATTAATTATAACAGATTGTTCTTTCCTCATTCTGTCAGACATTTCCAATTGTCAGTTTGTGGCCGACTCTTATATTTTGATATGCTTTCATGGAAGTCATAAGTAATGTTAGTGTTTTATTGATGCTGCTTATAGTTTTTGGATACAAGGAGCAATTTAATGTTTTTTTTCTTTTTTTTTTCGTAAAATAAGATTTAATTTATTGTATTTGAATATTACTGAGAATAAATCATTAAGCAAACACAATAATTTTCTAATGCCTGTCAATAATAGAGAATGTTTCATTCTACATAGTACTACTGTAGCTGACCTACCTAAAAAAATAAGTTACGGACTAAATTTTGGTAAAATAATAATTTGTAAATCTGTTTGAACACCTTAAATTTAGGATCTCATTCATGAAAAAATTAACTAATCTCGACTTGGTGGTTGTATGTGAAAGTTGTTTTAAAACTGGTTGTTCTGGGTATTAGTAAACAGAGAACTGGAATGTTGTGTTTAAAATTATTTATGACTTATCAGTGAAATCTCTAATTGTACAATGATGTGTTGAATTGACAGTTCATTAATGTAATCATCTCATCTTAAATATCCTAAATACTTTCAATGAATTTGCAACGTGACAATTTGGTTGTCTATTTTTTATTGTTTGTAATCTAGAACTGGACCCAAATGCATTTCATGCTGTTCTAAATTGACTTATATTTTTGGGAGTATACCTGTATCACCCGAATAATTGAAATTATTCAATTAGTACTAAAACATTTTAAGTCAATTTTCAAGACTGGAAAATTTTTTTTGCTGATAAGTATTACTAAGCAACCAATAATTAAAATATTGTCATTATGTCGTACTTCTTGTGTCTGCTCCAGTTACTTCCTGACGGGTTTCCTGACAGAACTACTCGTGCTTCAGAAGCTCGTGAAAACATTTACAAGAACAGATATCCTGACATCAAAGCCTACGATCAGACTCGAGTCAAGTTGGCACAAATCGATAGTATTGCTGGGTCAGACTATATCAACGCTAACTTTGTTATCGGTTACAAAGAGCGGAAAAAGTTTATTTGTGCACAAGGTACTTATTAAAGCTATTTTTATTGTATGAAGAAATGTTTGATATTTTACTATTAAATATTATTTATGCAGGTAATTTGCCATGTAAATATTTACATATCAGGTTTATAAGTTTTAGGGGTGTGCGAGTAGTGATTTTTGAGTTCGAGTCTAGTCAAGTCGAGTAGTTGGCATTTTTTTCGAGTATCGAGTATTTTTCGAGCGAGTATTTACAGAAGGATTTCCTGTTCACCCAAGACAACTGTAAAAGGCAGACACCATCCTAAGCCTATGTTAGGTTTTGCCAGATTCGTAAATATATACATCTAAACTGAACACAATAATTTTGATTTGTTGTGTGTAACTGTAACATGTGATAAATAAAACTTGTTACTTCCTGCCTTCCTACATTTTTATGTGGCATTTTTTTGTTTAACCTTTTTCCTTTTTCAGAAATAATATTATGTAAGAAATTAAGAAAGTATATTATTAATTGAAACAACGTGGATTAAAAAGATTTAATCTGTTCACTCATATCACAGATCAGATTTTCTATGCAAGCCAATTATACTGTTTCCCAGCTGGCCTATATGTTTATCTGGTGGTTCAGTTCAAAGTGTACCGCAAAAACGAAGTGAATCTTGTTGGAAAAAGTTGCATCCAACCAAACTGATGCTAAAATTCAGGCAATATCGCCAAATGCGGTTATTTGCTTTGAGAATTGCCTCTTCTCAACAAAAAATTGATTGTGTACACGCCAAGAAGAGTGGATCTGTATTCTGTGGGTATTTAATTCAGTAATAACAAGGTTACAACTAAACGGAAATAAGCTCTGAATTATATAATCAAATTTGAAAATCTGGATGACAATGACTGTGGTTCAATCAATTGATAATAATAACTAAGCAGGTTTACTAAAAACAAATTTTAAAGTCGCTTAGGATGAATTAGTTTTTAAATTATGATCAGTAATGAAATATGTGCAACTTGAAACTACTTCGATACATGAGGCTACACTGAACAATAGATAAATAATTATGTCATAACGAGATAATTATTGATAAGGCTTCGTTTCAATAAAAATTATTTTCCGAATCTCTAAATTCATCGTATTTTGTTTAGAAAAGGTCTTCCAACATGTTTCTCCCTCACTTGGGTTGATTCGTGATTGTTTTACAGTTTACATCGACATCGATGTCAATGTGAACTGGGGACCGTTCAGTGAATTTACGAATCAAAATTATCATACTTTACCTCCTTTTACACTCCAACTGTGTTATTGTCTAACCTAGTCAGAAAACCGTTCAACAATTTGACAGCAAAAAATATTGTATGCGCAAATATTACACACAGTTTTTGCGATCTAAGGCATTTTCGGAATAATAATTAATAGACGTTTGCCTCAGATATATATCTATTTTTTATTTGGCAGAAAATAAATCAATAATATTGTGTCACACGCTGCTAGAACGTCATTACCATATTTTATATGATATGATACGGTATTTTCTTAAGACAAATCATTGGACGATTCACTGCTCAGATTAAAAAACAAAATAGACCTCAATCGACTCACAAGAAATATACGATAATTTCATTTCCGAAAAAGAGCTGAACGGTTCCTTGCACATCTCATACTACAACCGAGATGAACTTTCACCTAGAAAAGATTGGGAGTTTGATTCTTGGGATGTAAAGTGACCCGTTCTCGGGACTCTGTTGATTAAACGGTATTATTGATATGAATGAAAATATGCATAATTTCCACGGTGCACAGACTGTCAGATTTATATTGGTAACAGGTTTTTTTGAGCATCTTGAACCGGATCTCTCGTCCCCTTTCTTGGGTCATAAAGATACTAACCAGCACTTCTGTTTTATTCACGCTATTTTAGGTTAGGTTACAAGTGACTAGTAGACTCAGCAACCAACATGTGTGATCGCTACTATTTACAGTGGTCGCTACCATCAAAGTTGATCACTTTGAACTGAACTAGTTGAAATCATAATGAACGAACTCTTTCACTACGTCGACTAGTTCATTTGACTGTCGTCGTGTACTACCTATTCTTAGGCGTATTGTTCAGTTCATAATTACGCGTACCAAACTGATAACGTATGATTAAGGGTAAAATAAAACACAAACATTTTTTATTAATAACTTATAACACTGTTTACTCTTAAAACTAAATTAAGATGTAAATCTGATATTTCGTGAAAATACAACTACTCGCTCGAACTTCGATTAGTTTTAGGAGCTTCGAGCCGAGTTCGAGTAGTAAAATACTCGATCAAATACTCGGAAGTTTCGAGTACTCGCACACCTCTAATAAGTTTGATGTGTAACACTCACTGTTGCACTATCTGGAAGTGTTTAGTATGTAACTAGTAGCAAATATGTTCTCAGAAGGCATTTTTAAAAATCATGAATTTAGTTTTATATGTATTAGACTCCATCTAGTCTGGCTACATTAGGAACCTGACTTTTGGTTTGACAGAAAAATAGCTGGACAAACTAGATGTATCATGTGAATGTAAAACATAGCTCTAAAATTATATTCCCATTCATAAAACTTAACTTCTAAGATGAATGTTATAAACCTACATTTTTATAACAAGAAACCATCGTGTATTGGTATCAAGTTTTTAAGAGCACTTCCTGATTCTATTAAGAATGAAAAAAAGCACTAAATTTAAAAATGGATTATGGAAGTATCTTGTTGAGAAGGCTCTTTATTCCCTTGATGAGTTTTTCGATTGATTGCTTTAAAATTATAATCTTAGCTATTATTTATCTCACTGCACTACTTTAAGTTAGTTATTTTTCAAGAAAAACACTGTTTTTTTTGTTGTTGTATTTTAAATCAAAATTTTGTTCTTTTTTTACTGGAATGGTTTTGATTGTATTGGATATTTTTATTATAGCCATTGTTTTTTACTCTATTTTTGTACTTATTGTACTAATTATAAATAAAGTACATTTTGTATTGTATTGTATGTTTTAAAATTTAGAACAATGATCACACACTTGAAAGAAGTGGTTAGTTAAATTGTCTTGTCATTACATTCATAAATATGTATTTTACATATGATGTATAAAATAAATCTTTATTGCTACTCACTTTCTACTACATTATACAAGAAATAGAACAACAATCAGAAAAATAGAGTTGTCTATAGTCAAAGCTCAATATTAACAAACTCACAATGAATTTCATTGCATTAAACAATGTACAAAATAAGACCATATTCAATACGATGATGTCCGAAATTAAATTATGAGTCAACTGAACTGAGATATTTAGTTCTTCTATTTTGATTGTTATTAAACTCAAAAGTTGATACCTGTTGACTAAACTATAAGAAACTGTCCCATGAGAGAATGAATTATTTTCGTAAGACCAGTGAGTAAACCATCTGACATTCAAGCCAACCAAGGTCAAACCAGATTTCAAGTTATCAGATTTTAAGAGCTCTCAAATAGAAATCAGTGGTTGATCAACTGTACTGTTTATACATATTTGGCGTCCAGTTGTGCAATACCAGCAAGTAAGTACTTGTTGAAAAAGTGGGAACGGGCGTAAATAGAGAATTTTCAACCACAATCAATTGAACAATATGGTTGTGGAATAGGACAAGTTATATCATTTTTCAAACTTGTTTGAAGAGCTCATTCATATTATGAGGTCAAAACATTTGTTCAATCATTAAGGTTCAGTATTATATTATTACAGGTCCAGTAAGCTTAATTACATTTATTCACAGCTTCTTTTATGGAGTTTTACATGTTAAACTTCAGACTAAATGCACAAACAGAAGATGTTATATTTGATTTTTAAAACTATTTTCCCATTAATCTTCTTGTAAATACACAACATTTAAAGTCCAACAACATAATATTTCTATCACTATTATGTTAAGCTTTATGTTGGCTATACATTTATTCTAACGAAATCCTTCATATTTTTAAATAGGAAAAATATTATTAATAAGTCTACTTGACAATTTTACAAGTTTTGTCTATTTACAGGTCCAATGGACAACACAGTTTGTGATTTCTGGAGAATGATCTGGGAACAACATTTAGAGTTAATCTTGATGTTGACAAACCTAGAAGAGTATAGTAAAACTAAGTGTGCCAAGTACTGGGCAGACAAGACTGAGGGTGAGAAGACGTATGGTGACATAGCTGTCAGTCACGTCCAGGAGAAACAATTCTCAGGTCTGTATTAGCTAAGTAACTTTGACTGTTAATATTCACATTGTCCACTTACCGTCTGTTCTCCACCTCCAGCCTCAAAAGGATGGATCATAGGAAGCCATAAAACTATCATTTACAAAGATTGATATTTCCTATGTTTGTATATTGTATAATTATTTAACATATAAGGAATCAATATTCACTATATATTGTTCTGCTGACTAAAAATGGGCGCTGAGTCTAAAACCAGTAGCCATCTATAGAATGCTGACAATTGTTGAAACTAAATCTTAGATTAAAATCACTTAAAGATATAAAAATTATACTGTTATATCTGGATTCCTCCTTTCCTGTTATTTTATAAATATAAAATTGAAAATTACTCAATTTTTTCTATTTATATAGTAACCATTTTTTAACATAATTTTTTTAAGAACAAAAATGGACCAAGGCTAATTAAATTAACTTTAAAAAGCCACTTTTTAAATACGATTTAATGCCCTACTCTTTTTTACAATTCTAAGTAATATTAACTAACGCTAGTAAAGTATGTAGTATTGATGTTGAAGTATTTAAGTAAATATTGTATTCAAGTGATTATATATAAATATATAAAATGTAACACTATCAATAATATAGTAATACGTAACTGTAATCCACCACACATGTGAAATTGCCAGTGCACTCAGTAAATCAAAGTTGTGAAACATGCAGAAAAATAGTTCAGTGTACACATTCTGGTGATGAAACATCTCATTAACATCTCTACAGACCATATAGAGCACTGTATTACTTTGCTAAAGGCATTTGACAATGTAAATCATTCAAAATTACAAGACTTACATATCAGAAATAACGCATTAAGTTGGTTTCAATCATATATTTCAAACCAAAAACAATTTATACAATTTACCAAACTACTGCAAGTAATTGTGTAGCTAAACTTCAATCTAACTTTTAAACAATCAATATATAGAGTAACTTAACACTAAATACAGCCTAAATATGAATTGTGTTATTTTCTTTAAGTAAATAAATGTCTACATGAATTACCTGATTGGTGAGAGTGTTTTATAATTTTTGTTTGTTGCAGATTACATCATTCGAGAATTAAAAATGATTAGATCCTATGGCGGCAATAAGGATAAGGAAAGTAGAAGCATTGTACAGTATCATTTCTTGGTTTGGAAGGACTTTCAAGCTCCGGAGCATCCTTCTGGGATACTAAAGTTTATTAGACGAGTAAATGAGGTTTATTCCTTAGAAAAAGGTCCCATACTTATTCATTGCAGGTTAGTTACTGCCTCTCAAATATGGTTTACTTACGACGCCAGTCATTTTATTTGTATACAAAATAAGAATACATTTTATTTTCATTCCATTTCATTTCAACAAAATTAAATGTAGAAAGTAGTAATTATCATTAAAGAGTTAAATGCATGCCAGTATATTAAGTGATGTAGTACAACATTTTATTTCTACACTATTGAAACATAGAGAATGCCACTTAGTTTGATTTACATTACATTACACTTAGTTTTCTGCAGGAATTCTCAGTCATCCTAAAATACCTGCTTTTAGAGCGGCTTTAGCCAAAGGGCTAAGGCGATGGCTTGCCACACAGTTGTCCGGGTTCGATTTCCAATATGACCACTAACAGTTTTTTGCTCTCTTGCTCCTGTGGTTTGGAAGTCACGTTAAGCCGCTGGTCCCCAGGTTAAGTGTTAGAGAGGGCTTCTTAGCCCTAACATCGCCTGGTAAAATAAGATAATCTTTAACTTTTTTATACCTGAAACAGCGCTACACAAACCAGGTAACACTAGGGTAAACATAGGTGTTATTAACTTGTCGAAGAACATGCTCACAACATCTACCAGATGAAATTTAAAATATTTAGTAGCAAAAAAAGCACTGGATGCTATAACGAGCTCACCTCGTCAGTTTGCCGCTAGGCTCACGCAGTACATGACGAACTATCTCGTCAGTGATCCGCAATGGGTTACAAGTTTAACAGACCATCTAGATATAAGTAATATATTAAATGATCAAACATTGACCCACCCACTCACACACACACACACATGTACAGTGTTATTAACCCACCCACCCAGCCACCCATACACGTAAAGTGTTATTGACCTACCCAGCCATAACACTTTACTTGTACAGTTTTTAAAGAACTTGACTTTAGTATCTTTGTAAGAATACCACTGTATTAGTTCGGGTGGACGGGTGGTTCAGTACTGTCTCTGAACATTACGTAAATACTTTAATAGTTGAATACTAAACACAATTAATGAATACTAATAAAATAATTAAAGTATTAGGAAATGAACTTTTCCAACTATATGTATACTATTATTATGTCATTAACTAAATATTACAGTTAAGGTGGTGAGAGTAAACGGCAAGTATCTATTAAGTTACCTTTTAAGTCAATGTTAATAATCAAACAATCCATTAAAACAAAAGTTTAACCATAAGTCCTTTCAATTACAAAGTAATCGTTTATAATCTAAGTTAGCCATTTGGTGTTTATTTTTGTTTTCTATACACAACATATGATTTATTTCAATATATTGTTGCTTAAAATTTTGTACAAGTTGATGTGTGTTTGAAAATTATACCTCCAATAAGAAACTCTTCAAGAATCATTTATCTATTACCTTATTAACCCTAACCCTTTGAAGAGTGCGCAATATGTGCAGTTTTGAGTAACCACGTCAAAGGATAATAATGTTTCCAGGAATATGGAGACGCATCGCAGCTGTTATTACTCATGTGTTTGCATCTACCGGCCCCTGCTAGGTCGAGTAGTGACGTCATACTGCCGCTTTTAGTTCACCTATAGTGATTATTCGCGCGCTTTTCCCCCTACTACTGTCACTCATCTAATAATAGTCACTGTCACTTGCTACTCACTCCTATTTCTTGGACGTGTTTTGTGATTGTTACGGTGTGGTTATCAAGTATTATTTATGTTTTCACAAGGCTTTATTGTATATAGTGTATATGTATATGTTTTAGTAGTGTATAGTGTTTTATTCATACAGTATTGTATAAGTGTAAATAAAATAGTGTACAGTTTATTATCAAAATGGACTTAGATCGAGATAGATTACTAGGAAGTGAGGAAATTAGGCAGGCAGTAAATGAATATTGCTCTTTTGATGATGATGGCAACATCATGGCTTATGTTTCCGACGATTTGATTACCTTCTGCTTACTGGGTGAGCTGGACGAGGACGAAGATGATGAGGTATTGTACGATAACAATACTCCTAATTCCATAGACAATAGTGTTATCGAAAGTGATGCAGGTTCTAATATGTCTCAGGCCCAACTTCCTAACTCATGCCAATCTTGTAACTGGGAACACAATGCTGAATTCGTACCAAAAAAGTTCGATTTTGACACCTCTAACAGTGGTATTTTTTTAGAAAGACCTGTACTAGATCTAAAAGTAATAGATATATTTCATGAAATATTCGATTTTGATTTTGTTTTACACATTGCAAGTGAAACAAATAAGTATGCACGAACTATTATGGAAAAGGAGGTAACTGCATTTTCGAAACTGAAACGTTGGTCTGAAACAAACACTGATGAAATTTACTGTTTCTTAGCAATAATAGTTCTTATGCCACATACTAGAAAAAAACACCATGAAACTATACTGGTCAACTGACCCACTATTAGAAACCCCAATTTACCACAAAGTGTTTAGTCAAGATAGGCTCCTACTCCTATTAGTATGATCCATTTTGATGACAATATAAATGAAAACAGTGGTGACAAATTGTACAAACTGTGCACCGTAATCGAAACTCTTAGGAGAAAGTTTTCATCTCGTTTGAAACCTGAACAGAATCTAGTAATAGATGAAAGTTTGGTTTTATGGAAAGGGAGACTAGCTATAAAACAGTATATTCCCAGTAAGTTTAAGCGCTTTGGCATCAAGCTGTTTATCATTTGTGACTGTAAATCAAGTGTTATTCTAGATTTTATCGTATATGCTGGTCGAGATACAAATATTGATCGGAGTGACGAAGACGTAGGTATTTCAGAACATGTTATCCAGACGCTTCTATGACCATACCTCAACCAAAACCATATTATTTATATGGACAATTGGTACAGCAGTCCAAAATTGTTTTCCTGGCTGTTTGACAATGGAACTGGAGCTTGTGGCACAGTTCGGGCATCTAGAAGAGGACTGCCATGTTTACCAAATAAAATACAAAAAGGGGAAACAGTTGTATGTCATAATGACAAGATGCTAGCAGTGGAATGGTGTGATCGTCGAAATGTCACAATGTTATCAACCATACATGATCACACCATGATTGATGTTACAAAAAAACAATAAAACCGTGAAGAAACCAGTATCAGTTACAGAATACACAAAGAATATGGGAGCGATAGACAAATCAGACATGATTACGTCATTCAATGACTCAACCCGGAAAACCAAAAAATGGTACTGGAAGTTAATTTTTCACTTTCTTGATATAACAATGTTGAATTGCCATTATATACTAAACATAAAAAGAGGGGAAAAACAAAAGTTTAGTGAATTTAGAGTCAATCTAGTAAGGCAAGTCCTTGAAACTCACTACACACCGAAAGAGAAACAACCGGCAATCCCACGCTCCTTGACGGGCGATAAGCACCCGCTCCGATTGACTGAACGGCACTTCATAAAATCTCTACCTGGTAATCAAGAACGTAAAAGGAAAATACAAAGGCAGTGTTATGTTTGTGCAAACTCATCACGAAATCATAAAAAACGAAAAGACACTTCTTACGAATGTCCAGACTGCCGAGTCGCCTTATGCATTGAGCCTTGTTTTGGACTTTTTCATACCATAAAAAAGTACTAAACAAAAAAAAGTACTGAACATAAAAAAATCATTCTATGTAAATATTCTCATATGCATTTATATGAATAAATAATGACAATTTTGTTTAAATTGTGCAATTTTTTTTACTCCCAAACGCATTTTTAGTAAAATTTACACTACTATATATGGACATCGTAAGTGTCACGTAATATGACGTGATTACTCCTCAAAGGGTTAATTATTATTTTAGTATATTGGAGACATAGGACATCAGCATACTTGCCTGGTAGTAGTAGTAAAATACACAAAAGAATCATATAATCACACAAATTTTCAGTACCACTGGTACTTTCTCTACTCTACTCTCCTGAAGAAAGTGCTTGGGGTACCGAAAATTCGGGTGATTATGTGATTCTTTTGTGTATGTTACTACTACTCTGGTGTTAGTGAACTTGTATTCTAAGGTAAGTTTGCTGATGTCCTATCTCTCCAATATACTGATTCCTGGCCTAGTGCACTTTAACCTAACCTTAATTATAATCCTGTATTTCTAAAGCGCATACTTTTAAGCACATACTCTTTATGTGTTTACAAATTCATAATTTTTTTTATTTTTACTATTTCAAGATTTTTCTTGAGGTTTTTCTTGAGGTTTCCAACCAATAAGAGACTCAAGTTCAGGCTCATGACCAAACTCAAAATCATTCCTCAATCGAAGTAATTTTAACCATTATAATATTGCCTCGCTTTTTGAGATAGGGTTATTTCTTATCAACTTTGTCAAAAGTTCTATCCATATTAAAATGAGGATGGAAGGCCAAATTATAAGTTTTTCTAAAAGTGTTTAAAGTATACCTCACATGTATATAAATCTATTTGAGGTAGATAGTAGTTTTAACTTTTTTACAAATGATTGGCTTGTCAAGATAAAAGTTAATGTACATAATTCCATTCTATGGTTTTTGTTGTTGTTTATTATAATAGAAAAAAATCAACAAGGATTTAAATTTAAAAAAGTTTAAGTTAGTATGTGATGCTCTTCATATAGCAAATGCAACCCTTTGTTTATTTTTACAGGATTGCTTTTTATTTTGGCATGATACTTACAAAAAAATGTTATCAAGACAGATAACAGGTTATTATAATAGTTTATGTAATTTGTTTATATGTTAGTCAGTTTGTTTAACAGAAAAGAATGTTAAATTATTTACTTGTTGTGAAAACTAACGTATTTATGTTAATTATTCAATTTCAGTGCTGGAGTCGGGAGAACGGGAACTCTAGTTGCTCTCGACTCATTACTTCAACAACTTGAAGCTGAGGGCCAAGTCGCTATCTTTAATACAGTTTGTGATCTTAGGCATCAAAGAAATTTTCTAGTCCAATCTTTGGTAAGTTATTTGTTGTTTTAAACATTTATTTTCATATATTGCAAAAATAAATCAATATAGGGTGTCAATTAGTTCCACAAATGGTTTCTTCTGCAGTGCAGTACGGTTTGAAGGGTAGTAACCTTCTATTAGACGTACAACTCATATTTACTCTTATTAACACTTTGAGTGTTGGCCCCAGAACTGGTAACCATCTGAAGAATGCTGACCGATTTTGGTACTTTTTGAAAAATCATAGGTTAAAATTCCTTATAGATATAAAATTAGTTGTATATGTCCGGATTTTCTTTACTGTTCTGCTTATAAATATAAAAATAAAAGTTGCTAATTTTTTAATTTATATAGTAACAGATTTTTAGCAGTACTTTTTTAAAATCAAATTAAGGCTAGATTTAGATTTAGATTGAAAGGGGATGTACAGTTGGTCCAGCCAACCCTTGCAACGAAGCCTAAGGCTTTTTGTGCCAATCCCAGTGCCTAATCGTTGTAAAGCTGGCAATCCTTGACCAGGTCAAGGAGCTTCATCACTAGATTAGTAATTTCCAACTATCCCAGAGGTGAGCCTTCAAAAAGTGCTCTTCTCCTGGCACCAAGGGCCTCACACTCCAGGACAATGTGTTCTGCCGACTCTTCGTCCTCCCCACAGAGGCGACAGATGGGCTCCTCCGTAAAGAGTCCCACCGTTCTTAGATGCCTCCGGAATTTGCCGTGACCGGTGATGAGTCCCACCACCAGCTTAACGTGCGGTTTACTCAACCCAAGAAGTGACTTTGTTAACTTCTGGGAGGGATTCCTGACAAGAACCTTGCCGAGTCTTTGCCCTGGGAACCGCCGCCATCTTTCCAGATGTCTGGCGCTGACCCAGTTTTTGATTGCTGTTTTGACAGCTGTAGTCAAAACGCCGCAGGCCGGCTCAGGACCAATGAAGGGCTTGAGAGCACCCTCCCTAGCCAAGGCATCGGTCTGCTCGTTGCCTTCTAATCCCCTATGTCCTGGGATCCATTCCAGCAAGACCTGATTTCTTGAACCCAGGAAGCTGAGGGACTCCACACATTCTCAGACTAGACCAGACGAAACCTTCCAGGAGTCAAGAGCCCCTAAGGTCGCCTGACTGTCTGAGAGGATGTGGATATGTTTCCCGCAAACCCCTCTCTCGACCGCCTGGGCAGCACAGTGAAGGATTGTGGCGACTTCAGCTTGGAAAACGGTGCCATACGCTCCCAGGCTCACGCTAGCGTTGGTCCTAGGGTCGCCAGTATAGACCCCAAATCCAGCTTTGTTGCCCATTCTTGACCCGTCTGTAAACCATACAATTCGGTTGTGAGAAGAAACCGGGCTACTAACATCGTCCCAGTACTCCCTCGACCTGAAATCCACAGTATAGGGTCTGGTGAAAAGATACTTAGTCCCAATGAAGTCAGACTTCATTGAGAGTACCTCATCGTTTACTAGATTGGCTACTGAGGAGTGACCTGTACAGGACCCCCTCCACTGGCCAGTTAGTTGAAGCCTATAAGCCGCCGCCCGAGCCTCCCCAATAATGAAGAGATCAAGGGGCGGCAGATTAAGAAGAACCTCCAGTGCAATAGAAGGGGTCGACCTAAAGGCCCCTGTCATGCACATGCAGGCAAGTCTTTGTAGGCTAGAAAGCCTACCCCAGACAGTTACCTGATTGACCTTAGGCCACCAGATCAAAGCCCCGTAAGTAATTTGTGGTCTGATGACCGCTGTGTAAAGCCAGTGGCAGACATGGGGTAACAGGCCCCATGTGGAGCCCACGCAGCGCCTAGTGGTCACGAAGGACCACTTAGCTCTGCGGATGACTTTATCAAGGTGCAAGTTCCATGTCAGTTTCTGATCAAGGATTACTCCCAGATACTTAACCGACAATGAAACAGGCAGAGACACTCCATCAAGGGCCAGGCCTCTGAAGGAGCCCTGAACCCTTTTCCTGGTGAAGGGGACAATTAATGTCTTGGAAGGGTTTATTGCAAGCCCTTCTCTTACACACCCGAAGTTCACTGCTTCCAGACTGTCGTTCATGATGTCCGTAACAGTGCCCTGGTACTTGCCACGGACCAGTAGGACAAGATCGTCCTCATAGCCCTGTATGAAAATGCCCTTTTCCGTGAGGCTGACTAGGAGATCATCCACCACCAGGTCCCACAGGAGGGGTGATAGAACTCCCCCCTGCGGGCATCCTCGGCTCGCAGAAATCTCCACCACCTCACTTAGAAGGGTTGATTGAATTCTTCTGCCCCGTAACATGTGGTCGACCCACCTACAGATGGTGGGCTCTACACCACGTTGTCCCAGTGCACGAATAATCGACTGATATGAGGTGTTGTTGAATGCCCCCTCAATATCCAAAAAGGCTCCTAGAGCAATTTCTTTGTTCTCCAGGGAATGTTCAAGGTGACTGACCAAACAATGGAGGGCAGACTCACAAGACTTCCCCGGGAGATACGCATGTTGATTTCGATGTAAAGGGGAGTCTTTAAGCGCCCCTTCTCGAATGTGAAATTCTACGAGTCTCTCCATGGTCTTCACCAGAAACGAGGAAAGACTAATTGGCCTAAAGGATTTGGCGTTTGTGTAGTCGCCACGACCCTGCTTAGGAATAAAAACTACTTTGCTAACTCTCCAGGACTGAGGAATATACCTGAAGGCAAGGCTCGCACTGAAGATTTCGCAAAGTAGGAAGTGGAGGTTCGGTGGGCCCTTCTGCAACAGTGCAGGAAAGACGCCATCGCCTTCTGGGGATTTAAATGGGCTGAACTTGTTGATTGCCCATTTAACTTTGGAAACGGTGACAATACGTCTAGCTAGCCTCCAGTCCTCTCGAGTTGCCCTAGGTATAGGGCTAATCTCTCGAGGGCCAGAGACTTCCAGAGCATCGTCAAACGGGATTCCCTGGGAAGTGACACTCCAGAAGGAGCTTGAGCGTTTCGCCAGGTAAAGTTGTCAGTTCCCCTGAGCTGGTTCTAAGACTGCCCATGGGGTTGGTAGGTTCGCTAGCCAAGATTTTCTGGATTCTGGCTGCCTCTTTGATGGAGTCAATGCCCCTACAAAAGGTTTGCCATGAAGCCTTCTTGGCATCACGAATGGATGAATTGTAGTCGTTAAGAGCTAAACGATACTCTTCGCGACAATTGGCCACCTTAGAGCGATTAAAAAGCATTCTAACGCGCCTTTTCTTAGCTTCCAGGGATTTTGACCACCACCCGATTTTTGATCTAGGCGGTGTGTTTGAAATTGGAGAGTTGTCGTGGAAACTTTCAAAGATCGCATCCTGTAAACAGGATGCCGCCTGCTCCAGTTCCACGACAGACCTTATACGTACTCTACCCCCCCCCCCCCCGGGACCCAAGCCCGCAATGGCCGAAAGTTCCGCGGCATAGGACTCCCAATCCGTCCGCCTAGGATTTCGGTGAGGAGTGGAAAAGGCTGACATTTTAGCTTTGATATCAAAACGAATGTGCAGATGATCAGAAAGAGAAGGTTCGTCAGAGACCCGCCAGTTGTCAATTAGGCCTAGAGTGACCGCATTGCAAAGGGTCAGGTCTATGACTTCGGCTCTAACCCTATTCCTAAACGTGGGTTCATTGCCCCGATTTAGAATGAATAGATCGTTGGAAACAATGAAGTTTAATAGGTACTCAACCCTCCTGTTGGAGTCGGTTGATCCCCATGCTTCATGATGGGCATTGGCGTCGCAGCTGACCAGAAGGTGCCACCCCCCAATGGATTGTTTCTCTACCAGGGCTTCTAGTTCCCTGGAAGGGGGTGGATCCCGAGCATCATAGGGAAGGTACACAGAGCTGACGGTGAACTCCCCATGCCCTTCCTCAGTGCTCAGTGTAATTCTCACTGTCGTGATGTCCCTGGGACAGAAATCAAACAGGGGAAATACTTCCATACCATTGCGTACCAAGATACATGTCCTAGCATTATTGGTGGAACAAGAGGAAATTATCTTACCTTTTGCATCGGCCAGTCCTGCGATTCTGCCCTTGTGTAACCATGGGGTAACAGGCCCCATGTGGAGCCCACGCAGCGCCTAGTGGTCACGAAGGACCACTTAGCTATGCGGATGACTTTATCAAGGTGCAAGTTCCATGTCAGTTTCTGATCAAGGATTACTCCCAGATACTTAACCGACAATGAAACACTTGTGTAACCAAGGTTCTTGAATCAGGGCCAGGTCGATGTTGTGTGCAGTCATGGACTGACAGAGGGCTGCCGAGGCAGCCCTACTGTGGTGCAGGTTGGCTTGGATCACCCTTGGCATTGTCCCTAGCCAGTACGATCACCGAGACCTGCCAGAGCCCCAACCTCAACTTATTGCTCTTGGCCTTAATAGCTGAGAGAACATGATCATCCACCAGGCAGACGAAGGTCTTTGCTCCTTCCGGATCGGCCTTTCGACTGATGATGGTCCATTCTCTCACATTCAGTTCCTTGTTTTGTTCTTCTACAAGCTTCAGGATTCTGGACTTGTCCATCTTTCCGAGCTGCTTAGGCGTCTTAAACAGCACCTTGGTAGCCCGTAGGATGTCCTTTCGGTCACCGATCCTGAACTGGGCCCCCTCCCACAATTTGAGAGAGGGGACAGTTGTAGCGATCCATGTTTTTGTCTCCTCGTTTTCGGCGGAGACAATAAGAGCACCCCTCTCCATGTAGGAGTTGGTGAACAAAGGGAGCTCACCACTGTCCAGCGGGCATATCGACTCAACCAGAGCTGTCTGGATGAGGTTGCCCTGCTCTTCAGTGAGCTTGCTCCCCGGATAGTTAGGTGGCACAACCGCCACCTTAATAGACTTGAGAGCTTCCAGAAAGGTCTGAGAAGAGGTTCCCTGGGAACCTTCCTCGGCCTTCCTTTGTCTCTTCAAATCCCTCTGAGCCTCCGAGGGTGAAGGGGTCGAGCCCTACGGGCGTGCGCGTTTAGCGCCACCTTTAGGGCCGTCACCCTTCGCCCTAGGAGTCGCTCCCATCTGGGCCTCCGCGGGTGAAGAGGTCGAGCTCTGCGGGCGTGCGCTTTTGGCGCCACCTTTGGAGCTTTCACCCTCCGCCTTAGGAATCGCCGAGGAGGTTTTCTTCAAGGGACGATTCTTCGCAGGGTCCCACTGTACACCCTGCCGTTGCAATTCTCTCCTTCAGGAGTTTTTTCCTCTAATTGCCAGGAATGTTTTTCCTGGCTATCTTCATCCTATTCAGAGCCTCAGCCGTCCGATCAAGCTGATCAGAGCCTGGGCTCCGAGGAAGGATGCTTTCGGGGTCAGAGAGCGACATGCCCCCCTCCACCGAACCCCTGACCCGAGCAACGGGGACTTCAGGCTGGCCTACTTGGCTGCCTTCGTTCCCCGTGCCAAGGTCCTTGTCTGAGGGCTCTGAGCGGTCCTCAGCCAAGTTAGATTCAGAATCGGAGAGAGACATGTCTCCCCCCCGACGTTGATGCCCGAGCAATGGAAAACAAGGGCTGGCCAGTGTGGCTGCCCTCCGCTCCCATGCTCGGTTCATTGCCTAAGGACTCAATGCGGTCCTTAGGTGAAGGTTTTGTTGTTTTTGTTTTCTTTGGGTCCATAGGATTCCCACGAGTAGCTAGGGAAATAAATGGTCTAGCCCCGACAGAGCCCCGCATGCCAGGGTAAGCCTATTTGAAACTGGATTTCGGCAGGTGTCCAGAGTCCGCATGGTATAGACTTGTCTACCACCAATCATTCAGCCCTCAGCCCACGCTGTTCCACCTTGGCTTGGTTGGAAGGTTAGGTAGGATAAGGAATTAATGGGATAGGAATGCTCTCAGCATCGGGATCACACTGAGAGCTGTGGGAAGGTACCCTCCTCCTTTCTCATCGGTTATGGGAGAGATAAGACCCCGGGCTTGGGACCGGTCCAGCGGAGTTAAAAAAAATTAAGGCTAACTGAACAAAATAAAAACTTGCTAAATACGATTTAATGCCCTATTTTTACAATACTAAATAATACTAACTAACACGAATTTAACAGGAAAGATTGACCTTTTATCATACACAGTATTAATATACACGGTATACTTGTTATCTGACATACAGTTATCCAACATTCTGTTTTGACCAACGAATTTGTCCCTACAATTAACCCATTCAGCCCCACACAATACAACTGTTGACTGAACACCATTAAAAAAAGGATCCATTAAAAAATGGCAAAAATGCCATGACAATGTTTTAGTAAATACAACATAAATCAAACATTGTTGTCACTGCAGTATTATTTAATGTGTCATTTTACTCAGTATTAAATTCTCTACAAAGGTCTACTATTAAAATATGAAACAACATTTTTTTTAAATCATAATAAATTTATAAATAAACAACTCATAAATTTGTAAATTTAAATTTTGAAAGTAAACTTACTTTTAATACTTAATGTATATAAGACCCAAATAAAACTTATGTTTTCTTGAAGACATAACTTTAAAACTTTTGTAAATTTAATTCCTTACATAAAAAGTTTAACAATTAATTACTTTTGCATAATAGAGTAGTAAGAAAAATTATATTTTGAATCACTATACATCATACTTTTTTAGGTTTTAGGTTAGGCCTACAATGCATCTCTGTATTATTTTCTGGTTGGCTGGTTGTAAGCCTATATTCAAATTCCCTATAAAAATTATTAGTGGGTATAATATACCTATGTATCCTCATCATTTTCATCCATAACATCCATAAAAACTCATGGTCTATGTTTACATCACGAATGTCTGTCAATAAAACTAGGTTCATCGTCTTCACTACTACTTTCTGATTCACTTCCTAACCAACTCTCAATTTTCCGTCACTCATACTGTTTATAATATTTACAATATATATATTAAAAACACAAAACAATAACAAATTATTCATGACTTAAATTCAAACAACAAAACAAAATAACCAAACAACGCACTAGAACAGTATACCAGTGACGACTTACGAATGAACGCAACGACAACAGCTGGCGCAGTAAACAAACAGCTGTTTTAAAATAAATATTCCCGTTAAATCGACTACGACTCGAATAATATACGGTTTGAATATTTCTAGATCGATTATTATTAGTCACGGACAATCTTTCAGAGATAACATACGTTAAAATTAATTATAAAAAATATGCTATACTACTACGAGTATAATCGTATTTGAGCATATGGGCCAGAAGCAGCACTACGAATATACTCGTATTTGGTGGGTGAATGGGTTAAGGCTTTTTATTTATTTTCATATCACATTGTTTACGTTTCGATAACTTGTATTCCTTTGTTTTAGTTTAGTCTGTTGTGCATTGTCCTAATTCCAGTAGTACTTAATGTAATGTTTACTACTTAATTTTTATTTAGTTAGTGTCATCATAAAATGAAGGTTTATAGTGTGTTAATTAATAACTTTTATTTATTAGTTAAACTTGTAAATAGTAACATCTAACTGTTATTTAAGTAATTCTACAAGCAAATCACAAATCGTAAATCCTGAATTGATGAAAACCAATTAATGTAAAAAATATAAAACTGTTATAGAAAATGTTATTATTCAAGTATGTGTTTTTAAATTCTAATAATAAAACAACTGACACAAATGATTTATTGAGCAGATAAGGCAAGTAGACTGCATTCCTCTATATGTATATGCATGTTCTATTACAAGCTCTCACAAGTTAATGGGTTCTTTCACCCTTCTTGAAAATATACACCCAGAGTTTTTTTAAAATAGTACAATTTTGTTTTTGAAAAGATCATCTTTTTACAAGATCATAGCACATAGTAAGGATTACCTAGCTACTGATAAGAATGAATTCTTCAATCCTGCATTTTTATTTGTTCTAGCCTCAACAATATAAACATTAACCGGGAGGACGTCCGAAAGCTTAACTACCCAGTGGGTCAATTGTTTTCATTTTTCTCTTTGCAAAGCCACGTGTACTAAATTAGTTTTATGTATACTTAAAATGCAAAATAATGGTAGCTGATCAATAATATATAATGGTAGAATAGATATTCACTTTTTCTAATAAAGCATAAGTGAGTTCTCTTCAATATGTAAATCCATAATAATTTGGTATAATCAATGTTTACTTTATTGAACATTAGTGTAACCTTATACCTTATTGATGGTATCTTATACCTTTATTTCAGAAACAATACATTTTTGTATATCGAGCACTTCTAGAAATTGCTCAGTTTGGAAATACTGAAATTAAAGCGTCAAAATTAAAAAACACACTGGAAAAATTAAGGCAAATAGAAAATGGAAAAGAAAAGTCAAAAATGGAAGAGGAGTTTGAGGTAAGGATATGATTTGTTAACTTTATGTTAGCTTAACTAGACTTGGTAATGTGAGGATATGATTTGTTAATTTTATGTTAGCTTAACTAGACTTGGTAATGTGAGGATATGATTTGTTAACTTTATGATAGATTAACTAGACTTGGTAATGTGAGGATATGATTTGTTAACTTTATGATAGCTTAACTAGACTTGGTAATGTGAGGATATGATTTGTTAACTTTATGATAGCTTAACTAGACTTGGTAATGTGAGGATGATTTGTGCTTCTATCTAAAAGAGTTAAGTGAAAATTTAAATGAAAGCATTGTACCTGGTACACTGGAGAAAACAAACACACATACTAAAAGATTGGTAAATATTTTGGTGCTGCAGATTGACCAGAGAACTGGATGCCATTACTAATGGTGCGGCCAACATTTTTCTACCCTACAGAATATTTTCATTGCAAAACATAGCAAAACCTTCATTAACAACATATATATGTAAAAAAAGAACATTTTGTTCAGAGATGGAAATTCCCTTAATATTTTATTTACTATTACTTATTACTCACAAAACTTTCAGATATTCTTAAAAAAGAAAAAAAACCAGTCCCAACTGAAAGAAGAAATAACAGTATTGTCAGTATTTTACATCAACTGTGAAGAAACTCATTACTCAAATTTAACGTATTTTCTGAGGAATTGTTTCCTTATTATTTTGATCACATAACATATGCATGATGATACATTGTCTTCCCAACCATCCTAAACATTAAGCTAAATTTGTTATCTGGAAGTGGTTTTATTTTGATACATGTTCCCCATAGATGTGTAACTAGTCACTTACTATATGTGGGTGCCTGTAACAGTAACTCGCCAATATATGGTGATTCAGCGTTTTCCCACTAACACTGCTCATTTGAAAGAATATTATTTTATAACAAAACATTTTTAATAACAAAAGAGTATATTTTATTTTGTAACAAACCAAGCATTTATTACAATGGATCATTAAAGTGTTTTGAAAAATATTGGTGAAACGAGTTTGTAGTGTTATTTCTGATTTGTGTTAATGTGAATTTCAATAGTATACAGGCATTGTTTACTTAAAGATTAAATGCACAATATAGGAAGGGATGTTTAGTTCTTATACAGTACAACCTCGATTAACCGGCCTAGTGTGGCGAAGGTTAAGCCGGATAAAAAGTAAGTCATATATAACTTGGTTTTATTGGAGAATCACATTTAGTGACTGATAATTTACAGCACGCGTAAGCAGGACGCCTACAATTGCACGGGATGCAACACGCTCTGCAGCTATTGTAATGAAATGAACGATTTTTATCACGATCGCCAACTTTGACGCTGCTTTACAATACGAAAGATCTTTAAAAATACAACTGTGTTTTAATTAGGCTATCAACAATTCTAAGGTAAATGTTATGTAAATTATATATGTTTAGTTAAATATTAAATCTTATACTTCAATTTCATTTTAACTCCGACTAAATAAAAAAATATGTATAGTTATGTAACTGCAAGTTATGTGTACATAAAATGAACTGTTCCACTTCCGACTTCCCTCACTAGCGAAATGGACTCTTCCAGCCAGCCACACTGAACAAAAGTAAACAACATAGCCAGCTCGGAACTACTAGCGCCTGCAATTTGGAAAATGTAAAACCGAAACACTCGTTTACAACATTTTCGTTTGAAAACTGAAAGACGCTCCCAATTAATTGTAATTCTATCTTGTAAATAATTTTTATTGCTATCTACTTGCCAAACTTGATGACACAGACTGCCGGATGACTAAACTTAGAATAAAACTAAATATAAAAGATCAATCAAAAATAGTAAATTCCAAAGAACTGATTGTAATTAATGATTATTGATTAAATAAGGATAATACAAAATATTATATCATTATGGTATATTAATTATTTAAATAAATATATTGCAATCAAGCTGAATATAAATATATATATATATATTCTAACTTCATGATGATTTACAAGTATACAGTTAGTCTTTTAGATTTATATTTTTTTATTAATCTAATATTTTTATATATTAGTGTAAGTTTTTATAACAGGGGTCAATTCATTGTCAGATACGTACAGCGTGTTCATTAAGTTCCGTATTGGCAATATTTCCTTAACAATCACAGATAAAGCAATAACACTTTGTACATTATTACAACATCTGAAAATATACTTTTTAGCTAGAAAGCTACAAGGTGAACATTACTAATGAAAATGTCCAGGCCAGTATTTGCACTTATGTATTTATCTCAGGTTCCAAGTCCTGATACATTAGACTGCTCAGCCATTGACTCTTTCTCGTAAACTAATTAATGATTGAATCCATCTGAATGTGTCTTCTTACAAAGGATTATGATTACAAATAAATAATTTAGAAAATCAATTAATAAGTCATAGAATAAATTATTAAGATGTAAAAATTTAATTTATTCAACAGAGTATTCCTGCTGAGTCCACAATGTACGTGTAGAAGTGGGTAGGAGGGTCATTACCACTGTACTTGTATGGGTGGGTAGAAGGGTCATTACCAACATATGTGCATGGATAACCATGCAAATATGGGGTTTTTGCTTTTTACAATCCGCAGAAAATAATGCCTAGTTGCTTGACATTTGAAAATCTAAAGTTTATAAGCTCTAAGTGTCTTTATTTGCTATAGTACACTTGTCTCATTATTTCAAACTGAATTTTACAATCTAAGAGTTTATGTATATATCTTTAATTTAAGGAGAATTTGTTATAACAGACAAATATATTTAATTTGTGATTCTTTCTTCTTTTACAGAAAATGAATCAAGTAGTAGAAGAACGTAAATCACACAGTGTTGGTGGGGGTGAGGAAAACTCTGTGAAAAATCGTAGTGACCTTGTAATTCCCTACGATAGAAATCGAGTTATTCTGACTCCTGTTCCTGCGCGAGAACATTCTACGTATATTAATGCTTCCTTCATTGAGGTAAAATGTTCTATCAAAATTATATATAGTTTTCGTCTTATATATTTTTGTATACTGTCTCAATCTCGCTGCCATTGGTTGGGTACCACTTTAGATTTTATAACAACTTATATAAATATCGTACACGGGCCAAATTCCAGCAAAATATAATTATGCTTAAACGTTTAATGCTATAATGTTGTACTTAATTTAATCAAATTTTTCAGCTAAGCCAGTGAAGTATTATTGGACTGTATAAAAACTGAAAACAGCAACCCTTATTTTTCACTTAGCAATGTAAAATAAATCTAATTTAGACATCTTTTACTAATTATAAATTCATAAACTAAGAAACATTGTCTGTATGAAGATTACAACACTTATAACTTGTTATCAGAACCAAATGTAATGTAATATGCTGTGTAATATTGTACAGATGGTTAATTAAAGATGTATAATGGTTTGTAGAAGAAATGATAACTTTTATATGTATATATATATTTTTTTTTCAGGGCTATGATAATTCAGAATGTTTTATCATTACTCAAGATCCCATCATGGAAGTCACTGTTGCAGACTTTTGGAGAATGATATCTGAGCAGGGGATCAGCACTCTAGTCATGTTATCTGATGTATGTATTGTTATAATGAACTCTTTTTAAGTTACACGTTTAAATTATTTATTTTAAATTTTTGTTTTGGATGTAATTAATATTAGGTTATTGTCAATTGTGTACACTGAAATATATGGTAAATAATATTTATTAAGCTAACGATTAATCCTAGAGTTCTGGTCAAAGGCAGTTTGTAATTTGAATAATTGAACATATAAATTATGAATAACTAGATGTATATTCATGCTCAGCTGTGCAGGTAATATACATGACGGTCTGTTTTACAGTTAGGAGATGGGCCACGGAAGTGTCCGAGGTACTGGCCTGATGACGAAGTAGTCCATGATCATATCAGAGTCGAGTACATACAGAGTGAGAGTTGTCCTTACTATACACGCCGAGAGCTCTCTGTTACCAATATCAAGGTAATTTATAAAATGTGCTCTTGTTTTGTATTTACTGAACTTAATTTTTTTCTTATAGGCTTGCTCATTTTCTGTCATAAAGTTGTAGTGACCATGTGTAAACTATTGAAAAGTGCTTTCAAATATCCTGATTGAGTACAATTTACATATGATCTATGCTTACTTATGAATATTTTTGTCACGTGTCTGAAATATGTTGTTAATCTGAATAAATATATGCTGAGCACTTAACAATGTGTTATTTTAAGCACTGCTATTCATTGTCAATATACAGCAGCTAAATTATGACATCATGTAGCCTTCATTTTATCTCGTAGCATGCAAACACCTTTCACTGCAGGTCAGAAATAACTGATAGCCTGGATTTCCTACTTTTTCGTTATTTTTACTCGCAGCCAAACTTCTGCCTGTATTAAAACTTTCGAAACCAACTAGAGATATATATGGTTGTAGTTGTAGCGAAGACAGCGAACTTCCATTATATCAAATAATATTAATTATTTGCTTGTCTACACTGTAAAATACTCCATTATCGTCACATTTTTAATTAAAGAATGTAGAGTTTTGATAGCTCATATTTGTTTAGAACAAAAATCACTATGATCTGGTATTAAGCTGTTTACGTTATTGGCCCGGTTTCTTTCTTTAATTGTGGTAACACGCCTGGTACACTAAAAATTAATCAATAATCATATCCTCATGTTTACTCCCTAAGAATATAAATAGAAACCTTTTACATAAAATATTCTGTAATTAACTACAGTTTTTGTCTCCTTTCCCATTGGGCAAGGTGCTCAAGCACCACACAATAATAACAGTTTGTTTGAATACAATAGTAAATGCATATCATCAAATAGATGGCTTTAAAATTTTACTTTGGTTTTTTGTCAAAAATTGGCAAGATAACTGCTTCTCTGACTTACTTGTGTTACTAGTTTTAAAACTATGTATGTTATAAGTTGATACAGATAATGTAATAAAAAATGTTGCATCAATGTAAAAGTGTTGAAGTAATGAGTATTGATTATTTTTGTTCAATTTGAAAATTGATATTATATTCTGTTTGCAGACTGAGGAGAAACAAGTTGTAACTCAGTACCAATATAATGGATGGCCGACAGTAGAAGGAGAAGTGCCAGAAGTAACTCGGGGACTTATAGAGCTGGTAGACCAGACACAGACTGCTGCAGGCCCTCTCCTTGTTCACTGTCATTGTGGATCTGACCGAAGCTCCATGTTTGTGGCACTTAGTGTGCTGGTACAACAGTTACTTACTGAGCGCCGAGTTGACATCTGCACCGCCACTCGAAAGCTAAGGGCGCAACGCCAGGGCATGATTCAAACATTTGTAAGTACAAGGTGTCTTTATTTTAATTTTGTTATTTTACTTATTTAACATCCATACATATTTTATTTGGCGTATGATTTTTCAGATATTTCAAGAGGCCTCTATAAGGTTAGAATGTATCTTTAAGTGGCAAGTCAAATTTTATTGTAATGTAAATTGCTTTGTAAGATTAAACTTTCCATGTTACTTTAACAAAATATGACTGTCTGTAATATATATGTATTACCAGTTTTAGTTGTATTGCTCCATTGGAATATTTAAATGTCATTAAATCAGTTACTTTTGGTGAACAAATGCAGATTTTTTATCTTGTATGTGTAGTCGGTTAACTTTACTCATTATATATTCTTCCACCTAAAGTCTCCATATACGAACAGTGTTGCCGAGTCATGATAAATCCATCTACCATGCCGACTTACATAAATCTTGATGACTGAAGTACCGTCTTAATGTAAACGAACCTGTACTAAACATCTGATTTAAACAGTTCTTGGACTGAGATTTAAGTAGTTTTATTTTTTTAATTTTCAATTTCAAACTCAAACAAAATACTCCTTTAATGTGCGTTTCACCTGTCATATAAGTATAACATTTTAAAGTACTGCTGGCGCAGAAATTATTTGTACCTGAGTTTGAAGGTTCTTTACTAAGAAATTTTGAAAAATCCAATCAAAGCATTGTTTTCCTTATTTAATTGTACATTATGACATATGCAGTTTCAAATTTTACTATAAGTTTTAGTAATTTTTATCCTAGTTGGAACAATTTAAAGTATCGGAATTTTAACTAGTTTTCATTGGGCATCAACTTAACACTTTTATTAGTAAAAAACCCATTAATGTATCACATTTACATTTAGATACGTTGTTGACAGGAGTTTTTTCTGTAAGTTTTATAACTGTAAGAAATTTAACTTTTCAAAGAATACAAAATTCTTATCAATTTCCTAAAAAACATTTTCTTGACTTCTAGAGGTGGTAAAATTGATTAATTAGTCATGTTGCAATCCTTATCAAATTTATAGTTACAATACATTACTTTTATATGTGTAAATAAATAAAGTGATTTTAAATTTATTCTAATCAATTTAAAATCACTGCATTTATTTACGCTAATAATAGTAATGTATCATATTAACTATAAATTTCATAATTATTACAACATGACCAAGTAATTAATTTTATCACTTCTAGAAGCCAAGAAAAAGTTATTTCAGGAAATAGATGAAAACTTTTTTCTTTAAAAGTTAAAGTTCTGAAATTTATAAAACTCATATAAAACACCTATGTACATTATGTCAAGGTCCTATGTACATTATGTATAAGATAACCGGACATTTCGCCCATGCTGTGATGTGGCATCCTCAGTGGTATCACCGAGACTCTCAGTTGTATATAAAACTTGTTCATATAGTTTCTGTTCATTTGTACCATGAGAATTTAAAAATATTTCTTGTAATTTACTTAAGAAGAACTGTTTGGTTGCGTGCTGATGCGCAACGGTGGTTAGTTAGTAGGTTAAAATAAAATATTGAAAATAGAATGTAAAAATGACTGTTTATTAAACACTTAATATGAACTGTTATAATTTATATGAATGAATAAAACAATGATCATAATACCGGAAACTAATCTATTATAATTATGAAAGTTAAAAAATGGAATAGAAATGAGGTAAATTAGAAGGAGGACGGAGCTGAGTGCGTCCGTTGCTTCTCGCTTCTAACCTGACACTGTCCCCTTCCCCCAAAGGGTAGAGGGCCTGGGGGTTCTGACCTTCACCAGCCATGGCGAAGACCCAACATACTCCCCCCCGTTGAAAGTTGTGCTTTCAATGAAATAATTCAAATTACAAATCAATCTAAAATCTAACATATGCTGAACAATTTAACATATTTGCAATGATTCGAACATACAATAGAAAACAAATAATGACAATGATATTTTTAAAAAATCTATATAAACCAATGATTAGATTTAAGTATGCTTAAGCACTATTCATTTGAATAATACGATTTATGGTGAATGTTTCAAGATCAAGTTAAACTGTACAAAAGACGAATCTTACACCAATGTTTTGGATGAGAACAATTAAATATAGTTATCATCGAATTAACAACTATCAAGGATAAAATATCAAAACATGTTTTGACATAATTGCTAATAAATCCCAGACTGTGAATTAAACATGAGTAACGTACAACAACAAATAATGTAAAGGTTATTATTTAGATAGAAGAGGTAAACGACAATGAATTGTAAATGAGTTAATAATCAATCATAACAAGAAAATGAATAGCAATATTTACATCACCACAAAAACAAAAACTTACATAACAAACACCATTATGATATTGGTAAATGGTAAATCAAATATACTAATTATGTGAATTGAAATACTAATGGAGATTAATGACATTAGCACCATCAGCAGTGAATTAATACAATACGCAATTAATCCTGGAAAATAATGTACAACAATTGTAGCTTACTAACATCAATGAAAATGAAACAACAAATATACAAATAGTGTGTGCAATTATTAATAAACATGATATTATGTGAATTTCATAAATGAAATATGAACAACGACAAAACATGAACCCAAATATAATATGCAAATATAAAATAAACATTTTATACATTGATTATCAGAATGAGTTTAAATTGAAATCCAAAACTGATTTGTGTTTGGAATACTATTGCAAATACTAAAAGAAGATTATGTATCCTAACAGATTAAAATAATACTATGAGATTTGAATTAACAATTACATATTTATCGAAATACTATAATATTTTGTCATGAAATAAATAAACAAAATACTTCATAAAATTATTAAATTGTTGTGAATCGTTTAGGAAAATTAATAACATAATTTTATCCATGTAACCATTACAGCCTAATACATAATAAATATAACAATTATTTACTACATTACATATCTTAACATATTAATCACTGTGCACTGAACAAAATTCAAAATGATATAGACATATGAAAACGGAATTTTTATTATTTACATGATATGCACCACTCACTCACTCTGGTCGTAGATAGGCAACATAAACATGTGATTTGCTGCCCTCTTGAGTGGTCCAGAGGAAGTTGTGATGTTTGCCATTCTCACCTTGCCGTCTGGTCCAGGATGAACGGCTCACTCTACCTGTGATCCAATTGAGAGGAGGGAGGTTGTCGTCCCTCACGACGACCAGTTGTCCAACTTGCATGTTCAGTCTGGTTCTGGTAGAGCAATGAGTGCCTCTCCAGTGAGGAAATGACCAGGAGTTAATGGATTGGTGTCAGTAGGGTAGGTATATAAGGGTGTGAGTGGTCGAGAATTGAGACATGCCTCTACCATTGTTAGAACTGTGTACATATTTTTAAAGGTTGAATTAGCATTTCTCACTACTCTTTTTAGGTGTTTCACTGACTTTACACCTGCCTCCCACAGACCAACGAAATGAGGGGAGTGTGGTGGAATGAAGTGCCAGTTTATGTGTTCTTTTTCGATTTTTTAACTTACCAGATGAGATATGGTTGGAAGAATTATAAGATGCTTTTAATTTGTGATTATTTTTGAGTTTTCTCTCTGTACTTTGTAGTCGAGTAAGATCTTGGTTGTTGGTGTCCCCTATATCATGAATATTATCTCTTAGTGGCAAGCTTACGATGTATCGGCCTTGTTCATTACGTTTAGTGGTTTTTACATAATGTTCTTCACAAAGCTGTTCTTCTGTAGTTGTGATATTGGTGTCGCTGATTTCTTCAATTTCCCAAAATTTCTTCATTTGAGAGTGAAGCTTGTCTGTTGTAGCTAGCAGGCATAGAGATGAATGGTTGGATTCATTCATTTGAGGTGACTTTGCCTCCAGCTATCCATCCCAACAACGTTTTTTGTAGGATGGGAGCTCCTGGTGCTGGAATAAACTGCCCGACGCACAGCAGTCTGAAGAATACTTCTCCACCTAGCAGCATATCAATTGGCCCCGTACTTCCTAAGTCAGGATCGGCCAGATGGACCCATGGAGGTAATTCCCATGCTGACGTATCTATTTGTGATGTTGGCATGTCTTGAGTTGTTGTTGGGATGGCCTGGAACTCCAACTGCTCCTTGTAGCTTGTACATCTGGATGCGATGTTGCAGGTCACACTCCCTGTTGTGTAAGATGGTTTGTTACTAATCCCACTTATTATGTTTATGGATTTATTGGATTTCTTTAAACGGAGTATTTGTACCATTTTATTGGTAATGAAGTTGGTTTGGGATTCATTGTCCAATAAGGCACGGCAGAGATGATTGCTACCGTGACTGTCTTGGACATAGATTACTGCTGTAGATAGTAGTACATTTGAGGTAGTTGAAGATTTAGAGGTTAATAAAACAGTGTCTGCTTTTGGAACAGTTGATGTATCATTTTTGCTTGGTCGTACGTTGTCCTTAGGTAATAGCTGAGGCTGTACAATGTCTTTATAATTAACATGTAATAAAGTATTGTGACGTTTTGAACAGATTTTGCATGTTCCAGACAAACATGATGAGTTATTGTGTCCCTTTTTGAGACAGTTTGTGCACAAATTGAAGCTTTATTGTATCTAGACGTTCTTGAGACGTTTTTGCAATAAATCTTGGGCATCTGAACAGTTTATGACTAGAGGCTCTGCATAAACTACATTTATCACTTGTTGACAAGTGGCTCAATATGTAGGGTTCTTTGCGACTCTCAAAGCTACCCTTGAATTGTCCCTGATTTGTATTCGTTGTTTTTAACTGGGGTTGGTTATTTGTCTTAGATTGGTTGATGGCTTCAAGGATTTGGCATCTACTGTTGAGAAATTCTAAGAAAGTTTGCATTTTGGGCAACTCTTGAGTGGTGTTTTTAGTTTCCCAGTGTTTAAGGGTGTACATATCTAATTTTTTACTTAATATATATATTAGGATGGTATCCCAACTGTCTGTGGGCTGACCTAAGCTTTTTAAACACCTCAAATGTTTGTTTGTTGTGTCAAGAAGGTTTCTCAAAGCAGTACAACTCTCCTTGACAATTGGATCGATATTTAGTAACGAACCTATGTGTTTGTTGACTATGATTCGCTTGTTGTCATATCTTTCTTTTAGAAGGAGCCATGCAGTGGAGTAATTTTGTGATGACGCTTCCAGTGCAGAAAGTATGGGCTTTACAGTGTCATGCAAAGATGTTTTTAGGTAGTGAAACTTTTCTACATCTGATAGTGATTCATTATTGTGTACGAGGGACTGAAATAAATCATAAAATGGTATCCAATCCTCGTAGTTGCCTGAGAATTTTGGAAGGTTAATGGCTGGCAGTTTAACTGAGCAGCCTGTACTAGATGTGGAATTTGCTTTTCCATTGATATTGTGTGATTGATGATTTATTGATCGTGTGGATAGTATATCATCGGCTTTAGTTGCTAATTCGTAGTAAGAATTTTCAAAGTTTTCCCTCTCGTCATCCTGATTGTCTTGTTCTTCTTCTATGGCTTCGATTTGGCTTTGTACCTCATCGAAGATTGACAAGAGTGATTCAAAATCCTTGAATCTTAATTTTAATTGGGCGGTGTTGTCTGATTCTATATATGATCTAAAGCGTGTTAATTTTGATTTCAGTTGACGTCTTTTGGATTTTAATGCTTTAAGATCATCCATTGTGTTTGACAGTTCTAATAATTCTAACTAATGGCAGGGCAATGTAAACAAACTATTGAGTACGTTTGAAAGGGAGAGTGAATGGAAAATCAATATCAGCTGACTGTAGGGGCTGTCTTGGGTTGGAAGTTTAGGAAGGTTGTAAAGTTATAAAGTTATTGTGAGAGGGACTTACGAAGGGTCGATCCGGTGTCCTTTGAGAAGCGACGGCAGGAGCCCAGGACAATAGCAAGTCTTCCCGAAGGAGTGGCGGCCGATCGATACTCTGCAAGACTGCTGTAGGTTGACTGCCGAGTGCCGAAGGCGACGCTCTGATTTCACTAATGTATAGTACTCTTCAATGTTGAAGTAAATATGCGATGATTGAAATGAAGTCTCACTAGACACTGTCACTGTTTGTAGTTTTAAACTGTGATTATGTGTGTTGTAACTGATGTTAACACTGAACACTGAATTTAACACAAAACTTGATGAACAAAGAGTTCACTACTCGCACTGACTGTACGTTGTTTAGTAGTTACATGAAGTTATTAAATTTGATTAGAATCCGGCCCGGAGGACCATGTTCGGTTGCGTGCTGATGCGCAACGGTGGTTAGTTAGTAGGTTAAAATAAAATATTGAAAATAGAATGTAAAAATGACTGTTTATTAAACACTTAATATGAACTGTTATAATTTATATGAATGAATAAAACAATGATTATAATACCGGAAACTAATCTATTATAATTATGAAAGTTAAAAAATGGAATAGAAATGAGGTAAATTAGAAGGACGGAGCTGAGTGCGTCCGTTGCTTCTCGCTTCTAACCTGACACTGTCCCCTTCCTCCAAAGGGTAGAGGGCCTGGGGGTTCTGACCTTCACCAGCCATGGCGAAGACCCAACAAGAACTTTACTATAGTATTGGAGTTATAAGAATGGAACATCTATAGATGTTTTAATGATCACATGTCCAAATTGTTTTAAATACCTGCCACTATAAAGCTTTTTCAATTTCCAAGTATTGGTGTTTACTTGCCTTCTTGGTGGCTCAGTGGCTAAATTCTTAGACTGCAGACTGCAAGCTCCAAAGTTTCAAATCCCAAAATGAGCCGATGGTTAGTATTTCAATCATTAGAGTTCACACGTGGGCCTGCAGGCCCATGTGAACTGACGGTAAAGTATATAAAATTTAATCATTTAGTGCTCTGCTTTTTATACTTACTCTTACTTAAATACTCTTTAAATTAAAAGTATAACCGTATCCACCATTATTTTGGGAATTAAATTGTGTACAATATAGATGTACACACACAATAACCCTAATTTAAATTTAACCGTATTTTTTACTTGCATGTTTGAAAGTGAAATTGATTTAAATGCTGACTGAATTCTTATTTAGACTTGCAACCGGGTACAGTTAAATTTCATATAAAACTGTGGCATAGAATATGAGTATATTTTAATGCTTTTGGCTTTGGCAATCAGTATTGTACAGTATGTGGAAAGGACTGAACATTGTGTCTGCATCTAATAACTAAATCTTACTTGAATTACAAGCCACATAATCATACCACAATTATATGCCTGGCCACAGGGTTTTATATCATTTAGTAAACATAATGATTTATTTTTTAGGCCCAGTATGAATTCCTCCACCGTGCCATTGCTAACTATGCAGACTTGCACCAACTGACGTCTGATGAAATTGACTAAACCAGTGACTTTAATTTGTTGTATATAAGCATTTTGTGAAAACGTGATACAATTTTAGTGTTTTGTATTTTTTTTATTTCCTACTTTTACATTGATTAAGACTAATTATGTACAAATTGAATTATGTATAGATTTTAAATGTAATGACCAAAATATTTTATTTAATATCATGTCCATGATTAATTTACTGTTAAATCAATTTTTTTATATAATGTGGATGTATGTTACAGTTTGAATCTTGTACTGTATCATGACAGTTATTAATATGTATTAGCAGTATCGTAACTATTTTTTAAGGCGTTAGTCATAAAATAACATTATTTCAAATTCCATTATATTCTTCACACCACATTCTTTTAAGTGTGATATTTTGTTTTATATTGTATTATATTATTAAAAAACATCATGTTTATAAAGGTATTATTGATACATATATATCTTTTAAGAGAAAGCAAAAAATAATCAGTATTTGTATTGTGCTTTATTAACAAATACATTCCAAAGACATAACGCTGATTTTAATGGAGTTTTGAAGGTTGAGTTTTAGCAATAGATCTTACATTGTTAAAACCGTTAATTTGAATATTTTCTTATCGCCTCTTAGTTTTTTTGTTATACTTTTAAGAATTTATGACTCGTAATGTTCTCCTCATATACACCAGACCAAGTTAACATGTTTATTTGTCATTGTGCTATTAATTAATGACACTTCCCAAGGAATAGTCAGCTTTAGTTTGTCACATTTACTATATTGGTTCATCTACACTCATCACACTTTCGAAATCCATATTTGTCCATACCTTGATGATCGGCGTTCTAATGCTCTTGTGTTGAAATATTGATGAAAGATTGGCAACATACTTTATACTTTGGCAACACAGGAATTGCAACACAGTTTATGGTTTTAAAATAAATCATACTGTAATAGTTAAAAGAATAACATTCTTTTGCTTAAATTTGCCCTTAAATATGTTTGCTTAAAATTGTGTGGTTTTTTGGTGGACCTTAACCCTCACAGATCGAGGCATAGAAATTTTCAGATAAACAGTTTTCACATTGTACGCTCTTTAAAATTTACTATTAATAAATAATAGACAACTGTAAGGGCAAAAGAGCAGGATGAAATATTGTATATAAATGTTAAATGAATTTAAAAATAATAGTAATTCGCTGACTGTACACAATCAACATTTTTTTCATATACATACAGTTGGTGGTTCTTATTCACAGGGCGAGTTAGTGAGGTTAATAAGCACTAAACATTCTTTATGTTATATCTGGTAATTGGTTGATTATATTTGGAATAATTTAACCAAAATTGAAAGGTATTCACAATTGTCACATAGACAAGTACATATACACTGCTGTTTTATTGATCCACTGTATAAGACTAGCGTAGTTATAAAGTAAATCAGTGTAAAGTGTAAATCATCTTTCATGTTTGTCAGTTGCTACTCCTGGTGTCCTGTCCAGCTCAAAGTGATGATTCAAATATAATTTGATAAGTCACACAATCAAGAAGCTCATGCAGATGTAAATGATATTGTTTCTCCAAAAGTCTGTTTTTAATAACACCATTCAAATTAAATCAATTCAGTGTATGGTTTGTAACGTAGTTGGTTAAAGGCCAGCTTCAGAAGCTAAATGCTCTAAGTTCATTACCAATCAGAGTCATTACAAATTTTGAAAGGATTAGCTGATAGCCACCTGCTGTTCATTTGTCATTTGGCTATTAATTAATAACACTTTCTAAGGAATAGTAGGCCATATTTTTAACAAACACATTCGTTCATCTACATTCATCACTTTAATTTAAAATTTATATTTGCCCACGTCTTAATGATGAGCATCTTAAGAATAAATTAATAAATTCAATAACAAATAGTGTATGTAATCAGTGAACGGGATTGTCCCTTTAGTTTAAAGGTTTGCTCAATTCAATACTCTATCCCATTTTCAAATAATTAAATAAATGACTACAACATCGACAGCATATCTAACTAACCATAAACAGAAAATAAATAGATCAGTTTTTGTTTGAGAAATCCAATGGTAAGGTTTTGAGTATGAAATGAGGCTGAAGTTGGATGGAGTCAGCATATGTCTCACTAACTTGCCATGTAATTCAACTGTAACCTGTAACCTAGAAGCTACAGGAATAAACAGTCAAATAAATATAAGAAATGCTGGAATATCACAATCCAAACCTGTGCTTTGTTATCTTTGTGATAAGTGTAAAGGATGGAAGGGTTTTTGATTAGTAGCCATGAGTTCTTGAGAATAAATAGTTTCGTAATGTGACCCTTACCTTACCCTTATTTTAAAACGTTCCAGAAATAGTTCAAGGAACTGAACTAAATGTTGAACTATTTGTTTTTAATTAGATGACACCATTAGCGATACGTTCTTACATATAAAATAAGTGTATTGCTGTAACAAAGGTAAAACACTACACCCGTTCAAGTTCATTGTCAAAATGTGTATATCCATTAAAAATGTTGATATCAAAGGTGTAGAGATTGTGTGATGACAATATTTCAGAAGGTATTTGAGGAAAACTATATTTTACAGGAATAATACTTTCATTTATTTATATCTATAGAATATTTTATTATTTAAATCATAAAATTATATAATTATTACTTTTACATTAGGATCAATATGTTTGTAAACCTGTTTGGTCTGTTACCAAAAAAGATGACACTAAGTGTAAAACTATTTTTGCACCATTAACAATTCCAGCCAACATAGGGTTAACAATGAATATGAGATTGCATGAAATTTAAGTTTGTAGGTGCTGAGAGTACCCTACGATGAAATAGAACACATCTCTGGAGTTCAGTATTTATTATATATGTTTGTATCTCAACTTAATCATCAGAGTCATTTGCTCATTTAATAGTAAATAATATTGTTAAGTATGTGAAATGGGTGTTCCGTTGAAAATAACTGTTATTTTGTCAGCATTCTATTTTTACATTATTTGTACTAATTGAAACCAAAATCTAGTCATAATATCTGGAGTACTAGGGAGATATTGACTTTTGAAGTTGTAATTGTCAAAAAGTGTATAATAAATTTTAGTTTATCGTTATTTATTTTTATACTAACTTTAAAGGAGGTAAATTTTGTTGTGTCTCATTTCTTCATATTTATTTTTACCTAAAACAACCTCGATAAAAAATGGGTAATTTATAACAAATATAATTTATGCAATTGTAAAAATACAGTGGCCTCGCAACTATTCGGAATCTGTTCTATCTGGATCAAATTCAAATAAATGTAGCTTATCTGTTCCGTGTTAAAATCAGGTAGATTTGCACTACTATATGCATACACATTTGCTGCAAATGAAGGGATGATCAGTGCCCAATCCCATTATTATGCTTATCGTAACATTATGTTTCCCCCCTTCTGTATTTATAGAATGTTGCACGTTTCCTAAGCAATGTTATTTGTAGTAATCTAGTCACTAGTAGTCTGAGTCAGTGAATTGACAAGTGTAATTAATTACAACTGACTTCTTTTCAGTCATTATTAAAAAATAAAATAACACATATGTAAACGTATAAATAGACTACAATAAACTAAAAAAAATATTTACACAAAGGAATAAAATGCTCAAAATTTTAGTTGAAAAACTACATGTCATTGAACAGTTAGATCCTGGTGAATATGCGAAAAAGGCTGGGTGAATATTTGAATATGCTTTAGAAATAAGAGTGGGAACAAACACTGTAAGTGATTACAAAATTTACACACAAGTCTTTATTTACTCTGTTTGTACCAGTAAATTAAATACATTAGCTTATATTTTAGCATTAGGTTATAAACTTTATTTCAATAATTGATATACAAACGTAGTTCTAATTATAATATAAGTTAGTTATAAATGTGCAGGCAGCATATAATGCGCATAACTTCGGTATTATTGATGTTTAAGAACGGTTATCAGTCCTCGCACAGACCACTTAACGTTGAACTGTGCTATAGAATTAACGCTATCTAGATTGGTTCATTGTCACATTGATCTGGATAGTCACGAGTCCACTGTACATCTTTTCAAAAACTTTTAAGTCCAACTGAGTAGCCAAAATCACTACTTAGCCACTTGGCCTAATAATCCTATATGAATAATATTTTCCTCTGTTGAAATATAATAGATTTAGGATTGGACATAAGAAAATTAAATTGATATTGTTGAAAAAACAATATATTTTCTCAGAATTGTAGAAGACCTTGTTTCAAATGTTGTATGTTTAGACTACGAAACAACAGACGTATCAAAGTTCCTAGTCCAATCCTGTATTTAAGAAATTAAAACAACAACTAATACATTGTTGTAATTACAGGACCTGGTATTGTGGAAATTTAATAGCTATAAAACTGTGTAATAAACTATAATTTGGCCTTTTGAAATCAAGTTTTTATGGAGCAGAATTATTGTAATTCTAGATGTTTGATAAAAAATATATATATATGGATAATTTGTTGGTTCCTCTCCCTGCTCTTGCTCTTCAAATTTTTCAGAAACATTAATTCAGTGAAATTCTCTATCACATCCACAGCTGGTGATTCAGCTGTTGCACAGTGTCATATTTGCAAAGTATCAAACTATGTAAATTTGTTTGCATTGTACTTTCATATGAGAGTGAAATGATCAAAAACTAAACTTTATGAGACTGAAATTATATTACAGAATCATAAGCATGAAAGAATATTTTTAAACTATGATATCCGAGTTTAAAGAATTTCTCTCAAATTATAGAAACCGAATTGATAGCTATGTATGTAAATCATTTGTAGCTTATTGATATGTTATTTTTTCTCATTTCTTGTAATATGTATGTTGCAGGTAGCAGTCAATTACTTTTTACAATTTTGTACAATACTCTTTCATATTATTTAGGTTATTAATATTATTGTTATAAAATTTAGTCAACTTAATACCATGATCAGCTTTTTTTTAATAAAACTGACGTTTTCTGATTTGACTTTTTGATTTAATCACCTAATTCTTGTTTTTTATTATTTTTATCATCTAAATTAAGTTTATAACAATGGTTTTAAGTATGTATAAAATACACTTGAAATTTTTCAATTTTTATTACTTAAGAGTCTGCAGAGGCTGTCTGAAGTTGTTGGCCATGTTGGTTTTAATCCCTTTAGAACAATGTTATTTTCGAGCCGGACATATGATCACGCATATCCAAACTAAACAGTTATTTTTAAACAGATTGTTTCCAAACAAATTGCATTTGATCAAGAATGAAATGGTGCGTTGGAATTGTTCTGAACATTTCTAATTAGGTTTATAGAAACAAATATAAAAAAAGTCTAGTTTTAAGCTTTTGTTTTAACCTATTTTATAAATTAGGCGTATGCTTTCGAAGTACGAAAAACATACCCAACACGCAATATGATAACGTTTAAAATGACACCTCATACACAACTTTTGGTCAATAAATAAAGAAGAAATATGGATTCGCAAATAACATTGTTCTTATGGGATTAAAACCAACATGGCCGACAGCTTCTGCAGACACTTAAGTTTGTTGTAGAAACCAATGAAACATTCCCAAGTAAAGTAGTTTTAGATATTTTCTTGAAAACCCTTAAAAATTAACCGTTTTTGATCGAAAGTTACAGCTAGCTGATTTTTCTCTAACGATTGAAAGCTGTACTTGGTATGGTTAACAGACTTCGCTCAATTGATTGAAAGCTGTACACAGAATGAATAACAGTCTTTCCTCTGATGATCTAAGTTAGTACCTGGTACAGCTAACAGACTTTCCTCTAATGATTGAAAGCTTTAACTGGTATGGCTTTTGAATTGCACTACAATAATGTTGATAAGTCTGGTTCCAAAGTCCTGCAATCTTTTGTCAATAATCAGTACTATGTCGATAAAGCAGTTTTGTCAAATAACAGTACAAAATATTATAAATAACATTATTTTGACAGAGTATTTCACCACTTATTGGTACTTCACTTACGCTCAATATGCCAGCTGTTATGCGTCGTTATTACTGGTATTATTGTTTATCGGGATAGTTAACACTATTTTTGTTTTATTGTTATAGGCTACTATGAATTATATATAGTGTGTTTGTTTTTTTTTTTTACACATTTTATTAAGTAAAAAAGTTTTTTATATTCCAGTGTATGATATGGATATTTTTGGTTTCCATTTAAGATAAGGAAAACAATTTTAGCACTTATATTTTTACTAGTATTCATATTTTAGTGGTAAAGACTAGTAACAGCAAAATAATGACTGATATTGTTAAAACAATTTTTAATGACATTTTGGTTGGGAAAGGGTTGACACAATGTAGTATATCTTATCAAGCATAATCCTTCCCACTCATATCGAATGGCTAACATGTAGGATCTACTACACTTTTCCGTTCTGATTGAGAATACCAAATCAACACATTTCATTAAAAATTGCACGATCCGTGTGTTTAACATGCCATTTGTAGCTGTACAGCTTGAATGAATCCAGATTAGGACCCACAGCACAGTAATTCTATTTCAATTTTTTTATTCATGGTTTCGTTGATTCTCTCTGTATTTGTTCTATATATCTATCTATATTTGTGGCTACTGTTAATCGAGAACAATATATACTAACTATTTAATTTTCTGTTGCAGATACTTACTCTAGTTGTAATTTACAGTTAATGCTTGGTTTTTCTGCACTCTACTACAGGCTCCAAATTTATGGTTTTTATAAATTATTTTCCATTGAATTTTAGTGAATATTACAAATGTTCATACCAGTATTCTACCATTTTATATACGACTAGTGATGTTGAGAAGAAGTATTTTGTGGATTAATATTGACAGTTGGCTTATTGAGCAGACTTTATTTTATTATTAAAAATAGATAAACTTGTGTAAATGTTCATTATAAATTTCTCTACTTTAATACAATTATTTCCAAAACTGTGACGATAGATTGCAAAACTGTCATGTTAATTTAAATGAAATATATGAGAATTTACACATCTTAAAAATAAAGTTTTGAAAAAATTAGTAGTTTTTAAATGAAAAACAGAACTAGCAAATTTAAAAAAAAATGTAAAAATATTTCTTTTATTTCTTAGAATTATAGTTACAACTTTGGGTTTTAGAAGTTAAATACCACCTATTAAAATAGTCAAGGCTATTAGCTATGATGCAATGAATACAAGTCCCTATAAGAGGATCTTATGGAAAAATATCAGCCGGTTTTCTTTAGGTTTAATAAGTGTCCAAGAGAGTGCTTTACTCTGAGTAAAGGTGGTGTGAGAGAGACAGATATAATGATTAAAGGCTGTGTGAGACAGAGAAAGTCAACAGACGGTGCGACAAACAATAATTAATCTATGCGCTCTACCTTACACAAAATTATTTAAAGGAAAAACCGCTCAATACCACTACGTGTATGAGTGGGTGGCAGGTAGGTCAATACCAGTTTACACATGTGATTCGATGGGCAGGTGAGTCAATACCACTGTACGTGTGTGAGTGGGTGGCAGGTGGGTCAATACCAACGTACTCGTGTGAGTGGGGGGCAGGTGGGTCAATACCACTGTACATGTGTGAGTGGGTCAATACCAATGTACACGTGTGAGTGGGTGGCAGGTGGGTCAATACCACTGTACATGTGTGAGTGGGTCAATACCAACGTACACGTGTGGGTCAATCTATCGACCAATGAATGGACAAGGTCTGCACTGAATTTTTAACAAGGAGTCTGCACTTCTTATAGAGATTTGTATTCATTACTTGACAGAAGTACAAGGGTGGGACAGCAGTTGCTTTATTCAAGCTGCAGACATTGTAGATATACTAGTGAAGGAGGAAATACCTTAAGATTGGCCCTTTCATGCTAAAAGGGTTCATATTTTGCTTAGGGGAGTATTTATAGAAAAATATTGAATGAAATGAAAATCGTCTTTATTCATCATTTGTAATCATGTACAGAGAATGGCGTCATCATATATATAAATTATCATATATATATATATATATGTATATATTATTATAATCGGATGTTATATTTGGTAGGGGATGTTAATATTAAACGTAGCAGAAAACCGAGGAAACAGCACAAAACTGAACTCGTTCTGTTCTCAGAAGTCTTAAATAGCTGCAAATTATTAGAATATGTTTTGTGTGCATCCATGTAGTGGTTGAATCTTACACCATTAGGTAATCTAACTTAACTATCTTCTTAAGATTTGTGGTTGACTTTTTTATCAATAGTAAAACTTCCCTTTGTAGGGGCCATAATGTAATCCATTTCATAATAATAACATATCTCATTGTTAGCCAGTTCGTTTTAGTGAAATTTATTATAGTATCATTTAGGTGGTAAAATTATATTTAGAACCATAAATAAAAGTTTATTTGTTAAATGATATGTAAAAATATTGCACATGAACAAATAAAATATTAAAGTTTAGGTTTTGAGGTTTTTGTGGCAATGTAGTCTCTTCTGAAGACTTGGTTCATATATTTACCAAAGTATGACCTCAGCCACATTGGAGGCATCATTGTGAAGAAATACTGAAACAAATGAAATGTGAGACATATAAAATAAACTGTCTAAAATGGGTTATTTTTACTGTGTTAAATATTAATATAGCACTAAACTGTAACAATATGTCAGTGTGTGAAAAGCAGACACATATGAAATCTCACTTGACATTTTTCTTAATCTTTTTGGGGCTATGGTGGATAAAACCGTTAGGTAATAAACAAGTTTTTATCCAATTTGAGTACAACTTCATCTGGGACATAAAATCACTACTTGCATATTTTCACTTAAGAGTCGATATACCTGCTGCAATATTGGATTTGATTTTCCATAAAGCCAATGTTAATTTTAAAAAGAGATTACAGCTTTTAGTTAGAAATGAAAGATAACCAAATTGTCTGGAGCTCCCTTGGATCAAATTTTAATTTCATCTTCCGTTTTCCTTTTTAAATACAAATAATTATTGCTCTAGTTTTTAATAAATCAAAACCAGTTGTAAAAATGTAATCATATAGGGCAGTAGTAACACTTATCCTAGGAAGCATGTTAAAATTTGAAATATGTATGTTATAATATTTAAGGATGAAACGTTTTTAATGTTCAACTGCAAAATGCGGACATCAGCTACTGATAAAACGCTGCCTGGTGGTCAAGCAGGGAAGAGAGAGTAGACTGCAATGGTTTAGGAACGAAAAGACAGACGACTATCGTAGTTCTAAAATCAACACCAAGCAGAGTGTCATAGACTCGACTGCAACCAAACTATTCACTGTAGAAGCCTGTTAAGTTGATTCCAATGTACTATTTAGACCTTTTATTTTGATTACAGTAAAATAATATGACATATCGAAAATATTTTTTATTAAAATTGGTTTGTATGCATTGTTTTTTAAATCAGATTTTAAAGTTTTACTCTTGATTGATTAAGATTTTCATAACATATTCAAGTTGTCTTCATCAGTGTTTGTTTGTCTATTGCATGTTGTTTTAATGTTTGATATAAGCATGTAAATTGGTTGAAGAAAATTTTTATAACTGTGTTCTGCCCTTATTATTATTGAAAAGTTGAAGATTGTCTTATTTAACCAGGCAAAGTTAAGGCTATGGAACCCTCTCTAACACTTAACCTGGGGACTAATGGCTTTACGTGACTTCTGAACCACAGGAGCGACAGGGCAAAATCTATTAATGGTCATATCAGGAAATGAACCCGGACCGGCTGCGTGGCAAGCTAGCGCCTTAGTCCCTTATCCGTTCAAACTGTGATCCGCTTATTGAAAGGTAATGTTTACTTAAAGTGGACTCTCTCTCTCTCCATCCTAAGCTGCAGATAATTCATTATTTGTTGTTGGAATTCCAATTACCTATCCTCACTGCCCATGATCACAGTTTTTAGTATTACCCTGCTTGGCCACTCACATTAAAAGTCATAATGGACAATTGTTTTCAATTTCTGAATTTATTCAAGAAGTTTATTAAATTATATTTTTACAGCAAACCTTAACTTTAATATCCAATATACTACATCGCCTTGTAAGGGCCAAAATACACAAATTGATTTTTCAAACAATCAAATATTTTGTGCATGGAAAACTAGCTTTTAACATACTTCTTTCTTTATACTTGAAAATGTGATTTAACACTATCATTACACTGCTTAATTTTATATACAGGGTGTTTTTATTATCTGTGCTATTATATACAGGGATCTTGTAAATGACAAAGCTGACAAACAATTTTAAATAGGAAACATTCTCTTGATTTTGGGGAGGTTTAAATAATTTTCAAAATGACTGCCATTTTTCAATATGGTGCCAACTCAATTTTGTTTAACAAAACACCTAGTATTTAATGGTGGTTTCGTTTAGTACAAATTATCTTAAGACTTTCATATTTGAGTAATTTTTTATATACAACCCGGGTAAAAGTTAAATAAAGCCAAATATTTAGTATAATACAGGTGGGCCTAGGCCTATCTGTTGTAAGTTGGCTGGTGGGCTACTATTTCCATTGCCAACTGTTAAGGGTGTTCGATCAAAAATTATTTTTGAAAATTTTTTAAATAAAATTGTTACTATCCATGTTAGTAATAAATGTATTAAGGGAAAAAATTCTAAACAATTTTTTAATAGAGATATGGCTGCTCAAAGTGACTAATTTAGTCTTTTTGGTGCTTGAACAAACCGTGTGATATAATTTATTAACATTTTGAGAATATAGTGGACAAAAGGTACTAATCAACTAGGTATGTTTGACAGATGTCCTTCATTGTTTATTCAAATCTTCATAAATATGTATAATCGTTTTGAAGGAGTAGCAAAGCTAAAATGACATAATAAACAAAAACATTTTACTTACATAAATCAGCTTGCGTGCTTTAATTAGCTGCACTCACTGCCTCCCAACATTATTGTATTCTCTTGCCACATTCCCTTCTTTAAAATTACATTTGAATAGTCATCAAACGGTAAATTCCATAAAGATTTAGTAAACCTAGTCGGAGTCGGGTCATAGTCGGGCTAGTGCCTGTCACACCACATCAGTCTATATTATTTTAGGCTGGAGTCGACCAGACCTCGCCTAGTGCGCGTCGTTCCATTTGATCCCATGTAAATTTTGTCGGGCCCGATCAGTCAGGAGTCGTGGTCGGGCTAGTGCGTGTTAGGTCTTAATATTGAACTAATGGTATTACACATCGATAGACACTGGTCTAAAATCACATAAGTTAAGACCTATTTTTGTAACAACATAGCAGCTCTCAATACGGACAGTATTTCCTGTACTCCTACTGCAAATTGCATATAAACAAAAAGGTATCCTTATTAAAAGGTTCTCAGAAAATAAGGCTCAAGTTATTTCTTCAATATAAATTAAATTATAACTTAAATCTTGTAGATTATATTTAAATGTTACTTTTCATCCAAGTGAATAATTACTAAATAGAATACATGAAACAAAAATTGTATAAAGACTGTTTTATGGTTTATACTCTATGACATACTTGTATTCCATGAGCCCAGTATCCTGTGGAGTGGTTAACAATTCCAAGGGTATTAACAGCATTCTGAGCATAAGTCTCTGCGTCTGGGACAAACAAGGAACTAGTCTGTAACCGGTAACTGAAGGCATTCATCTTTGTATTAATGAATAGTGGTGACAAGTGCTGAATAGTGATTCCATAACGCTGGTGTTCTAGGCGAAGTGCTTCTGAAAAACTCTTCAAGTACACCTGAAAAGATCCCATGCATTATTATAAAAAACATAATGAGCAACAAAAAGTTCTTTTTTTTTTTTTTTTTTTTTTTGTTAAACAGTAAAACCTCACTAACTCGACACTTTGTGGAAATGGAGGTTGTCAAGTTATCCAGAATATTTGAATGTTAATGGTTTTAGTTAATGAACACATGATAGATTTGAGTTACATTATACATATACGTATATATAGTTATTGTTGAAAAAATCTTATATATCCAACTATAGTACTGCTAAATATGTTGAAAACATTGTTTAAATGAAGATTTTTTTATTCTTAATTCGGCACCTGGCTGATTCATCATGGAGTCGCCAGAGGATAAAATATCCATTGCAGGCGGTCCTTGTTGTTGCAAATAATGCAATGTTCCTTCAATGTATTTGACACATAATCTAAAACCTTGTGTATTCCTTCAAGTTAAAATACTGTACACTTATTCTAAAGCCTGTTAGTCTTTCATCCTATCACCCGTTGACTGTTGAGCTGCCCAGACTAGATTTATCAGGTGTCACGTTAGGGAGGTTTTACTGTGGCTAATTTTTTTTTTTTCAAAGAGAGAAATGTCAAATTTATTGTAAAATCTCACCTTAGAAGCAGCATAAACTGTCATTAATGCAAGAGGTTGTAGCTCAGCACTGGATGACACGTTGACAATGGCTCCACGGCCTCTAATCTTCATTTGAGGAATGATGAGGCGTGTCATGATTGTTGCGGCACCTACGTTTATATTAATTATGTCCCAAAGTTCCTGTTCAGGAACTTCTGTCAGGTACATTGGATAGGTGTACTGTTTGCCCACATTGTTCACTAAAAATAATAATTTAGATAAATTGTTTAATAAGTGGTAGATATAGTTGACCATATGTTTTACCTCAAGATGTCTTCATTACAACATTTAAATGACTACGATTTTTAAAACTTTAGCAAGTTTAAATAGCTACAACAAAAATTATTAAACCTCTTTTCCATATCTAGGCTACAATGTTGAGGCTTATATTATCCAAATCATAATTGAATGCAACAGCAAAATTGGTTTGAGGCTGCGGAGAAATAATCTTTTCTCATTACAGCAACATTTGTAACATTACCAGCATTAAAGTAAAATTGCCTTTTTTGGAACCAATAGCTTAATTAAAATGACTGCCAAACCTCAGGAGCAGCACAGGGGAAAATACATGGCAACGCACCAGGAATTGAATCAGGTTGGTTGGTTGGCAAGCCAGTGTCTTATGCTCTTAGCTATAGCCAATCGACTTGTAATATACACGTTATTTGTAGTTAGTTTTCATCATTATTCGTACATTAATTCATACTGTACAGATCAGTGTGCTGATTCCCATTCCGATCTTTACTGACCAAAAACACACACAGCATATATCAGCGTAACATCACCAAGAATATAACAGCACTATGAAAAATCACTACTAAATTTAGGTGTTACTATTTCTAAGATTGTATAAGCAACAATTTAACTAAGCAACAATTCAATTGGCAATTAAAATCCAGTTTCTTACTTACAAGAATTAAATACAAAATATGTGAATATCACAAAACACAAATTTATAACAATGTAACTAAAAATATTATGTTGTTTGATTTTGTACTCCATTTATTATCAGACCACAGATATTTACCAAAGAATGAACTATCCATTGACGCTACTTTATACCTGACACTTTTAATGACTAAGGAACTTATGAAATGTTATTGGTCAACTAAAGCTATTGGTTGTTGCCTTCTCTTCATTTATATGCTGAAAACACACTACAAAAGATTTTGCAGAATCATAATTAACCTATTGATTCATAAGTCCTTTATAAAAACGTGAAGGATGGCTTTCCTCAGGTCCTAATACTTGCTTCATTATGTTAAATATTTCAATTGCTTATATTCCAAGGACAATCATGGTGGTTTAGAATCAGAATCTCTTTATTAATATAACATCAAGTAGTGAGCTTTGATGGCGTAACCACGTTTTAAGTATTGAGTTTTCTATTTCAGCATGTTTTAGTCCTTGTTCACTTATATTACTTCACTTGGTTGAGTTTCAATAAGGTAACTTAGTCTATTTACCTTGTTTGATTCTCCAAATGTTTTAGTGTAGAAGTGTTATGTTGATTTTTCCTTCAACTGATAAGGTTTTAAACATGATTTGGCTGTAGTGTTTTTTCCAGCTTCTTTGATCTAACTTGATCAATGTGTTTTCCATAATATTCTTGGATTATTTCCGATGGGTTTCATTTCATAGTAGTTGTTGAAGGAGATATTCAGAAGCCTAGGCCCACCTGTATTATACTAAACATTTGGCTGTAGGTAACTTTTACACGGTTGGGTATATAAAAAATTACTCAATATGAAAGTCTTAAAATAATTTGTACTAAACAAAATATTAGGTGTTTTTTTAAACAAAATTGAGTTGGCACCATATTGAAAAATGGCAGTCATTTTGAAAATAATTTAAACCTCTCCAAAATCAAAAGAATGTTTCCTATTTAAAATTTTTTGTCAGCTTTGTCATTTACAAGATCCCAATGGTAGCACAGATAATAAAAACACCCTGTGTATAAAAAACAGGAGCATTAAATTTGTTTTCTTCTTGGCTTGGTTTTGAAATGATTATTGGCGATTGTGATTTCTTGACATGATATGCATTTTTTTGGCAATACTCTTTATGTTTTGCTGCCTGAAGGGAGACAACGAAATGGTTCTTTGTGTTTTGCGTCCCAGATAAAGGATAAATTCGGATCTTTGTGAGATTTGATGTTGAGAGTGTTTTGTTTGGCTGTTTAGGTGGAATGGGCTTTGTCTTTATTGTTTGTTTTTTGCGATGTTTCTAATTTGGGTCTGCAGGCTTGAAATAGATTGCTCCATTCTCTTTGTTTTAGTTTCAATTGTGACAGCTCAGCCAAGAGGACAGAGTTTGAGCTATGGGAAAACATATCAGGGTTATGTGTGTAAGGCTCATATTAATAAGTGTTTTTAGTTTTGTTATTTTACTTATTTTCTTCAAGACTTTTTATTTTGATCTTTTTAATCTTCATTGTATTTTCTTAATCTCTTACCGCCCCTTCTTTTAGACTGTCATGTTCATCAAAAGTCTTCACAAGTTCGTTTCGTCTATCTCTTTCATTTTGTAGCTGCCGTTCTATTGAGTTGAGTTTGTTTATTAGGTTGTTGTTCCTCTTTAGCAGTATCTCATTTGCATTTTCTAGCTCTTCTGTTTACCTTAGATAGTTTTCTCAGTTACTATTATTTTTTAACTCGTTGAGTTAGTTTTGCATTTTCTAAGACTTTTGTTTGAAGTTCTTGTTCCAGTTTACTATTTTCAATGAGCAGTGTCTTTCCTACTTCAGCTGCCAATGTGAGAGAAGTTTCCAAATCGGGTTCTTCTGAATTTTCGAATTCTTCTAATTTTGATAAAATGCTGCCTAGGATCATGTCATGAGAAGGGAGGCTGTGATATCTATCACGGATATCACGGGGAGGCTGTCTTGACTCATCACAGGATTCCGCTTCCAGAACTGCAGCTTAAAATATTTGATTTATAGTAATATTTGGTTAATGACGACGTATAGAGCTTCCTTGCATTATTGCAGTTCCTTTTGTTCCAAAAACAGTATTTCATATTTCAGGTTAATTTTACTGTCTTATTTTCTTATACTTTTTATAATTTCAGGCCAGTAAGAAAACCCACATACTCTTTCGTAGAAGTTCATTGTAGCTATTTAATTCAAAATAGTTTATAAAAAAATAAGGTAGCACTGTAAGAGGTACAGTTTTTTTATTGAGGCTTTTCCTGATTGCTTGAGTCAAATAAGTAGAAGTCAAAATCTTGAAGTGCAAGTGACCGTTTTTTATTAAAGTTTAGCCTGATTCCTTAAGTACAAAGATAACAAAATGCTTAGTTTTTACTTGAAGGTTTGGCTGATTCATTAAGTGAGAATTATAAGAAAAGGCTATTGTATAAATGGGCTGTATATTAATGAAAACTATATAAACAATGTCAACTAATTGATGGTATGGTACATTCACTGGATAGAAGTCTGCTCCTTAAATAAGTGAGGCTCTCAAATCAATAGCCAGATTAAAATAAGTGTACTATGTATTGGCCTTTCTTTGTAGTTCTGTTTATCCTTGCTGATGGTGTTACTTTACCTTTAAATACCTCAAACTGTATAGTACAGTAGTTTGATAAGATACAAGTTAAGTATAGATATAAAAGTTAGTAGACAAAAGATAAGCCTCACCGAGTATGCCCACTGGGATGTCTTGTAACTCCTTCTGTATTTTATCAAAAACTGATTGACCTTGGCTGAAATCGGCCTGTATTATTTTTGTTTTTACTCCATGTGATTTTTCTGAAATAAAAATACATTTTGAAATGGAGTTAAACATGTATTGTTTCTAACTATTCATAAAATAAATGTACTAACTTAAATACAATTGCATAACATTTATATCAAAATTATTTTGAATACGTTTTGATAAACAGAATCAATTATAAAAATTAACCTCTGAATGTAACACCCATAATATACCTAGCATTTTTTGTACCAACACAGAATACAAAAATAAAAAATCTTGGGTTAGTTTAACTGGGAATGTGATGGTTACAATAATATTTCATGCCCCGATATTTTCTCAAAAAACAATGGTAAAAATAATTTTAAAGTTGGAAAACTCTTTGTAACCCCTACTCCCTTTCTCAACTATGATATTATAAACAAAGTGCAGTTTTTTTATTAACATTTCTTTATTGATAAATTACTTCATTTTAATAATTTTGTTTTAAACAGTTGTTTTCGTGTTTCAGATGTGACAATCTATGTCAATTCGATCATGCTTCCATTAGAATGTCTGCATTAATTTTTTAAATACTTAACAGTCTAAATACCAATACATAAATATGTAACATCACTTATTCAACAGTCAAGAATCATAGTAAAAAACTGTGTCTTATGGTTCTTGTATTATTTAGACAAGATTTTTAAGTAGATACATCATGTAAATTCACTGGTGGAAAGATGCAACCTAAGTTTAGATAGAGGACAGTAGGAAGAGGAAAAGAGTTTATATTTGTTGTTAGGATTTTATAATGCAGTGATTATACCAATAATAGTCTTGCAAACATAATATGTCTACATAGCTTATTGAAGGGGACTCACTCGAAACGCTCAGATTCACGACCACAACACCAGGTTTGCCAGCAACTTCATCCTTCCAACCCATAGAAGAACACTTTTTGAGAAAAAGCCAACCTACACCGGGACAAGGTTCTTCGACATCTTACTAGCCGAGCTCAAGAACTTAGCTCCTCCAAAGCTGGAACCTCACCTGAAGCAGTGGTTATCTTCACAACCCTTCTACAAGATTGTTGAATTTGTTGAATTCCTATCCTGAAAAGACTTCGGGACTCTGAACTTTTAACAATGACTGCAGTATATATGTAAATTAGTTGATAACATGACGCCTGTTAAATCTTAATGATTTTGATTAAAGCGCTCTCTCTTATGTTCAAATTGTAAATAAATGTTTATCATCCATTTAATGGAAATTACAGTCGATATCTGTAAAATTTATCAGTATCTATAAAATATAGTTACCTATATCAGTAGCTACTTTGACTAGCTTTTCTTGTGTCCTTGAGATAAGGGCCACATTGATGCCCCTCTTGGCGAGTTCAACAGCATAGGCCCGACCGATTCCATCTGTGGCTCCTGTCACCACTGTACAAGATATAAAATATGAATTTATTAATATATAGGCAAAATCTCTACACAACATATATATTATATATATTAATTAGAACTATTACCAGACTTGCCCTTTACTCGAATGGTACTGGAACATTTCATTAGACACAACATTTTAAAAGGTATATTTTTCCTCCAAGTGGTGTTATCACTTTGAAATTTTAGAGACTGGAAGTGAGTGTGGTTATGAATGAATTTTTTTGATATTTTTTATTATAAATTGGTTCTTATTTACAATGGACCAGACAGACATAAAATATAATAATACTGGCAACTTTTCATTACTAAACCACTTGTTGTCTAATAGTCACATTTGGGCTACTTTGGGTTAGAACCCCTCCCCCCCCAGACTTAAATTATATTTTCTCCCCACCTAATAAAAAAAATAGATATAATGACATTATTACTGTATTTATATTCACTTTAATCAATAATATAAAACAGCAGTGTTATTTTTCTAAAGAAACGAAACATATTAATTAGAATTATGAATCTATACATTAACTTTTCTTTATTATAAAATATACTGAATGCTTTATAAATGACATCCCTATTTATTATTTATATTTATGTCACACCTGATTGCTTATAAATTAGACTCGTCCACATCCTACTGTCGTTCCAGCCTAGCATAGCTGGGACAGACGACAGTGCAGGTGACACCCTATTTACCTTACGTATAAAAGAAATTTTGTGGTCTGTTCCCGTATATTATTAATATGGAAAAACCTTCTTCAAATATTTAAATTGTTTCTAAACAAGCTAAATTTACTGTTATGCTCATTGATGAACTGTCTACCAGTGATGTTTCTCATCATCATAAAACTAGGGAATTGATTGATGAGATTAATAGTAAAAGATAACAAAAACCAGGCTACATCGAGATACAGAGTTAAAAACTAGCTTAGAAACACAACTTCTGAAGCAAACATTTCCAAATTGTTCCGAGGCAGATCATCCGACTCACTTTCTCCTTTAAGCATATTCGATACCCCTCAACCTCCACAATATATTGGACCTCCTCCCCCCTACAGGTACTTCCTGGCTGCAACACTGATGTTATCCATGCATATTCTTAGTTGGTTCATTGCGTAATTATTACGTTGAAAGTTAAATGAGAACATGTAAAAGTTTTTTTTCAAATGATATAACATCTTAATGTTATTGTTATTTTGTACAAATTGTTAACCATAATCAAGACTGTACAAAGTAGATACACTGTAAATGGAGTGTGGTACCATAGTGATTTGAGGTATGTTGATGCAACTTATTAAAGTAGAGTTTAAGGAACCTGTTAAGCAGTTAACAATAGTATATTAGCTATCTGAATGTACTATTGTTTCAGCAAGATTCTTACCTTGAGTTATTTAACAGTCTTAACAGCCTTGTAGCTGTAGGAATGGGCTCCCTCCCCTATTTTGTGAAAAATGAGTTTTTAACAGACAAGTAAATAGCATTCTACATATTTTCGAAGTGGTTAAACTTTTAAATGGCTGTTCTGAATAGAAGAAGTCTGGCTTTCAAGCACAAAAACTGTTGCACTTGGGATGATGCCAAACACAAGCATATGTTTTATATATGAGAAGAAAAGACTAACAGGAAAAGAGGAAAGTAAAGCTATGTAGTTGAAGAACAAGTATTGGAACATATCAAGAGATACTGAAAATAGATACATAAAGTCCCGCGCAAATGTACACTGAAGTAGTAAGTAATAACATTGTTATCATTGACTGTTGACGTATGTTTCATTTTTCAATTCAATGTTTGAAATTAATAATACAATTAAATCAAAGCTTCTTTCTTCTTTCATATAATTTAAAGTGAATATGTCTAATAGAGGAAAATTGTAAAAGAACATGATTTTAGCCAAAACAAACATGATAAGGGAAAAATATGTAAGCAAAATCCTATATTAAATCTAACCTACATAGAAAAGGCACTTACAGCACATCAACTCAACAATAAAATAATTTTGATTTCAATATAATATTTTAAGAAAAATTCCTCTTTTCAGACACACTAATTTATTTATATACTTTGTATGTCAAGACTCCACGTTTGTTTTTACAACAAGAACAGGCTTTTTAGTTCAGAATACTCCCTAACCACTACTTATTCCCTTATTAGGATTCCTGGTAAGAAAACCTTTAATTTGACACCCCACCCCACATGATTCTCTTATGAAAACACTAAGTAATTAAATACATTTTATTAAGTTATTTGATTTTGTTTATATTCAGGATGATCATGAAAACCCCTTCAATAATTCGGGTTATGGTTACATACACAAAACTACAAAAAAAAGTTCCCATTAACATATGTCATAAAATGCTTAGTTTTCATTGTGTCTGTCTGAATGTGTTTTTACATAATTTACATCAATCTTAAATTATGTAAAAACTAGTCAATACCAAAAAAATAGTCAATACCACCGAAAGTGCATGGGTTGACGGATGGGTCAATACCACCGTATGTGTATGGGTGGGCCAATACCACTGTATGTGTATGGATGGGCGGGTGGGTCAATACCACTGTATGTGTATGGGTGGGCGGGTGGGTGAAAACTACTGTATGTGTATGGGTGGGTCAAATTTGTTAAAGCGGGGGTTAAGTGTGTTACAAATTTAGTTAGTTGAAAGTACATGTTTAGGGTATCACTAGAAATATTTAGACTGGTAAAGTAAAGAGATATCTTATCCTTACACAGTAAAAAATAAATTAAAGAGAATAAATACACATGTATAGACTATACTAATAAAAAAACATACTATACTATACTAATAAAAAAACAAAATCATATGTTAATAAACCCTAAACATATTTTCTTTAAACCCCACTATGTATAAGGAATATTTACTGTCATTGTATGTATACTTTACCTAATTCATTGTAAAGTATCAAGTTCCTACTTTGTACCATTTCAAAATGTTGGCTATTTTTACTTTTCAAGCTTGATATCTTAAAAAGTATACATTAAAAAAAATCTACATAATACACTAAAATTATAAAATTTAATTTTCTAAAAGATGGTACAAAGACTGTTGAGATCGAATCATTAATAACTGATAAGTTGCAATTTTTATTTCTTTTAGTTTTTTTTTTTAATTTATACTTTTTAAGATATTAAGCTTTGAAAACTAAAAATAGCCGCCATTTTGAAATGGTACAAAGTAGGAGCTTGATACTCTATATTAAATTACGTCTTATTATTGCTCATACATATAAGGGGTTTGAAGATCATATCTTGAGGTTGTATTAAGATATGATAAATTATATTAAAAACACATTCCGACAGACTAATGGAAAACTAAGCGTTTTAGGACATATGTTTACAGGGTCTTTTTTCTTAGTTTTCATGTCATATCCCGAAGTCTTTAAGGGTGTTTTATGAACACCCTGTATATGTAGTGGCCCTATGATATATTTTGACTCTCCAAACTCAGAAAATAATTCGTATTCGGGGATATTAATTTTATAATCTCATTTAATGAGATAAGACAGTAATCAAGATTTTTATAACTTCAACATTTTAAATATTTTTTCTGTCTCGATGCCGAAAATCAAATATAAGGTAGGCTACTAGTCAAATATAACGCCTACATAAATGTCGTTTGGAAAATGACTCGTGTAATGACGGTGGTAGTGGCCTCAAAAGTACCTTTAAACTGGAAAATGAAAAATGTTTACATTTTCTAGTTGTTTAAATTGGTTCATATACAAGGCAAATTTAAAATGTCTCGCTTCTCACGAAATTCTCTAAAAGATGTGTAGCCGGTTTCGTTAGACAGCATTGACGAGGACTACTTCTGTCTGTGGCGCAAAGCGACGAGCGTAACACCATCGATTATATACGACAATCGATTGTATTACTGAACAGTGAACACACGATACAGTGTATAACAAGTAACCGGGAATGGGTCGCAAAACAGTCTGGCCAAGATCGTTTTGGCAAATTAGAATAGAATGTTTTATTTTCTTGAAATTGTTAGAATTAAAACACTTACTATGACAAAATATGTTTCTTTAACAAAGAATTTATTGCTTTTTAAGTTTTTTTTCTAGTATTCATTTCAACACAGTCAATTCTGTTTACATTTAAAAGAGACGTTTACCTAACCTATATATACATACATTTTAGCAACTTAAAAACACACTTACGACTAAATGAAATACGTACATATTTTAACAAAGAAAAGAAAATATACTGTCATTCAAACAAACTATCAAGAAAATATAGGGCCTCTAAGGCAAATGAGGGGTTGAGAGGTTCCTACCATGCATACATAATAACAATGTAATTGTTCAATGCGCAACAGGAGACGAATGCGTTATCTTGCAATCAAAAGAATAAATAAATAAAAATTATAAAAAGCTATAAATATTACTCAAATACAGATATGTCTCTTATATAAAGCCTACTATTTATTAGTTTTAAAATGTTATATACTGTATTAATTTCAAAATTAGGAGTTAACCTTTAACACATTCAACACACACACTCGCCTTCCAATGGCAAAGAAACATTATAACGATTTTTTTAAATTGAAAAACAACCATTTACATATAATAATACTTAATTTATTTTGTCATACTTGAAATTGAGTTAATTAATCAAAATTGGCTGCTTAAATAAGCAAATTCGGAATTTTTCTAAAATAAAGTATTGTTCTTACATATTTTTAATTTGTTTCGTAAGTTATTAAACATTCATGGTCCTTAAAAAGGATAACATTTTTCCAAATGAGTTATATTAGAAATGAAATGAAATATAAATTAAATGAAATGAAAATTGCTTTTATTATATATGCAAATGGTAAGGTTAGGACTACGTAGTCCTCTCTTACATCTAACCGTTATTATTAGGTAGTTATATACATGATTAATTAATTATATTTTATATTTTCACTACAGGTTACAAACATACTTTTTTTAATGAAAAAATGAATTTTATTTGCCATAAAAAATATCAAAATACAATCATACAAATTGTGAGAAATAAGACTGACCACTTTGTCCAGTAGCGTGGCCAGTTGCAAATACTTCCAATTTACATCAATTTTTATCACTTTATCAGCCATGAAATAACGTTTCTAACAAATTTTCAGGCGCCGTAATTGGATGTAATTTGAAGTGTTAGATTCTATTACATTTTGGTTACAAAATTATTAAAATTAAAAAATAAACTTTGAAGTATGGATCTATATTATCCGGGCTTCCAAGTTAATCTATTTTATCTAATACTTTAAATATTCTGACTTTTTCTGAAATGTATGGTTTAAAATATTAGGCTACGTAAACCAAATGCGTAACGAGGGGACGCTCCATCATGTTGAACCAAACATAATCCGAGTTTAATCCTTCTACAGTCATGGTGGCAGGGCTAATTCTGTTAACCAACATATCGTAGTATGGTAAATTTGTCCTTCAATGCCTGTCCACACACTTATCTTTTAGGGATGCTGGGTGCGGGCCTCTACCATCCAGTAACTACGTAATGTCGAGCGACCAACTTTCACGTCTTTGTATATCGCAGTATTCAATACTTCGATCAAAATCGTCTTCCATGCGTGGACGATCTGAAAATTAGAATGGCCAGAAATGGGATTTCCCCAAACACCAATTAGGCCCTATTAATGGTACTGTACTACTAATAGCCTATTATTGATCACAATCCCAACTGATAAAAAAGGTATTCAAGTCAGTAAGTACGAAACTGACTATTGCAATAGTCAATGTAAATGTTATTTATTTTTTAATTGGCTTTGTTATCGAAATAATTTCTGACCGTGTCACTTTTTTCATGTGGCTTACAGTAAGATGATTTACTCAAACAGCACTCTCATAAGATAATTTTTGTGTATGCCTACATTAAAATTCTTCTTAGGCCTCCTCCTTGACCATTCCCAACGATGTTGACTCGGTGTTGTAAAGTCATTCACTATCCGGAAAAATTGTGTTATATCCAACGAGTATTTTGGGGGTTTTTACTATTGTATATAACGCAGAGAATGACAAGGACGCTTCTTTCAACGAGCTTACAAGTTTGTGAGTTCAAACCATCGCCATTTTGCCTCGGGTGTGTCCTTTGAGGTCGGGTTTGCGGCATTGTGTTCTTCTGATAGATACTGTTAATATGATGTACATGCCAAACTATGCTCTAATTTAAATTTTACTTCTGACTCCTTGTGGACCTTCCACATATGATGGAACAAAATGATATTTACCTCAAAAAGTAGATTTCTAGTTATATGTTGAGTGTTATTGCTTTATCAGCAACAGTTCAAAAAAACATAATGCCGTCCCCAGACTTTTAATACACACGTATATCTATGTCTGTTAGAACTGTAACTTTTTAAGGAGGGGGCCAACCCAAACAAATCTTAAAAAAACAATCATGTTAATATAAATTTTCAAATGTAGGGTTTTTATCCAATTTTGCTACTTAACTTACATGACAGAGGTATGTGTATGAGAGGATGGGTGGGTCAGTACCACCGTACGTGTATGATTGGTTGTGACTACGTTTTATCCGAATTGAACAGCTCCTGGTATAACGTTTTTGGAAAGACGCCATAGTTAAGCAAATCTCTCACTTAAGGACTATTTTTAACTATATAAGCGTATATTTGTTTTAGCATTAATGTAAATTGATGTAAAAGTAACAACTATACTTTTTATAAGCAATTTAAAAATTACATCAGAGTACAGGATAGTTCTGTTCTTGTTGTGCGTAATAGATAAATTAAGGATGACAGTTTTCTAATCATGTTAAATTTGTTTCTCAGTTGCAGGAGATAACAGAATATGGAAATATGGAGAAACGCTATCAACAATTCGATGAAAAGGAAACAAGATTGAGAAATTTACGAGAGATCGTCTAAGCTGGTTTACGAAGAACGTACCACAACCATGCAGCTTGAGGATGACCAACAAGGAGGAATGTCAGGTGCTTAAAGGTTAACGTAATGAAAGCTCGCCTGAAAAAGTTTCCAAAACTCTGGAAGCCTTCCTCGTAGGTCCAAGAGGCTTTAGCTACGATGAAGATAAAACAACGAAGGATGAAGAATTATTTTTTAGTAGTAAAAAATAATGCAAAGGGAGATACTATATACTGGCCAACAAGCAGTATATACTAAGCCTATATACTAAGTAGCAACTATACTAAGGCTATATAATAAAGGCTAATCTATATAAATTAACGGCTCGTCTAAGCTACAAAATGTCAAGGTACCAGAGATATGCGGTGATTTACTGTGGGACTGAGGTAAACAGCGATTTCTTATTGACTAACTGCAAGTCTAGGCAGAATTCTTGATCTGCACATTGTAACATTAAATTAATGTAAATATACATGAATTTAATTCGCAAACGTACGTGAACAGGTATCTGCCCTGAAATGCGAACATGGTATTAAGTCTAGATACGTGTTTCAACGTTTTTGTTTTTTTTTACTTACACGATTTTTTTGTAGTTCATGAATTTAATGAAACTTAATAAACTCGGGTAAAAAGACTATACTCGACTTCATGAATCTCCCGACCTGACGTGAGCGCGCTTAGCGGCGCTTGAGTGAAACTCTGACGCACGTTGTTGCCGAGAGCACATTGCGTCTGGCAATATATAACAATATAAAAAATAAAATATATAGGTCATCATTAAAAATATAAAAATCCGTAATCATAAAATGTTCACTTGCATACAAATTCAAACAAGAAAGCATCAGAGGTGCAGAGAAACTATTAGGTGCAGATAAGAAATTAAATGTGGCAGCTATGCAAGGCGTTAGCGAAGCTATGGTTGCGGCTGGCTAATATCGTCATGACATAGGTCATTTTACTTTTGTACCACTTCGTAGTTCCAGAACTTACTGCATGAGCGTTCTGAAGTAAAGTTAGGAGATTCAATATATAAACGTTTGATAAGAAGGTTCACAAAGTCTCTGTCTGACTCGAACTCTTAGGGTTCATATGATTACAAAATTAGAAAACTTCAGATAATGAAAGTTCTAAATTTCTAAAGAAAATTTTCTAGAAGAAGCAATAAAAATATTATGCGAGTGATGAAACTGACAATAAATAATAATAATAATAATAATAATAAAGCCTTTACTTATGTGGCGAAGTCAGGACTATCTATTCTTATTCATTTCTACCACTTAACCACAGTGATATGGTGTTCTGTTGTACGAATTGTGTTAAACAACTGAAATAAAAATAATAAAGAGACAGAAATCTTGATGCAATGAAAAGAAAATAATAAAAATAAACCAACTAATAAACAGGAAGGACATAACCCATTAAAAGACTTTCCAAACGTTACAAGCCTAATTGTATCTGCATTAATAATGAAATATTTGTCATGAGAATGAGCTGAAGGTACGTTTTTGGTATTTATGGCGGATGGAGAATGTGGTAACTGTGACAAGGGCTTTGATGACCTTGGTCTGCCAGAACTATTTCACTTGGAACTAATAAACAAAATCTAAGTTATCAGTTTTGATAGAGAACTTATTTATACAGTTATTGGAAAATATCAAAAACCGTTTGTAGATAGTATAGTACAAATTAGTATTAAAATTTTACTTCACAAATTAACCACTACATAAACCTTATCCAACCTCAAACTTTGCCTAAGGTTAGGTTATTAGAATAATATTAAATCTAATATAAATACTGAATATCTGGTCTAATATTTACTATGATTTGAGCATAAAAAGGAAATATTTGTAATATTAATATTGCTACAAATGGCAGAAGACAACGAAGAAGAAAACGATCCGTATCATATTTGGATTAACTAATAGAGAATCTTTCACAACCACTTTCGAGATAACAATACTCTTATATTTCCCTACATTTTTATTTCCGAGTCACAAATTTTCTTAAAAAAGAACTTGCATCTTTTTACCGACAGTCACACTTTTTCTAAATAAACATTCCGTCAAAGAGAAAATATCCCCATCCTTAAACATTGCTTAAACATCCTTAAATATTATTCTTAAAAAAAAAAAAAAAAAAAAAAAAAAAAACATTAAATTTAACTGCATTACGTTTTTTAATTCTCTTCCGGTCTGTTTAAAGGTGGACATGCATCTCGAAATCTTCAGAAATAAATATAAGAGGCATATTATTATTGATAAATATAAGAGGCATCTATCCATAATATGAGGTAATATGTACAGAAGTTTTTGAAATTTGTTAATGATGGAGTATCAGATGAGGGAGACAAAGGACATTTGCCATCATTACGTGAAAATTAACAATCACGACGTTTCGATTTGGTAAAACCCAAACCTTTTTCAAGTGCTAAAAACTAAATTACATCTACACAAACATGTTATAAAACTACGTTCTTAAACTAATAAACTTTATTAGTTAATTAGTTCAAGAACGTATTAAGAATAAACTTTATTAGTTTATTAGTTTAAGAACGTAGTTTTATAACATGTTTGTGTAGATGTAATTTAGTTTTTAGCACTTGAAAAAGGTTTGGGTTTTACCAAATCGAAACGTCGTGACTGACTGTTAATTTTCACGTAATGATGGCAAATGTCCAACTACCTTTGTCTCCCTCATATGTACAGAAGTATCAGAACAGATTTGTTTATTTTTGCCTTTGTTAATTAAATGAATGAAATATTTATTGAACCTTTTTTTATAATGTTTACAGTTTTTATACAGATTGCTATTATAAAAATGAATACATTTATTTTATTACTTAAAAATAATGAAACTAATTATTGTAGGGAACAATAAGATATAACTCGAGGTTAGGACCTTTGTGGGATGGTAAACATTACATTAAACAAATAAATAAATACGCTACGCGTGCGGAAGTGATGGTGTGGCTGACCAGACTCAAACATAGAATCAAACTAAATGATAACAATATTGTTTAGCAAAAAACTTCCTATCTATCTATCAAACAAAAGAAATTAATATACAATAAGTACAACAACATTTAATTCCTAATTATTTTCACTACTTAGAATTTAAAAAACGAACGAACGTAGTAGAAATAGATTTTAAGTAGATATAGCAGAAATAGAACTAAGACTTGTCAGAATTGATTTTTATATTGTTTGTATTCACTGTTGCTAATGCAGAAATCTGTATTACAGCAATAAACGAGTCTTGATCTAAAATTTCATTTATTTGCTTGTTTTGAGAAACCATACTTTCAGGTTTGTCCGGAACTGTTTCCGCCAGAAAGCACTGGGTTCTTTATTTCTTCTGGACTCCATTATTGACCGGTCGCCACATTCTCTCGTGTACACTTTCTATTCTATCCCCTGATAATCTGACGTTCCAACCATCTTATAGGCCTATCATCGGATCACAGATTGTGTCAAACTGTTAACTGGCAACATTTTGACATTGTTTTACGTTTTGCATGTGATTTTTATAACCTACTGGTTCTGACCAGAGACTATTATCTAGTATGAACCACTTGTATTCAGATCTAGTATTCCTAAGTATGAACTACAAGAAAAATACAACCAAATCAAGGCAAGTATTAATGAACTGTGTCAATCTCCGTAATGTAAATATTATAGTGTCGTATTTCATTTAGTGAATTTAATAAAATTATTTACCTTTTCTTAAGTGAATTCATCTTCAAGAAACAACTACCTTACGCACTTTGAAGTGTTTTCTACGACTTTACAAATAATTGTTCCTCCCCCCAAAGTTTGGGCTATTGTTTCTGTCAAGGCAAGTATTTGAATGCGTTTTAACATAACATTAATGTAAAATTACGTTAAATGCATGTTAAAATCTGCAATATCAGTCTTGAAGAATGGACATTGAAGATGGTGTCATCTTTTTTTTAAATTGAATCCAGCATCAAAGTTTTCTGATCTTATATTTAGTTACAACTATTATTTTCTTATAAATAAAACATGTTTAAACTTATTATAAAGTAAAAGTATAAAACATACAATTCTGCAAGCAGTGAAAGAGAAACAACTAATCTGCAATGCCTGTGGATTTACATTCCAAGCTTGCACAATCTAAGGATTGCATAAATTTGCGGTTTCATACAACTACTGAAAGGTCTAAAACTACCATAATGCAACAATAGTTTGTTGTACTTAATGATGATGTGGTTCTGTAGATGCGCCAACAGCCTTGAAAAAGTAGTTATATCAAATAATTGTAGTTATTTTTTGCTTAACCAATACTCAGCCATAAAGTGTTTGTTTGCACTGACGTTATACAAAGAGTAAGTAGCAGAAAATATCATCTGGCAGCAATATTTTGTGAGTCACGTCACCCGGCCCTGACCCGGTAGGAAGGCGGCGGATGGGAGGACTCTCTCGCACATTTATGTAAACACTTGGAGTACACCTGCCAGCTGGAGTCTTCCATCATAACGACAAGACAGCTATCACTGTAACTGTATTAAATATGAGACGCCGACACAGCGTTGTTGGTATTTTAAGGCGAATATGAACGGTTATATGAGTGTAGGATGAGTGTGGGTGAGTGTAGTCTGGTTGCTAACTCAGTTCAATTGTTCCTTAGAAAGGGCAATTTATTAATAACTGTATTACATTAATGTTGGTTGTGGCAACAACTGAACGTCATCTACTACTATGAGGTGGACAAACTCATTCAATGACTTACAGCTATTAAAATTAACCCGTGATGAAATTTTTTTAAATTTTTTATCGAAACGGCATAGTTTATAAATTATGAAGAATGTCTTTGGTTGGTGTTTATCGCCTGTTTACATAATACTGTCGATAATTTTGAATCTTTTGGCACATGTCGACATGGGAATAGTTGATTATGAGTCCAATAGTACAACTGGTTTATATTAATAAAAACTAAAGTATCTTGTCTTTAATATAAAGTATTAAGGTTAGAAAACTTACAAGTGCTTAAGTAGTAAACACAATTGACACACCTAGGTGGTCGATCTCACCTACTTTAAATGGCTGACAGTATTTTTTTACATTTAAGTAAGCATTATAAACAATTGTAGGTATAGTAAACAGAAATGTACTATATCTACAATTGTCAGTTCATGCTCCTACACCGAGTCAACTAAGGTATACAAATAAGGTCATTTTATTAAAGACAATTTCCAACAAATGAAAACGTTAACTCATACAAACTGAAACGTGAATCGTTTGCTCTAGAGACATTATCACCTCATTTAAACATCAACATTTTGATAGAGCTACAGTTGTCAAATTAGTTAGTACTGTATGTAAACATATACCTGGTAATGTCATGAGTGGCTGAGGTGTTTCCTGCACTCTGCGGGTTGATATTACATTGCATCGCTGTAAATAATGTTTCCAATTTCACGGGTTTTGAATATATGGGAATGGATTAATTCAACTAAGACTAATTGACGAACATTTATTCGGTTAATAAATGATTATTATATAATAATGGTATTAAAATCCATTACGAAGGTTCCAAGTAGAGATGTGTGTAATAACAGTGGCTGGTAGGTTTCACATGATGACAACTACCTACTTCGGTGGTTGAACGTTTCTCGTCTAATAACATTAGTAGGGTAGATGAGAGTGTTCGTATAAATAGACATCTGAAGGCGTGGGTGGGAGGGTTGTCAGAAACCATTTACTAGGGTGGTTGAGTGTGTTCATGTACGTAAAGACATCTAATAGGGTGGGTGGGAGGGTTTTCCGAAGATATTTACTGGAGTTGATGAGAGTTTTCGTATACAAAAATGCATCTATTAGTGGGAGAGGGCTCTAAAGTTAATAATTTATTACTAGGGTCGGTGAATTTTCATATACATAAATTTATCTGATAGGGTGGGTGGGAGGGTTGTCAGAAAACATTTACTAGGGTGAGTGAGAGTGTTAATGTACGTAAAGACATCTAATAGGGTGGGTAGGAGTGTTGTCAGAAGACATTTACTAGGGTGAGTGAGAGTGTTCATGTACGTAAAGACATCTAATAGGGTGGGTGGAAGGGTTATCCGAAGACATTTACTAGGGTGAGTGAGGGTGTTCGTACATATAGGCAACTGATAGCGTGGGTGGGAGGGTTGTCCGAAGACATTTACTAGAGTCGATGAGATTTTTCGTATACAAAAATGCATCTATTAGTGGAAGAGGGCTCTAAAGTTAATAATTTATTACTAGGGTCGTAAGTTTTCATATACATAAATTTATTTAATTGGGTGGGTAGGAAGGTTGTCTGAAGACATTTACTAGGGTTGTTGAGAGTTTTCTTATGAACCAAGAAATTTAATAGAGTGGGTGGAAGTGTTTTAAGACTTTAACAGAACTAGGGTGGGTAGGAGGATTCGTATAAAGACATTTGGTTGTGTGGGTAGGAGTTCCGCTTAAAAAGGATGCTGTTTAATGGGATTGTTCGTCCAATGACCAATATTAATTTAGGTGGGAGAGTTTGTTTCCTGATATACTGGGAATGTGGAATTGTCACCGACTAACAGCAGGCCTTGAATAGAAGATTTTGAAACATGTGGATTTAATTTGCTCGTTTTTAAAGAAAATAATATAGTAATGTGTGTTGCGGAGAAAACCGCGCTGAGAACCATTGTTTGCTACTGTACATTCCAGTATAAATAATTGGGAATTACCAAATGGAGCCATTATACCATAGGAAAAAGATAACATTAGGGCTTTGAGTTGAATTAACTGTTTGTTGACGCTTTCATAGAGTGCGTAGCAGTTCCATTTTTATTATCTTTAGTAAATGGAACTTGCTCAGCTGTCCTCGAAAAGCCGGTCTTGAACCACTAGTAGTACGTCACGCTGACGCTATGTTTGGTTCAGATACGTTGGTTAGACAACTGTGAGGTAATACGGAACGGAGAGAGTTTTTGTTTACTGCTGCCGGCTTTCTACTTCGACCAATGCATTCATTACTTTCACCTCTGCTGCACTAGCTCCCCACTCATCTTCACCCAGTGAGCCACGCAACTATGGCGCAACACTATCGTGACACTTTACCGATATGTCGCCACTGGTGGCGCAGTGCTGTAACCCAACTTCTTGGGACAAAATGTTGTGAAAATTGAAGGCGATAGGTTCAATGCTCGGTCCTCCACCAACACGGCGTCCGCTCGTTGGTTTCCATCGACGTAGACACAACTAGAAAAGAAAAAAGTAGCAAAAAAGGGGTTTTTACCGATCCCAAAAAATAAATTATTCTAAAAAACCTCGACATTTGTGTATGTGTCTTAAAAGCGTTCTCCTTATTTACTGTCGTTATAAAACTCAACAATTTGAAAAACCGGTGGCAAAAAACTATAATTGTTTGTGAACTGAAAAAATATTAAATAAATCAGCACAATCAAGTGACATCTTCTTGAGTTTGAAAAAGGCGAGGAAGGACTAGTTCCTCAACAACCACCATTTTGTCCTCCATCCTGTAATAATAATTCTTCTTATTTCTTAATTTTTTACGTAAAATATGGTACATAATATATAAAATTACACGAGATTTCAAAACAATACCAGTATGCTTATGAATGGCAAAATAACATTTAAATCGGTGCACGAAAATAGAATTCATTTAAAAGAGAAACCTGTAAGGATGATGCCTGACTGGATAAAACAGCATGAAGATTGCCTATATGAACGGCTAAGGAGCTAGGACAATGATAAAATTCACAGAACAATATTTTTGTATACCATATAACAAAAAATGTTCGTATGAAATGAACTGTAATCATATAAAAAAAGATACCGGGTTATAATGGATGGTTCGTTTAGTGACGATCATTAAAGTGGGTGGATATAGTCGGCACTGGTGGCGCAGTGCTGTAACCCAGCTACTTGGGGACTAAGGTTGTGGAGATTGTAGGCGATAGATTCTATACTCGACCCTCTTATCAACGGACGCAACGGCATGGTGTCCGCTCAGTGGTTTCTATCGGAGTAGACAACATTAAAGAAGTCTGGTGTGTCCATGTTGGGTGGTAATCACTGCCCGGATATTGTGTAGGGGAGAGAACTAAACATCAGGCTTGTAAATTAGCTGAAAATCAGACCAACACTACGTGGTTCGGATTCCACATAAAGCTGTAGGTTCCTTAGTTGGCCATGCCATTGGGCTATTAATAAATGACCCTTTCTGAGGAATAGTCGAACTCAGTTAGTAACCAGACTACACTCATCAAAACTCATCTACACTCATTATAAGCATTCATATTCGCCTTAAAATACGCACAAAGTTATGTAGGCGTCTCATAAGTAAGAATGTAAGAAAATATGACAAATCTAAAATTGCCGAATATTTTGGAATAACATTTCAAAACACACTCAAGTAGGAAATAAATTAGACGTTTTCTTGGGAAACATCTTAATGTAAGGAAACATAAAGACAATGGTTTGCTTAAGAAGTACGCGAGTGAAGCCCTACCACGCGGAGCGTGGTATCATTCACACAGCGGTATCATTCTGTGGCAATTACAGAACAGCGTGGATTTTATACACAAATAGATTTCCCATCCAATGTTAAATTTTTAGTATCGAAATATCAGCTGTTTTTGTGTCCATTGTGGAGCGCTAGTGTAAATGTAATGCAGTTTAAACCAGCTGTGGTTGTGGGCCACACTAACTAACAAATTTACAGGCACAAATATTCCTATTAGATGGAATATCTATTGTTAGTGTATATGATCAAGGGTAGTATATATACACTGCATAAATATAAGAATTCATATATGAATCCCAAACATTTAGTTTAGTATGGAACACGTAAATAATCAGAATAAATAATAACAAACAAATATCACAAATTTGATCGTAATATATTCCTTTATTTTTATACAACAAGTCGAAAACTCGTTTAGTGTTCATTTTAATAATGGTAACGTGTCGTCCTTGAAATCATCGAAGAGTAACCTCCAAATTGTTTCACAACGGAGCCAGTTTTTCCTACGATAATGCTGTTGTAATATAACTACTTTCGTTTCCTAAGTAAAAAATCTTCACCAACCAGTTCCCGCGGGTTTGCAGCATTTCCGTGCTTTTATACAACGATTAATGGATTTTAGAATACAGTATCACGACCAATAGAATTTGCTCTACCTATATATCTCTGATAAATCCAAACTTTCTTGAAACACTCCACATAAACCGTTGGCCACTTTTTCGCTCGTTATCTAATTTACTTTGATACAGTTAAAAATTAAGACGTTTGCAATTACAGAACAGCTCGATTACAATTAAGAAGTATTTCCACTCTTTCCTTAGTTCCAATAACAAACATTTCCCATGAATAACATCGTACGTGTATGGATGGAAGAGTAGGTCAATACCACCGTATGTGTATGGGTGGGAGGATGGGTTAATACCACTGTACGTGTATAGGTGGGAGGATGGGTCAATATAACCGTACGTGTATGGGTGGGAGGATAGGTCAGTACAACCGTACGTGTATGAGTGGGAGGGTGGGTCAATACCACCATACGTGTATAGGTGGGAAGATGGGTCAATACCACTGTACGTGTATGGGTGGGAGGATGGGTCAATACAACCGTACGTGTATGGGTGGGAGGGTAGGTCGATACCACCGTACGTATATGCGTGGGAGGGCAGGTAAATACCATCGTACGTGTATGCGTGGGAGGTTAAGTCAATACCACCGTTCGTGTATTGGTGAGAGGATAGGTCCATACCACTGTGCGTGTATGGGTGGGAGGATGGGTCGATAACACCGTACGTGTATGCGTGGGAGAGTAGGTCAATACCACTGTACGTGTATGGGTGGGAGGGTAGGTAAATACCACCGTACGTGTATGCGTGGGAGGGTAGGTCAATGCCACCGTTCGTGTATTGGTGAGAGGATGGGTCAATACCACTGTACGTGTATGGGTGGGAGGATGGGTCAATACAACCGTACGTGTAAAGGTGGGAGGGTGGGTCGATACCACCGTACGTGTATGCGTGGGAGGGTAGGTCAATACCACTGTACGTGTATGGGTGGGAGGGTAGGTAAATACCACCGTACGTGTATGCGTGGGAGGATAGGTCAATACCACCGTTCGTGTATGGGTGGGAGGATGGGTCGATACCACCGTACATTCTTGGGTGGGTGGTGGGTTAATACCACCGAATGTGAATGGGTGGGTGGTTGGGTCAATACCACCAAATATGTATGGGTGGGTGGTTGATACACAGAGAATGTGGACATTCGATGTAAAGGCAAAAAATGCAGTTGTGAGTGAGAGGCTTTGAGTTTGATATTTTTTTCGTTAATAGATTTAAAATACATGTAAATAATTGTTATGAGTGTTTTGTTTCTCGCGCACATTATTACTTTCCATATTCATTATATTGCTAGTTTAATAAATATTTCCTAATATTTGGTATCAGTATTTAGTGATTTTTTGATAAATCTTTCACAGTTCAGTATTTTTTAATTTTACACATGCTTAATATCATAAACCTTATTATACATTTAACACGTTTCTAAGACAATGTCAATTGTGAAATGAGTTATGCCAGACTAAGACGTTTTAATGATATGAGCACAAAATGGAGAAAAGACATTTAGCTGAAATAGACAACATAAATAATTGTTAGACCGTAACAGTAAAATGCTATAAACTCAGCGTGTTATTTTAAACCAATTCTTCAAATTACATGAAACAAACGCTAGAAAATTACCGAAACTAAGATAAATGCTGAAATAGTTGCTCGTTCACAATTGGTTGTAAGAGTGTCCAAATATTAACTCTGTCACACCTGTGGTCACATTGTGTGGCGTTCTGTAGAACACGAAACTTGACATTCTGGAAACAGATCGCAACATACGTTGTGACTGTTTACATGAAAGGTTTAGGGTCCGTTTCCAGTTGAACCGTTCGTCAATAATTTAGTAATTCAGCCATCTCCCTCCATCAGCTGTTGACCACCAAGATAATGGATGACACCTAATATAACCTAAGTACAATTCTAGTTCAGTTCAAATATGTTAATTTACTTACTAAACGATCACTTTTAAAACAAGGTTGAGAAATATCAATAGCTTGATCGTTAAAAGGAATTTATAAGATTCGACTACTATTTGAGAACCAGATTCAAAAGTCATTGTTTTGTTCTAGGTATAAATGAATGGAAATTGTAATAGGGTCATTTCTGATATGTCTCCGAATTTTCAATTTATTTTCTATAGCCAAACATTGCTAATTTTCATTCAGTATTACAGAACGTGACTCTAATCTGTATTAATACAGTCAGTTAAGTATTTGTGGTAAGTTTACGTGATCTACTTGGGTATCAACCGAGATCAGCTTAGATGACCGTGATGAGATTAGATCACCACAAGTGACCGGGTAGGCTAGCTGCGTGCAAGGACGGGATCCTTCGTCGGTAACCCATCCAAGGAACAGCTACGCTCGATGTTGCTTGAGTATGTTATCTTGCGATAACGTCGGAACACTCCGGTCAAGGCCACTGGCAATGTTTCTCGATCTTAGTGGCTATAGAAAATAAATTGAAAATACGGGGACATATTAGACAGTACCCTTGTAATTTATATTCTTTAACTTGTAATTTTAATATATAAGTATTGATTCAACCGCCCACCCATACAGTTACAGCGGTATTGATCCAACCGCCCACCCATAAATTTAAAATAGTATTGATCCACCCGAACACCCATACACGTGCAGTGGTATCGACCCACCCACCGACACATACACGTGCAGATGTATTGATCCACCCGCCCACCCATACAGTTACAATAGTATTGATCCACCCGCCCACCCATACACGTGCAGTGGTATTGATCCACACGCCACCCATACACGAGCAGTGGTATTGACCCACCCGCCACGCCCTACACGTTCAGTGGTATTGATCCACCCGCCCACCCCGTACACGAGCAGTGGTATTGATCCACCCGCCCACGCCTACAGTTACAGTGGTATTGATCCACCCGCCCACCCCCTACAGTTACAGTTGTATTGATCCACCCACCCACCCATACACGTGCAGTTGTATTGATCCACCCGCCCACACATACACGTGCAGTGGTATTGACCCACCCGAACACACATTCACGTGCAGTTGTATTTATATCCTCCCGCCCACCCATACACTGCAGAGGTATTGATCCACCCGCCCACCTCTACAATTACAGTTGTATTGATCCACCCACCCACCCCTACAGTTACAGTGGTATTGATCCACCCGCCCACCCATACACGAGCAGTGGTATTGATCCACCCGCCCACCTATACACGTGCAGTGGTATTAACCCACCCACCCACCCATACAAGCGCAGTGGCTTTGATCCACCCGCCCACCCATACACGTGCAGTTGTATTGACCCAACCGCCCATCCCTACAGTTACAGTGGTATTGATCCACCCGCCCACCCCTACAGTTACAGTGGTATTGACCCATCCGCCCACCTATACACGTGCAGTTGTATTGGTCTACCCCCCCCCTCCACTCATACAAGCACACTGCAGAGTGGTATTTACCCACCCGTTCGCCCGTACATGCACACGAAAATGGTTAAAAAATAGTTTAAAAGATCTATAAGCTATGAAAATACATGTTAAAACCTGACGTTTCTTTCAAATTTAATATTTTTATATCATCTTGCAGTACTGCTCAGCACATATTTATTTTATTGGTCTATACTTTTACATAAGACCTACCATTTTCATCCTTTTGCATTTATTTTAATTAATGCTTAAATTTGAAAGATTCATTGTTGACCAAATCAGAGAACGCCTGAAAAGACTTCCTTTGAAAATAAGTTATTTTTGGGATTTGCAAGGGAATGGTAAAAATTCCTAATCCTTAAAAATGCATTTTGAATTTGTAAATTCCTTGTAGAGGCAATAAATGACTACATTTAAATGTTTCGGAAACATTATACATGTCATGGCATTGTATTCAAATACCACTCAGCCAATGATCAGAAATTTCTGCTTCGTATCAGTGTTATGTGAGTATTTACACTTGTCAAAAGTAACTACAGTTGTTTAACATATACAGTATTAACATTTTATACATTATCGAGATGTTTCTTGATGACGGAAGAATTAAAATATTCTGACTTTTGATTAAAAAAATTAAAACACATTTATTTTTTGTTATAACAGGAAATGAAAAAGAATTAATAATTCTTTTAAGCTGAATATGTAGTTGCTCTCGTTTTATCGTGTTTATTCGATTTGCTATTTACATTTTAAGATTCTTAATGGTGCTAAATGTCGGGGTGATTAAATGTACACCATTAACTTAAAGTGTCATCGCTAAATTTTAGTTATGAATATACGGTTAGCTACCGATTTGTCTAAATGCGTTTGTACAGTACAACACGAATTTAAAGTAAATTAAATTTATTTTAGATTAAATTGAACAAATAGTTCCCATAGATGTAATGTAGGGTTAGTATTCAATACATCTTACACTTAGTTTGACTGGCCAAGGTTACATCAATTATTACGGAGCAATGGTTCAGATAATAGGCCTACTACATTGGTCTAGATCAGGGATACTCACTACGCGGCCCTCGGGCCGCATGCGGCCCTTAACTTAATTTTTGTGGCCCTTAACATTTTTTAGAACTGCAATGATTTATCACAGTGAAAACCATTTTTGTAATTATTTAAGCCAACAAAAAATGTTCAGAATGGCTTGTCTTTGTTATAATGCACTAAATACTAAATTAATAGCAGAGCCAGACGAAATTCAGGCTAGAAAACACTGTATTTATGTGTATTTGCGGCCCTTACATTATTTTGAGACAAGTAATAAGGCTCTTCATGAAATCCTAGTGAGGAACTCTGGTCTAGATACTGTATCAATATTTCCAAGTAGTGAAAATGCGTTAATTATCGATGTATAACGAACTGAAAAAAGGAAAAATAGGAAAACGAACAATAATTTTCTTCACTAATTCTTAATAGGGAAAAATCATGCTGACTAGGTTTTTTGAGGGGAAAACTCGTTAGTAATTTTCATATTTAAATTAATATTTTCAACTCAATTAAAATGAGTAAATTTTACATTTGAAAAACAAGTTATACAGGGACTATCCTTTTTGTCAGTTTAATTATGGATATTCAAGTGAGGGAAATACTAACCGGCCCAGGAGCCGTATCTCTGTTTAAGGTCGACAGCGAACAGGCGAAACCTGGCGAGGAGATGAGCCCGAAGTCCAAGCGCGAGGGTCCACAGGAGATCGGTAACCAGGATGGCTACGACTGCCGACCCCACCACGGCCAGAAGGCCTACACTCATGTCGACGGGCATCGAGACCCAACACTACCGACCGACTGATGTCTGCGCAACCGGCACGTCCCTGCGGGGAGGGGAGCAGTAGAGATCGGGAGAGAGGACGACCGTTTTTTTACAAGTCGCCTTATTTTTTTATTCAACGACTGTTTTAATGAACAGGACCACCTTGATAAAAAAAATCATTGCTGTGTCTTTATTCTAAGTAAAAAATAACTAAGAGTTATTATCAAAATTGAATATAAAGCATCGCAATGAATTTGTTTTTATTGCAGCTGAACAAATTACAATATTACACACTTTTAAATAATATATTAAAATAATTATATTAATTTAGATTTTAGAATCTTATACAGTAAAAAGCGCATATACATATAATGTAGTTTGCTGGATTGGATTGTTTATGATTGGTAGCAAATTATTGGAGATTTCTAATGCTTTAAGTGTTTTAACTTTAAGGAACGAACACTACGTTTCAGCGGGAACAAAAACTCCTGTCGTCTTCAGGTGTTACTTTGCTTACACTTACAGTAGTTTTTAATTATTTATATACGGTATATATTTATTTTTTATGTTTCCCTTGACTCATAATAATTTAAGAAAACCCTAAAAACTACTTTCTTATAGACTACGGTTGACGTTAAGACAGTCACGTGTTCTTAAAAACTAACACACATAACACAATTATGATAAAATATAAAACACAATATGAAAATGTTCAACAATGCACAGAGCAGGTTATTAAACAAAGAAAAATATTCTAGGACAAGGTACCACGAACTACTACACTCACCAGCTGACCTCACCACCAACGTCAAACACAAACTAAAAAATAAAAATTAGTAAGTAAAAAAATAAATATAGGCTTAGTAAGTAACACCTCAAGACGACAGAAGTTTCTTATACCTGTCGGAACGTTGTGTTGTTCCTTAAAACATTTGCAACATTGGAAATCTCCAATAATTTTCTACCAATCATCTTCATAATAATATAATATATAAAATTAACGGAAATTAAAAATGAACTAAACGAGATTCAAGTAATAGACAAGGGGTTGCTAGTTTACATATTCCTTCACATTTCTTTATTTTTAATTTTCTTGAGTAACAATTAACTTAATTTGATTATGCATCATACAGCTAGTCTCAAGTTAGTATAATGTACGTGTCATTTTGTTATAACCAAACAAAACACTCAATGACGCTACTTTCTCTCTGAAATAATGATGTGTGTGTGATATGATCTGGAATGTTTGTGTAATTTGGAAGGCTGTAACGCTTGGGTGCTACATAAAAGACATTCGCGTTGTTCAAATGGAACGAATGAGGATTTATTTAGTTGTTAATTTTGTTCTTCATGCGACTGGTTGGACTGTGAATAGTCCTGTGAGAGAGTCAAGACAAAGAAAGTTTAGTTCATTTTTGTCTTATGTCTTTGTTATTACTGTTAAAGTTGTTAACTTTATCTAAAGGCAAAACCAGATGAATGTTTTCGATTTTTACTTTAATCAGTTTGGCTTCTAATTGCATGCTGAGTGAATGCAGTACGTTTCCGGTAAGCAGCTATATTCACGAATGTAGTTGTGAATGAAGTATTTCCGTGTCCGGTATGCAACTACGTTTCCGATAACGTAATAGAATGCAGTACGGTACGTTTCCGATATGCAACTATATTCACGATTGTAGTTGTGAATTAAGTATTTCCGTATCCGAGATGCAACAACGTTTCCGATATCGTAATAGAATGCAGGACGTTTCCGGTATGCAACATAATTCACGATTGTAGTTAGTTGTGAATGAAGTACAGTATTTCCGTATCCGGTATGCAACTACGTTTCCGATACAGTAATAGAATGCAGTACGTTTCCGTTATGCAATTAGGTTTCTGATGGTAGTTGTGAATGCAGTACGATTCCGTTATAAACCTAAGTTAAAAAATTATAAATAGACTAAAGCAGAGACGGTATTGAGAATTTATTGGGGTCTTTTGCAGAAGAGGGCCACCAGTCTTGAAATATGTTCTATAGCAATGGCATATTGTTTGACGGGTCTTATTCTGATTGTTAATGTTAGAGGCACTTAATTGAAACACAGAAGGCCTGTAGTAGGCAAGATTCACTATTGTTGCGTTATCTTATCTTATCAACCGGTGAGCGCCGAGCCGCGCGTCGCCCGCTACTCCGTTATCTGATATATTCAGTGGTCAGTCAGTCTCGTGTATCTATTTGTTCTAATTATGTCGCTGTTCTTGTTGTCCCGGGAAGTTAATAGCAAGGAAAAAGCCGTTAGGTATCTACAAACCAAAAAAGTGTTGCATAGTGAACGTTCGTGTGCTGAAGGACACAATATGACACTTCAGTTGAGTGAAACCAAGGATCGCTGGCGATGCAGCTTAAGGCAATGCCGTAGTAGTGTTGGCCTGAGGAAAAGATACGTGGTTGGAAAATTAAAAGATTTCATTAGACACATTTGTTTTATTTGTCTATTGCTGGTCACAAGAATACACAACTACAAAGTTTTGCAATAATGAACTTAATATCCACACAATAACTGATTGGAAAAATTATTTACGGGAAGTGTGTGCTGACAGCTTGTTGTTTTTGTTGGTCCTGTATCCATAGGGTTAGGTTAGGTTAGGTTAGGACTGGTGGCCCTCTTCTACAAGAGACCCATTTATTGTATACTCTACAGTAATTGGGAATAAACTGTTAGAGCAGGTTGCCGGACATTATAATAAGAAATAGAGTTTCAAACTCTGGCCTGGCCTGAAATTATTATTATCAGTAATATTCAACTTGTACTGTATTGTTTTCTCCTCCTTACTGTCTGAATAGCTTCTCAGCACAGATTAATATTATGTGGGGAATGGGCAGAGTAAGGTTAAAAGGGAGATTATCCTCTACTATAAAAAAGCACGAGATAATGATTGTGATTAGTTTACAAGAAAAAAGAATGATCTATCATTTATCAACATTCATCAAGTAATAATCTCGTATATTGTCTATCGTTTTCCATTTTTTTATCCCTTCGATTTATTTTAGTTCGGTTTGCTGAGGGGAGGAAAGCTATGAGGCCATTCCTAGATTGCATTTCAACCTAAGGTTTATTGTGCTCCCCTGTTGCCTACTAGAATGGGGTACCTATTCCAAGCAGCTGAACCAGCTCTAAAATCTTTTTCCCCAGACTAGCTACCAATCTTTCATTTGAGAGCTCGTCCCCGAATATTCTCCTTCTCCTGAGCTTCGTACTCAGTTAATAGATGTTAGGTAGACTCAAGAGCCTCACCATAAGCCGGCAACTGGTGTCTCCTCTGTAGATATCAATCTTTACCAGATGTTTCCTGAAGTGGCCGTGTCCAGTAATATACGCAATCACCAACCTGGTGTCATTCCGATTCATGGCGGTGATTTGGTCAGCGTAGGATTGGTATCCCTTTGATTAGATCTTACATCAATTATAATTTTCCTTAGTTGTAATATTGTCCTTAACTCTAAATTTGTCCTTTGTGCAATTTTATAATAATAAATTGAATTCAAACAAAATCAAAACTTTTTTATTTTTAAACAATTATATTCAATAATTGTATATAATTAATTATATTCAATAAGGTACTTCTGAGATCAGGAAAATTATTTTCTTTTCAAGTTAGTTTATGTCCAGCAACAATTTCAGTTTAGGAGCATAACATGAATGTTTCATATTCTTTTAATTCCCTATTTGAAAATTTTGAATGAAATTTTATTATTCAAAATGTTACAAACATTTTTAGTTGAAGAATTATATTGTGTAGTGAACATAGTATACCTGAAATATCGAATACATAGAAATTAATGATAAAAGTTACTCATTAATTAAAATTTAATTCTTATATTAAAGGTAAATACCACTGACTCACTCACTCATCGCTGTAACTAAAAATGTACTAAGCCTACGAGGATGAAATTTTGTAGAGTCAACTGTCTTATGTTGTAGATATGCGATAAGAAGGGATTTTGAAAAATTCTTAGTAAATCGAAGATAGCAGCCTTTTTGGTGCCAAAAATTTTAAATGCCAAAAACAACGTTTGTCTATATATAAAAAGTTTATGCATATAAAAAGACACTGTTGAACAATCTGAATTGAAGAGCTGGGTGGCGCAGTATTGTAACCCAGCCAATTGGGGACAAAGTGTTGAGGAGATTGTAGGCGATAAGTTCTATGCTCGGTCCTCTTAATACCGACACGGTGTCCACTCAATGGTTGCAATCGACGTGGACACTAATAGAGAAGTCTGGGGTGTCCATGTTGGATGGTAGGGAAGAATGTAGGGGAGAGAACTGAGTGTCAGACTTGTCAGTTAGCTGAAAATCAGACCAACACTACGTGGTTCGGATTCCACGTAAAGCTCTAGGCACCATAGTTGCCCTGAATATTGGGCTATTAATAAATAGCCCTTTCTGAGCTAAGTTAAACTCAGAGAGTAACAATGACTACACTCGTTCATCTACACTCATCACACTCATTCACCCCTCATATTCACCCATATCTCTAGATCGGTGTCTTAGAAATGAATTATGAAGCTTCAATTACTCGATAACTTCATGGTGAAAATACTTCCCTGTACTAAGTTGTTTACCTCAACCTTTCGTATACTGACTGTACGCTCATTATAGACTGATCGCCCTGTAAAAAGCCTGCGCAGAACCATAATTTCCGTGCAAACGCATTATACCATACACCTTACCTGCGCGAGACAACTGGCGGAAGGTTTTTTCCAAGCAGTCCACTTGTAATAAGATAATCACTGCAGTAAACAGTTGCCGGAAATTGCAACCATTAATCAGGAAACAATCAAGTAATGTGTGTATTTGTCAACTAGTATTGTAACCTTGTTTCAGAAGAAGCACTAAAATGATATCCTTAGCTTATTTTTCCTGTTTGGCTATGTAAATTATGTTTTTATAGGTGTATAACTACCTTAAATGCACGTAATAGGAAAGCTTAACAAACTTTAATAATAGCTATAGAGCAACTTCATGTTGATATCTTTAGATAGTGGCATATTTAGTTCCTAGACATGATTATTCCTTTTCATCATCATCATCATCATCATCATTCTTTATTAACATATTCATTTGTACACAACAGTAAACCCTTGTTACAAATATGATGCATTGTCAAATACTAATACTAACTTAAAATAATCAACTAATAGAGCTATATAACAATCTCAAAGCTAATTAATTTGGCTCAAAGCTTTTAATTGGAATGAACTTCACGTTTGTAACTCAACATTCTACTTTCCTACGTTATTACAGGATTGTTTTTCTCACAATTATAATGTATTGTTTTTATAATCCAACCTGGAATCTTCAGGATATATCCAGAATAGTTTCTTCCTTGATTTAGATGACCATTTCAATAACCAAGGTTGTGATCAAAGGTTGTAGTAACAGTACTTTTTATTTTTGTTTTAGGGAACAAAACTGCGATGAAAATTTAAGGTTGACTCAGACCTTATGTCGAATGTAATTATGAAGTGAAGCTAGTCTTGGAAATTCAAGAACAATCAAACTTATCAGAAGTGACCTTTTATCGTACACTGTTATGCAATACAGCCTTTGTCTTACCTGAAACAAACATTTGTTCCCAAACAACTCATACTACAACAACAACAACTAACAATTCTAAAAAAGAGATTGTTTAACTTTTGGGATTTCAAAATCAACATTTGTTGGAGACTGTCAACATCAATCTGTTGTCGTACAAACAGAAAGAAACATTTATACAGCATTTGATGATACAACCAAAAATATTTTGATCAACATTCCTCTAATGATCGATTGTGGAAAGAACTTAAGGGATCTGTGAAAAACAAATATATTCAGCTTATACCAAAATGCTATCTTAAAACTTGATAAAAACGTTTTTTGCTTAATAAGATCAAATAGTTTTAATAAAATGCATAGCTGATACCAAAATCTTTTCTTAAACAGTTGCGAAAAAAGCTTTCAGAATTTCAAGAAAAAATTCTATAATTGAAATTCACTGTTGGTACATATTTCATAAACTTTACTTTTTACTTTCCAAGTATTTTCATGCTTTTTACTGAATACACATCAAAAATAAATAACATATTAAGCTACATGGCGTCATGTGAAATATTCGTAGGCATTTTGGCAAGGAAACATACTACTTGGTACCTGGCAAGACATCTGGAAGTAGTGGAATTATGTGACAAGTCTGATATTGTAAGAAGACTAGAAGATGTAAACATTTTTGGTAATACTGATACTGGAGGATGGATGGAAGCTCTGGAACTGAGGAGGGCTGGCAGTTGTATAACTATGTTACAATTCTGATACTGGAAGTAGAATGGAAGTTATGAACTATGTGACAATGCTGATACTGAGGAGGGTTTGAAGTTGTGGAATTATTTAATCTGAATTGAATTTTGGAACGTGAGAAACATACATTATCCAAAATGCTTAAAAATTAAAAATCCTGTTGGGAAGAACGCAAGAGTATAATTATGAATGATCATTTTAAAATAAACTTAGTACATTTCATAACGTTTCCAGGACCAACCTATGGACCATCGATTTGAAAGGCAGTGTAGACTAAGTGTTGTGGAGATTGTAGGCAATAGGTTCTATACTCGGTACTCTTAAAACCGACACGGCGTCCGCTTAATAGTTGCTATCAACATAAACACTACTAGAGAAGCCTGGCGTGTGGTAGTCAGGGTCCGGATGTTGTGTAGGGGACAGAACTAAGTATCAGACTTGTCAATTTGCTGAAAATCAGATCAATACTACGAGATTCAGATTTTCCATGAAGCTGTTTTTTCACCGTAAACATGACACAAGACCTTGAATAATATAGTTTTAATTGTGAAATGTTTAAGGTCGTTTTTACTAACTTGACATGATTGCAGTGCTTTGAATCATCCTAAAAAAGACTTATAGGGTTTTATAGACTATAAAAATATTTCAAGGAAAACGGGAACAGGCTGAGTCTTTACATTGATGTGTTGGTTTAGAGAGAACCTCAGAGAGTAAGGTAAGCAAGAATAGAGAACCACCCCGTAGCGAAGCAAGAGCTACCAGCTTTTTATATTTATACACTGAATGAAGGAAAATTATTTGATATTTTGCACTGTGTGGGATATTGCAAATCCTTTTGCAAGGCAAACATCAAAATACGTACACAATACCAAGTTAGTAAAAAGGGTGATTGTTAATTAGAATTCATTTGGTATCTAATTAATACTGAAAGAAAATGCCAGTAATTAATTAGATACAACGATTTTCTTTAAAAGGGGAAGTAGGAATTGGCAATGTCATTCTAATTAAAATGGTATGTCCTTCCTATCCTAGGCCAGCCACTAACAATTAAAAAAAATAAAATATTTGTCCTAGAGTCAACGTTGTATGAACAATTATGGCAAGATCTCAGTTGATAGCATTAATGGTACATATAATGCGGCTTTTAAATACATTTTTTAGTAATACAGTAGTTAATTATATAAGGAATAAGTTATCGTCACAAAGTCATGTAAAACGTGATGTGAAAATAATAATTTATATATATATATATTTTTTTTAGCGTTGTGCTAAGATGATAAGTGTCTGTTGCAAAACTGATGCAGACATGTAATGATTTGAAATATGTTGCATACTGTCTAAAGACATGATTGTATTCCTTAATTTTTGGAATAAGGTCAATGAGATACATGGATCGAGGATTTCCAAATAATAACTTATAAATATGGAATTGAAAAGCCGGTAGCTGAGCGTCCAAGTCGTCAGGACTTTGCCTGAGTGAGAGATAGCGCTGGTTTGAATCCTGGCCTTGACTGTTAGTTTATATCATTAATATTCACCTCGTACTGTACTGGTTCACCCTTTTACCCTGACTGATTAGTTCCCAGCACAAATCAATAGTCTGTGGTAGATTGATAGATTAAGGTTAAAAAGGAGAACGAACTCTCTTTTTGAGAAACAAAAAGACAATTAAGTGTTTTTCAGGAATCCCATAAGTGGCATCTATTGACAATATATAGAACGTAAGACTGGCAAAGATAAAAAAGGTGCTCTCTACAAAAAGTGCATATTTATGGAGTGACTCTTGTCAGTTTTCGACATCCAGGTTAATCTCCGTAGTGTGAAGAATGGGGAAATTCTGTTGGTCTCCAGAAATTTGTTCGTAGTCCTCCTTCCATGCCTTAAAATGTTCAGATGACTATAGATATAGATTATAGTTGGCAGTCTTTCAAGACATAGCTCTCATATAATTGCTTTTTGCTACTATATAAACTAATAAAACTGAGATAAAAGGTCATTAAAGGGAGTCGACAAAATTATTTATTTATTATTTTACTTTTTTTTAACTTCGATATATTTGGGGAAGTTTCGGGATAAAAAGTTAAACGTATATCTCCCTTATTCTCGTAAAAATAATGGTAGCCGTTTAAAAACGGGATTTGCGTAATTTTTTCACTTTTGAAAAAGGAAACAATTTTACTTATCAGTGGAACTATTTGTGCGGAGACGTAGACTGTTTACACCCTTTGTAATTCAACTTTTCCACCCTTAAGGTTTGAAAATTTATAATCTTATTTTTGTGGAAAATTTTTGTTTTTATGTTACTCTGATGTCATTTGTATTTTTACTCATGATATCAGTTATTGCGGTAATTTTTCAACTAAAATTTTCGAAAAATCCAATATCAGTATTCTGAACTCTTTTTACATAACACTTATTATTCCTAAAATGTAATTAATGTGTATATTCTATACATAATCTGGACATTACTTGCTAGGTTTATAATTTTTCTCATAGTAAAGCAGCTAGTTTGCAATACTACTTGACGCTTATTAACGGAAAATATAACTTAACAGTTTCTGGAGCTCAAAATCAAAATCATCAAAAACTCTTTATTTCGTAGACAATTTACAAACAAGACAATATACATACAAGACATTGCATGAAATAAGTCAGTTGATACACAAGTCAAATTAATTATGGACCTAAAACAAAGTATGGACCTTATATGCTTGTAAAATACAAACAATACACTAGCTTCAACTGTCCGATAAATACTCCCGAATGTTGTAAAAGCTTTGTTTAGCAAAAACGATTTAGATTTTTTTACTACAGCCTCCGGAAATTAGGCTCAGCTAGTGGGCCTAATTTCCGGAGAGTTTCTGGAAGGTTATTGAAAAGGTAAATACTACTGTAAGTTAAATGAGTTTTAAAAAATGTGATGTGGAATTGTAATTTTATATTTGTTACTTATATCATGATCATTCGCAACCCCACCTGAGAGGGAAGATAGGTGTTTTTTTTGCGAACTTCACACATTCAAAGATATATACAGATTGAAATAGCAAGATTTTTAAATTTACAAATAACTCTCTGCAGGAGTGGCGGTAAGACTTACCAAATATATCCCTGATAGCTCTCTTTTGGAGCCTGAAGATAATACCTGTGCGGGTACACTCATGTCCCCAGAGAGCAACACCGTAACTTAAGTGTGGATACACTAACCCATAATAGGCAGTGAGCAAGAGAGAGTAACAGCAATTTATGACAGTCTACGCAACACAAAGATGCCTGACGAGATCTTTTTGGAAACAAGTTCTATGTGTTTGGAAAACTTTAGATTCTTATCCAACACAACTCCCAAGAATTTAACGTCCTCAGAATGCTGAAAATTTGAGCCATTAACAAAGTGAGAGAAGCCTCCTACTTCCAAAGACCTATTATTGATGGAAAACTTAATCAATTGGGTTTTGGCCGTGGTTGTGGCGAGAAAGTTAGAAGAAAACCAACGCTTTACAGTCTGGATTTCCATAACGGCTCTGGATTTCAATTCTGAATGATTTGGCGATGTGATGACCAATGATGTGTCATCCGCAAACAAACAGATGCGAGAGTAGTGGGTAATACGTGGCAAATCATTAATGAACAGAAGGAAGAGCAGGGTCCCAAGACAGAGCCCTTGGGCATTCCTACATTTACAATCACTGCGATGTAAATGACTCAACCAATCCATCATGGTTCTTGATAGGCAGGTGAACAGCAATACTTCGGTCAGATAAGAAAGACGCCACCCATGAATGTGCTTGACCCCAAACACCAAGGATTAAGAGTTTCTGGACTAGTATATTTCCCCTATTATAGGTCGAAAGCCTTGATTATAGTTTGTATGATAGAACCTGTCTCCTGGACCCTCGGCTACCTGGGACTGGCCCGGGACACCCCCCAGCACTGGCAGCCGCCTGCGGCTGTTTCCTTAATGAGTCACTTACTGGCATCCCCACTAGGTGAACTAACTTTTTTCCCGGATCACAATTTTTGAATTTTTTTCAAATATTTGAAAAGTACATACAAAAATAAGATTAACGATATAAAACTCGATAAAAATTGAACAATATTGAGGTGGTCTGTTTATTTGTATAGTAACAGTATAGTTGGTTTTGTGTAACGATGTGACGATTAAATTACATTGGAATTGACAACAATTCTAATAAAATAATTTTTTAAATAAGCTTATGAGTAACATGGGTTAGAAGTAACAATCGAGTTTCACGAGAAAAATCTACGGTACCAATATTTGGAACATTGGATTTTTGCAGTGGAAGTCTGACTCATGGTGGCTAAAATATTTCTGAGAAGTAAATTATTGCAAGTTTACTGAGTTAGAATAATAAAGCCAAACACTGCGTTACTGAGTAAACATTAATATCATAGGCCATTTTACCAATGTGAATCTAAATAATTGACAAGGATTTGAAAAATAAGACTAAAAAAGTTAAAAGTTAAAGATTGTCTTATTTTACCAGGCGAAGACTATTCCTACTTTTAAGCACATTATATTTATAATTCAATCAATATTTTACAACTTTCACTTTTCATATGAACTTTAACAAAATAATCCAAAGGCACGTCATATACATATCTTAAATAATAATGACAAAGGCACAATAATAGGCACAATATTTACATAATAACAATGAATATTATACAAATATACATAATGTAGATTTTACAAGTTTGCTGCGAATAGGGCATCGATACGAAAATAATTACTTAATAAGATTATTAAGAACCCATGTACCAAATTTTATCCAAATGTTAGTGATATACATATCTTACATAATAATGGCAAAGGCACAATATTTACATAATAACAATGAATACTATACAAACTTACATAAGAAAATATTAAAATATACATAATATAGATTTTACAAGTTTGCTGGGAATAGGGGGTTATCGATGCGAAAATAATTACTTAATAAGATTATTAAGAACCCATGTACCAAATGTTAATAAATAGAACAGGTAATCAAAATTCTACCAATTTCCCGTAAGAAAAGCATAGGACAACGTGCATACGGTAGTGAGTTTATCGAAACATAAAATGTTATGATACTTAGGGAATTATTGTAAATAATAAAAGTTTAATTTCTTCACAACCACTTAATCAAGATAATAATTCAAGATACTAATTTAATTGTTTTTCCGCCCTCTTTTCAAAATCACTGAAGGATACTAATGGTTTTGATTAATTTTTTTCATACATATAAATATATACATTTTTCTAGCTTGGGAAAAGTTAGGAAAACCTGAATTTTTTAACCTTTAGGTCCTCATAACTTTTGAAAAAAATGTGACACTCCCAAGTCGGGATCGTCATCACTGTCGATATCACTGTCATCCGAGTCACCAGGTGCCAAAGTAATAATTAATTCTTGGACACTAATGTCATCAAGTCCTTCTTCTTTCCAATCGGCCTCAATTTCTTTTTCGACGTGCTGTACACAACTTCTCCAGTTATCCGGGGTGAAAGAGTTCACTGCTTCCATGAACAAATTTTGAATATCGTTCAGCTTGAAGGTGGTGTTTCGTGCAGCAACAAACCGTTTCAGATTAGCCCATACGAGTTCAATCGGATTGTAGTTGCAGTGGTATGGTGGAAGTCGTACGACTGAACCCAAGCTGAGAGGCTTTCTTGTCGATCTCGTAACTTGTGACTTGAGGCTTGTGTAGCTTTATAGCTTTATCAGGTTATATAACTCGGGCTTCCGCAAGTCAGGAGAGAAGGAGATATTGCGCGTTTTCAGCCATTCTTCCATTTCACACTTCTTTGAGGCCGATGTTGGCACTTTATTTGCTATTCGAGAGTGATATGATGCATTACCCATCACAATAGTTGAACCAGCCGGAATGGGTTTGAGCAGCACTTCAAAAAACCAACCTTCAAATACTTCGTGGTTCATCTCTTCATGGTAATCCACTGTTTTTTTTTAGATGTGAAAATTAGCGGTGGCGATTTTATCCATCCGTGGAATCCCCCAGCATGACAAATTATTAATCACTTGCCTTCTCCTAATGGAGCATTTACAGAACACTTTATGGTGTCATCAGTCCATCCATAGTCTTTCGAAGTGTTCGCATTAATCCAGGTTTCATCTAAAAAAATGCACTTTTTTAAGTCTATATCTCGAATTTTTCTTAAAAACCGGCATCTGGCAAGAGCTACTGATGGTTTCTCCATTAATATTTTTCTATTGTCTATTTTTTTCCATTTGAACCCAATCTTTTTTAAAACCTTCGCCAACGTCTGTAAGCAGCCATGAAACAAATCAGCTTTACGTAAGCTTGTTTTAAGTTTTCGGAGGGTAGGTACTTCTCGACGTCTGTAATAGTTCAGTACATGGTTTCTGATTGCAATTTTTTGAAAATCATCCAGCTCTGTTATTATCGATTTAAAAGGCTTTTTCCTCTTCGGTGTGCATAGCTTAGGAACATAATATGCCCTAGGATTGGTGTTTCTTACACTCGTATCATAACTTACAGAAACGGTCGGATTTTCGTCAGAAGGTAGGCTTTGGTCCACTTCTTCAAATTCATGTTGGCTCGCTGAGGAGGCTTCATCTTCCATTGATTGTTTTAACTGCAATCTTATGCGGCTCAAAGTTCTGGTGGAAATATTGCAAGCTGCAGACACTCTTTCAGACACCTTTTTAAGATCTAATAACGGTCCCTTGTTGTCATGTTCCCGCTCGAAGTATTGCAAAACAGATGCAATAATTGTTCTTGCCTGAGAATTGTATGCTGTCCCAGCACGCTTTTCACTTGATGGAGGCATATTCACAAAAATAAAAGTAAACAAAAAACACTAACACACAAATAGTCACATAACAAAAGATAATAGCAAAAAATATGCAATAGTAAACTCAACTGAAGAAATGCTTAGTTTAAAAATTCACTAACTAAAAAATTAAATGAAAACACAGTGGCTATTTAATTTACCACGATGTTACTGTGGCCAACACTCACTTTGAACTGAAAACTACCCTCACCCCTAGAAACTCGTAAGCAGTTGATTAAGCATTTTTCATAAATAGATTAGCTACCATGAGTCAGACTTCCGCTGCGAAAGTCCAATGTTCCAAGTGGTAGTACAGTTATAACGCAAAATACAGATTTTTCTCATGAAACTGGATTGTTACCTCTAATCTTTTATAAGCTTAGTTTAAAAATTATTTTATTAGAATTGTTGTCAATTCCAATATAATTTAATCGTCACATCGTTACACAAAACCAACTATACTGTTACTATACAAATAAACAGACCACCTCAATATTGTTCAATTTTTATCGAGTTTTATATCGTTAATCTTATTTTTGTATGTACTTTTCAAATATTTGAAAAAAATTAAAAATTGTGATCCGGGAAAAAAGTTAGTTCACCTAGTGGGGATGCCAGTAAGTGACTCATTAAGGAAACAGCCGCAGACGGCTGCCAGTGCTGGGGGGTGTCCCGGGCCAGTCTCAGGTAGCCGAGGGTCCAGGAGACAGGTTCTATCATACAAACTATAATTGGACTGTAGCGGCTAAATGAACGGTTCTACAGCAAAACTAACACCATATTCTATGCCTGATTTGAGACGATCTACAAATTTGGCCCTACGACTTTTCGTTATATTTCATCTCCTTCATCCTTAGGTAGAGCTAGATTTTCAATTTGTGCATGTAAATCAAATTGGTTAATTTATGGCCTCTAAGAGTAGACTTACAGATTTTTCTAGACTGTGCAACTTTGTTATCTAGGAGAACATACTGTATTTAATGGGAAATATACAATTTTATCTGAATACATGTATAGCCAGGTCATAGGACATGGCTAGAAACACGATATTTCACTGATTCAGTCAATTACCGTACTTTGCGCCCTCTAAAAGTAGACTTACAGATTTTTCTAGCCTATGAAACTTTGTTATCTAGGAGAACAAACTGTTTTCAATCGGAAAATCAACAATTTAGTTTTAAAGAATGCATAGCCAGATCATAGGACATGGCGAGACACAATATTTTATTAATTGACAGTCAAATATAGTACTTTGTGCCCTCTAAAAGTAGACTTATAGATTTCTCTAGACTTTGAAACTTGTTTATCTAAGAGAACAAAATTCAATAGGAAAATTTTAAATTTAATATCTATATGTATATATAAAGCCATTTACCACTCATCACTATTTCTCCAAAACTATACGTCCAATGGACTTGATATTTTCTACTTGAAATATCTCGGTCCCTAGAGGCTCACTAAGAAAGGATTTTCCTCTTCGACCCCAGGACTCCGTCCCACTGGCCTCCAAAATTCTCATGGTATTCTTCTTTAGGAGCTATATTAATTAATTGATTTATTCGATTAACAGCAGTTAGATAAAAACACATTGAATAAAATTGTGGTAGGCTAAAATTTTAAAATAATTGAGTACAGTAGTAAACTATACATAACACAAGCTGTTCTAAATTGGATATACAGTAAATGGGATACTGTGTAAACTGAAAGGTTGCTGCACATTTCAGTTATACAATCAAAACTCAATATTATGACCGGTGATGCGGGCGGGTACACTTCTTCTTTCTTTATAATGTTTCTTTCTTTATAATGTTAAAGATATAAACAAACTCAAAAACTAACAACGTAGATATGTTCTATAGAATAATACCCCTAAGTTATAACCTGTTGAGAAAATAAAGATTTTGTTCATTTTACATCTTAGAGAAGGAGGAGAAGGGGACCAGCCAGGCCTATAACTTAAACTTGAAGGTACGATGTTTCAATAAAAAAATATAACTAAGCTCCATTACTGTAATTTTAAAGTATGTATCCAAATTTAATACAAGTCATATAAATAATCAATAATTATGACATGATGTGGAGGCTCATCAATTAATGTTAATTTAACTACCCATCCGCCCACCCATACACGTACAGTAGTATTGGCCCACCCATACACATACAGTGGTATTGACCCACCCACCCACCCATAAACGTACAGTGGTATTGAACCACCCGCCCACCTATACATAACATTGGTATTGACCCACCCACCCACCCATACAGTTACGGTGGCATTGACCCACCCGCCCACCCATACATGTACGGTGGTATTGACCCACCCGCCCACCCATAATACACGTACGGTGGTATTGACCCACCCGCCCACCTATACAAGTACGGTGGTATTGACCCACTCACCCACCCATACATGTACTGTGGTATTGACACACCCGCCCACCCATACACGTACGGTGGTACTATGGGTGGGCGGGTGGGTCTATACCACTGTTCGTGTATGGGTGGGCGGGTGGGTCAATGCCACTGTACATGTATGGGTGGGCGGGTGGGTCAATACCACTGTGCGTGTATGGGTGGGCGGGTGGGTCAATGCCACTGTACGTGTATTTTGTACAAATTTTGCCTTTAGCACAAACATGGCAGTTTTTAGTTTTGGACCTTTTTGAGTAACCTCTAAACCCTAATTTTGTCAGGGTGTGATCAGTTCCACACAGTGGTAAGAGCACTGGCTCCGCTATAATTTTAAGTCATAAATACCAACTTATTGATGCATCTGAATTTACTATTAACTCTGTGTCTGAACACCTGCAATTTTATTAGTTGAATTTAATTATGTTATTTTAAGTGTGTTTAGAACTTTTGTTCTGATTTTAATATTTTTATTAACAAATTAGTGGGACTGCTTTAATATTTAAAAACAAAAAAAATCCAGATACTTTGCTTTAACTGGATACCTCAATATGGATGTTCTAAAAATTGGTAGCGCGAGCCTGATGTGCAACTTTTTGTTAGCGATTTCAGATCTATGAATTCACATTTTATTAATAATCTTCTTACTAGAAATAGGGCCTGTCTTGATAACTTTTATTCTAATGTTGTTAAGGATTTATGTACATGTATTCTATTTAAACAAGACTAAATTTATGATCATGCTAGCCTGTTTGTTTACAACTGTTACAATTCAACTCAGAAAGCAAGGGATCGGATGTCAAGGAAGCAGGGTCAGCACTGTACACTGTACACAGAATAATAAAGTTTTAAACTCACCAAAATTAGGCCGATGAACGCTGATGCGGCAGAGATTCAGCAGAAGCTCGGAAGGTTGCCGCCCAGCACGAAAACGGGCCTATAGGGTGATCCGTAATAGGACGACAAATAATAATTGGTTCTTCCGAAATTGTAGGCGTGTCCAGTGAGTGGCAGGGGGAATGAGATACTAGGGAAGGAGTTGGGAAAGAAAAGGGAAGTCTGAGGAGAGTTCGAAAAGTGATAGGACTTCAGGAAATAGACCAATAGGGAGGACCAGCACCGAGAGGTCCAACTACCTAGACTTCGTCAACCCACCCTGCAGAGCTAACACGGGACGAGCTAGGAGGACTTGGAGCCACGGTCCAACCCCTTGCTATATCAACCCCCGGAGGACTTCACGAGCGGCCAACCTGAACCTGAGGGACAGAGAAGCCACCCCAAGGGACTCCAGACCCAACCAGTCCACCTGACCCTGAGGGACAAGCGGACGCTGAATCCATTACGGCCCGTAGACACCCCATACCTGCAGAAGACGAGTCCAGGAGTATGTTAATATTTGTTTAACACCTCCAGGGTTTAAGGGAAACGAAAATATAAATTTGGTAGATGAAAGGAAATTTTGTAAGGGCGTTCAATTACGTTGTTTTCCCTACACCAAAGCGTAAGCCGACAGGCAGTACATTAATCATATAAGAAGCTAATAATAATCGTAATTTAATAATAAAATATAATTCACTGTTTGAGGGAATTGAGTCTGGTATAAGTTAATGTGTCGAGATTGTTAATTTAAATTGTGAATATATAAATACGTAAATCCATGTAATTGAGCATTGTCCGTATAAATGGTTGTTTTGAGTTGATATATATTTAAATATATAGTAAATGAGTAAATATTGTGTTGAATATATAAACCTTAATTATTGGATAATTCTTGGGAAGAATAAAGTATAGCTACTATGGCCATTTGAATATTACAATTCATTTTGAGTTATTGGTAAAATACTTTGTCTTATAAATTACATATCAATAGGTCGAAATGTATTCTGAATTTAATGTTAGTGTTTGTGTGGAAAATACATTTTCCACAGTCTTTTTACCGTCAATGCCCAATTTTATTACTTAAGAGTATTGAGAATCTGGATTAGTAATTTATCATTGAAAAGGCCAAAATAAATTTGACCCGTCATTAGTGACCCAGTTACAGTCCACAGTCATATTTTTGTGTTTTAAATGTAAAGGTAACACATTTAAAATACAAAAAATATGACAGTGGACTCTAACTGGGTTACTAATGACATGGGTCAAATGTATTTTGGCCTTTTCAATGATAAAATTACTAATCCATTGAAACAAAACGACCAGTTTCCTTTTTAATAACCTGCCGAACAGACACATTTATTCTGAGAATTAATTATGAAAGAATTGTTATCAACTTTTTTGCTTCACTAATAGTAAATTCAGCAATTTCCTGCAATTCTTAAAATTATATTTATTAGTTAAAGTACTACCTACTCTTTCTCCATTTGTCATACAGAATTAACATATATATGACCTTGTAAGTCTAATTTAAGTGGAATGCTAAATTACTGGCTTCTGTTTGAACCTTTTCTGCCTTCATTATTTTATAATAACAAACTTAAGAAAAATTTTATAGGTGAATATTACTTTTTACATCACTTATGATATTTAGTCTTATTATTATCAACAATAGAATCAATTACTATCATTTTATTTTAATCTTAGTAACACTCATTATTTATAATAGAAATACCAACTCCCCTTTATTATGTGTTTTTTTGTCTTGCCAACCGTACAGTTATAGCATTGATTTTATAAACAAATAGATTTCCCATCCAATGTTAAATTTTGAGTCTCAAAATATCAGCTGTTTTTGTGGTCCATTGTGGAGCGCTGGTGTAGTCCCATGTAAATGTAATGCAGTTTAAACCAGCTGTGGTTGTGGGCCACACAAACTAACAAAATTACTGCCACAAATATACCTATTAGATGGTTTATCTATTGTAGGTTTATATAATCAAAGGTTATAGTAACAGTAATTAATTTATTTGCAAAATATACATATTATAAAATATATAAATTTAAGAAAATTAAAATTAGGCTAATGTCTGATGGTTGATATTTTAATGTGAATAATATATTGCCCATAGGCACAGTTAATTTGAATAGAGAGGATTAATGCAACTACTAATTGTCAAATTGGTATTGCCATAGGGGTTGCATTGAACATTTCTTTCAATGGATGGTTCCCTAATGGAATTTACAAATAAAGATAAACCTATGTGTTAACCAGATACCCTAAGAATGTCCATGCAAAACTTCAGATGAATAAGTTCAGCAGTTTTTGCATGATTGAGTAACACACACACACACACGCACGCTGCCCAAAATATTTTATGGTAAAACATTATTTTGTACACCTTGATTTTGCTGCTATATTATAAATAACAAATAAAAATACAATGGCATGTAAGGTGATTATTGTGAACAAAAATAAAAAAGTACAAGTGAATTCAATTTCATTGCATAGTTAATAAATGAGATTTATTTCATACAACACTAATGGTACAGTCCCAATATTTTCCTTATTAAATGAAAGTTTTTTATAAACTAAATAAATATTTTTAATTTGCCTGTGATAAAACTGAACCCTCATTTATTAAATTGGAAATTTTAAGATCATATGTAAACAACTTTGTATGCATAGTTAGAGAATGTTTAGGCATCAGAAAAGCTTTATTAGAAATGAAAACTAGACCATTTTTGTATTTCTCACCTCAGTCATTCTTTGAATACCGTACTGCAGTTTGTTACAAAGTAATTTAGGTAAAGACACTCAGGTATTCCTGATTCTTAAGCCCGAATCAGGAATAAAAAAGTCATTAACTAATTAGTAATTAAACTATTCAATCTCTTTCTAAAGAGGATTGTTGTATTGTAATGGCTGGAATGAATAATATTTCTGAACACTCATAAGAAATAGTTCCTTTCATTAACTTGTTTTCAAATAGATGCACAAAAATACGAATGTAATGGTCTTAGGCGTGCCGGAACTGCATGATAGGTTGGATTTAAATGATTACGTTAAAACAAAATCAATATATCTGTTGGGAAGCTGGTTTCTCCAGCCATGACCATGCTTCCTTTATCTCTCTTCACTGGACTCCTAGATGTTGGTTTGATGGGCAAGGTTTACACCGCCTTAGTATGCTAGGTTAGAGTTCCTAAATAAACATTCCATTGCTGATGTTACTGCTGGTAAGCTATAACTAAATGGTAAGTTTAAGGCGTTGTCACGTAGCTCTCCAGTAGCATATCACAAACCTAGAAAAATTGCTCAGATCCTGTTAGGAAAGAATTGCACAGAAAGTTTGGCTTAATTTGTCCTTTATTAAGAACAACGGAGATAGAGGTAAAAATTCTGATCAAAATCATGAAACTACTGAAGGTTATTCAAGAGGGTCTGCCTCAAGATTTCCAAATTTGTCTTAATTTTTTTACGACTCCTCAATCAATAAACGGTTTTTTAAATCGTTTACGTAATGAATTCAATGTAAATTTACATCAAATTCAAGTTCTGACATTCAAATCATTTATATGCCTTGAATCAGAGATCTATTAAGTATTATGTTTGATATGTGCTTGAATACAAAATATCTGGGATTTCATTTACAGTAAGCAAATTTCAGTTTAAAAACTTACTAAAAAATTATTTGGTGACAATTTATACGCATTTCATTTGGGATGTAAAAGAACGGTTAGGACTGAGTAAATGAGAACGGCATAAACTTAAGACTCTTGTTTATTAATGTTGTGCCTGGACAAACTGCCTTCCAGTATATGCCTCCAAGAATGCTTGCATAATGAACACAACTAATGATGTAAATAATAATGAATAGTGTTTTTATTTTAAATATTACATAATACGATTTAAAAAATAGTTAATTAATGTTTCAATTAAATTATTGAAAACTAAACTATGGATAGTATAAACATGAGAATACCACTTTAAATATGAAAACTAAAGACAGTGTAAAATTATTTGGACACTTGGGATTTACTGCTAACAATAAGAAGTAACTTCGCAAGTTCTTGGATGAAAATATATTTTGAGCAAAATAACAAAGCACATTTAAAGAGACATAATAACTAATTACTATTGAACATAATTGAAATAATCCCCGAACAAACAAATCACTATGTATGCGGAAACCTAAAGTTACACATTCACTGCAGGGGTGGGTGGGCGGGGTCCCACATGGCACTTGAAAGTAGTGTGAGGCGGAAACAACTTTACTGGCCATGGTCCAGCACACAACATGCTGGAGTGTTGACTACATTGTAAATGTGTTTTTCATAGTTCAGTGATTCAAAGTTTTCCTCATACAGACAATGTATATTATATATTTTTATGATGTTATCAATTTGACTTGGCAGTTTGGGAAACGGCCACCTTAAGTCGCTAGCAATATACTGTATATTTTAGTCTTTTTCTTAGTTTTTCATTCAAATTGATCCTTCCATTCTTCGGTTCACAAACTATTGACAGAGTTGTAAATAGTATTTATAATTATTTACAGGTTATAATTTTGACAAAAAATGTCAAATAGTGAAATTTTGAATGTTGTGCAAAAGGGATTCTCTTTCATACTGCATTTAGGTCACTTGTCACTGAGTAAAAAGAGATCAAACATTCACCAACATAATTCCATACTTATTTCGGGCCTTCAAAAATATAAGGTATGTTTTATAGAGTAACAATGATAACTACTGACAAGCCCCTACCCCTCTGCAGCAAATGGATAACACAATCTGTAAAATGCATACACACTGCCAAACCATATTGTTCTTGGTCCATAGCAATACATTCACGTTATTTCTTCAGTTAAGCTTTTCAACCAAAGCATAATTACTTCACAAAATTTTAAAGCACCCTGAAATTATAATCCATCCATCATAAGACATTGGTGTTACTTATATCTACATTGTTTATACAATAACAGCAGATAGAATAGAACAATAGCTGCTGGCAGTACATAAATAATTTACTTTCTACAAGAAGTTAGATTTTTCAAGAAAAGAAACAAAAAATGCTGGTACTTATAAGGTTTACAATAAATAAATAAGATACTTAAATCTACCCTGCACTCCTGTTTTATTTATTCTGCTACTAAGAAAATATAATTAAATAAATATATGAGGCCTAAGTTAAACTAAGCTTTTTATTTAATTACAAATAAACGGAAACAAAATTGAGTGGTTGTTTGTTTGCAAACTTAGCCTTTAGCCTACAGAACTAATACAAACAGTAAGCTTTTTTCTAATTCAATAAACCAAAAGGTTGCTTAACACATTAACTGCGTGTGACGTAGATCTACGTCATAGGTATCGTTGCGCACAGGCTGATGACATTTTCTAATGTAAATATTTGGGTTATTTATAGTGTTTATAACATAGATACTCTTACGAGAGGATCCTTTTGAATTGAATATAAATACTACTAAATCAGACGACAGTATGTTTACAGTTCAAAGACATAATGGGAGATTCAGAATTGTTTATTACGGCTTTTGATGATGAATAAATAGACTGGAATGGAATGAACTGGTGGGTTTAAAGGGATTAAATATTTTAATTAACTAGCATATGAGCTAAAAATATTGTATGAGTTGCACATGAATCATTTTTACTTGTCAAGAAGTTGAAATATGTAAGCGTGCGGCCATGGTGCCAAACTGGGCAAGGCAGCTCTCTGCGTTACGCAACTCCTTGCGCCGCTGCAGCGAATGTGTTAAGGAATTCGGGCATCAGTTTGTAACATTTTATGAGATTAATTTTATTCCGTTTCTAATCTCAGCCAACCCTCTTTTTATTTATTGAAAACAAACTTTCCATAAGTATTTTCCCGACAAAAACACATATATTCCGTTTCATTTGGCCTTAGGAGCCACCCACAACGTACAGCAAACAAATTATCAGTTTTATAAATAATGCATGATTTTTTACATGTAATATCCTAGTTTATTTCTTTTTATAAGATAGAATTGTTCATGAATTTTACTTATGCCCTTCAGCCATATGGATTAATATGAGACTCTTCATTATCCTAACACATAATAAAATATCACAGATCACATCAGAACCGTACAAAATGAAAACTGAGTGTACCAGTATTTGAACATATCCCAATTACAAGGTGTATTTTTAAAGTAAGTACAGTTTTGGAATCCCACCGTTGGAGCGCTGCGTCAGCCACAGCCTAGGCCATAGAGGTTTAACTGAGTGTACCAGTATTTGAACATATCCCAATTACGAGGTGTATTTTTAAAGTAATTACCGTTTTGGAATCTCATCGTTGGAACGCTGCGTCAGCCACAGCCTAGGCCAAAGAGGTTTAACTGAGTGTACCAGTATTTGAACATATCCCAATTACGAGGTGTATTTTTAAAGTAATTAACGTTTTGGAATCTCATCGTTGGAACGCTGCGTCAGCCACAGCCTAGGCCAAAGAGGTTTAACTGAGTGTACCAGTATTTGAACATATCCAAATTACGAGGTGTATTTTTAAAGTAAGTACAGTTTTGGAATCCCACCGTTGGAACGCTGTGTCAGCCACAGCCTAGGCCAAAGAGGTTTAACTGAGTGTACCAGTATTTGAACATATCCCAATTACGAGGTGTATTTTTAAAGTAATTACCGTTTTGGAATCTCATCGTTGGAACGCTGTGTCAGCCACAGCCTAGGCCAAAGAGGTTTAAGATATTATAATTATCTTGCGAGTAAAATTTCCTTTAATTTTAAATCCCATTGTTCATGTTGTAAAATAAGTGTTTTGTTTACTTGGTCAAAACACAACAATGGGAAAATAACACAGCACAAGTTTAATCCAATGGTATAAGATGGAACAAATATTATGTTGATCGATTTCAGGGAAACACATTTACCACCCTCAGATCTGACAATCTTACAAAGAAAAGAATTTTCATGTTTGAAGACGATTATGGTTTTATGATGAAAAAACCTATAAACAGTTGTTCACCAGCCAAATACACATATTCTCTACCTTTTGATGTTATCTGGATTCAGCAGTCAAAATTGATTAATAGAAATGAAAATAAAACTCTACATTTAAATTTTACTAGTTGATCCTTAAAATGCATTTTAAAAAACACGATTTAATAATTTCTTGAAAAAAAAAACTAATTTACACAAAATTATGATGTCTGTAAAAGAACGGTTAGGAAAAGCTTTCTGTAATAGATGACTCTCTATTAATACAAAGAGATTTTTATCAACTCTAAATAATTGTAATTATGTATTCAAAATTCACCAGAGACGCGTTTCTCCAGAGTACAGTTAACCAAAGTACTGTATATGAGTTTATACAGACCCATTTTAAAACACAATTAATCAACTAAAACTCGCTTGAATTGTTTTACACATTACTTTAGGGTAAAAAGAATGCCGTCTGATTATAAAAGGTTTATCATGAGTATTTGAAGGATACTTCAAGACAACTATGATAGCGGAGCTCTGTCATTGTGCTTGTGCCGTGCTGCCAGCAGGCAAACTGTTTTGTCAGCCGTAGAGATTCTCCCACACATGCACCTTTCCTTAGAGTGAAATCCCTCTTCCTTAATTCTTAGCCTTAACTTTTTATAACCAAGATTGATTGTTTAATATTTTATACAGAATTCACTTATAAAATGTACAAACAAACAAAATGACATCATTTGTCTTATTTAGGCCTACATTTCAATTGATAATTTAATTATTTAATTAAATTAAGTAATTTTTTAATTTTATTGTTTATTAGATAGGTACAAACTAACAGTTATTTGCAACATAAAAAACATGAGTCATTCCCGGAGTGCTGCCGGCTCCCAAGGGAGCCAAAAACAAATGACGTTATTTTTCAAGTCATTACAAAAATTGTTTAACTTTTACATGCATTTCCATCAATTTCAAGGAATTTTATTTAATATTTTGAAAAAAATTAGGAATTTGGGAATGTTTTGCATATTTTTCTGAAGCAGAGAATATGTTAACATCTATTCTGTGTAATCTGTAACTTTCATATTTAATACAATTTACCTTAGCTACGGTACACACTTCAGTATTATGTTAGCAAGTTTTGCTTAGTGTAGGTCTATAAATACCATACGCTAACTAGCTACTGGAGTGTGGGAGTGACGCCCATTCTTTGATTTTAGGCCTCTTTGCCGGAAACAAGCTGAGAATGGCTATTACAAACCCTATTATCAAATAATTTGATCATCCAAAATGGACCTGGTCCCATCGACTTCAGAAAATCGTGTCCCTAGTGTACTCTGTTTTTACTGAAATAGTTTCAGATGAAATGTATCAATAAAGAGAGAAATACAATAAAGCCTACAATGAAACATTATACAAAGACACAGTTTTATTATAATGCTCTTTTAGAGAAAGCAAGTATTAAAAGAGATTTACATGTTCCAGTGACTAATAGACCAACATTAGACAATGGTATGTATAGAAATGACAGTTCCAAAGTTACTTGCCATGAAAAATTAACACTTTGAGTGCAGACCACGAACGTGGTTGATTATGGGCCGCATAATTTAAAAACTAAAACAACTCAATAATATATAATAATAATGATTCAATACAAGTACATCAAATACAGTTTTAAATTATTTTTAGTGTCCTATTTGTAAAAAAATAAACTTCAATCAATAATTATACAAAGTATATTTACACAAATATATATGCAATTATACAGTTGTTAGTTAAGCCTGAAGGGCCGCAGACAACTGTCAGATAGTGTGCCAGATCACAAAGGCCACGTGAAACATGAAATGAAGTTAAACATTGTACGCATTTTAATGGTTAAATAAATGTACTGCTAACTTCTCTTCCAACTAAAGGCACTATTAAAACCTTAGAAAATGAATCACTATACATAATTTTAATGACTAAACACCTTTAATCCTTGATCTGCACAATATTGAATTACAATTTTTAAATTTATATTCTTTTCACAAAAAAACATATGGAATAGTACATATGCATGATCTATATAATGTATCATATGGTCTTTCCTCTTCAAAGAACAACATTTCTAAAACAAATGTGTAAAATTGGTCGGTAGCGTAGTTGGTTCAATTCCAGCTTCATGTGCTAAAGGTTGTCAGTTCGATCCCAATCAGAGTCATAATACATTTTGAGAAGGATCAGCTGATAACCACCGGCTGTTCATTTGTCATTGGGCTATTAATTAATGACACTTTCTAAGGAATAGTCGGCCTTAGTTTGTAACAGTGACTACATTCGCTCATCTACACTCATTCTAAATCCATATTCGCCCATATCTTGACGATCGGCATCTTATGAATAAATAAATATAAAAATAAGTTGCATCAACATATTTATTATTTAAGAGATAGAACATTTTTTTCATGAAATATTTTCAACTTTGCCTGGACAGATTAATTCAAGATAACTAAACTGTGCTGAATTTTATTTAATATCTCCATAATAGGCTATTTGAAATTCTTACCACTTTACATTATGAATGATTTTTTTATTTTGGAAATACATAACTTTCAAATAAAAATTCCAAAGTAGAGATTAATTCTATTTTTATGACAATAAAGCAGTAAATAATAAAAAATTTGTTTGCATACAAAATAACTGTAATAAAATGAAAAGTTTTTTGATGGTTAAAAATATGACACAAAAGAGAGGTTAGGGCTATTGAACCCTCTCTGGCACCTAACCACAAATTGAAAACAATAAACATAACTATCAATATAATACAATGGAATATAAATGAATGAAATTATAATAATAAAGGTAAGATATTAAAAAAACATATATTATATCATTATATATGTTATAAAAATAATAATAATTTGTACATTGCTTGGAAATAAATATATAAATATTAAAAACATTAGACTCTCTGGAGTTTACAGTCAAAAACATTCACTCATCTTCATTCACCCCTAATTGCTGAGTCTATCACCAGAGCCACGAAATTGTCAATCCCACATGGATCCACAGCCCTAAACCATTCACGCTCGCCAATAGCTCTTATGTGATCTGATAGAATATTCTACAGTCTACAAGCAGAAAACTAACATGATTTACTGAAAACAAAAGATCTATACACGGTAACTGACATCATTGAGACTCTACGCCATGTTTGAATTGCTGGTCTTGGAAATAAAAGAAAACCATTCTGACAAATAAGCAGGATAAACATTCATATAGAGAACAGAAGGCAATCTAGTAAGAATATTTAACTGACGGAGATGATTCAATTTCGAGAAATTTAACTGATTGATAAAGGATATGATCGTGTCGTCGTGTAGGTTGAAAATAAGTGAATACAATAATTCTGACTCCTTGTATCTGTCTGAATGCTCAACCGTAATGTCATTTACAACAATATTACGAGGTACAGTCAAAAAGTTCCAGGAATTGATGTCCAGAGACACACAGCATTGTTGCCGGTGGGAATTTCGTTGTCTATCAGCTAGTACTACTTCTGGACATGAGATATAGGTAGCGTGAGTATCGCTCAGCAGCTGCCATTATTCCCACGTAGAGAGGGATTTTCGTGTACTTGTGTCTTTACATTATTGCTTTTTTAAAATCTATTTAATGAACAGCTAAAACACATTAAATTTGGTGTTTTAATTAAGAAGTCATGTTAGATGACACTAAATATCAATTTAAGCATACAGATTAAGGCGATGAAGAAAAGCCAATTTTACGAATGGCACACAAGTTTTCGTGAAGGTCGCATGAACATTGAAGATAACTCTTGTAGTTGACGCCATTCGACTGCAACCACAGGTGGGAGTTGGGCAAACTGAAGAATAACAATTGATGAAATCACATATGAAGTAAATTTATCCACACTAAAGTTCTTAGGCGCTTACGAGATGCTATAAAAATGGCCTGTAAAGTGAGCAGAAAAGAATTGGATTTTGCTGCATGACAATACCCCTGCACATCGAGTCTCGTTATCACGTAACTACCTAGTCAAGCACCACATTAGACCATCCTCCATACTCGTCTGACCATGAGCATGAGCCGGCCAAGTTCTTACCGTTCATACAGTGAAAACATCAATTGATTTGCAGGTGCTAAAGCAGTCGGAAAAAAAGCGATGAAATTATTTAAATACATTTCGAAACATAAGTGTCAAAAGTGTTTTGGCCATCTGTATGATCATAGGGACTAGTATATTGTTGTAGGAGAAGAGTATTTTGAAGTAAAATAGGTTTGTAAGTTTTTATCTTTGTCCAATAAATATATTTCAACTGATTCCGGGAAATTTTGGACTATACCTCACACAATAGTTTGAAAGACAACAAATCAAGAATATAGCAACCAAGGTTTTTACAAGCAATATTTTCATATTCATAGGAAAATTAATAGAAAATCTGTTACGGTTATGATTACCCTGAAACACCTTATTACAAGTTCCAGTAATGTAATCAGCCAATCGTTGAATAAAGTTCACTCACAGCCCTGTAGGCCCATGTGAACCGGGGAGTGAAGTTTAAAAAAAAAGATTGCTTACTCTGTAATTGTATAGAATAGCAATTACAGAGTAAGCATTCCTATTTCCTATACACCTACATTAGTTCTGTTGACAGACACAGTCATTTCAAGTAAGTGCAGTTGACAAGTTAATTTATCTAATTATAACTTCAACTTAGGCAGTTCCAAATTATTTAAAGCACTCAGAAACTACAAGTAGATTTGAAGAGAAGAGCAGTGCAAATGGATTTGCACTACTTCTGATGACAGTATATTTATAAAATCTAACAAATTTATTTGATTATAAATTCACTGTCAATAAAATCGACATAAATATAATAGTCTTGCTTTAACAATTAACTGGACGTTACAACCACCATACATGTACAGTTCACTACTGTTCATAGGCGTACAGTAATGAACAGGCGTAATACTGTACGTGTATGGGTGGGCAGGTGGGTCCATACCGCTGTAGGTGTATGGGTGGGCAGGTGGGTCCATACTGCTGCAAGTGTATGGGTGGGCAGGTGGGTCAATACACTGTACGTGTATGGGTGGGCAGGTGGGTTAATACCACTGTCCATGTATGGGTGGACGAGTGGGTCAATACCACTGTACGTGTATGGGTGGGTGGGTGGGTCATCACCACCGTACGTGTATGGGTGGGTCATCACCACTGTACGTGTATGGGTGGGTGGGTCAATACCACCGTATGTTTATGGGTGGGCGGGTGGGTCAATACCACCGTACGTGTACGGGTGAGTTATCACCACCGTTTGTGTATGGGTGGGCGGATGGGTTAATACCACTGTAAATAGCCTAGTTGTTCATTGTACGACTAGGCTAGACAGCTCAATATTACTCTCACGCATAGAAGTTCTAATGTAATGTACAGAAAATTTAATTTAGTTGCACTAAAACCTAATATATTTTATAATTACTAAAAACATACTTGTTATCATAGAAACAAAAATTACCGTTTAGTAACCAAAATGAGGACTTTAGGAAACAAAATCATACTAAAGTTTCATAGTTTTTGACAATAGCTAATACAAAATGTAAATTATATCCAAATACTATACACTATTTAAACATTTTAATATATATATATAGCTATCGCTGTAATTAATAGTTATTGCATAGGTTTCAATGTATTGGTTCCTCTGCAATCATTTGTGAAAAATTACAAATTTTACATATTCAAACGAGTTAAAGTGCCTTTTTGTTAACAAATTGTTGCAGCATATTTGTATTTTTTAATTATGACAAAGTAGTGTTTTAATGACAAAAAACCTGATCTTCTGATGGGTAGTGTAAGCACCTGTAATACGCTCAGGTTGGACATTCCTTTTCTGACGCAGATGCACTAAAATCAATCTAGGATTAAGACCATAAAAATTTCCTTGAATTCTAGGTTGTTCAGTCTATTGTAATCGGTGGCATACAAAAATAAAGCATTAGCATGCAGTGTTAATTTTCTTATGACAGTTGAAGAAATTTCATTGTAATTAAATCAGGTACATTTAAACAAGATAGTTTAGAATATCTATATAAAAAAATTGGATTGTGAATGAATTATGACCCATTGTATTGTAAGAAATCTAGTGTCGGTGGCTCGTACACATTGTAAGTAATTGAAATGAGCCATTTTTGGATAAAATAAATGTTAAATTCATTAGTATTTAGATATGAAACAATTATAAAGATGGGTAGAAAGCTAATATCACAAAAATGAATTCCAATGGGGAAAATAATTAACATTATTATATCAATAAAAAGAAACAAATTACAAATTCTTGGCTTACAATAATTAATTGACTATAAATCACAATAATTTATATTAAAACACAATTTTACAGTACACATTTAAAATATTTGTTACTAACACAAAAGCAATAAAAGGTGAGGCGATTTCTACGATATGAATTGTGTTTACTTTACACAATCAGGAACTAGTCTACATAAACTGCACTGTCTGTATGTGAAATTGTCTCTAAAAGTTTGTGCAGTTTGCTTACAAATACTTAATTACACTGCAAATAAAAATATTCAGGCCTTACTGAAAAAAGAAAAACTACATTAACATTTATTTTTCATTATCAGTACAGTACTAGATTTAAATGTAAGCAATGGTGCTGGATATTAGTAGATGACAAAATACATTAATAACAAGAGTAAGTTAGCATATATTTCTATGAGATAATAACATTTAAAATGACAACATGTGTGATCAAGTCAACAGTGCAATGTTAGATAAAAACTCCTTGCATTAATAACATGTAACAACGAATATTATAAAAATAAACAGTTTTAAAATATAAAATTTGTTATTTTAACTGCTATTACCACACAGTAATGTAATAGCTTTAAGCCAATTAATAACATAAAAATTTGTGCAGTCTAAGTTAAGGTCTATATTGCACAAACATTCGAGGAATATAGTTGAAGAATCTATTAATTACTGTATGTAACCTTATGGCTAACGCATTTGAAATTGAAACTATCTGTACTCTAGGTATCTACATCTTAACTAAGTATTAACAACAAAAATATTTTTCATAGTGGCTACATTGCGTAAAGACACATTTTTGACCAGAATGACATCCCATTGAATAAATAAATATAAATTGCTACAAACGTTGATGTAAAGGCGGATCTTAAGTCCAATCATATCCATCATGTAAGCTCAGCACCATTCCTAGATACGGGAAAAAACTGAATGTTACATTTTGTTGATAGCAGAGTAGGTTAGTAAAAGTTCACTCAAATGTGATAACTGGTCTTCACAACAGTCATGTCGTTGGGAGTTGCGTATCAGCTCCAGAGTAAGACATGCAACTTGGTTCTACTTTGGCGGGTCATTAGTCAACCACGCAACTTGCTCATGTAGGATCATTTTTTTAACCCTCGATCCGGCATTTTATGAAATTTCATACAATTTTTTCGTCACCAAACTGGCATTGTACGAATTTTCGTACAATTGCAGCGTCGGAGATTTACCATATTTATAATGCGCAAAAATCGAGCTACTTCGATGTTTTTATACTCTATGTACTCAGCGTGAACAGACGATTCCAGTGGTATGCAACAACGCACACTGCACTCTATCGGCGTTATTTAAAACGTAGTGAAAGTTGAAGAAGGAAGCCAGTCTCTGAGTCTCGCCATTTTTGTTGTTGTTTAGTCTGCCGGGCCTGATTTCAACTACGGTAAATAATTATCGTTTACAGTGTAATTATCACTTCTAGTGTGTTTAGAAGTGTATTATATTGTATTAGAGCATGTTTTTAGCAAAATTTTAGTATATAATAGAACTCTGTAGTGTTTATAGAAAATTTGTATCATATTTTTGAATGTTATAGTAACCGTGGTTACTAATTTTCAGGTTTTTGTATACGTTTCAGTTAAAAATTTATAAAAAATAATTTTTACTTACAAACCTATATAAACTATATATTTTCTGAAACTAGATAAAATTTAGAACATTTTGGCTATCTCACATTTCTTTTTTTATCATCACAACATTGATCATAGGGGGTGGTCCCCCCTATTTTCCGCGATTTCTAAAAAAATTTACAAATATTTCATAACATAAAAAAATAATTTTATAGGTTATGAATTATGTATTATATGATTGCCCACATTCTTGTGAACAGTTTGATACCACACAATTGTACTTTTATTGTAATATAATATTTTTTATGAATTTTATAAAACATCACTGCAAAATCACCAAAAATGACCCGACATTTTGGGCAAAAATGACTGCCGGATCGAGGGTTAATACACTATTTATCCTAATAATTATAACTGCGAGTTATTTTAAAATAATTTAATCAAAATTGCATGCATTTAGTATGTATCATCGAATAAGACTTTCATTCATTAGATACAAGAGGAGGCCTAATTCACCACATGACATGGATTGGTACATGGATTGGTAGTTGATTTTATGGGAAGGAGTAAAATCATGCTTGGATACATAAATGGGAACCATCCCAGCCTTTTCATGCTTAGGTGATTGCTTGTGATAACAAGATTTTGAGAATCATTCATGCAGCACTCAAAAGCTTTGATTGTGAGTGCTAAATCTAAAACCATTTGCTCAAACCCAAAGCCCTATCGCAAGAAATGTGCTTTAATTTAGAGTTATACACAAGTTCAACTGAAAACAAAACATTGGTATCAGCTGACAATGGTGCTTGTCATCTATTTCATATTGTGATAATCATTTGTACTGTAAATAAACTATAAGGTACAATATTGATTTATTATTGAATCATTAATTACTAAGTTTATTTAAGCATTTTTACAGTGACTTATAACAACAAATGTCCTCTCCTTTAAAATTTAAAGTTATTATTATTTAATGAATCAAAACAATATTTTTAAATAAATTCTTGGGAAAATCTGACTACAAATTTAGTGTAAACATTTTTAATGTTACAATCCATGTTTTTTTCACAAAAACAAATAACATACCATGTATGTAAAGTAGTTAAAATATAATTTTCTTGCTTAAATGGCCATTGGAACAAAGATATATTCTATTCAGTCAAATTCAACATAATATTCATTGTGGGGATTTTTGCAATTTTTAACTCCCAAAACAGCACCAAATTATTTTAAACATACAGTGTTTTTATGTTCCTGGGGTTCATATTATTATATCTACTCGCGTCCAAATTTTAAGATTTTATGAAACTACGAAATTAGTAAACATATATGTAACCCCAAGTGATTGATCCCCCTCCCAATTGAGCTTTATAATATAATGCTTTTGTAAAACTTCTGCATGACATTTTGATAACTTTATAAAAGCAAGACATTGTCAAATGTAGTTAGAACATTCATATTATCTTTATTTATTATTTCTTAACACATTTTAATTAGTATGACAGGCCTGATAATTTAATTATCTGTTGCCATTAAGTGATTGTTCTATTTATATGATGCAATGCAATGCACAGCTAGTATGTACGACGGAACAATTACATCTTTTTAACTGACACACATTCAAAATACTTTTACTGAGCCAAGGAAAATAGAGTAAAATCTTTATGACTAAACAACTGTAAATTCATGGTGACTGGATATTTGCAGACTCCTTGATGAGTAAGTCAGATTAGGCAAACTGACTCAATTATACATTTTTTAAAGCACCATTAGTTTGAAAAATAATTATGAGTAAATTATTTATGATTTAAAATGAATAAAACACAGGAACACTTTGCTGTCGGTGCAGAAATTATATGTACTCGAGTTTAATGTTGTTTTATAAAAAACTAAGAGGTCTATGAAAAATCTAATCGTACCACTGTTTTCTCGTTTAATTGTACATTATAAAATATGAATTTTTTAATTTTATTATAAGTGTTAATAATTTTTATCCTAGTTGAAACAAAAAAAGTACTGGAATTGTAACTAGTTTTCACTGTACATCAAATTTACACCGTTATTACTAAAATTCCTGTCAATGTATCACAGTGGTTGATAGGAGTGTCTCCTATAAGTTTTATAAATTTTAGAATTTCAACTTTTCAAGAAAAAAATGTCTTATCAACTACCTAAAACATTGTTTTCTTGGCTTCTAAATGTAGTAAAATTAATTGCTTGGTTATGTTGTAATCTTTATTAGATGTATTAGTACGATACTTTATTTTTGTATGTGTAAGTAAATGCAGTCATTTTAAATCAATTTAAAATAACTTTAAATTACTTTATTGGCGAAGTTAGGACTATACAGTCCTCTCTTCCACTTAACCACATAACATGTAGCAAAAACAATAAACATTTTCAATTCATTTTTAACACTAAATAATACAAAATAGGAATCTCAAACTGATAATCTACAAGTTTAATAGTAACATTTCTAAATTACCTAGATTAATGGAATAAACAAATTTTTAAGAAAAAACAATTAAACTAAGAAGAAGAATAAAAACTCAAATGACTCACCCATCCTCCCATACAGATACAGTGGTATTGACCCATATACCCTCCCATACGCGTACAATGGTATTGACACACACACCCTCCCATACAAGTACAGTGCACTGCATTTACTTAAGCACACAAAAATAATGCATCACACCAATACATGTAATAAGGATTACAACCTGACCAAGTAATTAATGTTATGACCCCTAGAAGCCAAGAAAATAAGGTTTCAAGTAATTGATAAGAACTTTTTATCTTTAAAGATAAAATTCTAAAATTTATAAAACTTATAGGAAACATTCCTATCAACCAGGTATTCAAATATAAATGTGATACATTTGATGTACAGTGAAAACTAGTTAAATATCGGTAATCTTTTTGTTGAAGTAGGACAAAAATTATTAAAACTTATAACATTTTAAAATTAATATGTCATAACACACAATTAAACAAGGAAAACAATGTTATGATTGGAGATTTCATAGGCTCCTTAGTTTCTCAGTAAAGGACCTTCAAACTCGGGCGCACATAATTTCTGTGCCTACAGTAAAATGTTTTTTATTAAGATTTAGTCAGTTTTGACTATCAGCTGTAATAAATTGAAAAAATATTTCCCACAGACAAAAGTTTCTTTTACTGACTCTACATCTTACATTGGAAATAAACAATGACAAAACAAATGGAAGTAAGTCATCATTTAAGGTTGTATTGAACAGAGGATACTCTAAATTCTAAATGATCTCGGTACGAATAATCTGAATTAGAGCGACGGGTTGTTTGTTTATCCTCACAAAAATGTTCTGTTTTCATGAGAGTATGTAATAATTTTAAACCATTGTTCTTGGTGCTAGCTGAAAAAATAATTTATTGATTACTATACTAGAGTAATGAGCAGAGAAGAGGACTATATGAAATTGGCTGTAAAAAATAAAAAAATGCAAACTAACCTCTGGAGTTTCAACAATGATAAAAACATGTGCTTACTGGATCACTCAAGACATTGAAAATCTCAATACATTAAACAATAAGTTAATCAGCTCCAGTCAGAAGATTCTGGCACTGAAATCTGGGGCCTCACTAAGGCTGAGGAAAACAGCTTGGGATAGATATGACTAAATATTTTCAAATATTCCTCAATTGAAATTTTATTTTATGTATCAAGTCTAAATCTTACACAATCAGTTATATAATACCTTATGAAGTTTCTTCTAGAATCTGGTTTATTCCAATGAAAATATATAAATATGTTAACAACATTTCACGAAAATGAAAACAGTAACATTTAAAGAAAAATGACTCATAAATACTGATTAATTGAAACAATAAATTTAATTCTTGACTGTCATAAAAAAAACAACAACAATGTTATATAACTTAAATTGCCAGGCCAGCATGGAAAAATTAATTTAATTAACAACTTTTATCAAACAGTCTTCATCTGTTTTCTGAGATGACAATGTAAAAACAACAAATCTTTTATACATTTAACAATATTTATATTTAAAAATATAATCATACGAGAAAAATAATTTTGTCATAGCTGTATGTTAAGGAACATTAAAAACATGATCAGTACCTTTTCTGCAAAAATGTAAAGACATGTGTGTCTGGAGACCTATGACTTCAGTGATTGGTAACTATAATGGATGGGCGCGAACGCCGCAGGGTAACCCAGAGAGGACTTGGGCCAGTGGGAGTGTTCTGCCCTCAGGATTTAATTGCTTCGTACATTTTCCTCGCCTGCACCCGAATGTCTTCATTATGGTGCTGATTCATTAGCACAAACACCTTGCTCTTTATTTTCTCTTGAATGTTGACTCCAAATATAGCAGCATACCTACCAACAGATCTATCCATTAAATAACTACATTTGTTTCATATAAACTGTAGGCAACGAATACACATATATAAGAAGCAAAAAGAGATAAAGAAATAATCAGATTTCCTGTAGCAGACGAAACAAGTTTAGAGCGGCTGCCAATACTGTTAAGAATTTCTGCCACGTACCTCTCTCCCAACACAATACACCTGGTGCTGTTTCCTGTCTCTCTCATTCTCATGGCAACTTTAATCTCTCTGTCTCTCCAGGAGGCTTCGCTGACCTCTCTGTCATTCTTTGTCTCACTCTAGGCTGCCACACAACAAGCTCAACCTAGCGGCAACCACGCCAAGATAGCAAAATTAGAAAAAAGTTGTCTGGCTTTTTAACATTGGCTTTTCCCTTCTTATAGATGTGTATTCACTGGTGTAGGTCAGAAAATTTGTAGAAACATATGTTTAGTATAAATATTGCCTTAAAATATGAAAACAATGAAATTATTTTCTCTTATCCTTATGTATAAGCAATGAAATTATATTACCTATGTAAATAAACAGGGTGATTCATGATGTTCTCCCCCCACTTCAACAGCACATTCTACTTGCAAAAATAAAAAAAAAGTTATATAAACATAAGTCTGAAAACTCTTCATTAGCAAATTACAGCCAGTCACACATTTCGGTAAGAATCTAAATGTCAAAATGATTTCTAATGTTTTGAGATGAGAAAACAAAAGAAATAGGTTTAAGTACTGTATATTTAGTAATTTTTAAGTAATTCGGGGTTAAATGCAAGAAATTAGGACAAGAAACTCAGTTTTTTTATGTACAATGACTTTGTTAAAAGCGTAATAAAGTTATAACAATTTCAAACATAATTTGTAGAGAATTTGATTCTTCGAAAATTGATGTAAGCTATGTAAAAAACAACACATAACTAAGTACAAAATTTTAACTGTATTTAGTATAATACATAAATAATTTAACGGAAAAATAATTGGTTGTTTAACTTTACACACATTTTTATAAGAAATGTAAAAAAATGAGACCATCATTATTATGTATTTTAAAGCACATTTGTGCACTACATTGCTTGTGTCACTTTCGTTAATTTACCCCTTTATTTGCGTAAGCGAATCCATAATATGGGCAATTAATTCTTCCAGAGAATTAACACTTGTCTTTCATCCACTAACAGACACAATAATACAATAAGATAGACCTGGCGATATCGGTGGTCAAGATTGACCCTCCTTGACCAACTAATATTTTAGCAAACTTATTATGGTAGTTAGTGGTAAGGGCTCGAGAAAAGTGGTGTGGTGCTCCATCATGCTGGAAGTACAAGTTGCGTCTAATATGCAAAGGAACATCCTCGAACAGCTGGGGAAACTCTTCCTGGAATAATTGCAAATAAAATTCAGAACACATCAAAAATTGGCACTAAATCAGCGTTGAAATGTCTGTTCCACTACCTCATGAGGATTTTGTTCTGCCCATAAATGCTCATTAAGCAAGTTGTTGACACCATCTCTAGTAAATTGGCCTCATCCGTAAATAAAATACACTTGTAGAGCTGTTAATTAGTATTTAAAAAATTAACGTTATGTTGCATAGTAGACAGTAAAGGAAAATTAATTATTTATTTGTTAAAATGTTATTTGTTTCTTTATACTATTTTTATTTTAATAATAATTAATAAAAAAAATATTTATTGGACACGAACATTACGAGTTTATTATGTAATTATTTCCTTGTAATTACTTATGTCAAATCAAGCCTTTTACTTAGCTTACATCAATCTTCGCAGAATCAAATTCTCTACAAATTATGTATGTAATTTTTATGACTTTATTACCCTTTTAACAAAGTTATTGTACACTAAAGGTAAAGAAACGGAGTTTCTTGTCCCAATTTCTTGCATTTAACCCTGAATTATTTAAAAATTACTGAAGATACAGTTCTGAAACCTATTTCTTTAGTTTTCTCATGTCACATTACAATAGAAATTATGATATTTCCATAAGTTGTGTACAATGTTGTTTCTCTCTTTATCCATGATTCTTACCGAAATGTTTGACTGGCTGTAATTTGCTAACGAAGAGTTTTCAGACCTATGCCTGTATAACATTTTTTCGTTATTTTTGGTTGTAGAATGTGCTGTTGAAGTGGGGGGAGAACGTCATGAATCACCCTTATTAATTGGAGAAAATATTCTAATGGCGAGGGGGGAGAGAGAGATTATATTATTTGAGAAGTTGAACTTAAACTTTATAACCATATGTGGATTGTGGATAGCAATAAGGTACACATTTTCATTATCACTTATATCTACGAGTGCTTGAAGAGATATAAATAGAAATGTTTTTAATTTTTTATATGTATTCACAGACTTCTACAACTAGAATTTTAAGTGTTAATCTAAAAGAATGGTAATGCCTATTCTACCTCAATCAAGATCTCATAACTCCGAGGGACATATCTCATTAATAAATCACAAACTCCAAAGACTTTTTAAAACTCAATAGCAAGTAATAAGTACTTGTGTCTTTATTAGACTTCCAAGATAGTTTGTAGCTTTACTATCTCTCCCTTCTATTATACAGTATTATAAAATTAATGTCATCTAACATGTTAACTTTTTTTAATAACAAATTATAGTAATAACCTCCTAAACCCCAGGGGAATAATTATTTTTTCTTAAGTAAAACCCAGTATCCTTTTAAAAGGACAGTATCCCATACTACCTTTGAACCCAGAAAAAAATAGAGATATTCTTTGGTAAAACCCAGTGTCCTTTTAAAAGTACATTGCCTTTTACTGCAGTAAGACCCAGAACATTTTTACGGTATGAATTTTGAATTTTTCAACTGGAATGTGTTTACATAGGTTGTTTGTGTATAGGAAAAATATTTCTAAAAATATATCTCATTTTTTTGTTGGTTTTTCTGATGTACTTTTAAAAGTACATCGGGTTATAGCTAGGTGTTGAATAGAAAATAAATACAATCTTAATAAAACACAAGTTTTAATAGTTTCACTACATTATTTATGAAATTCAGCAAAACAGTTTCTATCAGCTGTAAGGCACAAATAAAGTTCACAACGCAAACAGTACACAGAAGTCTTTTTTGAGCATTTAGGCTTTCGGCATCTCTGTTGCTTCCCTCCACTGATTGATGGCAAGTGATTGCCATGTGACCTGAAACGAGGCGATGGCAGGCTCTTGGTACATTTTTTCTTAGCCGGGGTTTCGGCGTCTACTTCATCTTCTGGTAGCCAATTCGAATCTTCACTCTCTGAAGCGATTGCACTGCTTTCAATTAAGTACTCTCCGTAATCAAGTTTATATTTCCGCAATTGTGGTACTTTTTTCAGTGGGGTGCCAGATGCTACCTCATTTTCTCGATAACATAGCCAAGCATTACTAACATCCAAGTCAAGAAAGTGTAAAATAGTTCGGGTAGTCCATTTCCTGGTTCTTTGCCTTGAAGGGCAGTACGACAGCATACGGTCTGCTAAATCGACCCCGCCCATATTACTATTGTAAGCCTTTATTACATTTGGTTGAGGGACCATCATATATTTTTTGTCAACTTTTGACCATCTACGAACTTCATTCAGAGGCTCTTTAGCATCATTTGATGATAACATTGTAACAGCTTTGTTATCTTGCCATTTCAAAATGCACAAATTTCTATCTTCAGTTACTTTGTAGTCTAATGCTCCACAGCCCAATTTTTCCATTTCCCTGTCAGATTTTAAAGGGTCATCTGGAATTCTGTTCTTCATTACTGTAGAAGTTGATCTGAAGCCACGAGGTAATAGTTCATTTGCCAATCTGAAAGTTGTAAAATACCTGTCGAAATAAATTATGTGGCCAGGTACTCAGCTACGAGTCAATGCAAGTATCGCACTTTCACACAATCTAAAGCCATAATGTTTTTCATTTGGAAATGTGTTGGCTCCTTGATATATTTCAAAATCACAAGACAATACCATTAGGGTTAGCCAAGACAAATGCTTTCAATCCAACTGGATTGGGTTTATTAGGTACATATTGTCTTAATGAACTTTGGCCACTGAAAGGGATCATCATTTCGTCTATACTTACATGTTGACTTCTAGGCTGCATTAAGCAACCTGCACGGACCCTATCGATTAATGGCTTAACTTTCCACAATCGGTCACATTTTTTCATTTCATCAGTTATGTCCTGATCAAACACCAATTTAAGAGACCTTCTAATTGTTAAATACTTTTCTCTTGATATAGAGTGAGCGATTAATGGTACTTTGAATTTCCGCATCCAGTACATACGGAGCTGCGGGTACTGCAGTGTTGACATTACAAATGTCGCTCCAAGCCAAATTTTGAATTCTTGTAGGGTAAGAAGTATCTTACCTGTTGTTTGAACATGAGTTTGATTTGTCTTATCTACAATCAACTGAAAAAGTTCTTCATCCAAATATTGTTCAATATACTTAAATGAATCCCATCCCATAGACTCAGTTGGAAGGTATGTTGGACTTGATAGTTGTATTGGCTCAGGTTTGAAATCAGCATCAATCCATATTTGTTTAACTTCTTTATCTTTTTTCTTCTTTTTACTTTGGTTTTTTTTACCTACTACATCAGGATTATCTCCATTTTTCTTTTTACCTCGTTTGCTTTTAGCTGTAGCATCTTTCCTTGTACCTGTGGCTTCACTGTTGGCCGATTGTTCCGCACCAGGGACCGCACGAGCAGGGCGGGGTTTCTGAAAATAAAAGTAACTTTGTAATTTCCTTGTGAATTAGTAGTACAAATCATAACTAGTCTCCAAAATAATTTTATTTTCAGTGACAAAACAGTAAATGGTTGTTTTCCAGACTCCAGCTGGGTTTGAAATTAGTCACTGTCAGGGCATAATCATGTAAACATATTTAGAAGGCTATAGCTTAATAATTTAGAATAATTTATACAATAAGTCCTTTGCTAATGTTATCCAGGGGATTTATTATTACCTAGGCCTATTTGTATATAAAATTATTTCCTGTAGCAGAAACACATCTCTTTAGTAATATGAAACACCTTAAAACCCCTTTTTATTAAGAATATAGCCTAATTAATATGATTTACTCACCAATACTTTACGTTTTTTCTTTTTACTGGTACTTGGTTCATCTGGCTCATATTCGCTGTCCGCTTCAGGCTCATAGTCGGGGTCTTGGTCCGTGTCATCACTGGCATTTTCTAATAAATGAGACCATCCTCCCTTTCTAACTTCTTCAGCCTTATCATCATCATTAATTTCTTCTTGTATTTGTTGTTTTGCAGCCTCTACAATATCCCCTTCATTATCGTCTTCACCGTCAGATATTTCTATATCTGACTGATCCAGCTGTGCTAGGATATCGTTGTCCGATCGCACTGAAAGAAATTAAACCATTATATTCATTATACTTAATGCAAGTACCTAGTGTCCTTTTAAAAGAACACCATATTTTGCCCCTAGTTGGAACTATTACCTGATGTGCTTTTAAAAGGACACTATACTTGGTCATTACATTACACTGTTAAAAAGGACCATACCAGTCACATGATAGCTCACAACATTACTGAGGTACATTTACTAAACAAACATATGTTTACATCTGGTAAATAACAATTTTATAGTACTTACATATAGGTTTGAAAAGTATCCGTTTTTTCCGTGGTGATTCCATTTTTCATAACCTCCAAACGAAAGTGAAGAAGAAGAAATCCAAACACCAGTTGCTAGGAAACATGCCAGGCTGTAACCAGAGTAGCCAACCTTGGGTATGGAAATTCCCTAATTTAAATGAAGATCAAAGGAAAAATTTGTCCTTTCAAAAGGACAGTGGGTTTTAACTTCAAATAGGTCATTTTTTCCACTGGGTCTTTGGGCAGTATGAGATGCTGTCTTTTTAAAAGGACACTGGGTTATACTTCAGAAAATAGCAAATTTCCCGATTTGATGAATTCAAAATTCATACCGTAAAAATGTTCTGGGTCTTACTGCAGTAAAAGGCAATGTACTTTTAAAAGGACACTGGGTTTTACCAAAGAATATCTCTATTTTTTTCTGGGTTCAAAGGTAGTATGGGATACTGTCCTTTTAAAAGGATACTGGGTTTTACTTAAGAAAAAATAATTATTCCCCTGGGGTTTAGGAGGCTAAAAAAGGCTGTCACTCAAGTTGCAACATGAAGTCTGCTTCAAAGTCATCAACAGGGTAATCAATTCAGTTACTATCATCTTCTGATGACATAATACCACGTATGGTGGTAATGATCCTCTCACCTTCCTATACACCTACAGTAGAGATACCCACCCAACCATACACGTACAGTGGAAATGACTCCCCAAGCACATAGGGAGAGCCAGATACTGTAACTGAGAGAAATGTTCAAGATAATCTAATGAATCATTTCTTTTAAAATTAAATATGATTAGTATAGGATAAGATTAGAAATGAATCAATAAACAAATAAATTTTAAATAAAGCTTTCTATCGATGCTTTGATAAATATAAAACAAGTTTATATGACCAAATATCTTTCTTCAAATGCATTATAGCAAGCACTTTCACATTGCGTATTAATTTTTTGTAACACAACAACTTGTGGGTTTTGTACTTCTGAAACAATCCATTTATCAGTGTACGCATGAACAAATATTTTTCCTGTTATTTACTTGATACATTTTGTGCATCTTACATTGTATCAGGAGAAGCAGCCTTATCCTCAGCTGGCAGGTCAACTGTGGGATCTAGGTTCAGCTCACGAGCTGTCTTGGTAAGGTTCGCCAGAAGAGTGATTACTCTTAAAAGCACTTCATCATTGACAGTTAAATCCAGGAGATGAATCAAACGACGAGGTGCCTGAAAACAGTCACAACAATCAATTACCATAAAATGCCTTCTCTTTTTATCATCACAAGGACTAAGGATTTTCCTGGCCATGCAGGATTACAACATGTTTTGTGTATGTTTTGATTTTCTATTACTAAGTATAGACAAAAAATCACACTCTTAAGAATCATTTCTTGCTATCCTAATATGATTTTTTGTTTTAATGTTGCTATGTTTGAGTAAATATTTGCTGCATCTAGCATGAATAAGTGGATAGTTTGTACGGAAAGCTATGTTCAAAATGTTTGAGTATTTTAAACGCTCAGTGCATAAGATGGTATACAAGGACCCACTAGAGCAGGGTGTGCTGCAAACCACATGACTGAGTGACAACAAGTGGTAAAGTAAACATCCCCATGGAAGGGAAAAAAGCGCTAGGCTTTTGCTTTCCCTGTCTGTGTTGGGCTTATTCTGCTTTCTTGACTAAACAAATACACCAAATTTTTATAAACATAACAATCTTCAGACCCTCACCATTTTAAATACTTGCTAAGGATAAGAGATCAGCAAACTTACCTTAGAAGATAAGTCCACTAACACAAAAGTAGTAGTAAACAATTACAATAAAATGACATGTTCCACAAATTTTCTATGCCACTGGCACTTTCTTCAGGTGAGTTTTTCTTTCTCTACTCACCTGAAGAGAGTGCCAGTGGCATAGAAAATTTATGCTAAATTTCATTCTATCGTATTTATTTACTACTACTGTGGTGTTAGTGGACTTGTCTTCTAAGGTAAGTTTGCTGATGTCCTATCCTTCCTGGCTTAGTGCCCTTTAACCAAACCTAACACTTCACTAAATATCAACAACTGTCTACAGCATATTATTTATTTATTGACAAAACCATAATAAATTATTAACTCTGTGTAATTTATTACAAGATGCCTGATAATACGCCTGATAATCGGCCTAATGTGGCGCCAAGGTAGGCCGGCTAACTTTGAAGCCAGATATAAAACTACCATAACAAAGGCTTGGTTTTTGTGCAGCGAATGCATCCTGGGTATTGCGGTTATGCTTTGAAGGAACTACGAAATTAATGAATTGTTCAATACTGAGCTGTAAGGGTTTTCCTAAATATTTAGTAATAATTTTATAAAATAACACACTTTTTTAACAAAATTAAACACTAAAATACTGTTGGCCTGTTAGTATCATATTTCTTAGGTAAGGTACTTTCTAGTTACACAATAGAATATAACGTTTATAAATTTTATTTTATTTTAGACCTAACAGTAAAATACAGTATACTTAAAAAAACTACTAGTAACGCACACAAAATGGCGACGCAATCAATAGGAACTGTTTGATCTACCGACACGCCAGGGCAATGTCTCCAAAAATAGCGTAGGCAATCCCTCAATACACTCCCCACCCCTCCTTTTGCAAGGTCAAGCACTTTGAACTAATATTCCTTCTCTTTGTTACTGTGCCGGCCAGGCCAGTTATCAGAGGTTTCCGATATCACAGGGCCGGATATGCCAGGTTTTACTGTACTAACAATTTTTATGAATTTACAAACAATTTTTAGAATTTTAATTCCTTGAGAATAAAGTTTTACTAAAGGCAAAAAACATTACACACAAAAAAATGCATACATGTGCAAAATCATTTGAGCTTTTATAAATATACAATAGATTATAATAATAAAGAAATGCTTTGTAACTTAGGTTAAAATGGAATCAGATGGCACTTTCTTATATTTTACAAAATGTGGCGGCAGCCACAGCAGCAAGAGGAACTATCGCTCGCGCATGCGCGGAACTCAGGGGGGGTTGACGCGACGTCAGTCAGTCGTCGTTGGAGAGACAGCGTGCTGGAGCCGCAAGGAAGGGTGTCACGCCGTGCCGCATCCCAGGAACCGGATCGGATGAGTACCTTAGTAGTAGTTTAAGTTTTGGCCCAAATATTTCAATATGTTTCGTTTAGGCTAAGCAATCAGGAAGGGGGGGGGGGGAGTAGAACCATAATGTACAACTCAATTACCCTAATCTTGAATGTAGGAAGTACATAATTAGAGGGCACGAGGGGATCGCAGCCAACCAATTAATTTGAACTCTTCATAATTAAATTATCCTTTTTTCAATTAATAGATTTAGAGGTGATCAAAGCTGGTTGTGATTAATAGGGAATCCGACGAATAGCACTCACGCGGCCAACGCTTTGACCAACCCACGCGCTTCTAAATTGTGCGGGGAACAGGGGTCAAACAATCGTATTTTTTACCACGGCCTCAGCTCAATTAAAACCAATTTTCCGACCTGGCACCCTGTCCCCACAAAAACAAACATTAAATTAATATTAAGTAGTGAAATAAAATAGTTTATTAATAAAAAACATACATATTATTGGCCCGTTATGTTTGTACCAGCTGTTTTAGATTAAGTTAATTACTGTAATCATTAAATTTACAAGTTATATCTTAATAAATAATAGTGGTCTGGATGGCCTATAATAACCTTACATTATTTTGTTATTCCTGAGGCCAAATATTTAAATATTTCTTTATATTCTATACTCTAAACTGTACTATTTTTACATGTGAGAATCACTTTAAGATATCAGCTAAACTAAACAGAGGGACTAGTCCATGACCTTGGCTGGGTACTTTCCTGTTTCAGTGGAGATTAGTGAAAGTTTTAGTCAGAAACTGACATGGTGGTAAAGAGCTCTTTAAATTATAAGCTACTTATAATTAATTATTTTAAGTTTCAATACATATTTTGATTTTATTTTTCTCTAATTTAATGTATTTTTGGTGTCAAAAATTGTTTATTAGTTAACTTTGAAAAATATGTTTGATCCTCCTCCCACTGTTCACTTTGTGTTTCTATAATTTTAGGCCATTTTTCTACTTGTGTCAGCAAATTTTGAGATTTAGAACATCAGGATTAAAAACTAACATAATAATGACAATGATTTAACATGTTCGGTTCACTTATTATTCATTTCATATAAAGGTGTGAATAGCAGTCAATTTGTCATTCTTATGCCATTCTGATCTGTGTTATGAGCTAGCAAGACAAATGTAGGTAAAGACCTGGTATTTTGTATTAAGTTCCCATTTTTCAACACTTCAGGTTTTTATATTTAATACCAACCCTTTACAATACTAATAATTACTAATCAAAACAATCTTAACATTGTTTACTACAGTCAAACCTTGATATAACGAATCTCAATATAACGAATTCCTTGATATAACAAATTTTTACAAATCTCCTACAACCCTCCATAAGGAACAATGTAAATTTCACCTCTACATAACGAACAAAACATACTCACAACCTCAACATAACGAATTTTTTTAATACCAAGAAAAATAATCCAGCCTTGGTATAACGAATTTGTTCTAGTTGAAACCTCTGCATAACGAATTTTACCTCTATATAACAAAGTTCTTACGACTGTACCTCATTAACGAATGTTGACAGAAGAGGGGTAAATTCTTTGAAACAGAATCGTGTCTGAACAGGAAACCTTTCTGTCCCAGCTATCGTCTATGTATGTTTGTTGTGATTATTCAGTATTGATTATCTGGACTGTGTGGAGTGTGGGAACATTATAGGCCTACTGTAGTTGTTCCATTATCTTATCACCATACAATCGTACGAGTGTGGGAGTTTATTTAGTTACGATGGACGGCAATCAAAACAAAAAGAAACGCTATTAGCGTTGAGTGTAAACGTAAAATTATAAAGTGCGTTGAGGACAATCCAACAAGAAAAAAAATTGGGCATAGCTAAGAGTTTGGCATACCATCCAGCACTTAAGCTACAATTTTGAAAACGAACGAGAAGTTTGATAAGGGAAATGTTCTTAATTCTAAAATAAAAAAGTTAGTCATGTGAGCTGAAAGATGTAGATGAGTGTGTGTGATTAAGTGGCTAAAGCAGTGCCGCGACAAAAACATTGCAATAAGCAATTCTTCAAGAAAAAGCCAAACAGTTTGCTTCTGAACTTTGACACGAGAACTTTCCACAAGCTATAAATTAAGAAATGAACACTTTTTAAACCATCCCACTCATAAAACTAGCCTTTTTACTAACAATTATATGTATACTATAATTATGTATACTACATGGGAATAAAAGTAGTACACAATAAGTTACCACTTGAAATAAAACTAGCAAAAACCAAAAATATTTTTAGAAATAAGTTGCTGACCTTTTTAAATACCAAATGTTTTTATTCAGTTCAAGAGTATCTGTCGTGATCTCTTTTATTATTTATCCTTTGTAATTTTAGTTAATTAAAAAAAAAAAAAAAAAAAAACGATATACATATCTGTGCATGTCTGTAATTTTGTTTTGTAGGTTTAAGATTTTAGTTATTAGTGAAATTGACATGTCATCTAGCATTAGAGTAATACTCTGTATCTTGTGCTGTAATATGACTTTGACTGAATAAATAATAGATTCCACAAGACCTTTTGTACAACATAATTTTCCCATCTATGTTTTAATTTCACTACAATCACAATAATTTTTTGTTGTTCCATTTGATATCATGTTGCATGAGCAAATGTGATACTTTATTGCTGGTTTATTTGTTTTATATTTTGTTCTCACATATAATAGCAACAATATGTTTTATTTGGATTTATTATTAATTCCATATAATGCAACTACCTATTCACTCTATTGAAATAATTTTGTAACATTTTTTGTGCAATGCTCAAGTCATGGGATAATATCAGTGGTACGTAATCTGCGTATTCCCATATTCTCACATTCTTCCCCACACTAAATAACTGATTTATATAAACATCGAACAACACAGGACCAGGATTACTCCCCTGCGGACTCCTATTGTCTTTAATGATTGATACTACAATAATTTTCAACTTTAACTGTACACATTCTGTTCTCCAAGTAAGACCAAAACCAATCCAACTGCCTGCATTTGGCATCTATATTTTCTAGAGCTATTAAAATATTATTGTGATCAATCATGTCAAAGGCCTTATATATTCTTGATCAACATCTAAATAACTTGGCATAGCCTTCATGAATATTTGGAAACTAGCAATTTCAAAACTCTGAATATTTCAAAAACTTGCTATTTCTGACAACATAAGAATACTAAATCAATTCTATTTATAAAAGGCAATAAATGTAACATTAAACAATTCCAGTCCTTTCTTATTTAGCGAATATTTAAATGCACAATACATAAGTCTTATTTAAAATTTGAAAATGGGTACACCACTCACCAAAGCTGTTTATGTCCTAAAACTAAAAATAGTGTTTATGACTTCATTATTGATATCTAGTGTTTTATTTATATGTGCATATAGTATTCAACTAGTTTAGTGTGTTTTTATTATAATGGATGAACAAACTGTAGATGAAGTGATTGAGAACCATTTTCTTAGGGATCGATTGAATTATAGGACAACTCAGTCAATCCGATAACTTGATTTGATTTGATCCAATATTGTCGCCCACGCTTACTGATGGCTTCCAAGAAATACCCTTTACAGTTAACTCTGGACTTTTAGTACCTATTCCTGTTAAAAACTAACTAAAAATACTGTATAAATCGATTTTACTTGTTAATAGGGTTGAATTATATAGGCAATGGTACCGAGCCGGACAAGGCAGCTTCGCACCATGTGTTACGCAACTCCATGCGCTGCCGCAGCGAATGTGTTGACTTACAAGTGCAGTTGTCAACATCAGAGGATAAATCCTCCTTACAATGGCTACATTTTAAGCTGACCCCATTTACTGACATTTTAAGATGTTTCTTCTGGAATAAACTTATTAAAATATCACCCTACAATAAAATAATACATGAAAATTCAAAAAATAGCTATGAAAGCTAACCCGGCTTAACCCACCACACCACAGACCATCGGTATGGTTGCTTTTAATATCAATAAAATTAAGAGTTAAAAAAATTTAGTAAAATATAAAAAGGGCGAATAGTTGGCTAAAGAATAAAAAAAACACTGATTATACAGAAGTTCATAATTTTGATTATGAATTGAATCTATTTGGCCAATCAGCTTTCACATTGACTCAAATTGTTCTTTAATATTTTTTTTTTTTATGCTTAAATAAAAGAAGCTATAAGATCCCAATCAGAGCCAAAACAAATATTGAAAGGGATCAGCTTATAACTACCAGATGTTCATTTGTTATTGGGCTATTAATTAATGACACTTTCTAAGGAATAGTCGGCCTTAGTTTGTAACAAACACTACATCGCTCAATCACATTCATTAAACTCATTTGAAATCAATATTCAGCCTTATCTTGATGATCGGCATCTAAGAATAAAAAAAAAAGAACTGATACAAAACAGTATCAAGAAAAGACAGCAGGAAAAGTTTCTCAAGTTGAATGAGCCAGAACCTTTTTAAAATCTAAAAAACTAACATTTTCACTAGTTTTTTTAAACGTTTTCATTAATGTCTTTGAACATCTTGTAGAATAATTTTACTTATATAGAGGTAAGATTTTGCTATCTTAAGATAATTTTGTGAAATACACCACAAGTTAAATAAGAGGTGAATAAGTGGCTATTGATACTTGCAGTGAGAACTTCGTGTAGCCATCCCAATATGATTCTCTCTTTAAAATATTCACAAATATATAAATATATTATTAAAAGTGAATATTTTACATGCTATAAATACGATATAAACACCCAATGTTTGCAACTATTTTTTCTATGACCAGTGTGATATTTATCACACTTTTTGTTAGAGCGAGAAATAAATCTTCGGTTTATTTTCGTTGCTAATACTGCTAAAACTCTTAATTAAAATTCAAATAAACATAATACAATATATAATATACACACATCAAACACATAAAGCAACACACTACTTAAGAAAGCAAAACGCATGAACCTGAATTGTGAAAATTTGGAACCAAAAGCAAAAATGTTCAAAACACTACCTGACATGGGAACATCAAACCGTCTATTTGTTTTAAGAGATGGCCTCACACTGAAAATATAAATGTATCTATTTCACCAAGATGCTCCCAAAAATGAAAACAACAAACCGTCTACTTGCCTCAAGAGCTGTGGAGACATTAAGTCAGATACAAGTAACACCTACAGTACTCTTGGAAGGTGCAGGCTGAAATCCTGCAGAAAACATGTAAGTGTAAATTGTAATTTTTTAAAAACTCTCATTTAAAAATTCACATTGTAAATTAAAATAATCTTCTTAAACGGTTCATTGCAGAAATCAAACTAGTGAGGAGAATACTCTTTGAATTGTATAGCGGAATAAATGTATACCTGAGCAGCGAGAAGGCTCGGCACCATATCTTCATTGCATGAAAGATTTGTCAGCAGTTTAAGAGCTTGAAGTTTGATCTGTGGAGAGGCAGCATCTACTAGATGGTACAAGTTGTGCAATACTGGGTAGAACTCATCATGCCATTCATTCAGCACTGCAATGTTGGTCAGAGTCACGAGTGCACAGAGAACTAGCTTCTCCAATGGTTGTTCCTTGTTAATGAATGACAACAGCACAGGGATTGCATCCTGCAAATCAAGAATATAAAGTGTGAAAAACATTGCAATGCAAATAACAACAAATTATTTTTAATCGATTTACTCCAGTTATAAGGCCAAAGGCAAGCATATAATTTTCACAATTGAAGATTAATTTAACATATTATCATCAAGGGTGTTCTGCCCTCAGGCAGGTCCCTGCAGGAGCCTTCCGTCAAACCTCTCTGTTTTAAACAAGTTGTTTTACTATCTCATACTTCCCTTCCATCCTAAACTGTCAAAAGATAGTAAGCCTGGCCTTCCAACCTCTTTCCTGTCCATTTATTTGTTTTGGAATGATGAAAGTGGAAGTTTACTCAGTCCCTGTAACTTTGAAGAATAATTTCCAAACAGAATTGAATTAGCTGCTCGGAAAAAAACGAGAAAAACCATCTTTGAATGTGACCGTCAGGGCCATGAGAAAGTGTGCGAGAACTTACATAAGAAATACAAACAGATAATTTCAAAATAAACGGTAGATAAAATTAATTTTCGTACATTATGCTTATTCTTGTAATTGTACTAGTATGAGTGTATTTATTCATTCTGCTGGTTTACATAGTTTTTTATTACAAGATATACTGTGTAACCAATAATCTTCATTTATTTATGCTTTTGTAGTTAAACACAATAAAGATAAACTAAATATTAAAATAATGCATAATAAATGTGAGTTTTTTATTTGTTTGAAATTTATTTTTGACGATGGTTTGTTTACAAGGGTTGGAAGAGTTATGCAGATTATTGTCATCGTCATACTTGGGAAAGTTAATGATTTTTGTTAACTGAATAAAGTTAAAGTTAATACTTTAAAAAAGTAACTAATTGAAGTTAAAAGTTAGAATAGATTGAAACTAACTGATTAAAGTTAAAGTATTAGAAAATTCATTGAAATTGAAAGTTAAAAGTTAGTTTTGGTACAGTAAAATATACATAAACAAGCACTTAACCTGTATTATCTTTTATTATTTATAATATCTTAGATAAATAAGCCTATTTATAATACATTATTATGCAATACTAGGCTATAGCAATTTATACGGTAATTTTTGTTATATAACTGTCCGAAATTTTAAAAATTAAATATTTAATTTAATTTCTAAAATTGTTAACAAAAACTGACATAAGTCTTTGAAATTAAAGTTTTACATTTTTAAGCTATACTTTAAAAAATCAAAAACTATCTTATAGGGAATTCACGATAGCAAAACATTTTTTTTTAATTGGCGCAGATAATAAGAAATGCCAAATAATATCGTGACATATTGACTACAGGTGATTTTTATCAGGTTGGAGATGATAAGGAAGGGTCACTGATAAGAAAGTATGGGCCGATTAGCGGTAAACAAAACTGAACAAAATATACTCACTCTATAAGTGAGTGAAAGCAGATCTATTCATACTATTTTCGATAAGCAATTACGTTTATTAGATATTTAAGAATTTGCCGTTCTGAGTGCATGTTTTATTCTTACTGAAATAAGTTAATTAAAAATTATGAAAACTATCTAAATCATAAAAAAATACAAAACTAAATACCATTGATAATATTATTACAGGGTGGCTACTCAATCATGTAAAAAAAATTCAAGCATAATTCAAGGTTTTTTCCAAGGTGTTTCAAACAAAATTCAAGGCGCACTTGCAGAGGAAAATATTTTTGAATGAACGTAATCACTCATTATAGTACAATACATAAAAAAGCACATTTTATAGCTAGATATGTCAATAATCTTGTAAGCCATAAGGAAATTGAATTATTGCATAAGTATCCTAGGTTTAATTAGCAGTTACCTAAAATTTTTTATTTCATTGATAAGTAGGCTCAAAATCTAGTGATATGCCTAACTTACTTTAATACAATTTTTACTAATAAGCCTACGGACTATTTGCGATAGGCCCAGCTTTAATTAATTACTGTTATATCAATAACACGATGAGTTGAAAACAAAACTCGTTTTTTATCTGATAAGTATGTGAAAAACCCACATTTTTAAAAATCGTTATTTTTTGACAACTTGTTTCATTTTACATGTTTTGGTAACTATGCAATTTCTTTTCACCTCTGAAAATACAATTTCTTGTTGAACAAATATTGAAATGTGAATTTTTGAGGAGTTTTTTTTTTTCATTTTACATGTTTTGGTAACTATGCAATTTCTTGTCACCTCTGAAAATACAATTTCTTGTTGAAAAAGTGGTGAAATGTGAGTTTTTTTTTTTTTTTGAGGAGGTTGATTTCATCTGCAGAAAACTCTTTTTCAACAGAAAATCGAAAAAACTAGTTTTTTATCTGATAGTGAAAAAACAACTTTTTTAAATAAAGTTTTCCGTCAAATTTCTTTTCCATTTCACATGTTTTTTAGGCTGAACACGAATGTATAATTGTGTTTGCAGTAAAATTATTTATTTAGCCCGAAAAATGCATTTTATACTTACCTGACCAAACATAACCTAACTTGTCCTAATTGTCTATTTACTCAACAAATATTCGTAATTTGCGTTAAATTCGGGTGTTAGAACACCGTGACGGCCTGCGGCTGTCACTCTGGCGGAAATATAGATGAATTTGGTTTTTGTGATTAATAGTTGTTGTATATAATGATCGCGTAATGGCCGCTAATCGTGATTCGCTGCGAAAGTAGTTTTTCTTTATATCTCAAGAAATAATGGTAATAGACCAAAGTCATATTCAGTACAAAAAAATACGTCGAAATAAAAAAAAAGATGATTAAAATACTATTTAAACTAACAGAAATATGTCAAAAATACTATAAATTGTGATATCAGTTTTCCGAATTTTTCGGTAAAATACGTAATTTCCGCGAAATGTTTTTTATGCTAATCACGAATATATAATTGGGTTATCCAGTAACATTATTTTTTCGGCCTAAAAAATACACTTTTTACTGACCAACATAACCGAACTTATCATGACTATTTACTCAACAAATAGACGTAATTTGCGTTAAATTATTGTGCCTGGCATCCGTGACGGCCTACCGTCCGTCATTCCGGCAAGAGTATGCGTGAATTCAGTTTTTTGTGGTTAAAATCTGATGTATATAATGATCGCTAATCATGATTCGCCGCGAAAGTAGTTTTTCCGTTATATCTCGAGAAATAATTTGTATAGACCAAAATAGGGTAATTATGCACTTTCTTGCCACCTCTGAAAATGCGATTTCATGTTGAAAAAGTGGTAAAATATGAGTTTAAATCTCTTGAGGAGTTTGATTTTATCTGCGGAAAACTCGTTTTTTACAGAAAAATCGAAAGACTAGTATTTTATCTGATAGTGAAAAAACCAACTTTTTTAAAAATCGTTATTTTTCGACAAATTTTTTTTATTTCTCATGTTTTTTATGCTAAAAACAAATATATAACTGGTTTTGTAGTAAAATTATCTTTTCAGCTCGAAAATTCATTTTTTACTGACAACCTAATATAGCCTAATTTTCTATTTTCTCCACAAAAATTCATAATTTGCGTTAAATTCGAGTGTTTGGCCTCCGTGACGGCCTGCCTGCCATCCCTCCGGCGGAATTATAGGTGAATTCGGTTTTTGTGATTAATAGTTGTATATAATGATCGCGTAATGGCCGCTAATCGCGATTCGCCGCGATAGTAGTTTTCTGTTATATCTCGAGAAATATTTTTGTAATAGATCAAAATAGTTTTCAAATTTGTATTCAGCGCAAAAAACACATCAAAATAAAAAAGATGATTAAAATACCATTTAAATTAACGGAAATATGACAAAAATACTAAAAGATGTGACATTGGTTTTTTCGAATTGTTTGGAAAAAACGATTTCCGCAGAATAAAAAATTCTCACGAAATTGTAGTCAATTATTGACCCATTTCAGGTAGTTTTCAAATTTTATTTGGTGGCAAGAAACTGCATAATAGACTTGTTGGTTTTAATAAATAATAATTCACACAAAACTAAAACACTTAGTCAAAATTTACGATTTTAGAGTTAGTTAGACCTTTAAGTCAATAAACTACAACACAAAACGTTCCACACTTAAAACAACATCCAATGAACTTTATATTTATGTTTTTATCCAATAAATCGTTTAAGTAATTCTGCATTTTATTGATCATAACTGAATAAATAAACTGGAAGATTTAATTAACAAAACACGCTCTTCGCTGGTGATAAATTACCGTTCACATTATCTCTTTTTGTTGGCTACCAGTTGTTGCCGGTAATGTTAAACGTAAACAAAACAAATGCATCAGCCCATCCTCGCCCAGCCTGTTGACGATGTATTTTCGTTATTTAAAAAGAACGCAACAGTTTCATTGAAACAATAATTCGGCACCAAAACGTTTTAAAATTTTGCAAATAGCTGCAGAACAGACAGCAACAGTGAGCGTCATCGGATATCAATAGAACAAAACGAAAACTCCTAAAGTTTAGTCGCAACTTTAACCTGCAGCGTAAGTTGCAACAGAATGTCAACAAATCTTAGAGGCGACGCTTGACATTAGATTGATTTGCGTGTCTCTGCAAAATGCAGTGGGTGAAGCTATCATATTGTCTGCAACAGCTTCATTCAACTGTTTCGACGTTAAAACTGTTTCGGTTGCAACCGTTTTTTTAAACTATTCCATGTGTATTATTTTGAACATATCAATGCGCCGAGTTGACTCGTGTCTTATCATACGAAGATTGACGAGGTTACCCGAACTTATCGCTTGAGTTAAACTGGAGCCATGAAGTCCGAACCTTACTGACGTCACCGGATTACTCTCGTCTCGCTCGACGAGAATTCCTGATGGTTACCGAAATTCAAGCATATTTCCAGGTTTTTTCAAGGCGCCATAAAATTCAAGCATAATTCCAGGTTTTCCCGAAATTCCCGGTGAGTAGCCACCTTGTATTAATATTAAATATAGTATTATCATTATCTTTTCGACGGTGCCGATAGCAAAATAATGAAAACAGAACGGAATATAGCAATTGTTACTTGAAATATGTTCTGCAATCTTGAAGATAGTTTATTCTGTTGCGTGGTATCATATAATGGATTGATTTTTACCAAATAAGCCTAATTTAAAATAAAGTAAACTTTTGAGGAAATGTTGGTTTTATTAACCATTTAAATAGTTTTTCCCGATTACTTTTGAACAGGACAATTTAGATATGTAATTCTGTATGATCAATTAATCAAGTATTGACAGCATTAACGTCAAAATGCAACTGATTTTCCTAATTAATTATACAGATAGATGGGTAAACAGGTAAGATTACAGTATTAGAGTTTATGAAAGATAAACAAGCTTAGGCCCAACACGTTGATTTAAAACAAGATAACTAAATGACTATCTCAACTTTATCCCTAAACATAAACTAGTCAAGTGAAATGATCACCCCAGGGACACAAATCAATCACACAACAATGGTATACTCGTTTGGGCCACCTTTTTTTATTTATAAGGCAGTAAAATATAAGTAAAGGGGAGGGGGTACGTCTTCAAAACAGTGACCTTGCTTGTCGGTGACAATTGTGGGATGAGGAAAACAATCGGTCGTTGACCTGAGTTTTAGATACTTTCTCCCTAGTCTTCACATTCCTCGGACCAAATGGCACCTTTTATCACATTTGAAAAACTAACTGAGTTACTTTAACTGTTAGCCAAATTTTCAACTAGTTAAAGTTAGAAGTTAAACATTACCAAAACTAACGAATAAGTTAAAAAGTTAATAGAAAAAGTAACGATTAAATTTAATAGTTAATTGTTTTTAATTGTTAATCTCAAGTATGGTCATCATTAAGGTTAAGATAAATTTCACGTTAATGTTAAATTAGTTTTTTAATTAGCATGAGACGTGTTGGTACATATACAGTACAAGTGAATGTCACACAACACAAATATATTACAATATAAACTCAAAATGTACAAATATATTACAAGTATAAAATGCACAATGCAATGTGTTCAATGTTAAATTTTCACATTTAAAACTATAAATATGGTTTTATCAATGTGATTATTCAAGTAAACAATGTTTTTCAAGATTTATCTCTGATAATCATTAGAAGACAGATATGAGGGAAAAGCTCTATTATGTCGTTTTAAAGTGCAAAATACAGGCAAGCTTTTCTGGTGTTTGCCTTCTTTTCAGGCTATACCAAATGGAATTTCTCTGCCTTTTTACCCTGTTACTAAAAAAAAATTTTTAATGTGCCTTATATTATTATATCAATATTACTTCCTTTCCTCTATTATTATTAAAAATATTGTGTAGATTTAAAAAAAGTACTTTTCAAAAGTTAAAAAATATATTACAACAAAACATGATTTTCTGAAAAATAATAAAAAAGTTGTCTTATTTAAGGGAGGTTTGGACGAGGAATACAACAATTCCATTTTTTACAATGATACTTACAGTAGTATATTCACACACAAAATAAACAATTTACGGCATCTTAAATTCACCCTATCTATAGGTTATCGAAAGACTTGGGGTTGTCCTTCATAAAGATGGGGGGGGGAGGAGAAAACAAATTGCTTGATTTCAATGAAGTAAAGAAATATTTCTTGAAGTAACTAAAAGACCACATCGAGTTACAGGATTGATGCTGACAAAGTGGTTCTCAAGAGTGTATTCAGGGAAAGTAATTCAGGATGAACTTTATGAAAATACTAACCTACATGTGTGGTTCATATTGGAAATTCCTTTCATCACTTATTGAATAGATATACTAACTTTAACCTTGTAACTATCTCTTGAATATGTAAAAATTTAATATTTAGTACATTACTATTTTGATCAAATTTAGATTTATAAATTTAACACAATGTATTAGTTACTTAAGTTGCAAGATATTTTTAATAATTTATGCTTGTGTAATTATCTCTAACAAATTAAAATATTAAGTTAATGGTGAAATTAGAAGTTGTTGGGTGGTTTGTGGGCATATGTTGACGGTATGATGATTTAAATAAGTTTAAGACAAATTAATTGTATTAATTATTAAAAGATTAAAATAGTTTGTTTTGTTTAGCAAAACCAAACAAATAATTAGGGACTACTTATTTATAAAAAGAGAATAAATAAAAACTGTTAGCAAGGATCTTTTACTCATGATTATTTAAGTCAGAATTTAACATACCTTTAATTCCTTCTGGTTATCCTCATTCAGAGCCAAATTTCCTAATGCTCTAATAGCGGCCAGTTGCACACAGGGTTTAGGATATGTCAACAGTTTAGTGAGTCTAAATAGGCAGCCAGCTTCTCTAAGCATATCCTGTGGCAATAAACATATTTTACAGTGCAACATTTAAAACAATCACTTATTTATAAGAACCAGATTAAGAACATCATTCACTTTGAAACATAGATACAGAAATTGGGTGGTACACGTCCGCATTTCTCAATTAAAATATTTTATTACGTTCAATCCTAGAGCATAGTCTTACAACAATGTCCTGATAAATAGTAGGCTACATATAAAAGTGGTCAGTAATATTAATAACATAACAATAGATTAATAAATTAATTAATAATTTTAATTGAATTTACAATCGATTCACGTTTCAACAACATGAAATGCTTATTTCCTTAAAAACACATCAACGGTTTAATGCAGTACTGTCAACAAAATTATCTAGTTCTAAATGAGAAAAACTCAACAATTAAACTTTGGAAATAGAACTGCTGAACTGCTAGAAATCAAACTAGAAAGTGAAGCAAAATATCTTTGCATTATAATTGAGAACAAACTCACTTTGATATCATTTATTTACCAGGTTTGTGAAACAATTAAATTACCAGCCTATATGCACTCAAAAGAATAAAGAGTTCTATCTACCTATAAATAGCTAAAGTACGAGGGTTGTCTCAAAAGTAAGTTACACTATTTTAGTAAAAGTATAAAAAACATCAGAAAATATTTTAAATGATATATTTTGAAAAGTACAAGTTAACCTTATTTTTCTACATAATTTCCATGATTTTCTAAACATTTTTGGTAACGTGGTAACAGTTTTTTCAGTCCCTCATCATACCATTCTGCCGCCATATTGCTTAGCCAACTCTCAACCTCTTCTTTCAGCTCATCGTCATTTGCGAAGCACCGACCTCCAAGATGTTGTTTGAGGTGTGGGAAAAGATGAAAGTCACTTGGTGCAAGGTCGGGGGAGTAAGGTGGATGTCCAAAAACATCCCATCGAAAATCTGTGAGCAGGTCTTGGGTCTGACGAGCAGCATGTGGGCGAGCGTTGTCATGGAACAAAAAAACTTTTTTCGTCAACTTTCCTCTTCTTTTGTTCTGGATTGCTCTTCTCAGTTGTTCCAAAAGTTCACAATACCGTGCTGCTGTTATTGTAGTCCCACGAGGAAGGTAGTCGATCAATAACACACCTTTGTTGTCCCAAAAAACCGTCGCCATGATTTTTCCAGCGGATTCCACAACTTTCGCTTTTTTTGGTGTTGGTTCGTCCTTTCCTTTCCATACCATACTCTGTCTTTTCGATTCAGGCGTCCAATGATGGATCCAGGTCTCATCCCCAGTCACTATTCGATCGAATAAATTGTCTCCTTCATCATCGAAAAATTGTTGAAATTGCAAAGCAGCATCAACTCTCTGCTCTTTGTGCTGTTCTGTGAGAAGGCGTGGAACCCACCTTGCACACACTTTTGACAGATGAAGATCATCAGAAATAATCCTGTGGAGTGATGCACGGCTTATTTCCACATTAGAAGGCAGTTGACAAAGGATTTCGTCAAGAGTCAGGCGCCGATCGGTGTCAATGACCTTTCTGACATCTTCAACAACAGTTGCCGCGCGAGAAGTGGAGGGGCGGCCGCTTCGTTGTTCATCATGCAGTGTTGTCCGTCCTTCAATGAATGATTGACGCCAACGAGATACCATTGGCCTTGACATCACACCTTCACCATAAACACTACACAACTCATGATGAATTTCAGTAGCAGTTTTATTTTTTGCTGTTAAAAAACGAATAATAGCGCAAATTTCACAATCGGCGGTAGGAACAAGTGGTGTCTCCATATTGCCTGTAGTCTGACTGGCCGATCGATCGACGCACGCGCATAGGAATTTTACAGTGCTGCCACTACGCCCAGACGCAAATACTCCGCGACTCCCAGACTTCTGGCGCCAACAGAACGGCTTTAAAACAATAGTGTAACTTACTTTTGAGACGACCCTCGTAGCATACTCCTCACTATTTGAGTCTCATATTCGGTATGGGCTGATAGTATGGGGAAACCGTCTTCCAGGAATATCCAATGTGTGCTGGTACTGCACAAATCAGAAGTAAGGACATTTTAAGGCCTAAACCCATATGACATAAGTCGCCTCTGAAGAACTTAAAATCCTCATTATGGTGTCAGTCTACATCCTCAAAGTGGACAATTAAGCTATACCCAAAAATCATCAGAAATTATGAGATGCTAACCAGTACAACATCAGGGACAAGATAAAAATGAAAAGAAAAAGTTTATTCCAGAAAAGAACAATGCAATGAATCTTCAGAAAACTATGCAATTGCAACATGGCTAATAAAACAAGCATATTGATAGTACTTAATTGTTGATAGAACAAAATATAAAATATATTAAATTTTTATAAACTTCTTGATATGGAATAACCTACACGGGCATAAAGCCTGTGCGTAGGCTTTAGAATAAATAGGTAAAAATGGGAGTAGAGTTAATTTTTATATGAGGATAGAAAACCAAATTTAAATTAAAAATAATAATAATTGCCATACCAATTCACCAGCTGACGCTCTACAAGAAGAAGCCATGCTATGCAGGGGGACAAGACTGTTCAACCCCCTGTCTGAGCAGTTAAAAAGGATCCACCTAGACAGGAACTTCAAGAGACATCTCATTGAATGGTTGCTCAAGCACACTTTCTGCACATTGAGAGAATTTGTAACCTGGATGAATAACTAAATACATGAACTCCTATCCCCTACTTCCCATATCCTTTTATTTCTTATCATGTATGTGTTCATGACACAAACGTATAGGTTCACGAATAAATATTATTGATCTCTGAAATGCGAAATTTATAGTACAACTCAAAAAATTCATCAGATTCATTTTTTGTTGAAACAAGTGATGAATTCTGTCTCGAAATAAGCAAAGAATAGGAAGAGTAACCCTTCCAGTCAACAACTGATTAAAATATTCCAGGAAAAAGTTGGAACCTTAATCTCAGAAAGATTGTTGACTACTGTATGGTTGCTTGGATAGTAAAAAAAAAACACTTAGGTGGAACTTACATGAAAAAAAATACACATGAAAGAAGTTTGTTCAAAAGTAGTCCCCAAAAACAGCTGATAAAATAAAAAAAGAACCTCATACCATGGCTTATTCTGCATTGGTTCTAGACTAATCATGTAATTCCTGTGATGAAACACCCACATTACTCAACACACTTATCCCTGAATGACACTTTTTCGTATCAAAAGTGGAGTTTGAACTAAGAGCAACAATATTTGAGACAATCGAAGAAATGAAAACAATTGACAAAACCCATGTTTTCAGAACATAACTTCAACCTTGCAAGACTGGATCATACTACAATATTTGCTTTGTATCAAAAGTGGAAACTGAACTAAGAGCAACAATATTCGAGATAACCGAAACTGTGAGAAAAAGATAGAGAGCGTAATATAATTTCAACCTTATAAAACTAATTCATACTACAATTACAAAGTTATTTTTTGCTACATAAGAAAATGCTTAAACCCTACGTTGCTCACAAACGGTCTCATGTTCCGTGAGCAGAGTAATTTTGTTTCAGTTTCCAATTAGGTTAACAGCAGACTCTGTCCGTGGGTCTAGCTTCTATTTATGTCCTTCATTGTTGATTTGTCATGTTTCCTTCAGTTTAAGACGTAACCTTGAGATGGACAAGTGCATTTATTTGACCACTGTCTACTGTTCGGAATGGGGTTCTGTGCGTGAGTACTTGTGTTCCCAAAAAACCGGATTCAAAGTCCTTCATAGTTGATTTGTCATGTTTCCTTCAGTTTTAGATGTAACCTTGAGACGGGCAAGTGCATTTATTTGACGATTGTCTACTACCCAAAATGGGATTCCTTCCATATGTGAGTACTTGTGTTCGCAGAAACCGGACTCAAATACCGTATGTTTGAATTTTAGTGTAAGTGAATTTTTTATTTTATTTTTTATAATGTGTTGTCATTTATTTTCTTTTAAATATTAGTAATGGATTCTAATGAAGAGAATCGAAATTTTACAATTGTTACCGAGAAGTTCCATGTGTACCAGATGGTTTGGACAATTTTCCCAAATCAGGCGAAGATATAAATGAGGAAAGTGAATATGATACCTCCAGTGAAATGTCGGAGTAGAAAAAGATCAAGGACTTATATTGCAACAAACCAATGAACCGATATCTGCAGTTCAGGAAGTGGTAGTGCAGAGAACATCAACTAATCAGGGTGCAGTATCAAGGCTGCTAAATTACATCATGGAAGGCCTATGATTCAATTTATAAACATGTTAATTTAATCATTAGTATTGTACTTTAAATATAACAACAGTTTTTTATATATATATTTTTTTTTTTGAGTTGAATCATTAAAATCCTAAATGTGTGACAAAAACGTAGTCCAGACTCGGAGTCTGTGTGTGAATAACAGTGTAATTTTATTAGTGGGAGCAACGCAGGGTTGTTATTTCAAACACCGCTTTTACCAGTAGAAAACTCATAAAGACTAGTGTAAAGATCAAAGAGGGGAAATATTAAAGGGGATAAAAAGTTACTTATAGTCCAAACAGATTTATGTATTTCTATATGGAATAAATTCATAATTCAAAGTTGTGCACAAGGAAAAATAGAAAATGTTATAGCCCTAATCTGACTATATTAAGTCGAATATCGTACATCATTTATGAATAAAATTTAAATTGAAATATGCAAATCAAGAAAATGTTTTTAAATAAAGCCTACAGTTAATGGCTAATTTGCTAATTCTCCTTTGGTCAATAATATTATCGATATTAACTATTATATTATCGATATTATTGATTTAAACAACCTGCAAATAACCTTTACCTGATTTCCAGCAAATGTGCCACAGTTGGCAATGGTGACTAAAGTTCTTTCCAGTAAAACTTCATCATTACTATGCAGCAGAGCAACTAGACTCTTAGCCTCACTTGCAGCCATCACTCTGTCAAAAGATGGACCTCATAAAAATATGTAAATATTGTAGTATATTCATCCAAGAGTGACAATGTAGCCTTTGTAATCATTAAAAAAATCATATTTTAACTATTGCTTACTTAAGATAGTGAACAAAGATGGAACAAGAAAGAGCTTAGCTATATTGGTTATTTCGTAAAACTGAATGTTACGATGAATATCTTTCAGGAGTTGAAGTTTACGTGTTTTCTTAAAACAGTTAGTTAATAGACAAAGATGAGCATGTGCGGTAAGCTAGTTGCTGCTAGCTATTTCAGTCTGAGACTAGCTTTCGCAAAAGAAAATTCAATTCAAAAACATCTTTATTCATTAAGCACTGAGAGTGCAGTAGTGTCAGCTATATTAGCTAGATATTGATATTAACATGTACACCTTAAATTTATATTAAATAGCAATTCAGTGATTGGATTACAGGTAACACTTTCAAGTGCGGTCATAAATAAATGACGTGAACAGATGGATTTTTTAAAGCTCTCAATGAATCACTTGTGAAGATGGCAACAGTCTAAGTGATTCTTAGTTTGAAGGAAGTTAGCAAATTTTGATCGTTTTTAACCTTTAGGCTGACCACAGAGAAAATAAATTTAAAAAAGTTTATATCAAAAAACATTTCAATGTACAAACAATTAACTGAGAGCTCCCAATTTTAATAATCATGAGAATTCACTGTCATTGATTTTGAACGTAACATCATCGCACCCAAGTTTCAAGGAGCGAGTGCCAAGGGCAGGTGGCGATTTTATGCTCCAGTGCTCATGAATCCTTCATCAGGAACTGATTATTAATAATAATAAATCAGTATAGAATCAGTCAGCATATATAAAAACAAATATTACATATTTGAATTATTGACACTACCGGTTTGATATGAATATTTGTCTCATGTTTGTAAAACAACTCAGTGTCAAGAAAAAGTAACTTTAAAACACAAAATTAATAACAATTATTTTTTATATTAATTTTATTTTAAATATTTTCCTTCAATACTCTTAAAAATGGATTTTATAGTGTTTTAAATAATTAACAAATCAAAATTTAATTCAACTGTTTAAAAATAAAATTATTTGATTAATATACTTTATAGCACACTAACAACAGTTGCACGAAACAACAACTGTAACACTACCTGAACTTTAAAAAAATGCAACATATATGAATTAGTAAAGGAAAACAATGTAAAATTGTGTTATAAATAGGAAAAATTTTGTAAAAAAGTAATGTAGACGCCAAGTGCTCATTATCAGTAAACGATCATCTGTAAAGGAATAGTGCACTGATTCGCAGTATGCTGCACATAAATTACAGTATTACTTGGTTGGACTATATCGGTTCTCCCATTCGAACTCTGTATTAGTTATCGTGATCTAATCAGGTTTGTATGTCTGATTGCACTCGTTCCTGTCCCCTCCTGGAACAATCATATAGAATGAAAATCAACTCAAGAAATAATAATATTTTACAACTATTTTATTCAAAATATGTTATTTAATCCACTATAGAACTTGTTTGTTATAAAAGATGCATCGAGAAATATTTTTGATTAATATGGTATTTGTTGTTATTAACTCCTCATTTTGGCTTATCAGAATAATTTAGGCATCAATACTGCTGATGTATCGTGGTATATACTATCAATGCATCTGGACACTTTTGATGTATTGACATTTAAACTTCTTCTGCATGGGTTTTTCTATGCATCGCAAACCCCTACCGTTAATGTTTTCTCTACAGCAATAGGGTAAAAACTTCTTTTTGTAATAAGACAACAACCCAAATACTTTGACAAAATTGCCTTCCTAATCAACTTGTAAAGGAAATTGCTGGTGTGGTGGCTCAGTGGCTAAGGCTTCGGACAGCGGAGGGCAAGGTCCAAGGTTCGAATCCCCACTGAGCCAGGGGTTGGTACTTCACTCGTTGAATAAAGTTCACGCACAGGCCTGTAGGCCCATGTGAACCAGCAAGTGAAGTTTTAACAAAAAAAAAAAAAAAAAAAATCATATACACCTATTTAGATTGAAGGCAAAGAGGAAGCATACCTTTGACGATTTGTTATAGCCTCAAGTCGCAACCGTAGTTCGTCTTCAGAATCACGCAGCAGTCTTTCTGCTTCTTCCTGTTGTGAAACACGTTGTGCTGAGTGAGCAGCAGGTGATTTTTGACGTCGCAATGAGCGCCGTGACCACCGCCGCTTTACTGGTGAAGCCAATCCAAGTGAAACTAGGTTTTCTGAGGATCGGCTGGATAGAATATGTCGTACATCTACAGGACTTAGGATACGGGGAGATCCCCAAGGAGAACACTAAAACAAACAAAAATAATTTATGAAATTGAAGCTCTTTCTTATACGACTAGTTTAATAAAAAAATTACTTGGTTTGGATTATTGGTTAATTTTATTAAAAAAAATAAAAAAATATTACATGTACATTCATCATACTTTTACCAAAATCAGCATATAGATGAAAAGGGTAGGCACCCTTTCTGTTCTACATAAACATTATTATACAGAACAGTATGCAATTAGTAAGAATGTGTAACTGATGGGGTGATTCAATTTCGAAATATGTAACTGATTAATAAAGGGTGTAATATGATCATGCCGCCTAAGGTTGAAAATAAGTGAATCCAATAATCCTGGGCTCCTTGTATCTGTCTGAATGATCAACCATCATGTCATTTACAAGCAATATTTTCATATTTACAGGTAAGATTCCTTACTTTGTTACTGTATGGAATAGGATGGTTGTTTATTTTAAGACTAGGATTTACAGGTCAATATTACTCAGAAGTCTATAGGTTGCAATGTAATGTACAGAAAAATACATTTAATTACCCTAAAACCTGATATTATATATTTTATAATTACTAAAAACATATTACTTGTTATCATGGTAACAAAAATTACACTTTAGTAACCAAAATGAACACTTTAGGAAACTCGGCAACCTTAAGTTCAACGTCCAGTAAAAGATTGTTAACTTTTGTTTAAATACTGAAATTGAGTCTGATAGCTGATTTTTTATGCATCTATACAATACTGAACTTAACACATTTTTAGGTTAAAAATGTTAGTTATAATATTAATAAGTATTTTCAGTATGATTTATATTCACCCACCTTATTTGTTAAGTTACAACTTCTGATTAATTACTTGAATAAAACAAGTTGTTTGAAAATAGAAAACAATAATTTGCTCTCCTATTAAATACTTACTTTATCTCAACAAATTAAATACAACAATTTATACAAAAATCAAATTATATTCACACAATTTTCACACTACCTGAAGACTGCGAGCACTATGACGAGGTGATGGGCCGGTAGTGGCTTGGATAGCCAGCATTGTGTCTGTGAACATTCTAGCCTTTAGGTTTAGTTCCCGAATCCTGTCTTGCACTGTCAGTGGTTGTAGCACTACTTTCCCAGAGCCGTTCAAATCTAGATTACCCAAGAGCACATCCGTCTGAGTTGTTTGTGATAAACGACGAAAGTATATTCTATGCTCTTCTGGATATCCTCCTGAAAAACATTTAGTTAAATGATAAATTTAGCTATGGACACAATTCATTTGACAATCGTATGAATGGTTTGTGAAATTATTAAGCAGAAGTATCATATTTTATATGAATAAGCAAGTAAATTCAAAATTACCCCAGTTATGCAATCTAAACTTGTCTTGTTGGGGAAGGAGGTCAAGAACACATTAAAACTATAGTAGATTACTTCAGTTATAATGGGAATTTGAGGGAGGACAAAATATAACCAACAGTAACGAAAACATACTGTAAATCTTACTTAGTTATTGTAGGGAATAATGAACAGCGATGTTTACTTACATTGTTAAAAGTGTCATTACTTGAGGATGGTGCTAACTAGTTACTTTTATCTGAGAGATTTGTAAATTATGAGAATTAGAGCAGAAAAACAAGATATAACTAAACATCCAAACTATCCTAAACATTACTAAAATTATTCACCGCAAGAAAAATGGCATATGTATTTTCAATGCAAAATTTACTTTAAAAATTCTATTCATCTCCTAAACACACCCTTAATAAGCTGCTGGTAGTCACCATAAACAACAACAAACTACTACCTAAGCAACAACACAACTTTTTCTAATTTAAACCAACATTTAGAAGTATTTAAAAGAGAACTGGAATACTTTTTCTATCCAACAGTACACAACCTGAGTAAAGCATTTGACAGTTTGAACCACAGCCTAATTATTTAAAAAATGCAATATCTTTGATTAAGGAATAATTTGATTTGAAAATCAGCTGGAAGGAAACAAAAATTATAATAATTTAACACAGCTAATCATATAGGCTAATGCAGTTTGGAGGCCCTGGACGGTGTTTTAATGAGCTGTACAAACCTACTTCCATTCATGTACATACTAAGATAATAAAGTAGGTTAACTAATTTTTGTTTCAAAATAAAGCGAAGGAATCTCTTGAGATTAACACTTTAGTTATGTTACTATTAGAACTTTATTTATTTATTTATTCATTCAATGTTTATTTATTTATTCATTAACAACCATTTACAATTTGATGCTTACAAATATTGTATAATAACTATATAACCAATTAACTATGAGAACTTTTGGATGGCTAACGTTCAGTGTGGTTCAAGATGATATACAGGCATGAAACAATTAGGACAAACTGGGAATTAGTGCATGACTATCTAATTAATAATATGTAGCAGAACATTACTAGACTAATGCTCAACAATCAAACATAAACAGCATTAGCTACAACAGAAATGAATTGATAACTAGTTAGTTATTGGTAACTTTCGAGATACTAGATTAATATATAAATATATACATATATACAAAACATGGATACAATATTGACATTGCAATAGTACATTATACTGACGGATGCTCAAGGTAGGAATAACATAAATACACCAGAATGGCAGCTGAACCCAACAATATATAAACCTCAACATCAACAACAATGATACTTATGTGTTCAGAATGTGTGACATTATTAATTAGTAATATGTAACAGGCACGCTGCAACTAACTAGTAACTTAACGAACTTACAACTAACTTCAAAAGAAGTATAGTAATAAATAACAGTAATACATAACAGTAATAAGAACAGTAAAAAATAACAATAATAAATAGCAGTAATAAATAAATATACACACAGTAATAGATAACAAGCACTCATTGGAGGCTCATGGAGTCAATATAAATTAGGTAAAGTTGCTTTGAGACTTCATTCAAAGCAAACGTCCTCAGCAAATTACAAACACATGACAAGAGTCACAAGAAATCAAAAATTCTACAGCAACTCATGTATACTATCTTTACATGATTTTTTGCTAGAGTTGAAGAAGTCTACATGTGGTGCAACGATATTCCCTTGTCGTTGGATGCGGACCATTGTGGAGTACTGCGCATAGTTTGTGCTGGAGTGCTGTCTCCCAAAGAGGTCCCGGGATCTAGTTGCTATAGAAACGTGGAAGTTAATCCCACCGAGCAGCTCACTGCAATCCAACAGTCCATTGATAAGCTTGTACAAAAACATTATGTCCTGAATAGTACGCCTAGACAGCAAAGTAGTTAGGTCCATCTGCTCAGCCAGAGCATCCAAGGGAACTTCCCTATAGGTAAATCCAAGTCTGATTCCAGCTAGCCGTAAGAATCTATTCTGGATCCTCTCTGAAGGCGATCAACAAGTGTAGATTGATGGGGTGCCCAGACTACTGAGGAGTACTCCAGCAAAGGCCTTACATTGCAACAGTAGTGTTCTGGGAGATTGAAGTTGGGAAAAGTGCCTCGATGAGCGTGCTAGGAGCCCCAACGCTCGGTTAGCCTGTAGAATGTAGAACTGCTATAATTCTATCTTTCAATCTCTTATCTATTGTGAAATAATATTATGGGGAGCTCGGGGCAGACCTTCGAATTCATGACAATGTAATAAACTGAGAAAATCATAATAGTTTATAACTGAACACTAAATTGATATATGAACTAATAATAGATTATTTTATTCATTCCTTACTTTAAGTAAAATTTATTTTAATTAGGCCTAACTAACATGTGTCACTCGTAGGCCATAATAGGGTTAACAGCTGCCCTAGACAAGTAAAATAGTGCTAAAAAAAAGTCCACTACTATCTTACATGTGATTGGACCTTACTACCAGTACTAATAATACCTTAGACCAGTACTAATAAGGTTGGGCAGGTGGATGGACCATTACCACCGTACGTGTATGGGTGGGTGGATGGATCTGTTCCACTATACATATGTGTAAGGGCGTGCGGGCCAATATCACCTTGTGAGTAAATGGACCATTACTACTGTACTTGTAAGAACGGGCTTATTCATATTGAGTACATAAACAATACATAACATACGCATGGAAAAATTTGGGCTGGAGCAGTCAAAATAAACCTTTACCAAACTGTGTTCCCAGAAAATATGAGCCTGACTGATTTTATCTACTGGTAATAAAGATGTCAAGATTAAAGAAGCATCTCGGAAGTGCATAAAAAATACCCAATGAGTTTTCCAGATAGAAGATGTAGGCCTAGCCCATCTCTTCTCATCCAATCCATGACTTGTTTCAGAAAAAAGTTGGAATCATTCCTTTTATGCTTACTCCACTTTTGAATCTACTATTAGTACATTTGTTCCCACCATTTAGTGGAAGAAAACAAAAACAATAGTGAATGTAATAATTTATTTTTAAAATAAGTTAACCTTTACTCCAGGTCAATTGTTATATATGTCTATGTGATATTTGCTAGCTTCTAACGACAAGTGTTATAGGCTATCAGATGAATGATGAGGGTATGAAGGGATATACGGGTCAGGTTATGAAAACTATACTACAAAGTAAGTTGGCCTATTATTATTTTGATCCTAATTGTGGTGCATATTCAAAAACAAAAGTGCTTGGCAATTTAGCAAGACAGTGGAATTTAGTATAGTGAGGGACCAGCCATAGACTGAGGCTCCTAGTCGTGCAAGTTCATGTGGTGGCGGCATGATGGAAGGCATGCTCACAGAAATGCTGCACAATATTGCTGAGTATTAGCCCTCTCTATAACTTCTAACAGGCAAACTACTTAAATCTGTTGGTAAATACACTTTCTTGCCACCTCTGAAAATATGATTACTAGTCAAAAAAAATGGAGAAATATGAGTTTATATGTCTTGAGGAGGTTGAATTGAACCGCAGAAACTCGTTTTTTAATGACAAATCTAAAAAGTATTTTTTATCTGATAGTGAAAAAAACATCTTTAAAAAAATTACTGTTCAACATTTATGTTACAAATGTTTTATATTGAACATGAATATATAATTGATTTTTCATTAAAAGTATTTGTTCGGCCTGAAAAATATACTGTCTAGTCACCTAACCAAACATAAACTAACTTATTCTAATTACTGTATCTATTGATTCAACAAATATTCATAATTTTTGTTACATTCACTCACCTGGCTTCCATAGGTGAATTCGGTTTTGTGGTTAGTACCAGTTAGTGAATTCGGTTTGGTGTTTATAACGTTTGCATAATAGCCGCTAATTGCGACAACGCGAAAGTCAAAAGTAGTTTTTCTGTTATAACTCCAGAAATTACCGTAGGTCTAGTATTTACAGACCAAAACAGTTGCCAAATTCATATTCAGTGCAAAAGACGCATCAAATTAAAAAAGATGATTAAAATATCATATAAATTAACAAAAATAGGTAAAAATTCTTAGTTGCAAGATTTTTTTTAAATTTGGTAAAATCCGTGACTTCCGCAGTATAGAGAGCATACCCTATGAAAATATAATAAAATCTTAACCCATTTCAAGCAGTTTTCAAATTTTGTTAGGTGGCAAAGAAACTGCAGAGTAGCCTAACCAATATTTTAAATAAGTTATTTATCTAAGAAAACAAAATAAAATTGACTTCAGACAACATATACATAAAAAATATCCCAAATTTGTTGTGAAACTATTTAGTTAAGTGAGCAAAGTGTCTCAATAGCCAAATGTTTAGCAATAGTTTTTAAAAATTAATTTTTAAAAACTTATAAGTAGGCTAAATCTACATAATGTAAGGGTCAACTTTGATTTTTCTCATCCTACAAAATATTGTTTTGATAGATAATAGGAATAGGAAAACACAAGATAGGCTATTACTGCCGGAAACGAGGTATGTGGTGCAGGTCGTAAGACGGCCAAAGTCATTACAGACTTATCTGTTGTTACATCTTTACATCACCCCGCAGCAGTAGTAGTAAGCATTAGTTGGTTAGGACCAAGCCTACCCTAATATAGAATATGTTCTTATAACAGTGTATCACTATTTTGTGACTGAATAGTGCCTTGTGATAGTTAAAATGCCTCAAAACAAATGCTTTCTACTGTATAATATAGTTGACATCAGGAAAGCTAGAGAGTGTACTTATCCTAAATGCAACTTAAAGTAACATAAACCTAGTTAGCGAACTCACCATCTCCTTCTCTTCTTCCCAATTTTCTACAGAAGGCTGTCCTGACAACTGAATAACCCACATAAGCAAATCCAGCAAATATAGCGGAGCACAGAGCTACTTTGTTCACAGTTTTATCATTAGATGCAGAACTGGCCATGTCAATAGAAATCACTGTAATTATTTGTATTATTACACAATGCAAGATCTACATCTGGAATAGAAATGTCACTTATCACACAACTAAAACAATTCAAACTGACACAAGCTTATATGTTTTATGTTAATTCATTTTTCAAACGAACAAACAGTCTTTAGTATTAAACATAACAAGAAATTACATCAACCTTGATAAACTTGCTATGTTAACAAAATTATGAATTGATAGCTTTTCTTGATAGAATAAAACATTATCGCAATATTAAACTCATATAGTACGACAAAGGATCCAAAATTAATGTTGATAATACAAAAATCCTAAATACTGGAAGTGACTTAAGTTAAACTGCAATGCGCATCTACATCAACCCCCGTCCCATCATAACCATAGCTATGCCTAACGCCAGTGTCGTCTGTCAGTCTTGTGTATCTGTAATTTCTGTAGGTTGGTTGCTGATCAGGTCTTCTTAACTAACCCTAACTCAGTTTGGCCAACAACAGTTGTCGTCCAAGCAGCTTCAAATTATCGTATTAAGGGCAAAATTAACGAATACTAAAACATCAGTGCTTAATACTCAGCGAGCACAGATCACTTCAGTGAACATCTTGTAGAAAGAGTTAAATAAAGTAAAAAAATTATATATCTTTTAACAATAACCAATCAGACATTATTTAGTATCTCTTTCTAAAACATTCATCATAATACTTGTACTTTATATGTTGAATTCTCCATCTGGGATCCTGTTAGCACTTCACAGATCCGTAAAGTAATTATTACTCTTTAAAAATCACGCAGCCCAGATATTCACTGCACGTCAGTCATCGTTTTAAAGCACGTAGCTGATATCATCACAAGAATCACAACACCTCTGGCTACTGTAATCAACACTTGTCTGCAGTAGTTGAGCACATCATGTAGTCCCCTTATGTTTTCAATGTTTCTCGTACCGTTCCTATATTCAAGAAAGATAATCTTGAACACTTTTCTAGCTGTAGACTATCACGCTAATTCCAGTCTTCCAGTCAAGACTAGAATACTGGCTGTTAATAACATTAGTTTGCTTAGTGATATCCTGCTTTTTGTCAGTGACATTATTATATTCTTTTCCGACAAGTGAATATAGTAGTGTCTAGCGAGGCAATATAAATAACACATTTTTTGTCATGAGCAACCTTTTATTAGTTTAAATAATATAAAAGTTATGTTATATTTTTGGAAAAATGTCCAAGAGTCATGTAATACTAATACAAAAATTAAGTGATCTCATGTCAAAAAGCTAAATCCAATCCATCAAGCCATGTGAGATTGTAAGACCTGCCTCGCTGGCTACTCCATCCGTAAAAGAGCGCAGGCGGCCACTCTGCACCTATGTGATCCAATGTTTGGATAGATTCCGCAATCACATGACTGATCTAATGTCAATCCCCATTTATATTTCCAGTAGTTACATCTGTCCATGCCTGTTCGGAAGCGATTTAACAGTGTTCATTCCCTACGGGGAGGTTCATCCCACCTACCTGTATTGATAGATCGTTAGTAATGAACTTATTTCGTCTATCTAAATCTGTCCACACTATGGTCCAGCTAGTATTGGGCGAAAAATTTTATCCGTTCAACTGGAAAACAGTACGTATAGATAGGTTTCGAAATTTTAAGCAACCGTTCTGGCATGGGAGATCATGTGTAGTGGAGAGGTGCGGGGCTTCCAATATCTTATTGAATTCTTTAAACAGTGTCCCCTGATGCTTTATCTCTGGAGGATCTATATTGCACAGCAAATATATTAACAGCAGCATTTTCGTTTTACGAAGGCTTTCTTACTTTGGCAACAAAGATATTTTATTTGCCGCATATTTTGAATGAGTTATCATCATCTCATCTATTGCCTTTCAATTTGGGGATCCGCGTCGACCAGAACTCAGTGAATCCGTTTGCAGGAGAGTGCGGTGAGAGTTGTGATGGTGATCACTAAGTTCCAATCATGCAAAGACTTGTTTTGCGCAAACAACCTCTTGACTTTTTCTTGCCTTTTCATGCTTAAAATTGCTTCCTCTTTTCAGAAAAACACTCACAGCTTTATTTCTAATAATCGCTTAATTTATTCCTTAGGGCAACTCTACCGTATGCTTGTACCTAAGCACAGCACCACATTTTTTGAAAAAGAAAAACACGTTTTAACGTTCTACTATACAATTATTCAAACATCTTCCATTACTTCTTAGTGCTGAGACTTCAGAAAAGACTTGAAGGCACTTCTGAAGGATTATTTCTTTATTTATCAACGGTAAACCACGTTTGTACATAGTATAATAAATAATACATGGCATCATAAAGTTTATCTAAATCAACAACAGAACTTTCTAAGACTACTATGATAGGTACAATAATACAAGACCATGACAACAAATAGTTCAGTAGAAGTACATCATAAATGGCATTGTATAATGTAAATATGCAGTATAATGAACAATGATAAACTTAGGTGACAATAATACAATAACAATAACAACAGATTGCATTAAATAGCAAGATACATGAGATATGAGTAACAATGGTAACTTATACAAGTATCAATATATATACAACCCACCCACACTATGTATAATCACATTCACCCCATACAAGATGCTAATACAAGTTCAAATCTCAAGGCTGCAAGATTTTCAGGTTGCAGAATTCATTAATCTCATGAGGCTTCTGCGAAATGATTGGGGGGAGGAACCAAAAAACTCAACAGCATCAGACACAGCATTACCCTCTCTCGTTATCCGGGGAACACAACTGTAGTGGCTGTACAGGTAAGGAGATGCTCGTTTGGCAAATATGTCCTTGGAGCGAGTGGACGCCGTAATCCGAAATTCAATCGTGGACAAAGTCAGATCAGTCAATGGCACCATTCACCAACTTGTGAAGCAGCAGGATGTCAGCCATCTTCCTTCTGGTCGCCAAGAGAGAGAGAGAGACCAAATGTGGTCCTAAGAGAGTCAACAGGTGTCTCAAGGTATTAGTATCCGAGACGCATGCCTATAAGCCTTATGGCTCGAATCTGAACAGACTCCAGGATATTAAAGTGGCCAGCTTGACATGGACACCAGACGACTGACGAGTATTCTAGGATAGGTCGTATTAAGGTCTTGAAAAGTATAGCCAGTGTCGATGGAGACTGGAAGTCACAGGATGCTCTGTACAAGAATCCCATAAGAGAGTTGGCCCTACTACATATGTATGAAATGTGATTCCACGGGCTAAGGCTGGAGGACATAATTACTCCCAGTTCCTTGAATTTATGAACTCTATTCAGAGGAGAATTGAGGAGAGTGTAATCAGATACAATAGGTACACTTGACCTACAATATGTGAGAATGGCGCTCTTGCTGACATTCAGGTCCATACCATTACGCTCACACCAGACTTCAACAGAACACAGGGTGCTCTGTAAGCGCTCACAATCCTCCAAGCAGGTAACTTCAGTAAATATCTTAAGGGCAGTCCGACCCGCATAAGAGCTCCATGTTAACTAAATGTAAGATATCTCAGCAACCATTAGAGATAGAGGCCTAATTTTTTCTTTTTTTTTTTAAAGGTGTGGTCTTTATCTAGTTCCCCACACAGGGCTTTTTTGTTTTTCTTAGTAAAAGTATTTTTAAAACTAAATTAAAAAATGGTTGTACAAAATAAACTTTTTTCCCTAAATTATTTTTTTACTCAGCCCTACAAAAAGATATTGCAATATCCCTGTGACAGGAACTAGATATTTATGCCAAGTATAAGCAAAACAAATTTGGTGATGATATCTCTAATAGTTATTGATCCAGCTTACATCAAAGTTTAAAAAAGTAACTTTTCCGCAATCGTGAAAACAAAATTAACTTTACTGAAAAAATGTCATTACTTACAATATAATGTGGCTAATAGTGTCCTGCACTGTAGTATGGGTTATCTTGATCCTCCTGGCCATCATACAAGTCCTCCAGTTTTCTTTTGGATAGGCTTCTTTTTTGACGAATTTTTTTTTCCCAAGTCCATCGCAGCTTTCTCTGACTTGCGTACTCGATCACTATCAAGTTTTTTCATAGCATCCACCATATAACGGCCGGCTTGAAGTCCCAAGTGCTCCAAAACTGTAATCTTGCTAAAGTAACCATCATTGTATGACAATATAGCTTCAAATGTTCCAAATTTCAGTGTTTCCAGGGATACAAATGTTCTTTTGGGGACGCAAGTCCAAATCAAGTTATTGAGGGATTCATTCGGATTTTGGGATTTTCCGGAAAGGCACTTTTCCAGAAGTTCTGTTTTAGATAGGTCTCTGAAGGTGTCTTTTAACTCTAACATAACTGTTTCTGGTAAGTGGAAGTGGTTTTTATGATCATATGTATCTTCTTTTATACGAGCTTGGTTGAACTTACACCAAGTATCTGAAGTCGCAGGGCACAGGTTGTGGGTCGGGTGGTCATTGGTGGACTGGACATGAAAGTACAGAGCCCATACAGCAGTTTTCATGTCTGAAACACTTTTTGTGTTTCTTCGTATGGCTAAGCCATAGAACACTTGAAGCTTTTGAATAGCTGTATTGGTCAAACAGTCTTTTCCGCCCAGTTTTTTGCCGTCAGAAAGCACTATAGCCTTTTTCTTTTCTTTTAACTTGCGTAGTCGTATGCCCATCCGTTTCTGGATGTGGCCTACACATTCCAGCTTTTGTATAGCTTCATCTGGACCATATGGCATAGAGGTACTTACAGTCAAAAAAGCACTTGTATCACCGTCACCCAAGTATTTGGTATACTTTACATTGTACAGTGAAACCGACCTATGAAAAATTTTCAGTGCTCCATCGACCTCCATTCCTCCACTGGTTCCTAGGTAGTTAGCCTTACAGGAGTCTAAATGGTTTTGGCTTCCTCTGCCAGGACAAAGGCAGTGTTTACTCATAATATGAATGTCCAAAACTTTGCCCGTATCCACAGACGTTACCGATACAATGCCGTTGAGCGAGACGTGGCCTCTTTTCTGCCAAGACCCATCAACGGCAACACAGAGTTGCCTACTTTCTGGGTCATCAGTCTCATTGACAGCTTCTTCAACTGCTGTTTTCATGGACTGTTTGCAGATGTCCTTACAAATATGGCCTAAGAAAGCCTGGTGTTTATTGAATTTCGTTGGAGGCGCAGGTAGGTTGAGTATTCCGCAAAGGGACTGCGATGAAGTTTCTCCTTTACCAATAACCCGCATACCGTACACTAACCTTAAATTTAGTTCAAAAAATGTTTGACTAGCTTTTAGGCCTAATTCATTGTTTATTTGGGGCAAGCATACTTTAGAACAGTTTTCAAAGCTCGTATTTGAGAGTTCACATGCTGTGCAAGAAATGCTAATTTTGGTTGCTAGCCCAACCAGTAACTTGCTTGAGATCTTTAGGGAACTATGGCAATGCTTGCATACTGCTACTTCCTTGAGTACACTTTCAAACTGGACTAGGTTTACTATACTGAACTCAAGGCTATCATTTCTTTTGTCATAATTATCAAAGTTCTTGCCAATCTTCTCTTTGGACCTTGATGTAGTACTAGGCCTACCTTCTGGGTCAGGAGTGTTAGGGCTATGATGTGTTCTGGATTTTCCAACAGGTTTCCTTACTTTATAACAAGCACCTCGAGATCCAACCTTCTTCTTGTTTCCCATAATTTCACACTTCAACTAATATTTATTGGGAAATAGAAATAACACTTTTTAATTTCATCAAAACTCAAACAAAATATAACCAAAATAAATAAAGTAAACAAACACTGTCTAACTGCTGTTATTTCGTCTGTCATTCAGTGTGACCAACACAAAACTACAACAGAACGAAATTGTCTCATTTCCTTGAATAATCAGTATGTATGAAACACATTGTTACAAGAGGCTCAAAATCTCGTCTAAAAACTGAGTGACATGTGTTTACAAATTATTTTTTTCGAATATAAACAATTTTTTGTATATTAAGTGTTGTATATCATTTTAAAGAGGAGATTTCAAAGAATAATATTCAACCAAAAACTGAAAATCGATTAAAATAAAATATTTTCTGGTCAGACTGCCCTTAATGTCATCTGCAAACATAAGACATCTAGTTGAGATAATGTCACATATGTCATTCACAAAAATACTAAATAAAAACGGAGCTAGGTGTGACCTCTGAGGAACACCCGACGTAGCAGAAAACATCCTGGAGTATGAGCCAGCAAATTTGACAATCAGCCCTCTATTTGTCATGTAACTATACAGCCATTCAAGTAAAGATCCGGTTATTCCAAAGCCTTTGAGTTTGGCTACAAGGAGATTATGATTAACCCTGTCGAAAGCTTTAGAACAATCCAAAAGAATGCAGTCGACTTGACAGTGTCTACAGAAAGCTGAGATAACATAGTTGTGGAGTACTATGAGGTTAGTAGAAGTCGATCGTCCACTCCTAAATCCATGTTGCTCATCAGTGATTACTAGTTTGAGATCAAAAGCTAGCCTATCAAGTACCAAGCTCTCGAATACCTTGGCCAGTACTGACTGAATGGCTATGGGTCGATAATTTGTCACTTTGTCTCGAGCGCCAGATTTAAAAATAGGCACAATATAGCTTAGCTTCAAGTTAGCAGGAAAGGTTCCATTTCTGAGTAGATCATTAAAGTAGATGGTGATGTGCGGAGCTAACACGGAGCTACAATATTTTATCACAGCTGGTGGTAGAAGGTCAGGGCCCATTCTCTTATTAGGATCAAGTGTTCCAAGCTTAGTTTCGACGCTGAGCAGTTACAGTAATGTTACTCAAATTCACAGATGTTCCAAAATCAAACTCAGTAGGTGGAAGTTGTGCATTGGTATAGACAGAGGAGAAATAGTTTGCAAACAATTCACACTGTGAGACAGGGTCATATGCATTAATATCATCATAAATTAGATTAGACGGAGTCGTTACAGTCTTGGTATTCTTAATATGTGACCAGAATACCTTGAAGTTCTTAGGTACTACGGTAGATTCAATGTAGTCAATATAACACCGACAACACTCCTTGGAAAGTCTTTTGCATTCATCTCCAAGTTCTCTGAAGATATCATAAAAGTATGGATCTCCAGTCTCTTTGAAGCGCCTATGATTAATTTTCTTCTGGATTACCATACACTTGAGGTCGGCACTAAACCACTTGGGAAAGGTAGATCTTGAGGGAGTTCTGATGGGTGAATTGAGCCTGATAACCTCCACAAGGCTTTCACAGAAACCTGTGAAGTGATCTTCTACTTGTATAGCAGAGACAGTAGGATAAGTTTGATTTGTTATCCAATCAAAAACTGCTTTCACGTCACACCTTCTATATAGTTGTATCCGGATGATGTGTCAAGGCTGGCCTTCTCAGATTTATCATCAAGGAGGAAATACAACGGAGGGTGGTTCTTGTCTTGGGGTAGAATTACATCAATGGCTGGAAGAACCACCGTATTTGAGAAAGGAGTAAATATAAGATTAAGAATAACGCCACGGTAATTCAAGGTCTTGTTGTGTTGATAAAGTTGCAACAGTTTTGCCAGGTTAAGGAGACTTTGGGAAGAGTTATTAGGTGAGCAGAGAGACAAGTTATCCCAGGTAGTGTTGGGCTGGTTGAAATCACCTAGAATTACGAAATCAGCTATTGTCGGATTCCCTGTAGCCACATCAATTACAGCGTCACAGAAGTTTTCATATCTGTAGTAGGGCATATTCGGTGGGATGTAAGCAGCACAGAGGATGAGAGCTGAAGACCGGAGTTGAACCTTAACAAAAACACATTCAACATAACTTATGTTGGCCACACGTTGGCTACTACGAATTGATGACTTGACAGCAATGAGTACTCCTCCACCACTGTCCTTCGCACTACTCATTAATGACCTGTCGCATCTATACGTGGTGAAGTCGTGAAGCCCCAATTCGGTGACAAGAATGTCAGGCACAAGATTAGTTTCTACAAATACAAGGATATCATAAAAGCAGGTAGCAACAGTCTGTTTTAAAAATGATAACTTGGACCTAATACCATTAACATTTTGAAAATAGACTGTGTGACTGGGTTTACCGTTGATTCGAGCTAGTTTTTTTGCACGATTTCTGGAACACCATTTCGATATTTAATGGTCAAGTCTTTCTCTCCTGCATCAGTCCTCCTTTTCAGGTCATCTCTCAAACCATTTAGATACTTGGTTTCACCAGGGGTACGGTCTCTAGCAAGGGAGGCATTTCTTAGGTCACCTTTCAGCACAGATTTGTCAACAGTGGAAAATTTACCAATGAGTTGGCCAACATCAGATAAGTTTTTTAAGACAATCTTAATAGGCCTACATTTATCAGGGGTTTTCTTACCGACTCTGAAGTAAATAAAATTATATGTAACAAGACCAGGGCAGAGACAGTCAAACAGTTGAGAAATGAGTTTCCTATCATGAGCTTTTTTATCGTTAATTTGAGGTCTTTTTGATTCTGGAATTTTGAAAATCATCAGGTTGTGTGCACGCAGGGATCTATTGTTCATCTCAGCAAAGATCTCCTCACGTGAGACATTACTAGGCATGGGCGACTGTTCAATGGCTAATACACGCTCTTCAAGGGTGGTAATTTTGGTTTCAAAGAGATTTATTTTGGAGTTCAGATCATCTATTTTCAGTGGGATGTAAGTCAGTTTATCAATTTTAGACGACATTTCAGTGACACTCTTAGCGAGAGAAGCTAACTGAGAAACAATAGCATTCATAAGATCCTCATTCTTACCAGAGCCCACGGGACTCTCTACACAGTCCGTCCTCGTACAGCTCCATTTGATGTTGTTGTTGCCACTTACGCAGATACTCCTGTTTTGACAATCCAACGCATTCTCGGTGGAACCACCGTTGACAATCAGCATCACATCCGACACCATCCTCAGCATGAAGAACAGCCTTCACACAGACCGGACAGGAAGTATCCATAATTCACTTTATACAATAATACACTTGATAAATGAAGTAAGACGAGAAATGTTTTAAAGGCCGTAGCAAACCCTTCCTCTATATAAATGATTGTCAAATATTTGATAACTCGCTCACTCGCAGCTACTCAATCCACCACGTTTAGTGAGTTTTGTTATAGTGCTGACTATGATGACAGAGACGTAATTCAAATGGCCGTGGTAGAGAAGAGAAAAATAAAATGACGTAGTAGCTTCTCGCGGCTTCTGGAAGTTCGTTACATTGAACAGACTCTATCTGATACAAACCTATCCTGTTAGCGTTTTAGTTTAGTGATAGTACTAGCTAGTATATTTGAGATGCTTTAAAGTAGTTTTCAACTAACTTTTGTCATGCAAAGATTATCGTTAACTCACAATAAATGATGTGATAATGCATTGATCAAACACATCCCGCCAACCTGTTGCTACTATTGAGACTTACTACAGATAGTGTTCCGACCTTCCCTAAAACAATTTTGATAGTCCAACAACAACTCATTACTTATAAAAAAAGTGCTGAAGCTGAGCTAAGATAATTTCCTTAATCAGTTTGCTAAAGGTGGAAGCTAAGGAGATTGGCCGGTAATTTGATAAAGAAATAATTTAACCTTTTCTTAAAGAGTTCACAACAGCCAACTTATCTTATGACTACCTGGAAATACTTTATCTCTAAAATAGGGGTTAACGTAAAAATAACTAATATCAACTTACTATTACACTTTTTAAGAAGAGGGGGGGAGATTAGGCCTCACTAAAAGAAGTTTTAGAACTTCTTCCATCCATCAATTTATTTTATGATTTTATCGTAATTTTATGTAGTAAAATGCGACAGAAATTGTACTGGTCGTGTAAGGGTGGGCGGGTGGATCAATACTACTGGTTGTGAATGGGGGTGACGGACGGGTCAATACTACTGGTCGTGGGAGGGTGGGTCAATTATTCCATCAAGTAAATGGGTAATTATAAGAGGGAAAAGAGTATTAAGCGGGAGAAAAGGGTATTTTTTGAGGGAATTACGGGAAAATTAAATATTTTTCAAATTCAAGTTTTTATGTGCAAAACTGTTTTATGACCAATACTACTGGTTGTGAATGGGTGGACGGACGGGTCAATAATACTGATCAGAATTGAAAGTTTTTATGTGCAAAACTGTTTTATGACCAATACTACTGGTTGTGAATGGGTGGACAGACGGGTCAATAATACTGATCAGAATTGAACAGCCTAACTTAGTGACTGTTCAAAGTTCGGTAAAATTTACTGTACATTTTTATGACTTGCATGATTTATTTTATTTATTTAGAGTTCAACATAATTGCCTTGCTGCACGCTTTCGCTGGATGAGAACTCAGGTGGTAGAAGTATAATAGAAGGTCTATGGTACGAGTTCTCCATCTCTCTCAGACTACCTGCCCTTCTCACCATCTAGTTTGGGTTTAGGTTTAACTTTCCTATAAACCTTGCTGAATGTTTACGGTTGCTCAACTAATTTTATGTAGAGGCTTTGTGTAACTAAACTCTAGCCCACCAAAGTCTAAAACAGAGGAATGAGTGAAAAAGAAATTCTCCTATGTTTTTGTATCGGTGTGAAACTGCCCAGTAAAAGGGTAATTATAAGAGGGGAAAAAGAGTATTAAGCGGGAGAAATGGTATTTTTGAGGGAATAACGGGAAAAAAGTAAAATATTTCTTAAACTCAAGTTTTTATGAGCAAAATTGTTTCCTACACATTAAGACAATTGCAAGAAAGTAAAAAAAGCAAACGTATATTACCCAATTGGAAGAATATTACATCATATTTCTTCAGGTGAGCTGCCAACAAACATAACCTCACCATAGTAATCACACTATCAAATTATCCGCTTACTTAATCGCCTATTTCAAAGTGCTCTAAAAACTTCCTGGAAGGAAGGCCCAATTTAATTGTATAAGAGATATTTACTTAGGTAATTATGCACTTTCTTGCCACCTCTGAAAATACGATTTCATGTCAATAAAGTGGTGAAAAATGAGTTTATATCTCTTGAGGAGTTTGATTTCATCCGCGGAAAACTCGTTTTTTACCGAAAAATCGAAAAACTAGATTTTTATATAATAATGAAAAACCAACTAGAGCCTATTTTTAAAATCGTTATATTTCGACAATTTTTTTTCATTTCGTGTTTTTTATGCTGAACACAAATATATAACTGGTTTTGTACTAAAATTATTTTTTCAGTTCGAAAAATGCATTTTTGCTGACATAACCAAACATAACCTAACTTATCCTAACTGTCTATTTTCTCAAAAAATTTCTTAATTTGTGTTAAAATTCGAGCGTTTGGCCTCCATGACGGCCTGCCGGCCATCACTCCGGCGGGAGTATAGGTAAATTCGGTTTTTGTGATTAATAGTTGTTGTATATAATGATCGCGTAATGGCCGCTAATCGCGATCCGCCGCGACAGTAGTTTTTCTGTTATTTCTCGAGAAATATTTGTAATAGACCAAAATAGTTTTCAAATTTGTATTCAGTGCAAAAAACACATAAAAATAAAAAACCATTTAAATTATAGGAAATATGACAAAAATACTAAAAGTTGTGATATTAGTTTTTTCGAATTATTCAGTAAAATACGTTATTTCCGCGGAATAAAAAGCATATCTCGTAAAAATACAGCCAATTCTAGACCCATTTCAAATAAAATGTTCCAAATTTGTTTGGTGGCAAGAAACTGCATAAATACCATTTACTTGTAAACTTGGCGGGAATAACGGTCAGTCGCCAAAATCGCCTATTTCAAAGTGCTCTAAGTTCTAAAAACTGTCGCGAAGGAACTTTTCAATCATGTTACGTTGTAAGTTACCCTCGGGTAGTACTTTTCATGATACAGTGCATTGGGTAGGCCCCATTTAATTGTATAAGAGATATTTACTTGTAAACTTAAAGCGAATAACGGTCAGTCACCAAAGTCGCCTATTTCAAAGTGCTCCAAGTTCTAAAAACTTCCGCGACGAACCATTTCAATCATGGCACGTTGTACCCTCGGGTAGTACCTACCTTTCATAATATAATGCACTGGGTAGGCTCAATTTAATTGTATAAGAGATATTTACTTGTAAACTTAGCGCGAATAACTGCCAGTCGCTAAAATGGCCTATTTCAAAGTGCTCTTAAGTTCTAAAAACTTCTGCGAAGGAACTTTTCAATCATGGCACGTTGTACCCTCGGGTAGTACCTTTCATAATATAGTGCACTGGGTAGGCCCCATTTAATTGTATAAGAGATATTTACTTGTAAACTTAGGGCGAATAACGGCCAGTCGCCAATTTCAAAGTGCTCTAAGTTCTAAAACCTATCGCGAAGAAACTTTTCAATCATTGCACGTTCTACCCTCGGGTAGTACTTTTCATATAGGGCACTGGGTAGGCCCCATCCAATTGACCGTTATTCGCTCTAAGTTTACAAGTAAATATCTATTATACAATTAAATGGGGCCTACCCAGTGAACTATATTATGAAAGGTACTACCCGAGGGTACAACGTGCCATGATTGAAAAGTTCCTTCGCGGAAGTTTTTAGAACTTAGAGCACTTTAAAATAGGTGATTTTGGCGACTGACCGTTATTCGCGCCAAGTTTACAAGTAAATATATCTATGGTACAACGTGCAATGATTGAAAAGTTCCTTTGCGGAAGTTTTTAGAACTTAGAGCACTTTGAAATAGGCGAATAAGTAAGCAGCTAATCTTATAGTGTGTTTACTATATTGAGGTTATGTTTGTTGGCAGCTCACCTGAAGAAATATGCTGTAATATTCTTCCAATTGGGTAATATATGTTTGCTTTTTTTACTTTCTTGCAATTGTCTTAATGTGTAGGAAACAGTTTTGTTCATAAAAACTTGAATTTGAGAAATATTTTACTTTTTTCCCGTTATTCCCTCAAAAAATACCCTTTTCTCCCTCATAATTAGCATTTTCCCTTTTACTGGATGGAAATGCTGGGCAGTTTAACACTCGTTGTTTATGTTTGTGCAGGTGCAGGATTGATTTACATAAAACGGTATGTTTACTGCTCTTACTATTGAATTGAAAGTTAAGTATGTTTGTTCGATGAAACATTAAAAAAAATAAAGAAAGAGCTTCTAATAAATATTTGAAAACATTTTGAATAGCAGAAAGAAAACGAAAGAGTAGACGAAATATTATATATTACATGGTTTACATTTCTTTTAGGTTAGCTTATCTTCTTTTATCTGGAAAGCCTTATAAATTTGTGGATAGGTCAATTAACACTATTTTGGGTAATTATATAAAACAGGGACGTTGTCAATTTTTTGTTTACTTTTTTTCATTGTAAATGTAAGGCAAAGAAATAAAGAAAAGGATTGGTTTTTTTCAGTAGAAAAGTCGGAAAATGAGGAAAACCGAGAAATTTTTATATATATAGCAATAGCAATGTAGGTACTTACATTGTGGAAAATGTTTGATCATGAAGATGGCAAGGACATTCAATCGGACCATTATAAGCATGTTAGCGCTGGTAATTTGTCAATTTTAGTAAGCTTATGGTCGTATAGGTCGGGTTTTGATAGCTGAGGTTATGTTTATTTATAGTTTATGTTAGTTGTGGTTAGGCTATGTTGTACCTAATCGCACAAACCTAACATAAACTAACAAAACCTAACTTAACCTAACCTATCAATACCCAACCTAGTCCCATCCTAACAGAACGTAACCTTACTGAAATGGACACATTTCCGGCACTAACGTGCTTAATAATGGTCAGATTATTTACACCTTGCCATATTCTGCATAATTCGAGTACCCTTTTCGCTATATGTACTAGTAATAAGCTTATTTATTACAAGCCAATTTTTAGAGAACCCCTTTTCCAAATACAGAGAACATTTTTGTTTAATTTCTTCACCAGTATGGGATGAAGAACACAGTACAGCTTCAGTCGAATTGTGTTGGGATCTCATTCATAATGGGGCGAGCATTTCCTTTTAATATGGTCCTTTATAAGAGTATTTTTAACATATTTAGTAGTTTTTTGCCATAACTTAGAAAAACTGATAATTTATTGCATTATAGTAACCATCTTTAATTGCATATACATAAGTCACAATTTAAAATGTATTCAGTTTCTGCTTCTATAGGCTTTGGAAAATACAGTAGCACTATATTAAATTCTAAAAAAAATTACTAATTAATTTAAACTCCTAAGTCATAGTTATTACTTTCATTTGATTCTATTTTTGCCACTGGCAATTCTGATTTAAAGTATTTCTTATGCAAAAGGTTAACACAAACTCTATAAGTATATTTTTTGCCGAGATGATGTGAAATAAAAAAAAAAAAATAAATAAAACTGTCCCATAAGTAATAGGCTGTATTCGTTTGTTTGGTAATAAAATAAAATGATTACTGTATTTAATAAGGCGATAACTCTTTAAACTCTATTGTTCTTCTAATGTTTTAATGGTGTTATGCTAGTAATAAATTATAGTTAAATATGCTTAATTTATTTGTTTTAAATAATATAACATAATTTACAGTGAAAAAAGAATGTGTGATCTAATTGATAGAACAATCCTAATTTTTGGTAAAGACGAGAGTGACATTGGTCCTTAAATTAGCTCCTTAAAATCTATCATCTATGAATCAACTATATATTTTCTTAATCAATTTTATAATGCTATGTTGTACTGCGTGTTTATTATACATCCTAATCTGATGTCATGTAGATCCCTTTATTTAAAGAGAAATAAAGAATGGTCAAGAAAGAATGATCCTGACATGGACTAGGCTATCAGTGGCCTCTTCGATTGCTGTTACTCTATACAAAAACGTGTATTGCATGTTATTAATTTAGTATATGAATTTCAGCAACAATCACGCCAGGTAGAAACGCAATTCGCATTTAATATTTAGCGCATGTAGGAATTTGAGCTGTGGAGAGGAAACTTTCCATCGCCGTACATCATAGGCGTGACTATCTTATGTCTTCAAGCTCAAGTCTGTGCTCAACTTCCACAACAGTGTTTTGATGTACAAAATAATTGATGAGCTGTACACGTTTATTTTATAGTTATTATTTATGGTTACAGTATTCACTCATGTCTACTTATGTGTTCCTCCCAGATATCTTAAATACATGTTTGTAAACACAAAAATATTGATAATTGTTTAGAAAAGTTTTGAAAAAAAATTAGCAGTTATTTTATTTGGGTGACAAGTTTTGTAATGGATTTACAAGATGTATATACGTGTTATTGGAAGTATAAGAATTTCCTTAGATTGAAATTTTCTTCCGTACATTTACATTTCAGGACTTGAATCTCTCTTTTATCATAAGAGTAAATAAAGGTGATGTAATGTACAATGCAAAAGGAATGTGTAATTTAATTGAAAGAACAATCCTAATTTTTGGTAAGGCAAGAGTGGCATTGTTCATTTAATTAGACCTTAAAATCTATCATCTATGCATCAATTGTACATTAGGAAGATGCATACTGTGCATACATGATTAAGAATAATCATTTTCATTGTGCTATATTGTAAAGACTCGGATGAAAACCATCTAATATTATGCCAACTATTTTTTAGAATCCAATAACGGGAGACCAGGCTCTGGTGAGAGAAGACCTTTTGCCATGGGTGAGTGATTTTGCTCTGATTTTGTTACAAAGTTATGTTAATTGCTCAATGAATTTTAAATTGTTAAACCCTTTTAGGGTTGACTACAAAGTAAAGAGATGCCCAAAATATCTGCAGCACTCATTTATTAGATGTCACCTAAAAACTGTACGTTATTTAACTGACCTTATTCTAAATACCTGTAGGTGGGATGAACCAGCTTCATAGGGAATGGACGCTGTTGAATTGCTTCTGAACTGGCATAAGCAGATGTAACTATTGGAAATATAAATGGGGTTGACACATAGTTACAGAGTGCTCCTTGTGCTTTTACAGAGTGAATACCTAGCGTAAATAGATCAGTGAGGCATATCTTATATGGATTGATGGATTGGATTTACCTTTGTGATAGGAGATCAATTTATGTTTTTATTAATAAATAACATGATTTTTGGATCTTATTCCAAATATATATTACAGGTTTTTATTTTTTTGAATTAATTAATAGTAGCTGACAACAAACCATACGTTGTATATACAGGGTGGACAGAAGTTAGTGTTAAAAAATTTTTCTGGTGAACTACCACATATTAGTGACAAAAAAATGGAAATATTATTATCTTCACCCCAACCATGTTTAATAAATAGACATTTTTATTGTTTTTTTAATAAACATGTTTTGTTTTAGTAAAACTTAGTTTTCACCACTATTCATTAACATTTTTCCTTTTTGGTGTGTTTTTTGAAATCTACACAACATTTTACATAGGAATTCAAGATAAAGAAATTTTTTATTGTGAGTTTATTATAAACGAATTTGTGACAAAGTGAAATTTTAGGCTTTTTTAAAAATAAGTCACAAGATATACAGGCCGAGGACTTCCTTAAAATAGTTTCTGAAGAGAGGCCAATAACAGAAAAAACTTTCCCGTTTTTTAAGCTTTAAAATGATGTAATACAACTGTACTCTCATACTCGTCTTCTAATGGTTAATACAGAATCCAACCTGAAAAACAAGGTTAGCTTAAAATGCCAAGGGATCATTGAAGTAGTCAAAATAACATTATTTTTTTTATTCACTACAGTACATATGTTATTCACAAGATCAACACCTAAAAATAATGAAAGAAGAAAAACACAGAAAATAATGTAATCTACAGAGTATGCTCAAACTGTCTGCCTCCGTTTCTTATGCAAGCCCTTGCACGCTTTCTCATGGCCCTGACCGTCACATTCACAGTTAATTTGTCTCGCACCTTTTGGGCAGCTACCTGAATTCTGTTTCTCAGTTCTTCTTCTGAGTTCAAAGGGGCTGAATAAACTTCATTTTTCATCATCCCCCAAAGAAAGAAATCCATAGGAGAGAGGTCAGGAGATCTGGCCGGCCAAGGTATGGTTCCAGCGCGACCTATCCACATAGGGTAGTTTTCCGTCAGCCATTGTTGCACATCATGGGTGAAATGAGGGGGAGCACCGTCTTGCTGGAAAATGATGTTGTCCCTCTCGTTATAGTCCAGACCAAGTCCATCCAGAAGTGTGGGCAAGGTATGTTGTAAGAAATCTAAATAAGTTTGACCGTTTAAATTTTCTGGAAAAATGTGCGGGCCTATACGTTGATTTCCGATGACACCGGCCCATACGTTGGACTTGGAAACGTCTTTGAAAAGAACTTTCTCTGGACACTCTTGGATTTTCTTCGGCTCAGTAATGCATGTTATGCGTGTTGAAAATGCCAGCCCTAGTAAAGGTAGACTCATCAGTGTACAGGATCTTTCTCAAAAAGTGATATTGCTCAATATCACTGTTGAGCAGCCAGCGACAGAACTGTACTCTTGGAGCATGATCATGTGGTTCTAATGATTGAACTTTTGTAAAATGATACGGATAAAAATTATTTTCATGTAAAATACTTAATATCTTGCCCTTGGAAACACCAACTTTGCCGGCAAGTTGTCGGCTGCTTGTTTCAGGATTTCGACGAACTAAATTTAGAACTCGATCATCCAAGCCTACATCTCGGAGAGCAGGACCTACCTCGTTTGGCTGCCTGTGAACACTTCCTCTCTCCAACAAACGCTGATGTAGCCTCGAAAAAAACTTGAGTACTAGGCACTCTACGATCTGGATAACGTAATTGGTATTCTCTTTGAGCAGCCAGTGCATTTCCGTCACAAAAACCATACACGAAGTGTATCTCCGCATACTCTCGCGTTGAAAACTCCATGACAGCTTCTACTCTACTACAAAATTAACAGGAAACAGGCTACAACAGATAAGGCCTGCTGGAAGACAGATTAAAACCGGAACAACTTTGTTCCTATGCAGTTCTCCCCTTTTGAATGTGGGTATAAGAGAAAGTGGACTTTGGATGATCTGATAAGATTAGTATTTGTGTGGTATTTACTAAGCTATGGAAAGTAATTCACTGTTTAAATATGAAATTTCAACATTTATAGGCATTACCTTAAATTTAAACTGTATTTTGACTACTTCAATGATCCCTTGGCATTTTAAGCAAACCTTGTTTTTCAGGATGGATTCTGTATTAACCATTAGAAGATGAGTATGAGAGTACAGTTGTATTACATCATTTTAAAGCTTAAAAAAACGGGAAAGTTTTTTCTGTTATTGGCCTCTCTTCAGTAACTATTTTAAGGAAGTCCTCGGCCTGTATATCTTGTGACTTATTTTTAAAAAAGCCTAAAATTTCACTTTGTCACAAATTCGTTTATAATAAACTCACAATAAAAAATTTCTTTACCTTGAATTCCTATGTAAAATGTTGTGTAGATTTCAAAAAACACGCCAAAAAGGAAAACATGTTAATGAATAGTGGTGAAAACTAAGTTTTACTAAAACAAAACATGTTTATTAAAAAAAAACAATAAAAATGTCTATTTATTAGACATGGTTGGGGTGAAGATAATAATATTTCCATTTTTTTGTCACTAATATGTGGTAGTTTCACCAGAAAAATTTTTTTTAACACTAACTTCTGTCCACCCTGTATAAATCTGCACACATTTCCAGCTAAACTTCACTAATCTGAAAGCCAATTTTATATTCTATCAAGAAAAGAAGATTCAATAAAATGTGATTTATGGTTATCAAAATATAGCCTTAAAGGTTATCAAATATTTGAGTGCCACTGAAGATGCCACACTAGTGTCGAAATGCAAACCCAGAAAACCCTGCATGATCAAGAGGCACCATCAAAAGATAATAATATAAATAAAATATAGCCATTTCCTGAGGGTCTGCAAAATCAAAATCCTTAAAAATGGCTTGATATTTCTGGTTAATTTTGTTGTATTTTAGGCTGGTCCCAAAAGGGTTAAAATAAAGTTTAGTAATTGCTTTTTTTATGTTTGTTGTGATCAATAAAAAGTTTATTCTATTTCAATAATGGATGATTAACTCCTTTGCATTCACATGTTTTATATTATGCCAAAAAATATAATAAAACTTATTAGCGCAATTTTATGTTTGATTGTGTCTGTGAGTATAAAATGTTAGATAATGCTCTCCAAATAAACTCATTTAAACATGGCCACAGACAATATTCACAGTTTTGACTTTTGTAGAGATCCCATCCGCGATATAGATAAACAAAAGCCTTAAAAACCTTTCACTTTCATTCATTACTACTACGTGTTTATTTACGTCCTAATCTGATGTCATATAGATCCCTTTATTTAAAGAGAAATAAAGAATGGTCATGAAAGAATGATCTTGACATGGACTAGGCTATCGGTGGCCTCTTCGATTGCTGTTTCTCAATATAAAAACATGTATTACATGTTATTAATTTAGTATATGAATTTCAGCAACAATCACGCCAGGTAGAAACGCAATTCGCATTTAATATTTAGCGCATGTAGGAATTTGAGCTGGGGAGAGGAAACTTTCCATCGCCGTACATCATAGGCGTGACTATCTTATGTCTTCAAGCTCAAGTCTGTGCTCAACTTCCACAACAGTGTTTTGATGTACAAAATAATTGATGAGCTGTACACGTTTATTTTATAGTTATTATTTATGGTTACAGTATTCACTCATGTCTACTTATGTGTTCCTCCCAGATATCTTAAATACATGTTTGTAAACACAAAAATATTGATAATTGTTTAGAAAAGTTTTGAAAAAAAATTAGCAGTTATTTTATTTGGGTGACAAGTTTTGTAAACTCTATACTTGTAATGGATTTACAAGATGTATATACGTGTTATTGGAAGTATAAGAATTTCCTTAGATTGAAATTTTCTTCCGTACATTTACATTTCAGGACTTGAATCTCTCTTTTATCATAAGAGTAAATAAAGGTGATGTAATGTACAATGCAAAAGGAATGTGTGATATAATTGAAAGAACAATCCTAATTTTTGGTAAGGCAAGAGTGGCATTGTTCATTTAATTAGACCTTAAAATCTATCATCTATGCATCAATTGTACATTAGGAAGATGCATACTGTGCATACATGATTAAGAATAATCATTTTCATTGTGCTATATTGTAAAGACTCGGATGAAAACCATCTAATATTATGCCAACTATTTTTTAGAATCCAATAACGGAAGACCAGGCTCTGGTGAGAGAAGACCTTTTGCCATGGGTGAGTGATTTTGCTCTGATTTGTTTACAAAGTTATACTAATAGCTTAATGAATAGTTAACCGCTTTTAGGGCTGAATTCAAAATAAGAGATGCTCCCAAAACATCTGCATCACTCATTTACTAGATGTCACTCCAAAATTGCAAATTATTCAAATAACCTTATAAAACACTTCACACGGAAACTGGTGTGGTGATTCCAATGAAAATATTCTCTATTATACATGGCTTTTAAGCTATATGCCTTTTATCTCTTTGGAATTTATTACTGTTAACAATATCCAGAATTACCATATCATTCTGATGGGCAATATTATATTTTGATGATTGCCATGGCATTTATGACTGTGAATGAAAACCAGAGAAATTAAAATTGCTATGATGTCATTTTTATTCCATTGTGACCCATAATATAGGCTATAATGAACATATACAACAGTTGAAAAATCAAATCTGCATTAAGCTGGTTACCAGCTCTCACTAAAACAGAACTCATTCTTTATAATTTGGTATTTTAATAAACAAGAATTTTGGATCAACTTCTAGACCACCCCTTTTCTATCATAAGTATGGTTAATAATGTGTAGATACATAACTTTGATCGTTTATTTCATGTCTGTAACATGTTGGTGGACCATACAAGACCAAGATGGCGGACCTCTAACAACTACAGTGAAAGTGCTCCCCATATATTAGTGAAGTTTAATTAGGTAATACAACAAATCCCTAGTAAACTACACACCCAGGGCCGTAACGTTAACTTAGGGGGCCCCGGGGCAAGACTGGCTGGCGGGGCCCCCCCTAATACCTTACTCGCGTGCACACGAGCGTCAATATTCATTATAATTCTATAACAATATAGGTATGCTTTTATTTCCTTTACCATTTTTCATGTAAATGGTGTTTAATAATCTGCCTAATCATTCTGTACCTATTAATAACTAACTAATTTTAAAAATAATTTTATGATGGTTAAAAAAACATTTTTGAAAGTTTTATAATTACTCATTTACTTTTTTAATACTATACAAAATAAGATTATTACACTTTTCAAAAGATAAAAATTGATTTTTTAACAGATTAAAAAAAGATTCCAAAATTACAAAATTATAAACTTGGTTTAATTACTTTAAAATTATTTGATTACTGGAACATTTGTTTGCTTCTATGAGCCTTCAAGCAAGCAAAGTCATCAATAACTTTATCAAAATTAATTTTTTGAGCTCTGTCATTTTCGATTGAGAGTAGTGTCAAACTACTTAGTCTTTCTTGTGCCATTGTACTTCTAAGATAGTTTTTTATTAATTTAAGTTTAGAAAAAGATCGTTCAGCTTTGGCAACTGTTACAGGCACTGTTAAGTACATAATGCACGCTGTGCACACATCAGGATAAGTCGAAGAAAGCGAACTATGCTCAACAATCAAAAGTTCCGCAAATTCTTTTACAGTTTTCAGTTTCACAAGCTTCTTTTGGAATGTCTGTTTAACACTACACAACTGAGAAGGGAAACTGTGAGAAACATCATTTGAAAACTTGTTAACAAATTCACTGGCTTTCTTGTGAATTTCATCTTCTGGAGCATTTGCCAAGTAGTCTGGTTGAATCACTTGGTAGGTATCCAAAACTGATTGCATTCCTTGGAAGCGGTGGTCTAACTGGGTGAAGAGAGTGTCAATCATGGGGTTGAATACTGTCACTCTGAAGCAAGATTCTGGATCAACTAGCCGTTCATCTTGACATAGTTCATCAAAATGTTTTTTGGCTTTTTTAACCCTTCCTTCTTTGAAGTTCTGAGTTATGCCCCAAACCTTACAAATATTTATCGCTTTTGCCAAGAATCCTTCAAAATTCCCTCGCATCTCTGTCACCTTTAGCAATGCCTCCCCCAGAAGCTCGTTTGCTGATGAGAGGTCCAAAGTTTCGGATTGTAGGGCCTTGGATACGATGTTCAGTGCACCGAGAACCTCACACTGCACGACTAAAAGCAAAACGAATTCAAAGGTTTCAAGTTTGTTCTTTAACTGTTGTGCCTCGTTTCTCTCTTTGCTTATTTTTGACGTCAAAACAATGCGAGTGAGGCTTCTTATCACATCACCAAACCTCTGTTTTAACGCATAAACTGCATCGTGCCTGCCAGCCCATCGCGTTGGATTCAAAGATTTCAGCGTTACGTTTGCAATGCTTTGCTGGTTTTCACTGTCGTACATTGATTTTAGATCTTCCCATCGGACGATGCTGTGCCCGAAGAAATTGTAAACGTTTTGGACGGTTTCAATAAACTGACTGACAACCCTGTTTCCTTCTTCTACAGCATCTTTTAACACAAGATTAAGGTTATGAGCGGCACAGTGCACAAAGTATGCGTGAGGAGATTTTTCTTTGATGCGCTGTTGAACACCATTGTACACACCACTCATCACAGCAGCTCCGTCGTAGCCCTGTCCACGACATTTGGATGGGTCTAAATGTTTTTCAGCCATAGATTTAAAAATTTCATTTGCAAGGCCATGCGCCGATTGATCTTTTACCTGTTTAAAAGATAAAAAAGACTCACAAACTTTAATTTCAACAGGTTTACCATCTTCATCATTTAATATTTTTACATATCTATAGACTTCACTCAACTGATCCACTTTAGAGATATCCTGAGTGGTATCAAAAATCAATGAAAAAAACAAGGCACTTTGTAAATCACTTATTATATCATTTTTAACGTGTTGTGCTAACAGATTGATTAGTTCATTTTGGTTTTGAGGACTTAAGTACTTCACTGTTCCTCCTGGACGCTGAAGTAGCTCTTCCAAAACTGGGTCGTATTTTGACAGCAACTGAACAATTGACAAAAAGTTGCCTTTGTTGGTAAATTCCATCTTCTCACAAGACCCTCGAAAAGCAAGGTTGCATGTTGCAAGAGTTAGAGTAACATTTAAGATTCTTTCAAGAACCCGCCGCCAAAAGCTCCTTTCACTCTCAAAATCTTTTTGAATTACTTCCTCCAAAGTACCATGTTTTCGCCACTGTTCATAAATTACACAAGAGTTTGCATGGTTTCTAGACGCTTCATGAGATACTATACGTTCTGAAAGATGCTTCCAGTCTCGAACACCAGTGGTTGAAAAGAGTGATAAATTACACTGGTCTTGCGCTTTAGGTATATCCGAACAAAACAACCAACAGGGTAGGCAGTAAACATAATCACTATTTTTAGAGTAACCTAGCCAGTTTCGTTTTAATTTTAACCCAGCCTTATTATTAATGTAATAATAAGTGTTTGAAAAAGATCGACCTCGTTGATCTTTAGGAAATGGCCCGTCTGGTTGCAAAGGGCCAGATGCCACCAGCAAACGTTTCGTGTCTTGATTTTTTGGAAGATTGGGGAATGAATCATAAACTATGTCGATGGATACATTTTCTTCATCTTTAGATACATCTTCCTCAGCAATTTTTTCCTGTAAACATTCTGCCGTTCCTGAAGCGCTCGCCTGGGGTGAAGTGTAGACACTGCCGACAAGATCGTCATTTTCGACCGTTTCTAATGTATGATTGTCTTTTTTTTCATCGCACTTCTCAAAATTATCTTCAGACTCATCCTTTTTATCAGTTACTTCATGTTGTATGTCCATAGAATCTAAAATTAAAATAATTTATTTTAGGTCATAATTATAAAGGTGATTGACAATTTTTATTATGAAAATCGAAACTTAAAAACTGAACATATTGGAATTCATTATCAATTTCGTCCGTTTGTTGGTATAAGGAATTCATAATTTTTGTAGATTGTAATATAGTAATCAATAATAGGAGACCTTCTGTTTGTGAAACTAATCGTCAATAAGGGAAATTATTGACGATGGGCTTTTATCAGATTACTAATCAGACACACATGTGTCTATGTTTGGCATAGACAACAAACTTGTTTATTCGTTATCACCACGTAAGAGCTGTCTGCATAGGCGCCACTGCCCCCAGGATCAGCTATGAGGCGTTGTCGTCGCGACCGCGAACCGTGGGAGCGTGGTTGTCGTCTGCATGGTGTTTATTAGAGGTTTACTACTAAGATAAAATTTTTGCCGAAGGCCCACAGAGCTGCCAGTCCGGCACTGAATACGTGTCACAATAACCCGTCAGTGCCGTAAAAACAGTTTGCTTTTGCTAAACTAAAACGTTAGTTTTAATTAATTCATGTGTAAGTTCCAAAAGTGCAGTAAAATTTTTCTTAAATAATTTAATTAACTAATTAGCCTACTTTAAATTATAACTTTAATTATTTATAACTAACAATTTTTAATTTATTTGTTAAATCTAATTAAAACATAAATTTGATATATGCGATTATATAATTTAGGCTTCCCTATATAGGCCCAATGGGGCCACTAATAAAAACAACAAAATTGAAAAAGGAAGTTTAACAGCGCTGTTACTCATAAAATAATTGTGCATATAATTTCCTCTCTTAAGTAATTATGTAGCTGAAACTATATGTTAACACTATGTTTATGTTGTAATATTAAAATCAGATTTCTCATGTTTTCAATTCCAGAAAGTCAATTCTTTAAATCTTTTAGATAAGTGGAGTTAAATTTGTTTTGATAGTTTTATACACTATTGTATGTTAAGTTGTTTAATTAATCTTGGCGCACTGTATGTTCAAAAATTGAAATAAACTGATAAATTGTTAAATTTTGTTGTTTAAATGTATGTACATGATGCCTAAGTACATGCGTTATTAGGCCTACAGTTAACAAAAAAATTTACAACAAAGCAGTTCTTAAAAACTAACAAAATATTGGGAAACCACAAACACAGAAATAAATTGAAAATTCCAAAGAATTCAAAAACACCCAGCACGAAAAATGACAATATAATCTTAAATATTAGTATCAAACAAACCTAAACAATAATTTTAAATCAACAGGAAAAATGAAGTATAACAACAAAACTAACAAGGCCAAGGTTACCGCAAATCGACATAAAAATACGCACATCAGCTGGCCGCCGTTGATAAGGATACTGATAAGGAGGCTGTGAGCGCAATTATCAATTTCATCCATCACCGTTACTTACTGCCGTTCCCATGGGGAGGATTAACAGAACAGACTCTGTTCTTAATTTAAATTAATTTTACTGCCTTGAAATGTATCAATTAACTGGAAAATCTTATCAGAGATTAACGACAGAAATAATTAAATAATTAATTTATTAAAAAATAATTAAAGGAGCTGTGTAATATTAAAGTAGACCTAATTAAAGTACTATTAAAGTACAGTAATTAAAAATACTTATTTTGCTGGATACGGCAAAATAAGTAAAGTGGGTTGCTAAAATGGCAACACCTGATTCCTTAGCGCGCTAAACACATAAATAGCGCTATACAGTAAATTAGCTTTGAATGTAAAAAATATACATTAAGTAGAGTAACACGTATTAGGGTACCATAAAATCCCTTGATGTCTAACGAACTGTATAATGTATTACATTAGCATAATGTTAATTACATTCGAAAAATTCATGGTGGTGATAATAAAGTTATAGACGCGGATTCCACGAAGGTTTTTATTCAATTTACAATATTTACCTTAATTTGATCAAGGTCCTAAAAAACTGTTCGGTATAGAAATCGTTTGCCATTGCCAAAATTTAGTTGTAATTAACTCAAGAGTTGAAAGATTCTAAATTTAAAAAATATATATCAAACTGTAGCGATACTACTGTTGCATTCATGACAATTAATTATCAATGCAGTAAAAGCAAGATCTTAGTGGATCTTAGTGGAATACTGAAACCACTTTTTATGAGTTAAATTTTATCTGAGTAGCAGAAAAATGTAGAATTCTGGCAATACAATCTTAAAAATTAAGCCTAGAGTATTATTTGAAATACGATAATTTACCTGTATTGTTAGTATCACTTGATGAATGACTTGCACTGGCGCTACCCAGCCATTGAGATAACTTTGAATTTTTTGCACACTCTTCATCTCTTCTTTTCTTAAGTTGTCTTTTTTTACTTCCACTTAAATATGACCGTTTCATTATAACTAGCACACTAGCACACAATTTAGGAAGAGGTCGATCGCAAAAACTGAGTAAATTACAGCACAAACAACTTAGTCACGATTAGTCCCGAATGTCCTATCACAACCACGTACTGAGAGGTAATGACGAGAAGCAAAAACTATACAGTATTGCCAAGATTATTTTTTATCTTAGCAAAGTTTGGCAACGCAGACGTCTTTCGATGTCGTGGGAACACCTGTGCACTTCCGGTTAGGCCTACAGTAGTATGTTTATCGTTTATCTCAAACATCCGGCTGGGCAATGACTCACTCCCGAGCAACAATTATTGACGTAAGAAAATTATATTTCTTTATGATTTTGTATAAGCTTATTTGTTTTAAAAATATTTTTATCTTATATTTTTTAAGTTCAAAATTCAGTCTCTAGATTTTTACATTTTTATTATAAAATTTTCGTTGATTTTTAAATTTATAAAAAATATGTTTTTCGGAAGTAGTACGCAATTATGCCCCTCCCCTAGGCTCAGGGGCCCCGGGGCGGTGCCCCGGTTGCCCCGGTGGTCGTTACGGCCCTGTACACACCAACATAAAACCGTAAGTCCTAGTTCATATTTTTCAAGAATATTTACCTGAGGAATGAAGATTTTTGATAAGAATGTAATACTACCTGTCACTCAAGAATACACTTCTCACAACATGAAGACTACTTAATCAAGCAATTTCATGTGATTAATAGATGATTAAACATATTCACAAGACTTAAGAAACTTACTGAAAAAATGAAATTAAATAATTAAACAATACTATAAATATTAGACACATAAAGCATTAAATAACATTGCTCATGGAAGTAACGTCATATCCAGCTCATTATTTACACATTGAGTAAACTTCCAACACATCACCTCCAACTCACAAGCAGTATAGCTGCACAGTCTATATTGACAGAGCTGGGTCATTGAAGTAAGAGACCTGACACCTGCTGACACAGCAACACTGACTTCATCATTGTTTATTCCAACTGACATAAGCTCTGTAGTACAGTAGTAGGCATAAGTGGAATTTAATTTATGTCCGACAAATATAACAGCTAAAAGCTTATATTTATCTACTAAATACGTCTGTTGTGCACTAGTCTCCTTGAAGAAACTGTTACAATTATATTATTTTACAGAGACCAAAGATAATAAATTTGGACAGTAGGAATCATACATTCCCAGCTTAAAAAACTGTACTCTAATTATATATTGTACATTAGACAATAGGAATTAGGCAAACCAAGCTCAAAAACCTGTAGTTTAACTGTACAACATCAGTTGACTGAAGTTCAATCTAGTTAAGCCACTGTCACAGGTGCTACAATGAGTTGACCTGACCTCGTTATAGGGTCAGCAGTGCTGAGTCACCACAACATAGCTCAACAGTCCGCAGTACAATACCATTGTACTGCTACTTAGCTGACAAGGATTGATTACCCTCAAATCAAGCTCAATTATACATTTACTGACTTACATAAAAAATTGTATTTTAACAACTAATAACTTCTGACATAATGAACTAGCCAGACATTTTGACTATCCAAATTTGACATTAAAACATATAACCAAGAGGAGTCTGTGAAACCTCTACATAAAAAACAGTTCCGAGATTTTTACATCAAAACCAATAACTAAGAGGAGTCTGCCAAACCTCTACATAAAAAACAGCTTATAAATTTTGACATCGAAATCTATAACTAAGAGGAGTCTGCCAAACCTCTATATAAAAAACAGCTTCTAAATCAGGATTGGCCACAGCTGCTGATCTCAGACATTACAGTATAGTACTGTCTACTGATGGCAACATCCAATGTGTCATTCTCTATAGGAGATATCGTTTTTGCCAAGATAAAATACTACCCGCACTGGCCTGGAAAAATAATAAACGTAACTTTTCAATACAGAGGAAAATCTCCAATATACAATGTCTGTTTTTTCGGTAATTGCAAAACTGCCAGTGTAAAATGCAGTGACTTACTTCTATATGTAAATCATAAGTCTATATACGGACTACCAAAGACAGATAACTTCAAGAACAGGACATTTAAAAAAGCACTGCAAGAAGCTGAGGCAGCCTTAGGTCTAGCCTCAGACACTTGTATAACCACTGACTATCATCTGAGTCAAGAAGTTACCTGCATACAATCTAATGACATTTCAATTGTAAATAATGTCCAAGACAAAATCAAAGAATATGAGCTATCCGATGAACTTGACCTTGAAACTTCTCTGACGTTAGCAGCGGAAGCTGGGAATGCCTTACTCAGCGAGAACAATATTTTGAAAAATGAAATTAATAATCTTACGCTACTAAATTCTAGTCTTGAACATCAACTCAGGGAAGTCAACGGTAAAAATTCTTCATTACAGCGGGATTCGGGAGAACAACTGGAAAAACTAGAGGATGAAGTATCGGTACTAACAAACTTGACTCATGACCTTGCAGGAAAGAATGACTACTTAAATATAAAACTACGCAAGGAACAAGATTTCAAAGAAGAGTTAATGACACAGGCAGAGGAAGAAAAGAAAGCCAGTGATGCTAGGTTCAAGGAACTGCAGGCACTACTAATAGTCAGAGCTTAAAATAAAACATGTAGAAACAAAATTGGTTAAAGCAGAAATGCATGCACAGGAAGAAAGTATTGCTTCAAAAATAAAATTGCTAATTTAATCTCACAAGGAGAATTAATAGAACAGGAATTAAAGGAAAAAAATTTAATTTTGTCAAAGATGAAGGAAGATGCAGAAAAGAAGTGCCAACAATTTGCTAAGCAGGTAAACAATTTTAAACACTACACGAACACTTTTCTTGACAATTTTGTGAACTTCAATTCTGGTTCAACCTATGGTTGTGACGCATACACTGGGCATAATAATAACACAAAATACAGCCAACCAAATCACCAAACAGCTCAAACTAAGGACGCCATGCGCCAATCACCCAGGTCCCTTCATGACAAACTGTTAAATTCACCAAAAGTCTCACTAACACCGAAAGATACCCAGGTCTATGACAGAAGATTAGGAGCTACTGTGACAGAACCCTTGACTAAGCCGGGTCACTCTTACATCCCAGAAATTAAAGAAACTTGTTATGAAAGACCAAGCATTAGCATGAAAATGAGACAATCAAAACAAACATGTTATAGTGTATCTCTACAGATGGCAAAAGTTATAGAACGATGTGAAAATAACAAACGTGACACCACACAAAGGACCCCCATAATAAAATGGAATAAGCAACCCCCATTAAACGCCAAAGTAAGGCCTAAAGAGGAGACATGTGAAGAGTTCTTCTTGAGGCACATACACCACTATAGAGGACTCATGAAAATCAGCAATGTCAACAAGGACGCCAAACAGCAACCTGACACTCCTCCACAGACAGAAGACCACTCAACACTAGAAGCCTCGATAGAACAGGACTCAGTTTCCTCAGTACCTAACTCTCACAGTAAAATAAACAATCATTTTTTAGAAGTAATTCAGCCTCAAAAAGCTCCAATATAACTATCTTACATCAAAACATCCAAAGTGTCTCCAATAAAATAAACAGACTTATTCATGTAATAGAAGAAATTAAACCCGAATCATAATCTTAACAGAGCATAGCCTTGAAAAAGAGGAAATTGAGGGAAGCTCGCTTATCCCTTGCTACAATCTTCAGTCACACTACAACAGACAAGTACACAAAAATGGTGGTGTAGCTATTTACGTCCAGGATAGTCTTCAAGTGCATACAGAATCAATCGAAGTGCACCAGTACTGCGAAGAACTTACATGCGAGCTTGCGCTTGTAAAGATCAAACTGAAAAATACAACTATCAATGTAATGGGAGTTTACAGGTCACCAATGGGAAATGTGGATAACGCACTAAATATAATTTCACAGACTATAGAGGGAGCTACAGCTGACAGCCCTGACATTTGTTATGATGGGGGACATAAACATTGACACCATTAAGCATGACAGAAAGTCAATAAAACTTGCTGAAACACTATCCTTACATAATATGACAAGGATAGACCTACCCCCCACCAGAATAACATCACATTCTAGACTGCATATGCACTAACCTGGATCTGACAGATATTACTACGAATGTAGTAAAAACAGGACTCTCAGACCACACAGCCCAATTGTGCAAAATCCTACTCCTAGAACAACCTCGAAGACCTCAAATGCTATGCAGACAACTAACATGCAGAAACCTAAACGAGTTAAAGGCTCTACTTCAGGTGGAGGACTGGGAACCTGTCATGCACGCCAAATCAGCAGAAGACGCTTATAATATCTTTAGCACTAAGGTGTCCCTATCTCTTAATGCTGCATGTCCTAAAACAATAAAAAGAAAAAACCTAAACTCAAACCTAAACTTTTTGCAGTCACAACAGCCATTGAATTGAAAAATAATTACCTTAAAGTACTGTATCAGTATGACACAACAGGAGATTTACACTTTAAGAGAGAGGCAGCAGAAATAAAGAAAGTGTACGATTTAAGGCTGAAATCTCTAACAAAAATAGCTACTAAAAACTTTGTTAACAACGCTGACAATAAGTCAAAAGCTGTGTGGAATATTATTAACAAAGTAAGAGTTAAGGAGAAACAAACATCTGAAATAAGTCTTCAAATAGAAGGTGAAATGGTCCAAGACAAAGAGAAAATTGCAGCTCATTTAAACCAATACTTCACTACCATAGCTGAAGAGACTCTAAAAAATAACAATTATAAAGCCGCAACTGTCAACTGCATAACAGAAAATACAAATCACTCACTAACCATCTTATCTAGAACTAATGAAACAGAGCTTAAAGACATAGTAAAAAATTTTAAATCAAAAGCCTCTTATGGCAATGATGAAATATCATCCAAAATGCTAAAACACTGTATAGACGAACTATGTACTCCATTGGTAATAATATTTAATAAATCATTTGATCAAGGACATTTCCCATCGGGCATGAAAATTTCTAAGGTTTACCCAAAACTCAAAAAAGGATGCCCAACCATAGCTAGTAATTACCGGCCCATCTCTCTCATATCAACTTTCTCAAAGCTGTGTGAAAAAATAGTTCTCAAAAGATTACTTACCTTCTGCAACAATCATAACCTCCTTACAAACACACAGCATGGCTTTATCAAGGGTAAATCGACGACTACAGCTATGATTAAACTCGTTGAAACAGTAATAGATGACCTGGAGCAGCGTAAATTATCAACAGCACTTTTCCTGGACTTCTCAAAGGCATTTGATTGCTTAAGCCACAATTTAATAATCATTAAGCTTAAGGCCTTAGGCATAACAGGAAAAGCCAAAGAGTGGTTTGTAAGTTACTTAGCTAATCGACATCAGGTGGTTGAACTTCAGCAGACAAAAAAAGGAATTACATCGCATATACAGTCAAGTGCATTACCAATAACCCGTGGTGTACCCCAAGGCTCCGTTCTGGGCCCAGTTCTTTTTATTTTATTTGCCAATGACATGCCCAGACATCTCCAAGATCATTGCCAGGCAATCATGTACGCAGATGACACCACCTTGCTGGTGAATGATAAAACTCTGAATAACCTAGCTGTAAACACATACACATCCCTCAACACAGCCTATCAATACTGCCACAACAATGATCTGGTTGTCAACCACACCAAAACAAGCCAGGTAGGATTTGGACATCGATGTGATGAGACGCCACAGATACCAGGCGTAACATTGGAAAGAAAAGTAAAATTCCTAGGCATAACACTTGACAGCTTGCTAACCTGGACCCCACACATAGACAGCCTCTGCAAGAAGCTAAACTCAAGCGTCTATGCATATAAACAAGTAAAAGCCATAAGTGACCTGACGACAGCAAGAACTGCATACTTCGCACTCTTCGAAACCCATTTAAGATATGGACTTGCTGTCTGGGAAGCAGCCTCAGCAAGGAACATTCAACGGATACTTGTCATACAGAAGAAGGCAATGCGAATCCTGGCCGGACTCCAACGACTTGACACCTGCAGGCAAGCCTTTAAGACTCTGAAGATCTTGACAATCGCTGGACTCTACATACAAGAAGTGGTGATGCATGCTGATGGGCAGGACTTGCTGAGAGGTCATGATCTACATACGTACAACACTCGTAATGCTAACCTCTACAGTATTCCAGTACATCGCCTTGCTCAGTATGAAAAGAAACCAACATACCAGGGGGTTAAATTCTTTAACCATCTACCAGGGGATATAAGAACATGTAGAGGAGGCAAGTTGAAGACAAAACTTCACAACTGGCTGACTGATCAACCATTCTACTCTACCAACGAGTTTCTACAATGCAACTTTGACTAGCCATGAGAACTATATTACCATGTGCATATTCAACCATTACTGCATTATAAAACTATATTTGTACAATTGACACCATTTCTGTTCTTGACGAACATGACAATAAAGAATGTTTTGATTGATTGATTTTGTTAGTAAATTATTTAAATAAACTATTTAAAAAATTAAAAAGATAACAAAAGGTTTGGTAAATATAGGCCTAATAATATTGGCATTTGATAACAAGAAAAGATAATAAAGCTTACAGAAAAATAAATACTACATAACAACTGCAAAAAACAAAACTGTAAAGAGAGTAAATAATCAACCTAAAAAATAAAACCATAATAAACATCTGAAAAACAATAAAAATTAATTAATAATACAATAGAAGTAAAAAGTAAAAAAATATAAAAAATAAGGACCTGGAAGGCCGGGGCCTCTGAGATAAATTGTTGGCTTTGAGTTTGGCCAAAAAACGTAGGTAAGTTAATTATTACACCGAATCCTGCTGGCGAGGCAAGGTGGCTCTTAATTGGAAATTAAAAAAAGTTACAAAGACTCGAAGAACCCCATTACTTTAAAACCCTAGGGAAACAATAATTAAAATACTGAAAAACTCAAACTAAAAATATAAATAAAACCTATATATACAGTCCTCTTTGTAAAGAAACCCACCCCTACCCACAAATTAAAATCTCGTAATCTGAGCCCAAGGTGATGTCACTGGACACAAACACAGGTCAAGAGGTGGGATGAAGTAAGTCATCTGCTTGCAGAAGTCTTCGGCTTGAATAACAGAGTAAAAGCCGTAGCAAGGAAATGGGATGGCTACTCTCTCTGGGCCGCAAGGAAGGCTAAGTGGTTAGCCTAGCCCGAAGGTCCGCTGCTGCATTCCAGGTAACATCAAGGTGGAAAGGCAATGCAGATGACGGTCCGCCTCTCCTATTGGACCCTGTAGCTGAGAAACCTTGTAGCGACTAGCCACTCTTAAACATCATAGCAGCTCGGCCAAACAAAAAGTCACAGGCTGTCATAAAACTCAGCCAACAGTATAAAAAAAATCGATTGAGCCAGGTGACAAAGAACACGAAACGGATAACGTCATAGACACATAAACAGATAACCACAAAGAGGATTGTAGAGGCTATCCTCGAAACAGTCCCTAAATTTGTATAAAATTTGTAATATAAATATAATTTTGTTACAGGACCTCTTCCTTCTTTATTCCATGACTATTTTAATTTGGAGTATTAAACTGAGTTCCAGTCTGAACAACGATTTTGTTCTCTGCAATTATTCTCTTAACAGACACCAATGATATACCTGTGGCTTCTGCTACACAACGTTGAACCTGTACGTGTATGGGTGGGTGAGTGAGTCATCACCACTGTACGTGTACGGGTGGGCGAGTGGGTCATCGTCACGTACTCCTACCCTGTTCTTCCATTAAATACTGATTGTAAAGGCAGGATATAAAAATATTCCAAACCTGTACCAAGCATATTTTTTTGGCTTAATCACATCCTTTACTCACTCAAGACTGTACTGTTAACTGTACAGTCTTGAAAATATGTTGTTGATAATAGATAGTTTGATCAAATTTGTAATATAAATATAATTTTGTTGCAGGGAGAGGGAAGGTCTTCCTCCAGTTAATGGAAAAATTGAATAGTGATAAACCAGGTAAGAAATGTTATATAAAATCTTGATTGTAAGCGCTTTTGAATTAGCCAAGATTGTTTAATGGATGTATCATACATATAACTTAGCTCGTCTGTTTACACATTCAAATTACTGTCCCCTCCCTCCTAATGTTACTGTACACATCAATGCAAAACATACAAATTTACAAATAATAGAAACACCACCATCTTCCTAGCAATAAACACGGAGGTGTGTTAGTTTAATTGCTAAATTACGCTTTTCAGCCATTGCCGGGGAAAGGAAAATACAATGCTCCAAAAATCCACAGAAAAACTTTAGATAAAAAAAGAGTAATTTTATCTTGTTACTATACAAATGGCCATTCAAAGTTCTACCTCACCATAGGTAGGTAACTGCCACCCATAAACCTCTGCATTGGAATATCCAGTGAACACCTGCTTATAGTTAATGTACAACTTAAAATTAATTTAGCTACGGATAAAATTAAAATTAAACCCTTTTATTAGAATGAAAAATAATATAATAAACACTATATTAACCGGGAAGTGAACCCCCAGGCATTTTACAATTTGTCTGGGAAAGCTTACTTACCCTGAATATTTGAAGAATTATGTCAATTTTATATATTAAAAGTATCATATGATATTATACAACTTTTGCCTGGATAAAACTGGTGAAACATAATGGTTTATTGAAAAATACCAGTATAGAACAATATATTTATCATTAAAGTTATTTTGTAGCAGCGCTTTAGTTTATAGTGCTGTGATATTATTCCATATTTAATACTATTGTGAATTTTAACATCTCCATCCATACACGTACAGTGGTATTGACCCACCTGCCCACCCAAACACACACAGTGGTATTGATGCACTATAGAACTATAAACATGGAACGCTGCATCAAGCAATGTCAGGCGGTAGGACATGAGCCATTGATATAACATGTCAACCTACTGTGTACAGTGTCCTATAAATGAAGAACTATAGTGACAAAGAATCTGGATTGTAGCATTGCAAACAAATAAAGGCCTGAAGCTAGCCAACAAACTGTCCCATTCACATGTATATTTTAATAATAAAAAAAATGTACGCTTAGCTCCTCAAATATTAAATATCAGTGGTGCTGTTACGTTAAAATTTTTATTAATTAATAAAAGTTCGATGGATATAAAGAAACAATTAAATTTATGGGAATGATGGGCACATTTTTTATTTGTTAAATAGTAGATATCCTTGTTGACTAGGTTTAAAAGAAGCAGTGACCAGAAGGTTTTTTTAAATAATATTAGATGACTTCAATTTGTGAATTTTCAGTTCACTCATAAACCAATATATTAGTAAACTGCAAATTGAAGGAATCACTGTTTTAATAACATGCCAGGTAGATCTCCATTCTGGGAGTTTTAGTGGCAGGATGCCTAGTCATTAGAATTGTAATTGTATACTAATATATAATTATTTCTCATTTGATCATGTAGAGTTATTATTTTTATGTATCAGAGCCAGGGTTGAGTGTAACAACAGCCCTATAATACAGCAACCAGGTAAAACTAGAACGATTAAATAGAAAGGTAGTATATTCACTTAAAATTGGTTTTATTATATCAATGAAGATGTAGTTCCTTGAAGGGGGGCACCTTGATTTGGGGAACAAAATATTTTAAAATGACATAAAATGGGTTATTTAACTCATTTTAAGAAGAAAATGTAATTTACAACTTTTCATTAAAGTCACCGTTGATGAGTTAAAGAGTACTCAATACTGAAATTTTCACCCCGAAATGTTATGTTTTTTAAAAACAGTTAAACAGTTTAAAAAAATCTCAAAAATTCGTTCCCTTACTTGAAAATATATAAGGAATTAATTTAAAGCTAGTAAATTTAACTTTCAGTTTTTTATCTTTTATTACGATAAGCCAAAGGCTAGATATATCATTTTAAAGATGGGGCTTTTGTCATTAAATAAAAATAATGGGCTGTTTTGACGTGATGGTAACTCATTTAAAACAATATATGGGACGAAATTTGAGAAGGATAAAATTATAAAAAAATGAGACAAATTAGGGTCTCATAACATGAAATTTAAAAAAATATCATACCCAAATATTTGTTGACTATTAATCCACAATATTGGCACTCTGAGGCTAATAACGTGTTGCCAACTGGACTTTGGTTTCCGAAAAAAAATTCCAATAGTAAAGAGTCATATAATATATCTAACCCTATTGACTGTAGGGTTTGAGCAGCATTTTTGTAGTGTGCTGTTCAAAAATTTTTTGATGTTTTACTCATATTAAAAACATGTTAACACTTTGAAAATTGGTAAGATTTGTGGTTTTTTAAAAACAAATTCCCTATTTTGACTGATAGCGAAAAATTAGTTGATTTGTTAAGAAAGTTTACTGCAAGTGACTAAACTTAAAATGATTGGTTTACCCATTAATGTCCTTTTTTTATAATTCATTGTGTCTATACAAAGATATATTGATTTGAAACCTGTGCAACTTGTTAAGAAGGTCTCAACTCCAGAAATATACCAGTTGTAAAGTTCGAAAATAGCCCATTTACATAGTAAACAACAAGTAAACAAAAATAGTAAATAATTGGAATAAATCTAAAAATACATTACATGTTTGAATGAAAATTAGTACTTAACGGTTTTTAACACATTCAGTGGCTGCGTGGTCGTCTAGTCAGCCATACTGCCTCACTCACATTATTATATCAGTAATCTTTGCCGGGTTCGCTTGCTAGTACGTCCTGCACTTCTGCAGTATCCTATGAGTAGGACGTAGTTTCCAGTTACGGTTATTTTTGGAGTTTCTATTACTGTTTTTAATTCGTTTTTTAAAATTCAAAAAAGATGTTGAATGCACTACAAAGAAGAAAAAATTAAAAATACTGTATTTATGTTCTACAAACCCCCAGATCAACCTGAATTGTCTTATGTGGCATGTTTTGAAAAATTTATCTCAGATCAGACTAATTGTGAAAACATGTTAGAAATGGATCTGATAATATTAGATAATATTGATTTTTTTCATTTGTTTTACTTAATTCCTTATATTAATAATTAGTTTATTACAAAATAAAGAGGTGTAAAAAATATTGGACATTAATTTTTTGGCAAAGTCATTCACCAGGGGCTGATGTCCGACTAGACGGCCATACATAAAAATTAGTTTTTTTGAGCCTTTCAGATAAACAGACTACTTCTGACAGTCATAAATTGACAATACACAACCACAAAAAGAGTTTTTTACAAAAAAATTTCAGCCATTGAGGTGAGTTTTTAATTTATGTATGCAGCCACACATGGTGAAAACGAAAATACGACCTTAGCACTGAATGTGTTAAGTCATTTATTATGATTTTAACATCGAACATATTGTAAAACAAAATGGTGATTGGGAAATTGTGCTTTTCCTATATTATCACAATTGTTACAGATGAAAGACAGAAAAAATATTTAAACAACCATTTTGTTGTTGTTTTTTAATCATATTTACATGAGTAGTTATAAAAGCTGCTTGGTCGATGGTCGATGGAAAATGTATAAAAATCATAATACTATTAATTTATATTAAAAATAATTAACTAGGTGTTTCGTAGGTTACTTATTGTGATTTTAATAACAAAATAATGATACTTTAAAGTAAGGGATGAAAAATCCTTTTTCACCATTTTCACAGATTTGAAATCAATTTTTTTCATATAGATTTTATTTATGGATTAATAAAAGTTGCAAAGATATTGAGGAAGTTAAAATTTTTTAATTTTGTTTATTAATTTTGTATAAATCTTTTATATTCTTATCCTTCTCAAATTTAATTGCATACATTATTTTGGATGAGTCACTATCTTCGAGATTTTCACGTCGAAACAGCCTGTTATTTTTATTTACTGACACTAGCACCATCTTTAAAATGCTATATATAGCCTTTGGCTAATGCAAATATATATATATATATATATATATATATATATTAGCCCTTTGAGGACTAAAAAATGAATCAAAATGATGATGTTGTATACATTTTATACGATTTGAATGATCTTTTAAATTGTGACATATAAAATACTAAGGCAGAAAATAGGGTGATTGTCAAGACTTCTCTTATCTTACTTTTATTAACTAGCAAACTATTTCATCATGTGGTGTTTATTTTTCAGAATGTTTGCGTAGTGAACCAAGTACTAGTTCTGGAATGGGTAAGTGAGTTTTGTCAGCTGCAAGCTATGTTAATAACTGTATAATAACACTTGTCAGGGAAATTGGATTTAATAAATTTATTTTTATGATCAATGCAGTAGATTGCAGGCATTAGGTATAATGCACAAGAGTACAACGAAAAATACAAAGACAATTTAAAATGGATAAGCTCAAATTGGAGATTTATGTAAAAAATTCAAAATATAGACAAGTTTATCTATTGCTTGAAAGTTATTTGTTAGAATTGAATTTTTCATGATTGATAAGTATGTTGGAGATTTCCAACGCTTCATCCCCCATTCTAAGAGATTTCCAACAACACGGCATGCTGCCATTTAAAGAGTTTTGCACAATGATATGGGTTCATTTATGGGGGAAAACTAGTTTTACACATAGGAAAAGGTAGTAAGTAACACCTGAAGACGACAAGAGTTTTATACCTGTTGAAAACACTGGAAGCTTTGGACATCCTCAACAAATTTATCAATCTTAATCAAGTTTCATGGTTATATTTCTAATTATATTAAAGAAGAAAAGTTTTTAAATCTTTAAAAATATGTCAACTTCAATGGTGGTACTCGTAAAGTCTATTTTGATACGTGGTTATTTTTCACTGCCAAATATAATCTCACTTTTTTTTTTAAATATTACACTATTTTATAAAATATAGCAAATTGTAAGGTAATATTGTAAATATAAGAGCCTGCCAAATCTTCACCTAATAATCATATGCTGTAAGCGTGCTCCTGCCGTTTTACAATGTGATCATCACTATTTACTTCACTTGCGATAACTAGTTGTTTATTTCATCGTGTAGTAGTTATTTATTTCGTCTTATAATATATTATATGTTTTTGCACAGTGGTGAGAATATCTCTTTGTATTTCTATTTTGTTTTACTGTCAAATAATGTTGTCAATAATGTAGTATAAAATATCTGTTTGTAAAATGGAAAGAATATTTGATATACAGGTAGTCCTCGTTATACGCGGTCCCGATTTACGCGGTTTCGCTTATACGCGGATGGGCCGGACCCCCCCACCAACATTCCACATTCCTCAGGCGCGCCCCACCCGTCTATCTGTCTCTTTCTCTCGAGCACTGTTGTTTATTTATTCGCATTAGTGGTGTACAGTTTACTTCTTGTGGCGTGGCATTGTGAACAATATTGTTGTGAGTTGTGTTATAATGTCGGGAAAACGTGAGAAGAAACAGATAGATGTAAGTAATAAACGTGTTAGACTATTAATTCTCTTTCTTTAGAAGTTAAACTTGAAGTTTTAAAACGCCTCGATAAAGGGGAGCGTATAATTGATATCCACCGAGTGATGGGCCTTCCAGAGTCATCTATTAGGACAATCCGATCAAATGCTGAAACTATTCGTAAGAGTGTGCAGTCTTGTACAAATTTAAGTTTAGCACGTGTATCTAAGTCCAGATCTGATTCGATGGAGAAAATGGAAAAACTACTGTCAAACTGGATTGAACATTATAATCAGCTCCATGCACCCATTTCGATGGCAGTCATCCAAGAGAAAGCAAGAGCTATCTATACAGAAATTACTAAGGATGATCAAAACGCCCCAGACTTTAATGCCAGTAAAGGGTGGTTTGACCGTGTCAAGGCACGCAACGCTTTTCACAGTTTAAAATTAACAGGTGAGGCGGCATCGGCAGACAATGTAGGCGCTGAAACTTTTAAGGCTATAACTTTTAAAAATTTTATTGAAAAGGAGGGGTATACGGCCAAACAGGTTTTTAACCTTGACGAAACTGGCCTATTTTGGAAGCGAATGCCAAGCAAAACATTTATTTCTATTGAGGAGAAAACTGCTCCTGGATTTAAAGCTGCTAAAGATCGCTGCACATTACTCTTTGGTGCAAATGTTTCTGGGGATTTCAAACTTAAACCACTGATGGTTTACCATTCAGAAAACCCCAGAGCACTAAAAGGCTGTGACGAATATATGTTGCCTGTATTGTGGAGGTCGAGTAAAAAAGGCTGGATGACGGGTAAAATATTTCATGATTATATTTCACCAGTGCTGCAAAATGATTTAAAAGTGTATTGCTACGAAGAAAAGATTCCTTTTAAAATTTTGATTCTGGTAGATAATGTTCCAAGCCACCCTCCTGAAATAAGTGAAATAAATGAGAACATTAAAGTTATGTTTCTACCCCCGAACACTACATCCATATTGCAGCCTATGGACCAAGGTGTTATTTCAGCTTTTAAAGCCAACTATCTTAAACATACATTTTCTTTACTGATTAAAACTTGTGATGCTGATGATAAATTATCTATTAAGGACTTTTGGAAACAGTTCAACATCAAAATGGCTATTGATATCATAGGCAAATCCTGGAATGAATTGAAACCTAAATGTATGAATGGTGTTTGGAAAAATTTGTGGCCAGAAATCGTCAAATATGATGTAGAAATGACTGAAAATGTCAGAACAACGTCAAAAGATAATGTGGATATGGCACAGCGTGTGGGATTCACAGACGTAGATGAAGCAGATGTTGATGAATTGATTACACTACAAGAAGAGCTAAGTACCGAAGACCTATTAACAATAGAAGATGATAGGTTTTCTGAAGGATCCGATAAGGAAGAAGAACCTGAAAGTGTTAAAACCTTGACTAGTAAAGGAATGGCAGAGGCTTTCTGTATGATTAATAACGATTTAAATTATTTTGAAGAGAACGACCCAGATGACACAAGGAGTGCTAAGGTTAAAAGGGAAGTTGAGAATGTGATTAAGTGCTATCGTGAACTATATAACAATAAATTAAAAACAATAACCCAGCTCTCGATTAATACATTTTTCTCCCAAACATCTGAAAAGGTACAAACACCTGGTAAGCAGACGTCAGACGTAAACAAGGGCGGGCAGTCTGACCCTCCTAGCCCAGTGGCAGGCACATTAAAAGATTGAACTACTGAATATGATGTACTTTTTTAGTTATGTACTGTACAGTACTTTTATTACTTTTTAATATCCTTTTCTCTTTGAGTTTAATTTTTAATTAAAGTATGCCTATATACATTTATACTGTACGTTCTTATTTTGTTTGTTCATGTAGTAGTCAAATTTGAATTCAATAAAAGGTGTTGATGAATTATTATAGGCCTATATTTTTATTATATTTCCAAAACAATTAATTAATCTTTTGATAATCTTATGATATTGTAGTTTGAATTGCGTACAGTAGTAATAAGCAGTAGGCCGGCCTGCTGTGGATACAGTGGCGTAACCCGCTTTAGCTTCGACTCGTTATACGCGGTTTCGTTATAAGTGGCGCTTAGGCGGAACGTATCTACCGCGTATAACGAGGACTACCTGTATTATTGCATGAGTTTTAAAAATAATTTGTTGTATATGTTTGTAGTAGTTACTTAATAAAATCTGTGTTTTCTTCATATTATTTGTGTTTTAGGCATAAACACAACATCACAAAAAATATGTTTTGTAAATGTATCATTTACAAACATTACTTATTTATTATTTCAGTTTGCTTCCACTTTTATAAAAATTCTTGAATATTTACATAAACTACAATAAATGAAGCGTCTTATGAGTAGATAATTTTGAACGGTTGTAATCAGAAATTTAGTTTCACTTGCATTTATAATTTCTTCTAACCTAGAAAACCTAAATTTTACCACAGCAGTAGGCAGACTTGGTCCTTACTTCGAAAACTGTCCACAGGTAAGCTCCTTGAAAGTAGCACTGGGCTGCACCCAAGACCTATGGACATAGCAAACTATATCCAAGCCAACCTGCCAACCTTCTGACAAAAAGGTTGTATACAATCTGAATAAAATCAAGAGAGGCCTACAGGCACCTTTAGAAGTTTCTAGGTCATTTACTTTCCAAGAGTTAATGAGACGGTAACGGCTCTGCCAGTTGGGAATGCAGCCGTAATTATGACATCTTCCCAGAATAATTCTTAAACGTGCTGGTACAAAAGTAAAACATTGGCTCCTAACAGTCTTCAAATACCATATTGGCAAGTAGCGATATGCCCAAAGCTTTTAAAAGATCTAAAATAATAGCTGTTTTGAAGCCAGGCAAAGAACCACAATGTGCTGAAAGCTACCATCCTATAGCTCTTTTAAGTTTCTGCTATAAGTTGCTGGAGAGGCTGATTTAAAACAGAATATCACCTATTCTCAATGACAGCATCCCTGAGTTTAACAGGCTGGTTTTAGACCCGGTTGAAATTGTTGCGACTTGTACTTTCTTTTACGTCTTTCATTGAGAATGGGTTTGAAAAGAAAAAGAAAACATCAGCAGCATTCGTAGTTCTTTCAGCAGCCTATGAAACAGTCTGGAGAAAGGGCCTGTTGCTTAAGTTTTACAACTTGATTCCGTGTCCTCGATTATTGTGATTTCTCAATTCCACCCTAAGCAACAGGTTAATCAAAGTGTGCCTGGATCGCAGAGAAAGTTCTTTTAGACACCTGAACAATGGGTTGCTACAAGGATCTGTTCTTGCTCCTCTTATATTCAATATATACACTGCCGACATTCCTGCCACAGAGTCCAAAAAATTCATATATGGAGATAATATCGCTCTCGCAACTCAACATGAAGACATCAAAAACAGAAAGAACACATACACTTGATCTAGCTACCCTCAATAATTATTTTAGAACCTGGAAGCCAAAGTAAAAACCAATAAAGACAGAAGAAACCTGCTTTCACCTGAGTAATAGACTTAGAGCTAATCAGAAATTGAACATCTTTTTCGATAGTGTTTTCTGGTGGCTGAAACACAATGAGCATCCACAGTTCTTGGGGGTCAGTTTATTTCGGTCTCTCTGTTTTAAAAATCACCTACAGAAAACAGCAGCTAAAGTGAGAATCACATTGTGCAATAACTTGCTGGATTATCGTGAGGAGCCAACGCACAAGTTCTGCGTACTACTGCTTTGTCCCTGGTTTACTCCACTGCTGAATATTGTGTTCCCATGTGGCTTAACAGTACACAGTACGAGTGGTTGATATACAACTGAATAGGGTGATGTGGGCCATCAGTGGCTGCCTCATTGCAACCCCTCTACCACGGCTTCCAATGCTGTGCAAGATAGATCCTTTGGAATAAGATGAAAATCTTATATAACTAATAAGACTCAAAGAGAATTTAAAATATCCTATCTACTCCGAATCTCACCATTTTTCAAATTATCCCGAAATGTGCAGGGCAACTTAAATCTACAAAACCACCTCTTCGTTTAGTTTCTCAGTTATTCTCTAACAAATTTTCGCCAAAAACCAACTGGGCTTTAACTTGGGATATGTTTGACGGTCGAAACAAGTTTCTGGTATCAGACCCTATGACCCTCTTTGGTGGAATGAACCTTCCTCGTAAGGAATGGTCTATGTTCACTGGTTGAAAGAGGAGGAGCCCCTCGTCATTCCTGGTTTTACTTGTGTATCAAAATTTTGTAGAGGTTCAGGATTGGGTGGTGGAGTGGCAGTGTATGCTAATGTAAATGGACGTACCAGTAAATTTAGGATAGACCCTAAATGTTCTCTTATTAGGAAATTTTGTAATGAGGAGTGTTTTGAGTGTGTTATTGTTTCAATCGAATTGCTAAATAGTTGTAATCCAGAAGTCGATCTTAAATTTATGTTAGTATGCTTATACAGAGCCCCCCAGAATAATGTACACTTGTTCTTAAAAAGAATGGATACACTTTTAGGTTGTATTTTAGGAAGGAGTGAATATATCCTAGTTTGTGGTGACTGGAATATTAACTTTCTAGATGTAAATAATATTATTGTTAAGGATGTCAAAAACATGCTCTTATCCTACAATCTTAAGGAACTTGTACATGAACCAACTAGGATTACTGCAACTTGCAAATCCCTTCTGGATAATGTTGTAACAAACCTAAGAACTGAGCGGATTTCATGTGACTCTATGTTTTGTAGCCTATCAGACCATGAAGCGCAGCTAATGATCATAAACCATAACTATACCAAGCCTAGTGAATACTTCTTTAAAAGAAATTTTTCGGAGAACAACTTTATTAAATTTATTTCAATTCTGTCTGTTACTGTTTGGGCCCCAGTATATAGCATTGAAAATGTTAATTCTAAGTTTGAGTGGTTTTGCAACACTCTCTCAAATGCTTTTCAAAATTCTTTTCCTAAAAAAAGGTTTAAAAAAAAGCCGTTAAACAGAAAATATAAACTTAGCAAAGACTTAAAGAAAATGGCAGATAAAAATATAGATTTGGGAATTTTAGTTAGAGAAACAAATGACCATCAGCTAAAAACTCTTTATTTAGAAAGAAAAAAACATTTTCGCAAACTGATAATTGAGGAAAGAAAGGCTCATGTCATGAAGGAAATACAGAGTGCAGATTGTTTACAAAAGGCAGTGTGGGGGGTGGTTAGAAGAGAGACAAGGGAGCCATCAGATATCTCTTTTCCCCTTTTAAGCAGCGAAGGAGCGCTAGTTCAGTCCCCTCTTCAGGCGGCAAACATTTTCAGCTCCCATTTTGGGAATACTGAACCATTACCACCTTCCTCCAAATTTACTAATTCTGGTCTGGTAGGTGGCACTTCTCCTGTTGGTTCATTATTCTTATTCCCAGCTACTCCGGCTGAGGTTGAAGGAGCTATTCTATCTCTTAAATCTAAGCGTTCTTCTGGTACAGATGAAATTTCCAGCTTGGTCCTAAAGAGAATTTACAAAACAATTCTAGAACCATTGACTTATCTTATTAATGAATCCTTTACATCAGGGACATTTCCAAGCGTTTTTAAGATAACAAAAATAATACCAGTATTTAAAAAAGGTAAAAAAAGTGATGTAAACAATTATCGCCCGATTTCCATACAATGCACTTTTTCTAAAGTTTTGGAGAAGCTTATGTATGTTAGACTCTCGGACCACTTAAATAAATATAATATCATAGTGCCAGAACAATATGGTTTCAAAGCTAAAGTGTCCACAACCAAGGCAATATTGGATTTTGTTAAGCATATAATAACTAACCTGGAAAATAATGAATCAGCTCTAGCAGTGTTTGATGACCTTAGGAATGCTTTTGGTAAGGTTGATCGTTTTATACTTAGAGAAAAACTTATAATGTATGGGGTAAGAGGTGTGGCTCTGGATTGGTTCAACTCATACCTGTCGGATCGCTGGCAGTATGTAGATGTGTCTGGATTTATTTCAAACCTAGTGGAAAGCATTGTTGGTCTTCTCCAAGGTAGTATCCTGGCACCCATTCTTTTTGTAATCTATATCAATGATATGCCTAGGTGCAACCCTCTTGTAATACGTGAAATCTATGTAGATGATGTTGCATGGTTGTTTGGTGGTCCTAAGGATGGCCTGCAAGCCATGGTCTCGCTGACCGCGGAAACATTTATAGAATGGTTGGCTTTGAACAATATGTCACTAAATACAGAGAAAACTTTTTTTATGCAATTTTTGACAAAAAATAAAAAACCTCAATCAATCACACTGAGTGAATTTGGCATTCATGAGTGTTACACAGTAAAGTATCTGGGTCTAATTATCGACAATACACTATCCTGGAGTCCCCATATATCATTATTGTGCAATAAATTAAGTAGAATTAGTTTTACCTTAAGAACTTTATATCCACTTCTGCAGCCGGAGGCTTTGATGTTGGTCTACCATGGCTATTTTTCAGCAGTAATGACATATGGAATTGAAGCTTGGGGAGGGTCGCCTCATGCAGTGCGAGTTTTTTTAGAGCAAAAAAGAGCAGTTCGAATAGTCAATGGAACGGTCCCACGAACCTCGTGTAGAGGAGTGTTTAAATCATTAAAAATTCTCACATTAGCCTCACTATACATTTACAAATTAATTTCAATCACAGTCAGAGACTTGCAGAAAATCACAACTGTGGGTGAGGGTCACAGATTTCCTACTAGGCACGGTAATGAGCTACGTACTCCCAAGCATCGACTAGCGTTAATGGAGAGCGAAGCGTCTTTTGCGGGAATAGTACTCTATAACAACCTTCCACAAGAAATTAAATGTTGTAATAACAAGTTGTTATTAAAGAAATTAAAATCATTTCTATTGGACAAGGAATTTTATAGTGTAGATGAGTACATTAAGGCAGAATTGTGATTAGATTTTAACTTTGTTATTCTGTAGTTATAAGTTAGTCTTAGTAATTGACTTCTGAGATGTACCAACCTGTACCAAATTCAGAAATAAAACATCTTGAATCTTGAATCTAAGTCGCTTTTGCACGGGGGTGGGAAGATTCAACTACTGGAAATGTAAGTGGAGAAGGGCAAATGATCAGTCATGAGATTGCTGAGTCAAGTTCAAACTATGGATCACATCGATAATGAATGCCCATTGCACTCCTTTCAGGGGGGATTAGCTGATCTTCATTCAATTGTAGAAGCAGGTGTTGAATGGTTAAGAAACCTGGATTTAGCTCTGTGACAAAGTGCTAAGACACAAGTACTTTGTACTGTAGAATATATTTTATTTAGTAATATTTGTTTATTATTACAAATTATTATTACAAAAAGTTATTACAAATATAATATTTAGTAATTATATTTGTAATATTTTAATTTTTTTATTTGTTGGGTAACCTCATGAAATCTATACAATATATATATCATTTCTTCTACTTACAACTTGACAAAATATTCATATTTTTTTTGTTATTTTTAAAATTTGTATTTTTGCCATTTTACTGTCCATGCATTTGTCACTGAGAAAATATATACAAAAACAATGTTCATTGTCATAGCTTCCATTGTCATAGCTGAAAGGTTCATACAAAGAGTTCTAATATTACAGAAGAAAGCAGTCCGAATACTTACTGGGCTCGCAGAGCTCAATCAATCAATCAATCGTCTTTATTGTGATTTCTTGGAGAAATACAATTGATTCATATTACTAGAAGTTACATACAAATTATATGCAGTCAAAATCAGTCAGAATGAGTAAAAGGTTTTACAAAAATTAAGAATAATACAATATGTAATACAACATTTTTACATCAAATAGTGCAAACTAATACTAGGTATAAATTATACAACAAAAATGTTGAATTATACAAATTTAACTTGCTAACTTTGAGTTAAGAGAGTCACAGTTGGTTGTTGCCCTCAGCATTCCTCCAGTCATAGAACTCCGCCAGAGTGTAGAAGGAGTATTTGAGAAGCCAGTCTGTCAATGCTGTTTTCAGGGTAGTCAGGGGAAGCCTCCTCAGATGTTCTGGCAGCAAGTTGAAGAATTTTGCTCTCCCGTATTACGGCTTCTTCTCGAACAGGCTGAGGTGATGTGCTGGGAGAGCAAAGTTTTGTCTGTTTCTTGCGTTGTATTGATGTTGGTCAATAAGTTTAGATTGATCAGTGATGACTGTGTGCAATGTACATTGGAGTATGTATAGAGACACTACTGTAAGTATTTGTAGTTCTTTAAAAGCCTCTCTGCAGCTGTCCATTTGTGATAGCCCGTCAAAGCTCTGATCGCTCGCTTTTGTATCACCAAAACTCTCTGCATGTTCATAACTCCTGTTCCACCCCAGACTATCAAACCGTATCTGAGGTTTGATTCGAATAAGGCATGATATGCGACCATTGCCGTTTCTTTAGTGCTGATCTGCTTCATTCGTCTGATGACATATACACTGGAGCTAAGTTTTGAGCATACTATGTCGACTTGAGAATTCCAAGAGAGCTTGTTATCCACAGTTACGCCCAGGTATTTGGCTGAGTTTGTTTTTTAAATTTCCAGAGTTCCTTCAGAGTTGTCTGTCTTTGTTGAAAAGATTATTTGTTGAGTTTTCTTTTCATTGAGGATTAGGTCATTAGATTGGCAGTACTGTTTGACCCTACTCATTGCCGTAAGAGCTTTATTGTCAAGGTTATCTTTATGTTTATCAGCAAGAATAAGAATTGAGTCGTCAGCATACATAATCATGTCACATAGATCTTGTAACGAACTTGAGAAATCATTAGTCAAAAGTATGAATAGCATTGATCCAAGGAACGAGCCCTGTGGCACTCCTCTTGTGATTGGTAAGGGCTGAGACTGTATCTTGTGTACTCTATTTGAGTCTCTTACCGTTAGTTCCCCCACTTGTTTCCTGCCATTAAGGTAGCTCCTGAACCAGTCTGATTCACTTCCCTTCACACCAAGGCATTCTAGCTTTTGTATAATTAGTTCATGCCCCAGGCAGTCGAAGGCTTTTCTGAAATCAAGGAGAACACCCGTTACAGTACTTCCTTGCTCCAGCTTATTAATGACAGTTTCTATGAACTGAACTATTGCGGTTGTTGTTGATTTGCCTTTTGTAAAGCCATGTTGGTGAGGGGAAAGGAGATTATTGCCTTGTAAATCTTACCTTATGTACATGAGATCCACTTTACGCCAAATTTGAAAAATTTGAAATTTATCTTTCTTTCTGTTCATGACCAGGCATATGAAACTTAATTATATACACAATACCAAAAATCCAAGATATACATATTGTTCAAAATGTTATAAGGAAAAAGAATATGTCTAGATATGTACAGTTTTTACAATTAAAATTGTCAAAAAACACAAAAAAACTAAAATATGTACACTGGCTAAAATCACTGTTTGTGAGCACTTATTGAGGATGCACTGTCTTCCTTTTCTTTCAAGCCTTTAGGGGCCTCCAAAAATGATCCAGCTTATGGAAACATTCCGTATGCACCCCACAGTTACATCCTGGGCACCAATATTTTGCCTTTCTTTTGCAAATATGACATATGTTAGATTTATTAGGTATTATTGTTATTTTGTGCGGAGTATCACCTGAAGGGCCAGCAACAGGAGCTATGTCTCTGGTATATGCCAGGGTTTCAACAATACTAATGTAATACCTTCTTCTATCAATAGGTTTGTCTGTATTTAGGGTGTATAAAATATAAGAATTGTATTGAGAAATGTCCAAGAGATTGTAAAAAACGCGTTTCCAATATTTAGTTGTCTGGCGGCTGCAAGAGAGATGGTAAACATTTTTATCACTCACATCAACCCCTCCCATGTATTGGTTGTATTTATCTTCTATTGGTTGTATAAGGATTGGTTTTTTAAATTCCCTTCCTTTCTTGCTCTTGACCAGCTTATCTTCGGCAGCTTGCCGAATCGATCGATCATACTATAAATTATACGTGCGTAAACAGGTGTGTGAATCATCGCCCGAATTCGGGCGAAAATCACCTAGAGGGTTAATATTCTGCCGTTAAAAAATTTATACATCTATAAAGTTTTAAAAGTTTATTACAATAAGAGTAATAAATAACGTGGCGATATCCGAATTACTACCATGGGTCTGAGAAGTAGATTAGATGCTTATGTACCAAGACCTAAGCTTACGTTGTATAAGAAATTCTTTACATATATTGCACCAAAATTTTTCAATTGTTTACCCTATAATATAAGGCTCATCGAGAAAGAAACAATTTTTTTAAACACCTAAAATCATATCTTCTTTACCACGAAAATCTCAGTGTGTTTTATGACTGTTTGGTTTAGTTGTACAAAACCTTGTACAAGTTGTGAGTTATGTTATGTAAGTACTGTTTAGTTATAAACAAGATTCCTTTAATTATTGTAAACAGCAGTGTATTCAGTGTATCGTTGTGAGTCCCTATAATGGTACATTTTTTAGTGCAGGTTCTATTTCTTGTATTACTAAGTATTTCACTTTTTAAGGCGGCCGTCAGCCCTTCTAGAGTTTTTCTTTAGTTGTAAGTTTCATGTGTACCACCTGACACAGGTTAATAACCTCAGAGTGCAGACTTTGTTAGTCATAAGTTGTCATTTCATGTGAAGTATGTATGTATATTCTTTTTGACTAATAAAGATTTTCATTCATTCATTCATTTATTTAATTGTTATTTTATTTATGAAATCTTTAAATTGTCTGTTTTTTATTGTATCAAGAAAAATATTGCTGTTAGAAAAAAAAAATAATGTGTGTATTTTTCTGTATTAATGCATGAATATATTGGAGTGAAAAAACTATGTTTGAAATTATGGAAGTGTTGTAGTATTTAAAAAAACGTAGCTAGGCCTAATAAAAGTCTTTTAACTTTCCGCAACCTCTTGGTATTCAACAAAAATGAAGCCTCTATTTATTTAGGAAGTCCTTTTTTTACTTAACCACCACTTTTACTCACCCAAGACTGTACTGTCACCTTTAAAAGAAGATGTAGCTAAACATAGACAGGTTAAGCAATTTTGTAATGAATATAATTTTGTTGCAGGAAGCGATAAAGTTCTCCACCAATTAACGGAGAGTGTGAATAAAGTGAAACTAGGTAAGAAATTTTATATAAAATCTTGATTGTAAGCTCTTTTAAAGTAGACCAGATTGATGAATGGGTGTAATTTACATATAATGTAGCACGTAGCTTGTCTCAACACATTAACATTACTTTCGCCTGCCTTCTAATGTTACTGTATACATCAATGCACATTACACAGGGGATAGAAAAACTAACTATACAAATTTATTGATATTCGAACTTGAAGGACTTTTTTAGGGTGTAGTGATACGTTTTTTATGGTTTTAGAGCAAGTTTTTAGTTTTTTTATAACTTTCGGATAAACATTGTTTTTCCCCATATGTAATGGCATATTTAGTTTTTCAATATATATAGTAATCTCAAACGGTCTACTCTAATAATACTGTTTTGGGAAAATGCAAAAAAGGTGCATTTTAAGAAATCAATTTTACTAGTTAAATTTATTTAAATTAAAGAATTTTCTGTTTCACAACACAAATATATTATAACTACAAAGTGTACAAACTATTATGGTAGATACACATTTTCAGTACATAACGTACAGTACATAACACAGTACAGTACGTAACCACACTAACTTAGACTTGCCTAACTTGTTTACCTACCCACCCACCCTCACTTGGACTAGCCTAGTGGTGATCTCTCCCATTAGTGCAACTGTATACACATAGTTCATGGCATGTTTTATGTGGTAGCTGCCATAGCTGGGAGATCAAAACTTCGTGACAGCCCAGCTACCAGATTTATTGCTTATTTAGAACTACTCAGGTGGTTTATACAGCTTTAGAGATTTACTGTAGACAGAAACAACATCACACCCAGGTGCTTACAACTTCTTTGTCACTGTAACTGTTTAACGTTTAACGTAAAGTACCACTGTCCGTATATGATTGGGCGGGTGGGTCAATACACTGTCTGTGTATGGGTGGGCGGGTGGGTCAATACCAATGTCCGTCATAACTGTCAACTGTTTTATACATAAATTCCACTTCTACCCTCACTGTGCGTGAATGGGTGAGTGGGTGGGTCAATACTACTGTGCGTGTATGGGTGGGCAAGTGTGTCAATACCACTGTGCGTGTATGGGTAGGCGGGTGGGTCAATACCACTAAACGTGTTTGGGTGGGTGGGTGGGTCAATAATACTGTGCGTGTATGGGTGGGTGGGTGGGTCAATACCACTGAACGTGTTTGGGTGGGTGGTTGGGTCAATACCACTGTGCGTGTATGGGTGGGTAGGTGGTACACTAATCCCGTATGGCTAAATAGTGTACATACTAAAGCGATTGATGTCCAACTTAATAGAGCCATGAGTGCTATTAGTGCCACCCTCATGGTAACTTCACTCCCTTGGCTCCTGGTACTGTGCAATATAGTTCATTAAGAAGTGTTACTGTATACAAATATATCACAGCATGTTAAACAACCAACCCTCACTTGGACTAGCCTACTAGCAATCTTCCCCAAGGGTATTACTTAATACACACATATCTACCTACACTTTCTTTTTGATTTTTTTCATACCATTTTTTGAACTATATATTAATAGACAAAAGTATCAGTGATAATATTAATATCTTCAAATATCAGTGAACTGATGCAGATATTCCATTACCAGGACCTTTTGCCGTTGGTGAGTGAGTTTTCTTTGATTTGTGTAACCTTCTCTGATTCTCCATTTACTAGCTTACGGTGACCTCCCTCATTGGTGTTACTATATACACATGACCAGTGCATGTTTATCACCCTCTCTCACTCGGACTAGTTCACTGGTGATCTCCCTCAAGGGTGTTGATCAGAGCCTGTGTATCTACCCACCCTCAATTTGACTAGCATGGTGTTCTCCCCCAAAGGTGATACTGTATACACATATGTCAGAGCATATTAACCAACCAACCCTTACTTGAACTTGCCAACTTGCAAACCCTCCCCAAGGGTGTAACTGTCAACACAAGTCCAGTGCATGTTTACCTACTCTTATCACTTGGACTAGCCTACTGACTAGGTCTCTCATTTGTGTTACTTTTTACAGAAATATCTACTGACATATTCCTTTGAAGTTTAATCATACGATTTTCTGCAATATATATTGGTAATTATTTAGAATTTGCAAAATAATAATAATAAACAGTAATTTTATTTTATTGAGAAGTTTTAAGATCTCTGTACTTTTAATGACTGTTCAAGATAGATTAAATGTTCAGATGGCAGTCAAATATTTGGTTAAATAGATTTTTACTTACCTAATTTCAATACAGGTTAGGTTAAAGGGCACTAGGCCAGGAATTAGTATATTAGAGAGATAGGACATCAGCAAACTTACCTTAAAAGACAAGTTCACTAACATCAGAGTAGTAGTCACAAACACAAAGTAGACATAATCTCACAAATTTTCAACACCACAGGCATTTTCTTCAGGTGAGTAGAGGGAGAGCTCTGATGTTAGTGAACTTGTCTTTTAAGGTAAGTTTGCTGATGTCCTATCTCTCTAATATACTAATTTCAATACAACAATTGCTTATACTGTATATGAATCTCATTTGAGCAAAATTTTATTCCATGCTCTACAGACTAATCCACATGATGGTTACCTACCTTTCTTCAATATAATTAGCTTTACAGCGATCTCCCTCAATGGTGTTTCGGTATACACACATGTCCAGAGCATGTCTACAACCCAACCTCAAGTTGACTAGCCTATTGGCGTTTTCCCCTAAGGTGTTCCTATATACTTATATATCAGAGCATGTCTGTCAACCAACCCTTACTTGGACTTGCCTACTGGCGATCTTCCTGAAGGGTATTACTGTATACACACTAGTCCAGAGAATGTTTCCCTACCTACCTTCAATTAAAATAGCCTAACGGCGATCTCCCTCAAGTGTGTTTCGGCATATTTACGTGTCCATAGCATGGTTATCTATCCACATTTAATTTGACTACCCTACTGGCTGATTTTTCTGCATACACAAAAATCAGAGAATGTCAACCTACTCACCCTTACTTGGACTAGCATACTGGCACACTCCCACAAGGGTGTTACTGTCTACACAAGTCCAGTGCATGTTTACTTACCCAACCTCACTTGGACTTCTAGCCTATTGACTACATCCCTTATTTTTGTTACTTAATACAGACATACTGTAGCCGCATGACGAAGTAAGACCAGAATATTATTCGTATTATTTCTTAATTTCACGCTGTCACGTCGGCCTCTCTGTTTATGTTGTGTTATTAACGAACTACACAAGAAAACTATTTTTAACTGATATAAACAACGCTTTAATTCTGTGTCATATTATAGAAAAGTAATGGTTGATGACCATTAATAATATATTTGTCACGAAAAATACTTATTTGTACAAATTTCAAATGTTAACTCATCAAGTAACTTTTTAAAAAATTTATAAGCACTTTGTTTAGTTACTGTTTTGTGTTAATTATTAACAATTTACCTATTCCTAAAATTAATCCTGATAAATATAAAAAAAATCAAAGTCTTTTGTAAGGTCGTCTTTGGAAAAAGAAACTACTAAAAATGTACACATTGATACACTGCACAGTATTAAATATATATACAGTATAACCTCGATTATCCGGCCTCGCTTTAACTGGCAGTCCATGTCATCCGGTTCGGCAATTAGATAACAATGAAAATTATTTACAAGATAAAATTACAATTAATCGGAAGCGCCTTTCAGTTTTGAAACGCAAATGTCGTACACGAGTGTTCCGATTTCACATATTGCAGGCGCTGTATTGGCTAGTCACCCTCTCTTGACAAGCGGTCGCTTGTTACTGTGTAATAATTTAATAATCGCCTGAAGATCCGAGCTGGTGATGTTGTTCAGTGTAGCTGGCTGGAAGAGTCCATTTCGCGAATGGAGGAAGTGGAACATTTAATTGTACGTACACACCCTCAAGCAGCGTCAAAATTGGTGATCGTGATAAACATTGTTCATTTCATTACAATTGCTGCAGATTGCGTTGCTTCACATAAATTGTAGGCGCCCCACTTACGCGTGCTGTCTGTTATCAGTTACTAAACTTGTTTCTTCAATAAAACCAAGTTATTTATAACTTATGTTTTATCTGGCTTTTATTTATCTGCCTTGATCTTCGTCATATTAGTCCGGATAACCGAGGTTGTACTGTATTATTATTATCATTATTACTAAATCAAAGTAATTAAATTAATTATTGAAAATTAAGTTTTAAATACAATTATAAGTAAATTTCAATAACAAAATATATCTAAAAAAATATAGGATCAATAATTAATAGTTTTACGCCTAAATAAAGACATTAATAGTTGAATGAAAAACATGAATATTTTTACGCATTTATTGTAGTATTTAGTAAATAAAAGCGTGCCTTTATGTGAAAGCGCCTTCATCATTATTATACTCCTCGAAATACACAGATGATTTGAGGCCCACTCCAGGTCTCTTCTCATTTTGCGCCCACAGTATCTACTTACACTTTACTTGGATTTTTATAATACGATTTTCTGTAAAATATATTGGTAATTATTTATAATCTGCGAAACAATAATAATGAGCAGTAGTTTTTTTGATTGACAAGTTTTAAAACCTCTGTATTTGTAATGAATGTTCATGATAGATGCCAGTTAAAAATGTAGTAAAATAGATTTTAATTTACCTAATTTAAATATAACAATTGCTAATATAGAATTTCTTTAAAGTATTGTTTTATTCCATACATTGGTACATTTACATTCCAGTACTTTTTTATTCTTCTTTTATAATAGATAAGGATGATATATAAGAATAAATCAACTACAAGATGCATAATCAGCAAATCTCTTTATAATTTTTATTAATGATTTACTAAAGCAACATTTAATGGAAGAATGTGCATTTGCAGATGACATCGCTTTTAACTATGCAAACAAAAACAAACAAACTGTATATTCGGAAATGAACAAAGACTTGATTACTTAGAGAAACTGGTGTAATAATAATAAAATGATAGTTAATGTTTCAAAAACTAAATTTATTAATTTTGGTTTCAAGAGCTTTAATTTTAATTATTCATTATATTATCACTCTATTGACTGTAAGGGTAGTACTGGATGTAACTGTGTACCAGTTGAAAAGGTTGACAGTTTCAAATATTTAGGGGTCTATCTTGATGAACGTTTATCTTGGAAGAAACACATAACACAATTGCACAATCAGATTAAATTTAATGTTAGAAAATCCTTCTTTTTAAGAAACTTTTGTCATACACAACTTTTAATTTCTCTCTATTATGCCTTAATTCAGTCTAGATTGCAGTACGGAATTTTATGCTGGGGAGGAACTTATAAATATCTCACCAATAATTCAAGAAAATCTCAAAATAAATTTATTAAATTAATTCTTAAGAAAAATAGACAAGAGCATTCTTTTCCTTTATATTGTCAAACGGGTATAATGCCTTTACAACATTTGTTTATATTCAAAACACTAAAGCAGTTTTATATAAGGAGTGGAAATAGAGGTTCAACCAGGGTGTGTCCTGAACTTAGAAGCAACATTCAAAGATTATTCGTAAATCAAAAGTTAATAAATTTTTCTTCAGGCACTCTTATTATTGGACCTAATTATTTTAATCAACTAAATTCAAATATCAAAGAAAGTCCAAATTTAAAAGCCTTTTGCAAAAGGGTAAAATATTGGTTGTTTACTTTACATGAAACTTCTTTTTTGGAGGAATATCTCGCATGAGCTGAATTTGCTCCTTTTTTGTATTTTCGAAATATAAATGATAGTATTCGGTGGCGTATATGATTTTCATTATTTAAACAATTTCAACAGATCATATATTGATGTAAATACTGTATTAAATAGGTATTTATTTTTCATTTGATGTTTTTCCTGTTGTTTTTTGTTTAAAGTTATGATGGTTGATAGTTTTTCTTTTTTTTTCGATGTTTTGTTTAATTCTGTCTATATTATTCTAAGAACATATGACAAATTTTGTGTGTAGGCCTATTATATTTTATATATTTAGGTATTTGTCTCAAATATAAAAATGTTTTAGTCTACTTTTGTAGTATTACTCCTGTATATATGTAAATATATCATTATTACTATTTAAGCTGATGCCACAGTGAGCCATTTTTATCTGTTGATTATGTAAATGGACTGGACTCATCAACCACAACTACTGGAAAACTGTGGTTGATTAATTCCGAGAGTTGTTATTTTTGTTCATAATTATGTATTATTTGAAGGAATAAATCATTATTTCAAATTAAATAATAAAAAAAGTGGAATTTTATTTAAAGAATGATCCTAATATTTAGAAAAGACAAATGACACTGTACTGTTAATTAACTGCTTAACAGCTATCATCTTAGCATCAACTATATAGTGTCCTTAAACATTTTTATTTTGTCATATTGTAAAGACCCACATGATAACCAACAAAACCACCAAATGATATGCCATCAATTTTTTCGAATCTTCAAATATCAGCGAACCAAATGCAGATGTTCCATTACCAGGACCTTTTGCTGCTGGTGAGTGAGTTTTTTTCGACTTGTGTACCCTTATCTGATTCTCCCATTTTAGCTTACAGTGATTCTCCCTCATTGATGTTACTGTATACATATAACCAGTCCATTTTTATCACCTTCCCTCACTTGGACTAGTCCACTGGCAATCTCCCTTAAGGGTTTTGCGGTATTCACAATTGTCCAGAGCATGTTTACCTACCCACCCTTAATTTGACTAGCCTATTGGCGATGTTCCTCAAGGACCTTACTCTTTACACACTAGTCGAGAGCATGTTTACCTACCCACCCTTAATTTGACTAGCCTCTTGGCGATGTTCCTCAAGGACCTTACTCTTTAAACACTAGTCCAGAGCATGTTTACCTACCCACTCTCAATTTTACTAGCCTACTGGCGTTCTTCTTGAAGGGCTTACTCTTTAAACACTAGTCCAGAGCATGTTTACCTACCCACCCTCAATTTTACTAGCCTACTGGCGTTCTTCCTGAAGGGCTTACTCTTTAAACACTAGTCGAGAGCATGTTTACCTACCCACATTCAATTTTACTAGCCTACTGGCGTTCTTCCTGAAGGGCTTACTCTTTAAACACTAGTCCAGAGCATGTTTACCTACCCACCCTCAATTTTACTAGCCTACTGGCGTTCTTCCTGAAGGGCTTACTCTTTAAACACTAGTCCAGAGCATGTTTACCTACCCACTCTCAATTTGACTAGCCTACTGGCGTTCTTCCTGAAGGGCTTACTCTTTAAACACTAGTCCAGAGCATGTTTACCTACCCACATTCAATTTTACTAGCCTACTGGCGTTCTTCCTGAAGGGCCTTACTCTTTAAACACTAGTCCAGAGCATGTTTACCTACCCACCCTCAATTTTACTAGCCTACTGGCGTTCTTCCTGAAGGGCCTTACTATTTAAACACTAGTCCAGAGCATGTTTACCTACCCACCCTCAATTTTACTAGCCTACTGGCGTTCTTCCTGAAGGGCCTTACTCTTTAAACACTAGTCCAGAGCATGTTTACCTACCCACCCTCAATTTTACTAGCCTACTGGCGTTCTTCCTGAAGGGCTTACTCTTTAAACACTAGTCCAGAGCATGTTTACCTACCCACTCTCAATTTGACTAGCCTACTGGCGTTCTTCCTGAAGGGCTTACTCTTTAAACACTAGTCCAGAGCATGTTTACCTACCCACTCTCAATTTTACTAGTCTACTGGCGTTCTTCCTGAAGGGCTTACTCTTTAAACACTAGTCCAGAGCATGTTTACCTACCCACTCTCAATTTTACTAGCCTACTGGCGTTCTTCCTGAAGGGCTTACTCTTTAAACACTAGTCCAGAGCATGTTTACCTACCCACTCTCAATTTTACTAGCCTACTGGCGTTCTTCTTGAAGGGCTTACTCTTTAAACACTAGTCCAGAGCATGTTTACCTACCCACCCTCAATTTTACTAGCCTACTGGCGTTCTTCCTGAAGGGCTTACTCTTTAAACACTAGTCCAGAGCATGTTTACCTACCCACATTCAATTTTACTAGCCTACTGGCGTTCTTCCTGATGGGCTTACTCTTTAAACACTAGTCCAGAGCATGTTTACCTACCCACCCTCAATTTTACTAGCCTACTGGCGTTCTTCCTGAAGGGCTTACTCTTTAAACACTAGTCCAGAGCATGTTTACCTACCCACTCTCAATTTGACTAGCCTACTGGCGTTCTTCCTGAAGGGCTTACTCTTTAAACACTAGTCCAGAGCATGTTTACCTACCCACATTCAATTTTACTAGCCTACTGGCGTTCTTCCTGAAGGGCCTTACTCTTTAAACACTAGTCCAGAGCATGTTTACCTACCCACCCTCAATTTTACTAGCCTACTGGCGTTCTTCCTGAAGGGCCTTACTCTTTAAACACTAGTCCAGAGCATGTTTACCTACCCACCCTCAATTTTACTAGCCTACTGGCGTTCTTCCTGAAGGGCCTTACTCTTTAAACACTAGTCCAGAGCATGTTTACCTACCCACTCTCAATTTGACTAGCCTACTGGCGTTCTTCCTGAAGGGCTTACTCTTTAAACACTAGTCCAGAGCATGTTTACCTACCCACATTCAATTTTACTAGCCTACTGGCGTTCTTCCTGAAGGGCCTTACTCTTTAAACACTAGTCCAGAGCATGTTTACCTACCCACCCTCAATTTTACTAGCCTACTGGCGTTCTTCCTGAAGGGCCTTACTCTTTAAACACTAGTCCAGAGCATGTTTACCTACCCACCCTCAATTTGACTAGCCTACTGGCGTTCTTCCTGAAGGGCTTACTCTTTAAACACTAGTCCAGAGCATGTTTACCTACCCACCCTCAATTTTACTAGCCTACTGGCGTTCTTCCTGAAAGGCTTACTCTTTACACACTAGTCCAGAGCATGTTTACCTACCCACCCTCAATTTTACTAGCCTACTGGCGTTCTTCCTGAAGGGCCTTACTCTTTACACACTAGTCCAGAGCATGTTTACCTACCCACATTCAATTTGAATAGTCTACTGGCAATATTCCTCAAGGGCGATACTGTTTAAACACTTATCCACCTACCCTCTAACTACTGGCGATCTCCTCCAAGGATGTTACTGTCTACACAAGTCCACTGAATGATTACCTACCCACCATCACTAGCCTATAGACTATGTCCTCTATTTGTGGTCCTAAGCTTGTGCCATCTGTTTTTTCAGAAAATTCAACTATCAGTGAACCAAAGGCAGATGTACCGTTACCAACTGGTGAGTAAATTTTCTGTGATTTGTGTAACCTTGACTAATACTCCATTTACTAGCTTATGGTGACCTCCCTCATTGGTGTTACTGTATACACATGACCAGTGTGTGTTTTTATCACTCTCCCTGACTTGTTCTAGTCTACTGGCGATCTTCTTCAAGGGCGTTAATGTATACACACGTGTCCAGAGCACGTTTACCTACCTACCCTCAATTTGAACACCTTACTGGCGTTCTCCCCCTAAGATGTTATTGTATACACATATATCAGAGCATGTTCACCAACCAACCCTCACTTGAAATAGCCTACAAGCGATCTTCCTCGAGGATGTTGGTCTTACTGTATACACACTAGTCCAGAGAATGTTTACAAACCCACCTTCAATTTAAATAGCCTACCGGTGATATTCCTCAAGGGTGGTGCAGTATATACATATGTCTTGAGCATGTTTACCTCCGCACCACCCAATTTGACTAGCCTACTGGCGTTCTCCCCCTAAGGTGTTTCTGTATATACGAAATTCAGAGAATGTCAACCCACTCACTCTCAAGGGTGTTACTGTATACACACTTCTCCAAAACATGTTTACGTACCCACCTTCAATTTGACCACCGTACTGGCCTTCTCTCCCTAAGTTGTTACTGTATACACATATATTAGAGCATGTTAACCAACCAACCCTCACATGGACTAGGCTACTGGTGATCTTCCTTAAGGATGTTGGTGTTACTGTATACACACTAGTCCAGAGCATGTTTATATTCCCACTTTCAATTTAAATAGCCTCTCTGTGATCTTCCTGAAGGTATGCTTTTTTCTTTCTTTTTTTTCAAGATGGCGCCTAATGGTATAGACGTAGATAGTTCGAACTCCTCTAAAAATGTTAAAAATCACGGTAGTTTATATTTAATTTGTTCCAGACATGTACTTAAGGGTGTTCAGTGTGATAAATGTAATATATAGATTAATTACAGATGTATACAAAGTGATTTAAGCGCTATTGATGGTGAAGAAGAATGGTATTGTTTTCAGTGTAAGCTAGCGGCAAAGGACAATGAGTTGAGTGACATTTTGAAATCTAAAGATGCCATTATTGAGCAATTAACCAAAGACTTGAAAGAGCTAAATGATATCAATGTACAGCTGGTAAATGAGAAGAAAACTTTGGAGGACAAAGTTAGTGAACTATACATCTTAATTAAAAGTGAAAATCACCAAGGTAATCTTGTTATAGAAAGTAAGGTTAGGATTAGCTACACTTCTCCTCCTCCAGTCTGCAATAGACATTGGTAAAGTGTTACAAAATTAAAATCTTGCAAGAAACGCAGTGTCCTTGATGACAAAAACAGCATACCTGTACACCAAAACAGGTATGATTTACTTTCACCCAGAGAAAAAAATGACAGCAGGCCTAGGCCTAGTACACATGAGCCTACTTTACCTGATGATTTACTTAGACTTAGAGAAGAGAGAAAACAATTTAAAAGTACAGACAAAAAATTAAAAAAATATAGTGATAGCTATAGGAGAGGCATAGCTTCATGCCTCTTGAACATAAGTTGCAAGAATGAGTATGACATCCAAGGGACAGTGAAGCCTAGTGCTTCTTTCAAAGATGTTGTAAAAACCCTACCAGAAGACTGTAAGAAATTCACTTCCAAGGACTACGTTGTTCTGGCAGCTGAAGCTAATGAAATGAAATGAAAAAAGATTTATTTTGTGAGGCAAAGTTAGGACCATTAGGTCCTCTCATACACTTAACCTCATAAAGCTAATGACATCTTCAAAAACTGTATAAGTGATGTTATCAATGTTTTGAAGGAGACTCTAGCCCGACTTAAGAATACAAATGTCATAGTCGTAAACATTCCTCGAAGACATGATCTACCGGACTGGTCCATCGTCAACAAGGAAATTATGAGAGGTAACGAGCTGTTTAGTGATGTCTGCAAAGAAGTCAAAAATCTTAGCCTACTAAGAGAGGACTCTTGCGTGAGAGACTTACAAACCACTTATGAACAACATTTTAATGCCAAGGGTAAGTAGAGACTAGCTGAAACATTGAGGAAAATCATTGGAGATAGAAGTAAGAGGACTTTTCATCAAACTTCACCCCATCAGGAAGTGGCCACACAGAGCTCTAAAGTCACCCGTCAAATTTCTCCTAAGTCAAACAATGAGTTAGCAGTTGCGGACTCAGTGGAAAACGTCCCACAAACTGTAAGTTACATAAAACCATCTACTCCTCAGTTTCATTTGGAATCACTATCAAATCTAATGTAAAATTAAACTGTTTATTTTTAAATGTACAAGGTATTCTGAGTAAAAAAATCTTCATGAAGTCTTTTGTGTCAGAAAGAAACTAGATATTCTCTGAATTGCAGAACATTGGCTAGAATCTAACTCAGTTGATTTAATGTACTTAACTGGTTATAAAATAGTTTCATTCTTTTGTAGGAAAAATGAAAAAAGAGGAGGTACGATGATTTATGTAAAAAAATATTTTTCATGCAAAGATGTAACTAATGTTACGAATTTAAGCCTAGAGGACGTTTTTGAAGTATCTGCCTGTATTGTTGAGAATGTAAAAACAGTGTTTGTATGTTTGTATAGAAACCCATATGAAAGTAATAAAAAAACTATGGCATTTATAGAGAATTTAACGATCTTTTCAATGGTATTAATAAGAATCTGGTAGGTGTTTTGTTTTTGTAGCTCAATCAGTGAGTTAATGTCAAGTAATTTTAAAAACACAATATAAGCCCTTACAGCCAAACGGTTGAGAATCGGACACGGGTTATACGGACTTTTTTGTTCCTTTTTGTGAGTACAACAAACAGGTAAGTTTAATGGTGTCAGTAGAGACTCACCCTGTATATTACGGGCATATCCATTCGTACTTATCTTATGGTACAATTTGATGGGAAAATACCTCATACTCATAATGCATCTTTTCAGCTCAAAATACTGCTATTAGACTGATACCTTTTTTGATGAGTCTTAAGGTTAAAATTGTCCTTTTCCGGAGCAGATTTGAGGAATATTGAAATGTAAAAATGAATCGTTTTGTATTTGCATTATCTACAGACCAGGGGATATGCCTTACACTTGTATAGAGCCCGCTCTCTACTCTGTATTTTATGATATGGCCCAGTATGCAGATAATATCGTAATGGGTGATTTGAATATAAATTTGTTGGATTTATCATCACCAGAGACCCGCTTTGCTCATAAACTGTTTAAGAGCCTTGAGGTGACTCAGTTGGTTAAAGTTGTTACAAGAGTTACTAAGACCTGTGCAACTTTGATTGATCACATTATTGTGAATGGCAATGTTGATTATGCACAGTGTGACGTTGTGGATATGTCAACCATCTATGACTCAAGAGGTATTCGAGTATCTGATCATAAGATGACATATGTTGATATAAAAACAAAAAAATCAAAAGAGCCTCCTAGATTTGTTACTTACCGTGACTTCTCCCGATTTGACATTGACAAGGTGATACATTGTACGTCCAGTATTAGGTGGGAAGAGGTTATGTGTATGAACAATGTACATGACATACTAGTTTTTATTACCTCTGCTATCACTCGTGTTTTTAATGAAAACGCGCCTCTAGTACATAAGAGAGTTACCAGAAAGAAATCTCCATGGAGGAATAGGAAAATTATTCAATTAACCGCTGAAAAAGATTATTATAAGAAGAAAATGCTATCCACAACAAATGAAACTGATAAAAAAACATATTGTAAGATTAGAAACATGCTCAATCATGAAATAAGACGATCAAAACAAAATTATTTTAGAACTGAAATGGAGAAATGTAAAAACTCTAAAGACTTGGAGTAAAATAAGGACTAGTGGTGTTACTGATCCATTCGATCCAGCCACACCAAATTTTGTCAAAGATTTGGAGGAAATCAATAAGTATTTCGTCAGTATGGGCTTAGGTATCACGGCAAAAGCTGATTGTGTACAGTTCTATGAAAGAAACAAATCAGAGAGTGTCACTAGTGATTTCTATTTCAGGAAGATTACAAGAAAAGAAGTGCAGGAGGCTTTGAATAGCATCACATCAGAGGGTGTTGGAGCTGATGGCATATCAAAAAAATGATTAAAATGATAAGTCCATATTGTATTGATGCCATAACGCACTTAGCAAACTAGTCATTAGCCACTTCCACTTTTCCGGATGCATGGAAAGAGGCAATTGTACTGCCTCTGCCCAAAGTCAAGACACCTTCATCTGTAACAGACCTGCATCCGATTTCGGTACTGCCTGCCTTGTCTAAGGTATTGGAGAAGTTAGTTGTTTCACAGATGGTAGCCTTTTTGGAGTTGAATAATATCCTTCCAGCCTTGCAGTCTGGGTTCAGAAAGGATCATAGTACAACAACTGCGCTTTTATTAGTTTGTGATGAGTTACTTCAAGCAAGGGCAGAAAACAAAGCATCTCTTCTTGCATTGCTGGATTTTTCACATGCATTCGATTCTATCGACCACAGTATGTTATTAGCTGTCATGCATTGTTATGGTTTTCGACCGGAAGTGGTTGCTTGGTTTCATTCCTATTTGGTAAATAGGAGGCAAAAGGTTAAAATTGGGATGGATTTCTCTTCATCTTTGAGTAAGGTTGCTCGTGTCCCACAGGGTAGTTGACTCGGGCCTATTCTGTTCTGTTTGCCGCCACTATGGGTTCAGGCTTACAAAATGGTTGCTCGTATTCATACGCCGATGATGCTCAACTTTGTGTTTCATATGGTGCCGGAAGAGCTGACACAGCTGTATCTATTTTGAATTCTGAATTAAGCATTGTCTATGATTGGTCTGAGAGACATGGGATTAAATGGAACAAGGAAAAGTGTTGTGTATTGTCGATTCCTTCCAATGTGGGTTCGGAGTCTGTCGGTGAGGTGTTACTTGGCGGTATCAGACTAAATGAGTGTGAATCCTCAAAGCTCTTGGGCCTCATGTTCGATGCTGACCTCACTTTGTCTGGTCATGTAAGTGCTGTTTGTCAGCAGGCCCTTAGTCGACTAAGAATGTTATACAAACATAGGTACTTGTTTCCTAAAGAGACCAAGCTTCGCCTTGTACAGGCTCTTGAGCTCACTGTGATCGATTACTGCCTCCCTGTGTATGGCAATATTGTGTCTAAAGGGGATTTAGACAAATTACAGAGAGTGCAAAATATGTGTGTCAAGTATGTATGTGGACTAAGAAGGTTTGACCATGTTTCGGAGGCGCGACGATCACTGGGTTTGCTGACTGTAACTGATACCTGTACTCTGCACTCCTTATGCCTAGTTTATAGAATCCTTACCACTGGCAGGCCGGGATATTTGAGGGAAAAACTAAAAAACAGGTCTCAGATCCGATCTCGCAGCACTAGACAGGATCAAGTTTTGGAGATGTCTCGCGTTTGCCGTGAATTTGAAAGAAAAAGATTTGCGTACTTTGCTCCCAAATTATTTAATGAATTTTCCTCCAGTTTAACAGGCCAGGGTATATCTGAAACTACATATAAAAACAAAGTATATAAATTTTTAATGTATAATACAAGCTGATATATCCATATATAACTGTACTGTATACATAACTTTATGTTTTAATTATGAATAATTAAAATTAGCTTTTAATTTTTTAAATAATTGTAATATGACCTCAGTTGTTTTGTAAACCAGCATTGCTGGTGAAAATCGCTCCAAAATAAAGACCTTATTTATTTATTTATATCTAATGAACCTTTTAGACATTCATGTAGAGAGCTTTTTAAAAATCTTAAAATAATGCCACTCCCTTGCGTTTATATATACAGTAGACTCCCTCTCGTTCGGCCACCTCGGGACTGAACCACCGGCCGAACTAAAAAAATGGCCGAACTAACCGATGTTGCTTAAGTAAGACCAGTTTCACTACTCTAAATGTACTTTAGAATGGCCTACAAGTAATAACTAAAATTATAATAAGCCTAGGTTAAGTGCTAACTTAAAACTTACCCTCAGCAGTTGGCGTAGAGTTGTTCAAATAATGACACAAAATATAAGACTTGCATAGTTTTATATCAAACACAAAAAAATGAAAAACACTACACACTATAGTAGTATTGGTTTATATAAACTTCACAGAATAGGTTAAAAGAAATCAGTTATTTTTCGTTGGACTTTATCTTCAATAGCTTTCTTTCTAGCGTATTCTCGCCATTTTCTCAAAAACATTATGTCAACTGCTGTAGAACTCGTCTGTTCCTCAATGTAGGTTGTAGCCATTTGCAGTGCTGCCATTCCCTCTGCATGACTCATTTTACACTCGTCGTCCACCTCATCGTCGCCATCTTCTCCTTCTCCTTCTTGCGTTTCTTGACATTGTAAAACTGATTGAGCAATTTCATCATCATTTAAAACTTCATTGTCCAGCTCCTTTTCAATAGTTATCCACTCCAATACATCTTGTTCTTCAATATTTTCACTATGAGGCAGTCGATTTAAATCATTTAGAATAATAGCCTCTTCGTCTGCTTCAAGTTCAATGCTAGGAGCATTAACAACACTACCTTCACTAGCAACAACCTCCTCTATATTCGGCCATAACTTTCTCCACGACTTTATAATCGTTGACGGTGGTATTTCATCATAGGCCTTTGCAACCATGAAAATCACATCCTTCATGTTGATTGTCTTTAACACTTGGATAAGATCTGTGTTTTCATTGGCCTCTAACTTATACAGAACTTCTGAAAGAAGCTTTCTTCGGTATTTTCTTTTAAAACATTCAATGACCCCTTGGTCCATTGGTTGTTGAATGCTTGTTACATTTGGGGGCAGACAGTACAGTTTTATCCCAGTCTCACCATCACATTCCACTTCATCCGGGTGAGTAGGCGCATTGTCTATAACAAGAAGTGTGTTTATAGGAAGTTTCAAACCCAACAAATGACTCTTTACTTTGGGCACAAATTGACAAATGAACCACTCTTTAAACAGATAAGAGTCCATCCAAGCTGATTTTTGGGACCGGTAGTAAACTGGTAGCTTTGAAATGTTAAGGTTTTTGAATGCTCTGGGGTTTGCTGATTTACCGACGACAAAAAGTGGTAATTTAAGCGTACCTGAAGCATTAGAACAAATTGCCACCGTAATTCTTTCTTTACTAACTTTATAACCAGGAGCAGATTTTTCTGTTGGTGCAGCCAATGTTTTCCGCGGCAAAAGTTTAAAATACAACACGGTTTCGTCTATATTAAAAATTTGTTCCGGGCTCAAGTTATTATCGGCAATAACTTTCTCAAATTTTTTTTGAAAATTCAGCTGCAGCTGCCGAGTCTGCTGATAGTTTTTCCCCGCAAACTCCAAGAAAATGAACGCCGTGTCGCTTTTTCCACCGTGACAGCCAACCTTCACTAGCCACAAATTCCCCTTCTTCTTGAAGTTTAGCGTGCAATATAATTGCTTTTTCTTTTAATAATGGGCCACTTATTGGTGTCGCTATTCTATGTTCCTGCATGAACCATATCCAAAGAGCATCATTTACCAGTTCATTTTTAGGTTTTTTCAAGATACAACGGGAAGAAAGAACTTTATCAGTTTCGATCTGTGTACAAAAAGTCTCAATAGATTTTCTATTTCGGCGCCAGTCATTTACCGTGCTTTTACCGACCCCAAGATCAGTACAAATACTTTGGACTGATTCGCCTTTGTCTATACGCTCTAAAGCTTTCAAACGTTGTTCCATTGTTACAAAAGTACGTTTCCGTTTAGCACTCATAATTACACCACACAAAAAAAGCAGTCCACCAAGCAACACGATACAAAACAAGAACGTTTCAATGTGAAAAACATATAATATGTCCGTCTACACTAGATCAAGTACAGAAGGCAACTGACCGTTTTGTAAATTACAAATAAACATGGCCACCGTCGCGGCTCTCGTCTAGACAGTACAGTGGTGCGGGTGAGTCATACTCAGGTAGCCGGCCGAACCATCCGGACGCCGAACCAAACGATGCCGAACGAGAGGGAGTCTACTGTATATCAATGTCTGATGTACATTAGGCGAAATTTGGAAAGTTTTTGTTTAGCTTCTGATATGCATAGTTATAACACTAGAAATTGCAACCTTATTAAGAAAGACTTCAATGCCTACTCAAAAACTCTTAATAGCTACAAATGTAAATCTATTAAATTATATAACAAAATACCATTATCAATTAAAGAAATGAATGTTGCTAAATTTCAAGTTCAAATAAGAAATATGTTGCTAGAAAATTGCTTGTATTCAACAAATAGAAATACATTTTGAACCTTCTATTTTATGTACTTTTTTAAATGTAATATTGATATGTTTAGTATAAAAAGGTTATAAATAATAATATAGCATATTTTATGTTATTGTTATTCATATTATTATTCTTATATTCATGTTATTGTTATGTTATATTATTCTTTTTTTAACGCTCTTTTGTTAATAGTTATGTATATGGATTTAGGCGACCTCCATGCAATAACTTACTGTATTTCATGCTGTAATTTTTTTAATACGGGAATAATGAGATTTGATTTGATATACCATATGTCCAAAACATGTTTACCTCTCCACCCCCCAATTTGACTAGCCTACTGGCATTCTCCCCCTAAGATGTTATGGTATATACATATATTAGAGAATGTTAACCAACCAACCCTCACGTGGACTAGGCTGCTGGTGATCTTCCTCAAGGATGTTGGTGTTACTGTATACATAATAGTCCAGAGCATGTTTACATACCCACCTTCAATTTATATAGTCTACCAGTGATCTTCCTCAAGGGTGGTGGCAGTATATACTGTATGTCCAGATCATGTTTATCTTCCCACCCCCAATTTGACTAGCTTACTCGCGTTCTCCCCCTAAGGTGTTTCTGTATACGCAAAATTCAGATAATGTCAACCCACTCACTCTCAAGGGCGTTACTGTATACAAACTTTTCCAAATCATGTTTACGTACCTACCTTCAATTTGACTAGCATACTGGTGTTCTTCCCCTAAGGTGTTATTGTATACACATATATCAGAGCATGTTAATCAACCAACTCTGTTTCAGAGAGGACTTCAGTTTGTGTTACTTTACACACACGTCTACTTACATCCTTTTAGCTTTTTACAGTATACTTTTACAAATATACAGGGTGTTGAAAAAGTATGGAACCATTCTCTTAAATGGGTCCAGATAAAATGATTGAGAAAGATACATCAAAGATACATCTGCAGAAAGATTTTTTTCTATCTTTTGATGCAGTTTGTAATTTTTTTCAACCTAGAGGGGAGGGCCTGGGGAGGATATTGTAAAAAGTTTAAATGAAAGGCTATGATGAATTACCCATTATTTTAGAGTCTCTTTTTTTCTGAATCAGACGCCACAAGTTAGAAGTCAATAGAACCACCCTATCAGAAATTACAACTGGTTAATCTTTTTTAGCAGAGGGTCTTGAAAAAGTATGTAACCACCTTCATATCTCTTAAATGGGTCCAGATAAATAATTGATACTTAGTATAACTCTGTTGAAAGTTTTTTTTTTTTTTTTTTATATCTTGATGCGGTTTATTTTTTTTACCCTAGAGGGGAGGGCCCGTGGAGGATATCGTAAAAAGTTTAAACGAAAGGCTGTGATAAGTTGCCAGTCATTTTAAAGCCTATTTTTTTTTAATAAGACGCCACAAGTTTCAAGTCAAAAGAACCACCCTATCAGAAATGGCGACTGGTTAACCTTTCGTAGCAGTAATATTTGAGTGGGAATTTGACACGTTGTAAAAGCCAGTTCCGTTCTATGAGTTATTTGTACCATTATGTCAATATCATTTTAAGATAATTTTCTATTTTACTAATCAAATACCTAGCTTCATAACAGGCTTTTACAACCTCTTGAATTCACACTCAAATATCACTGCTAAGAAATAAATTTTACAAAAATGTGAAACAACCTTAAAACCTTGAAAATGAAAAGGTGTTGGATAAGGAGATCAAAGATTATTATATACAAAGATTTATAAAGGGGAAAAGAGCTCTCACATCTACTCTTCTTGAGGATAATACGTAAAAAATAAGTTTTGAAAGAGCCACCCCAACATTTCAAACCATATTGCATCTTGGAATTGATCAGAGCAAAATAAAGAGTGTGCAACAGTTGAGGATCACAAAAATGTTTAAGAAATAAAATTTCTCAATAAAAGTTCGTATTTTAGAATGGAGCTGAGTTAAATGATTTTCAAAAGTAAGTATTTCATCAAGAATGATTCCCAAATATTTAAAATGTTGAACCTGCTTCAGAGGCTCACAGTTACATGTAACTAAGTCACACTAAGGTAAATGGTATGTCAGTGAGAAGGGAATGTTGAAACCAACAAAATCAAAATTGACGAAATGAGACTTGTTGCTATTTAATTGCATTTTGTTGATTATACACCACTCTCTCAATAAAAGAAGGTAAAAGTTAACGTAATTGCCAATTGTTTCAGAATTTTTTCTAGAGTAAAATAATGCAACATTATCCGCAAAAGCACTGACACACCCATGAAATATAAGTAGCTGCTTAGAATTAAGTTAGTAAATTTACACGCCATAATCTTGTGTCATCTATTTTTTTTCAGAATCTCCCAATACAAAAAAACTAAATAGTGATCATCCATCAACAAGACCTTTTACAATGGGTGAGTGAGTTTTCTCTACTTTGGTCACAAAGATGTACTAATTCCTGAATGAATTTTAAATAATTACCTTTTTAGAGCTGACTTCAAAGTGAGATATACTCAAAACATATGCAGCACTCATTTTCTGAACGTCACTTCAAAATTGCACGTTATTTAACTAACCTTTACACTTCACACGGAAACTGGTGTACTGATTCCAATGAAAATATTCTCCATTCTATACAAGCCTTTTAAGCTATAGGCTTTTTATATTTTTGGAATGTACCACTTTTAACAAAGTCCAAAATTACCATATCATTTCTAGGGCAAATGAAATTCAAATCATCACTGTACTGGCCGGGACCATTGACTAAGCAACAATTGGTGACTCTTCTAAATAGACTTCTTGTAGATTATTTACTGACACAAGATTTAACTTAAAATCTAATTAATAATTTATTATTTTATCACTAGCCTACATTATGAAACATACCTTAATTGTGAAATGCAAGTTTAATATTGGGTTTTAAAGAAGTAGCATACTCCAAAAGCTTTCTTTACTTTAATAATTTACTTTCAGATTGCAAACTGAAGAGAGGGAGGTATGAACCCATGCCCTTCTGTATCCCGTACATCAATGTAAAGTAATTATATACATTATTATATTGCAATTATTGATGATTTACCTATTTTGCATTCTCATGTTTTTTATCACGCCAAACCATCTAATGAAACTTATCAGATATATTTTCTATTAGGCTGTGTCTGCTAGTATAAAATGTTAGATATTGGTTTCTATTCACTTGTTATATCATTGTTACAGACAACACTTTCATCCAAACTATTCACCTTTAGAAGGCGTCTGTCCGTGATATAGGTAAACAAAAGCCTTACAAACCCAATTTAAATTTTTACATGAGTACTGCATGTTTTACCTCCCACCCTTACAAGGACTAGTCTATTGGTTGCCTCTCGAATTGGTGTTACTATGTACGTACATGTCCACAGCATGTACTCCTACAAGGACTAGCCTGTTAGTTGCTTCTAAAATCGGTGTTACTGTGTACATACTTGTCTGCTGAATGTCTTACCACATACCCTTACAAGGACTAGCCTATTGGTTGTCTCTTGAATTAATGTTACATGTCCGCCGAATATCTTACTGTGCACTCTTACAGGGACTAGCCTATCGGTTGCCTCTCGCATCGCATTTGTGTTACTGTGTACATGCTTGTCCACTACATGTCTTACCACACACCCTTACAAGGACTAGCCTATTGGTTGCCTTTTGAATTGGTGTTACTGTATACACTAATGTCCACTGCATTAAATAAGCTAGTCATAGTTTGAAACAAGGAATAAAACATGAGTATTTGTGGTTAAGACTCCAACATAGGCTAATACTCAATGTCTTTCCACACTAAAAGACCTTAACCTACCTCATACTTTTTAATTAAAGCCAAAATAAATAAATATTAAGGATATTAAAACAAAATGTAATCAATGGTATCAATCCAAATGCCTAAATTGGCCAGAAAACTTACAAATTTTGAAATAGAAAACTGAAAATGTATTTCATTTACTATAGGAGGTGATATTACATTTTTAAGAATTAAGGGAATCGAAAAAAAATTCTAATATAGAAAACAGAGGAATCTGTGATTGAGGTTGGAAATGTGCTACTGATGGAAAATCAGGAGTTAAAGCGGAACTTAACTGTCTGTTATTTTCTTCAGAATAGGAAAATGCCAGACTATGTCATTGTTTACAAACAACAACTAGAGGTAATGGAAGATGAAAAGAAACTAATCTTAATCAAATTCAGCCCACTAGTTAGAAAACTTTATGACATGGAAAATAGCTTATCGAAAGAGAAACAAATAGGAATCAATCTCGGAAGAATGTTTGAGGAGCATGGCAAAGAAATCAATGACACCATACTTGGAAATGAAACAACAATCAACCAGCTACAAACCTAAATCAAAGAACTTGAACAGCCTAAACTTAATACAGATCAGTGTACAGGAAAAAAGTACAAACACTTTGAAATGCAACAACAAATAATGAATCAACCACAACCATCATAAATTCTTTTATCTTCACTTTAATGCTGCAACTTACAAGCAAAATCATAGAAGTAGAAAAATGTGAGGAAAATAATCACAGTATAACCAATTAACAAAAACAGCAAGTAGTTTTTACTATCACTACATACATACATTATTACAACTGGGCAGGTGTAGCATGAATGACCTGCGCGAAAGAGGGCAAGGAAGATGGCAGAATGGAGTGAGAGAGAGGGAAGCACTGAAGCACGTTGTTCTGTCAACTTCACTCAACCACCGGCCACTAACACACTAATAGGAAAGCAGTCTATTAACTATTATCTAAATTAACTAATACCTTAATATTAATAATTACATAGCATATAGATTTAATTTAAAAATTACAAAATACTATTAGGCCTATGTATAAAAAAACATAACTGTGTAATAAATAGAATACATTACAGTGATTTAATCCAGGGGTTCTACCCCACTCAGGTCCATGTCACACATTTCATCATCACTTTCTGGATGGCTGTCCACATTGTCATCTTCTGTGTCAGAATCCTCTCCTACATTAATTATTAACTGTTCACTAATTACGTCGACTTCCGGTTCTAATGCTAAATAATCCAACTTTTTTTGACATGCTCCACACAAGAAAGCCATTCATTGTTCTTGTGTTACCTGGCTAAATATGTCAACTACTAGTTGTACTTCAGCTAATTTAAATGAAACTTTTCTTTTGGTTACATTCTCCTTCAGTAAACTCAATACTATTTCAATCAGATTTAAATCCGGGTGATATAGTGATAATCTTAATACAGAATGACCGACTTCCGCCAGAATAGAATCTATTTTAAATAATTTGTATTTTGGTTTATTTTATTTAATAATAGAGTATAATTCTGGCTTTAACATGTCCGTAGAATAGTGTATGTTTAGTTTTGATAACCACTATATCATGTCTGCCTTTAAAGTTGACGATGTAGGTGCCAGTTTAACTGTACATTATGGTAGGGCGCATTATCAATAACAATTACAGAGTTTTCGGGTATGTTAGGAATTAATTTTCCTCATATCCATTTATCATAGGGACTAATACTGAAGTTCATGTCACTATGATAATCGCCTGTTTTTTTTTTTCCAGAGATGAATGTTAATAGTGCATTATTTACAAAACCATGTTCGTTTCTGGCATGAACAATTATTAGTATCTCGCACTTACTAATTTGGATTTTTAAAACTGTTTCACCTCCATCACTCCAACTCAAGAATTTGTCTGAGTAGAATGAACATATTATTCGTCCATATATATATATTACAGGCCTACCTTCCGATCGGTAACTCTGGATAGTTCTAAAATATTTTAGACATAGTTCCCTTATATCATTTTTTTCAATTAATATTTTCCTGTTATTAACTGATTTCCTCCATCGAAAATTTAGCTAGTGTAAAATCTTACCTAACGACCATTTACTCCCTGTAAAATTGATGTTTTCTTTCAGGACTGGCTATAGAATTTTTATTGTAGGTCATTCCCCTCTATCTTTATGGAACTCATTTGCAGTACGCCTAACTATACACAAAGTCATCTAGTTTAGTTTTATTCTTTATTCCATGCCTATTTTTATTTGGAGTATTAAACTGAGTTCCAGTCTGAACAAAGATTTTCTTTTCTACAATTATTCTCTTATCAGACACCAGTGATATATCTGTGGCTTCTGCTACACAACGTTGAACCTGTACGTGTATGGGTGGGTGAGTGAGTTGACACCACTGTATGTGTACGGGTGGGCGAGTGGGTCATCGTCACGTACTCCTACCCTGTACTTTCATTAAATACTGATTGTAAAGGCAGGATATAAAAATATTCCAAACCTGTACCAAGCATATTTTTTTGGCTTAATCACCTCCTTTTACTCACCCAAGACTGTACTGTTAACTGTACAGTCTTGAAAATATGTTGTTGATAATAGATAGTTTGATCAAATTTATAATATAAATATAATTTTGTTGCAGGGAGAGGGAAGGTCTTCCTCCAGTTAATGGAAAAATTGAATAGTGATAAACCAGGTAAGAAATGTTATATAAAATCTTGATTGTAAGCGCTTTTGAATTAGCCAAGATTGTTTAATGGATGTATCATACATATAACTTAGCTCGTCTGTTTACACATTCAAATTACTGTCCCCTCCCTCCTAATGTTACTGTACACATCAATGCACTACGTAAACAGTTACATGCAACAGAAACACCACTATATTCGTGACAATAAACACGGGAGTGTATTAGTTCAGTTGCTAAATTACGCTTTTCAGCCATTGCCGGGGAAAGGAAAATACAATGCTCCAAAAATCCACAGGAAAACTTTAGATAAAAAAAAAAAATATTTTATTTATAAATCAAAACTAACAACATTCATTAATATACTGCATGTGCTAGTATAATTTTAATAAAAGTTGTATTAGGTATTTGAGAATCAATATATATACACACATATATAAGCCAAATACCACTGGCTGTCACGATTGCTCTAAAGTCATAAAACCTAGGAATTTGAAACTTGACTCAATTATTCTTCATGTTTCTTAGAGGCGCACTAAGAAAGGGTTCTTAAATCATTTGTCTTTAAGTACCAAACTACCCAAATTTGGATTTGCAAGATACTGCTTTTATACACACTTTATCGCCGCTGTATTTGTCAAATGGCAAGGTTATGAGTGGTGAAAAATTCCAATAATTTCTATCTGTGCAATGTTGAGTTTAGTATTGTGTGCCTAAGTGAAATATACAGGTTTTAAAGTATCTTAGGAGAGGTCAAAATAGTAAATAAAATCAGACTTCCTATTTTGCCATCTATCGCTAAATCCATTAATTCATGATATAATTATCTATCGTATTATTTTATGTTGTATTTTTCTAATGATTAAAAAATAACTTTTTATTAATATCATTGAAATAAATCAACTGGCTTAATATCATTCAATGTTACGGTTTTACAAACAAGGAATTTTTATTGATATTTGACCAATAGGGTGAGTTCTTGCTCTTGATTGGTTCATAATAAAAATTTAAAGCTTTGCCAACTGTAAGTGCTATAAATACATTTCATGTAGGCAAACTTAATACATTTTTTACAGCCATTTACCTGATATATTTATTTTTTAACCAAATGCCACTTTTCTGTTTGAATGTACATACAACTGTATATGCTAAAGATCATAATTCAACCTCGCAAGGCAAGTTGTCTTTTACATAATATCCACAGTTAGGAGGTATAATTGACACAACCAGTGTCAATGGGGGAGATAAGGTGCAGTATGTAAGTTCGCCTTATCAGTTGAGTCAGATGTGCCAAGTGTTCCCCTCTTCCTCCCTCCTACACTCTTATCAATCCTCTTGGCTACAAGGATCGCTGTATTACTCTGGACTGTATTGTCATTATTTTTGTGTTTAAATTTGTTACACTACATCATTAATTTTGTTTTTCACTTATTATTTGGTATTTCTGCCATGGAAATAATAAACATTAGTAGTTATTAATTCATACCAGGCCTGAGGACAATGTTTATTCTATTCTTTGCCTTACGAGGTGTGCGTTTCTGACCCACAGAGGTTTGAGGTGCGGACTAGAGATGTGAACCATGTTTTCAATAACTGGATCCGATTTAAACCATATACTCTGAAGCCATCAGCATTTTGACAAGTATGGTATTTTAACTAAAAATCAGTTTGGCTTTATTCCTCAATCCTCTACGATCAAAGCTCTTGAGTGTATTGTAACAGAGATTTTGACATCTTTTGAGGCCGGTGAGCATCTAGGATTGGCCATGGTTGATTTGAAGAAGGCCTTTGACAGTGTTCCTCACAAGATTCTCTTGGAAAAACTGAGCTACTATGGAGTTTAAAATAAAGCTCTTAAATTTTTTGAAACTTACATTTGTGGAAGGCAACAAATCATAGTATTACATAATCAAACGTCAAATGCCAGGGAAGTATACACTGGAATCCCTCAAGGGTCAGTTTTGGGACCCTTTCTTTTCGTCATATTCATAAATGATCTGCCCAAAAATATGATCTGTAAAACTATTCTGTATGCAGATGACACCTCTTTTATAATTTCAGGTAAACATTTTGAAACAGTTGCAGTAGGTATTGAGAGAGCAATTAGGGATTCTGCATTATGGTTTGAGGCCAATTGTTTAGAAGTTAATGAAGATAAAACTGAAATCATAAATTTCACCTTAAGTAGGACCTCACGAGATCATCAGAATCCAATTCGACTATTAGGTATTTACCTAGAATCGACATTATCATGGGAATTCCATACTGGATCCGTAGTCTCTAAATTATCCCGTACTTGCTATTTGCTTCGAAAATTGAAGGGCTCTGTTTCTCAAAAAATGTTAGTTATGGCCTACTTCAGCTTCTTCCATTGTCACCTGCTGTATGGAAATATGTTTTGGGGAAATAGTACTGGTGCGGCCCAGGTTCTTCTATGGCAAAAAAAAGCATTGCGTATTATGGCAGGTGTTTCAAAAAGAGAGAGCTGTAAGCCCTTATTCAGACATTTTTCTATTTTGACAGTTAAAAGCATTTTTACCTTTCAAAACATTTTATATGTTAAAGAAAATCTAAATGAATTCTCTTCCAGAAGCGCCATTCATGATTATGCAACCAGACAGTCGCAAGACCTTGTCATTACTAGACCTAGATTACAAAAGTTTGCTAACAGTCATAAATACATGCAGATCAAAATGTTTAACAAATTGCCTGAGCATTTTCGTAATTTAGATATTAATATTTTTAAACGACAACTAAATAGTATTTTGGTTGACAACGCTTTTTATTCATTGGATGAATTTTTTAAATTTAGATTTATTTAGATATACAGTACACTCTTGATACTCCGACACGTTTGGTAGTCCGACGCCACATCAGATGACGTCACTACGCCAAAAGGGCGTTGGCCGCAGACTTTTGTCTGTACACTGGTTCCTGAAAACGCTAGTTAATGTAACTAGTGAACATGAAGATAACATTACAATTACAGAGCAAACGCTTACACTTTGTGATGAACTTGATATTGTTGGAGAATCTGCAGAAGACTTGAGAAGATGGGTATTAGATGACAATCTTGGTTGTGAACTGACGGAAGAGGAGATAATCGAGGAAGTTACGACCACGACAGACGGCTGCCCCACTGAAGACGACGCTATGAAGATTCAAAGCACAATCACTAATGATGAAGCTATTTTGGCTGCAAATACGTTGATATGTTGGTGTGAGGAGAAGGGACTTGACTATGAGGACATTTTATTGTTAAAAAATATTCAAGAAAAGGCCATGACAGACTGTTTACGTAGGAAGAAACAAAAAACTATTACACATTTTTTTTTAAAGTAAATACTCTACACAATGTTTTTATAAAATTACATACCAAAAATTAATTAAATGATGAGACGAATTTGAAAATGTTTACCTGTACTGTACACTTAATAATGTATGTAATAAACCTTACTGTGTTACTGTACAAATGTTGTATAATTTCTTTGCTTACATTTATTCAATTGTGTTGTCAGCCTCATTTTATCACGGCTGATAGCCCCGAAATTCTAAGAAGGGTGTACGTAGTGCATTCAGTTTATCTTAGAAATCATAATTCTCGTGAATTACAATGGACATTTGGTAATCCGACGTTTTTGTTAATCCGACACACCGTCGGTCCCTTAACTGTCGGATTATCAAGATTAAACTGTAGTAATGTAGTAGAATTATCATGTTGCATTTTACAGGAATATGTCTCTTGATTCATTTACACTGTAAAGAAATATAGTATAGAATATTGACGATGTCTATTATACATTGTAATATGTTTTGAATGACAAATAAACGTATTTCTATTTCTATTTCCATCAGTGGAATTTACAGAACTAAAGCAGAATATGTTGCTGATATGAGCAATTTAGCTACTTTTGGTATCTTATTTTAAATAAACATTGCACGTTAAAAATATTCATGTGAGCTTTAGGTTTATGTGGATGGAAACTTATTATGGGAGAGTTTTGGAGAGCGCATTGAGGGAATTGGAAGACTGAGGTTTACTGGGGAGCTAATGAGAAGCCAACTTTGACGTCCTCATACCTCAGAACCCATCTACCTTGGATGATTCTCATATTATAGAAATTAATGTAGGAGGAAGTCACGAGTCTTCTCACTTTTCTAACAATGATAACCTAACATCTCATCTTATGTATCTGCCCGAACCCTTTAATTCTTCTGAGTCAGGTAATTGCTCTCCCATATCCTCTGAAAACAATCAACCTTTCAAAATAAACCGAGTAAGTCTATTAAAGCAGACGTGCACTTTCTTTATACTGCCAACAATCTCATTTTTGCAATAGCGGAGCATTGCTGGGTCAGCTAATTAAATTTAACTATCAAAATTCACTGACAATATAGTTCTACGTCACCTTAGGTAAGTAACTGCCACCCATCTACCTCTTTATTGGAATGTCCAGTGAACACCTGCTTATAGTTAATGTACAACTTAACATTGATTTAACTACTGGTAAAATTAAAATTATAAAATAAAACCCTTTTACGACAAAGAAAAATATGGTATACACCATCTTAACTGGGAACTGAACCCCCAGGCTTCGCACAATTTTTCTGGGAAAGCTGACTTACCCTGAACATTATTAAGAATCATGTAAATTTTATTTATGTTTTTTAAGTGATTGAAAACTGCACTTTGTGATGTGTATATTATATTAATAGATATAACAATGTGTAAAAATCCGATATACTGTACTTGTCTTAAAGAAACTCAAGGAAAATGTCTTAAAGTTCTCTTTGTCTACCAAAAAATAAAACCCAAAAACAAGCTTTTTTTTCTAATGTACATAATTAAATGATGACAGTGTACTTTAAAATTCAAGTTGTGTGTTTTTACCTACAAAAATCATGTTTTTATCATGTAAAATACAGCACCTACATAGTTAGATTACGTGCTACCCATGTATTTTTTGTGTGTTTTTATCATGTAAAATACAGCACCTACATAGATAGATTACGTGCTACCCATGTATTTTTTGTGTGTTTTTATGATGTAAAATACAGCACCTACATAGTTAGATTACGTGCTACCTATGTATTTTTTGTTTTGTGTTTTCTGTACTTATAAGTACTGTACTTTCTTTTAAATCTTTATTCTCATCAAATATATTTTATTATAACTTGTTTTATGCATTAATAAAATTCACTTATGTCCACTAAAGAAAAATAGAGAAATAAAAATCGGTTATTTTATTTGAGTGGCCATCGTATTGGTTTTTTTTTTTATTTTTTTACGGGGGTTATAAGTTATGGCTTAGGATATTTAACACACTTTTTTTATTACTATAATTGGTATTATTATTATTATTATATTCTAATTTTTTTTAAATGATTGAATAGTTAAGGTCCATTGATATATTTTTTGTGAAAGAATTTTAATAATTTGTATTTTTCCTTAAGTTATAATTGTCAATTATTATTAATCAAAATATAGTGAAAAATAAAAATGTTTCTTTCATATGCCATTTTCTTTATACTAATGATGTTTATACTTATATGTTCATTCCTTTATTATCCTTAAAACTTTATAATTAACAATTTACTACACCATTCAAAACTTCTAAAGAATAGAGAAGTTCCTTCTGTCAATTTGAATAAGATGAAATCGTCTAGAAATAACTTTATACTCCATTCTCATGGTTATTGGTTTGTTGAGGGATATCTCTTTCAAATTTCAAATGGGTTCTCTTATTAGATCTAAAGTAGACTATGTATTTTTTAAATAGATTCATTTTTGAAATTCTTACGCTAAAGCTTATTTGAAATCTGATCTCATTTCAGATGAGATTTCAAAGAGACTTCAACAGGCACCAAATTTTCCAATTTGTTGATGATTTTTAAGTCGTTAACAGAAAACAGTACATCTTTTTTTCTTGTAGCTGTAGAGGTTTTTTGATGTGTGTGGTATTTTAGTCATTAAGAGTTTTACTTGCTAACTTTACTGCAGGGCTCAAAAAAGTAAACATCATTCTCTTTTTAAAGTAGTTTTTTGTTTAGAGAAAAAAAATTGTGTTATCATAAGAAGAATGAGTCTGACAAACTTAAGTATTCATGTATAACACAGTTTATGATATACATTCAAGTAAAGCCATGTTGCAGGTACATGCAAGAGTTCCTCACAAACAAAACAAGGTATGAAATTTAATTCAGAATATTGGTTCCGTGTTAAATTTGTACACTTAACCATATTGATTAGTTAAAGGACGTAATTTAGAGACGTTTTAGAGATAAGAAATACTCTCTCTTTTGTGTTGCCTTTTATTTTATATCCACCTTGGTCAATCAGCATATATAAAGAATTTTATTACCTACTGTCGACGCAGAAATTATGTGCACCCGAGTTTGAAAGTTGTTTTATAAGGAACTAAGAGGCCTACGAAATATCTAATAACACCATTGTTTTCCTCGTTTAAATGTACGTTATAAAATATGCATTTTTAAATTGTGTTAGTTGTAATAATTTTTATCATAGTTGGACCAAAAAAAGTACTGGAATTTTAACTGTACATCAAATTTACACCGTTATTAATCAAGGACCCGTGAATGTATTACATTTATATTTTAATACCTGGTTGATAGGAATGATTTCTATAAGTTTTGTAAATTTTAGAATTTCAACTATTAGAGAAAAAAGTTCTTATAGATTCCCTAAAACATTTTTTCTTGGCTTCCAGAGGTCGTAAAATTAATGACAGTCTTGTTGTAATCTTATGACATGCGTAATTACAATACATTACTTTCATATGAATAAGTAAATGCAGTGATTTTATATTGATTTAAATCAATTTAAAGTTGTTTTAAATTGATTTAAATCACTACAATGTACTTTAAATCAATGATCATTGCAAGAAACACAAATCAATTGAAATGTGTTTCCATCAACATTTCAAATTTGATTTTTACAAAGGCATTTTTGCGACAAGAATTCATTACTTAAAGCCAAAATCTCAAACAACTTTTTGCTTTATCTTCAAAAAGCTGATATTAGAATCTTGAGCTTTGTTGGTTCATTTACCTATGAAAGGGTTGTAGTTATTGTATGCTGTTTACCTAAATAAAAGAGGAATGTAATGCTTTACAATACAGCTTAGATTTGTTTAATGACATAGCAAATTTGTTTCTACATTATTGTACATCTATTCCTTTTTATTGTCCAATAGAAAAACAATTTTAACATAAATACTAATTCAATTATGTTAAATGTCTCCTTTTGGGATAGTTTATAAAAGACTCAATTCAGTTGTGTGCCAAATGAATTTTAATTTATTTTATAGGTGAATGTCCGACCACTCCCTACCAGGAAAGCAGTGTAGAATTAAAAAAGACAAAGAATTTAAGTAAGTAGTATGTAAATAATATGTTAATGTTTGTTGTAAATATTGGATAGTTTATACAAATTATTCACTATCATTTACAAAAAAATATTTTACATATCCAGTTAAAAAATATAAGAGAAGTTTTTTTGTATATAAAGCACATCCACTTAAAAATATTTTATTTCAACATGTTAATGTGGTTATTTATCAGTTTATTTTATCAGATAACAGTTTGAACACATTACATTTAGATAATCTTGTAAGAATCTTGTTAAGTGGACTTAAATAATTAAACAAATATGGTGGCCTATCAACTGTTCACATTGAGACTATTTGGAATCCTTCCTATATGGATCAGATTAAAATACAGGTAGCTTATTTTTTCAGCGGTAAAATCAGGAAGGTTTCCACTACTGTATTTATGAAATAAGAGTATAGCAGTACACATGTCCTGCAGATGATAACATGCTCTGATCCCAATCCCTCTCTTTTGGTTAACATTAGTACCTCCTGCCCTTTCTGTATTTATAGAATGTTGCACTAGGCTCCTGGGCAACGCTTTTTGTTGTATCAAGACTCCACTGTAAATCAATAACTGATACAGTTTTTTAATGATAAGTCAATTAATGTGCATTTTCTTTTGTTGTTAAAAGTTAAATAAGATTATAAGTGAGGCCTCTGTTATGTTATTAATATTATTATTCTTTTGTAAACGAGAAAAAAATCAATCCCTACTAATGCAATTAAGAACAAAATTTTAATTTGATAAGGTTAATAGTTTTGGAGAATTAATGTTTACAAGTAAAGTCTTGAGATAAATATGATTAAAATTATGTTTTTTCCTATCTTTTTCGATTTCATTGATTAGATGTAATTCACTTGGTAACCAACTCGATATCATCCCTCAATCCACCCATACACGTACCAACATGCCCACTCGTACATGTAGTGTAGTGATGATCCTCCCATGTACTTATACATGTATATGTATGGTGTTGCTGATCCTCCCACCCAATCACACATGTATGGTGGTGTTAACCAATACGCCCACCCATACACATACGGGGAGATGAACTGGATAATTATAGCTGGTTATTATTGAGAAAGCTAGTGGCCAAGCAGTCTAAGATGCCAGAACTTTCTACCTAAGTTAGAGATAATGCAGGTTTGAATCCTGGTCTTGACTGTTAGTTTTTATCAGTAATATTCATCTTGAATGTACTGGTTCTCCCCCTTACTCTCTCTCATAAGTTCTGAGCACAGATCAATAGTCCATGGGGAATGGGTAAAGTTATCGGCCTCTCCAATGGAAAAAAAGCAGAATAAATGAAACTATTGGAATACTATACCTCTGAGAGATTCAACCTTTAAGAACTGGATTTGTAGGGCTCCAGCACTCTTACTTTACTTGTAAAAATAAAAAAATAGCAGAATGGATGGAATTATTGAGAATACAATACATCTGAGAGATTCAGCCTTCAAGAACTGGCTGGATCTGCAGAACTCCAGAACTCATTATTCATACAAGATTTCCTCTTTGCTTAGTCTAGAGCACTCATTTGATGTCCATATTATTACGCCCTAGTACTAACTAGAATCTACAGTTTCCGGTGACAACCACGTCAAGGTACTATCTACAATATTTACAAGATGACCAGACGTTTCGCCCATACTGTGATGTGGCATCCTCAGTGGTTTCTCTGAGACTGAAATTGGTGAGTTACCTTCCAGCTTTTATAACAGGTGGTGGGGTGGGGACTGGTTGGCAGGTATGCTGGAGAGGGGGGCGGAGGCATTTCCCACGTGACCTCGGTCATTGGCCGAAAAAATTAACCTCTTGGTTTCCCCTATGTAGACTTACCCGCAACTACAAGGTACGAGGGTCGTCTCAAAAGTAAGTTACACTATTTTTTTAAAGCCGTTCTGTTGGCGCCAGAAGTCTGGGAGTCGCGGAGTATTTGCGTTTGGGCGTAGTGGCAGCACTGTAAAATTCCTATGCGCGTGCGTCGATCGATCGGCCAGTCAGACTACAGGCAATATGGAGACACCACTTGTTCCTACCGCCGATTGTGAAATTTGCGCTATTATTCGTTTTTTAACAGCAAAAAATAAAACTGCTACTGAAATTCATCATGAGTTGTGTAGTGTTTATGGTGAAGGTGTGATGTCAAGGCCAATGGTATCTCGTTGGCGTCAATCATTCATTGAAGGACGGACAACACTGCATGATGAACAACGAAGCGGCCGCCCCTCCACTTCTCGCGCGGCAACTGTTGTTGAAGATGTCAGAAAGGTCATTGACACCAATCGGCGCCTGACTCTTGACGAAATCCTTTGTCAACTGCCTTCTAATGTGGAAATAAGCCGTGCATCACTCCACAGGATTATTTCTGATGATCTTCATCTGTCAAAAGTGTGTGCAAGGTGGGTTCCACGCCTTCTCACAGAACAGCACAAAGAGCAGAGAGTTGATGCTGCTTTGCAATTTCAACAATTTTTCGATGATGAAGGAGACAATTTATTCGATCGAATAGTGACTGGGGATGAGACCTGGATCCATCATTGGACGCCTGAATCGAAAAGACAGAGTATGGTATGGAAAGGAAAGGACGAACCAACACCAAAAAAAGCGAAAGTTGTGGAATCCGCTGGAAAAATCATGGCGACGGTTTTTTGGGACAACAAAGGTGTGTTATTGATCGACTACCTTCCTCGTGGGACTACAATAACAGCAGCACGGTATTGTGAACTTTTGGAACAACTGAGAAGAGCAATCCAGAACAAAAGAAGAGGAAAGTTGACGAAAAAAGTTTTTTTGTTCCATGACAACGCTCGCCCACATGCTGCTCGTCAGACCCAAGACCTGCTCACAGATTTTCGATGGGATGTTTTTGGACATCCACCTTACTCCCCCGACCTTGCACCAAGTGACTTTCATCTTTTCCCACACCTCAAACAATATCTTGGAGGTCGGCGCTTCGCAAATGACGATGAGCTGAAAGAAGAGGTTGAGAGTTGGCTAAGCAATATGGCGGCAGAATGGTATGATGAGGGACTGAAAAAACTGTTACCACGTTACCAAAAATGTTCAGAAAATCATGGAAATTATGTAGAAAAATAAGGTTAACTTGTACTTTTCAAAATATATCATTTAAAATATTTTCTGATGTTTTTTATACTTTTAATAAAATAGTGTAACTTACTTTTGAGACAACCCTCGTATTTTATATACTCCAGGCATAGCTAGTGGAATTTTATCTTTGACTGGCCTCAGAAAATTCTTTAATCTATATGGTGGCTTGTAAATGGTTTTTATATTTTCTAGGGATGGACGAGTCTCGAAATTTCGGGAATTCCCCGGGAAATTATAGTTCTCGTCCTGCGAGAAGGAAATTTTGTTACGATCGGGAATTCCATTCGAGAGTTTTTCTAAGATGTAACCAACTAAATAGTTCGATCTCAACAACACGGTTATAATCGACATTCATGGTCAAGTTCGGATTTTTTCAATCAATATAAATTAAAATGAAAGGTTAATAAAATTATGATAGGCTTGTGTCTCGATTACCGTGGAATGTAATTTATTGCTTATAGTGTGGCAGTGAAGTTACGTAGTGACTGACGACTGACAGTCGGAGTCGACAGTTGGGGTCGAACGTAGATGTGACGTACTCACGAACCGTTCATTTGACAAGGCTCATCTAAGTGAACGAGATATCCGGATCACGATACTAAAAAAAAACTATTAAAGTCGAACAAGTTACCGAGATCTATGATCTAACTAAACAAATCTAGTATAGGACAGAACTGTTGACCGAAACCCAAATGATAATGAACGAAAACTGAGTGGGCCTATATTCCAATGTTTTTGTGTGTGTCAGTAACGTAAAATCATTCAATCAAACTGCTCCCGAGAACAGGTTCACTTTACTGTCCAACAAAACAACAAATCTTCCTTCCCATGGCAAAAGTCCATGTCTCTACATGTACATACAATGAACCGTTCTGCTCGTTTCCGAATTGAAATTATCGTATATTTCCCGTGAGGTGATTGTGATCCGTTTTGGTGTTTACTCTGAGTAGGGAATCATCCAATGATTTGACAGAAGAAAATATCGTATCATATCATATAAAATATTGTGATGGCATTCATGTATCGTGCGACGTAACAATATTTATTTATTTTCAATTGAATAAAAAATAAGTAGATATATCCGTAGCGAATGTAAATTAATAATTTGTTTGTGAACACTTTAGATCGCCTAATGTGCATATAACATTTGCAGGGATACGATATCTTCTTCTGTCAAACTGTCGATCGGTTTCCTGACTAGGTTAAAAAGTAACACAGATGGAGTGTAAAATGTATTACAATACGATAATTTTGATTTGTAAACTCAGTGAACCCCTGATCATAATTGTTGTTACTACGTCGATGTTAAATGCAAAACAATTCAATCAAAATCTCTTCTGATTATAAAACGGACGGATTTAGCAATAAGGAACATAATTTTTATTGAACCGAAACTTTATCATACTTGTGTATATTTCATAAATTTATAATTTAGCTGCACAAATCTACTTTGTATCACCAGTTGCCAGTTGGCATTTAGCTGATATTTCAGATTGCATCTCGTCTGGCTAGGCATACATTTGCTGATTACGTGTACCGTTGTCACTCCAATACGTCAGAAATTCCTTGTGATGAAAAGATTATCTTTCTATGTATCGAAGTAGTTTTGAGTTGCACACATTCATTACCAATCATAATTTATTAAAAATAATTGATCGTAAACGACTTTTAATTTTATATTTAGGTGCACAATTATTAAATTATTACTATCGATCCATTAAACTACCGGTATTTTGGCATCTAGATTTACAAATTTGATTATTTTTCACAGCTTATTTCCGGTTTATTATAACCATTATTATATTACTGAATAAAATAACTACAGATCCACTTTTTATGGCGTATACAAAATCAATTTTTTGTTGAAAAGCGACAATTTTGAAAGCAATCGACTGTGTTTGGCGATGATGCCTGAATCGTAGAATCACTTGATCCAGCTTTTGCCCAAAAGCTTCACTATCGTGATCGGAACTACCAGATAAACCAGATCGACCGTCTGTGTGATTAGTTGACAATCACAGAGAAAAAATAGAGATTGCTTTCTTATGACTACAGCGGCAGTTATTAATAGAATTAAAACAAATGCACATCTCTACAATAGTCAATACACGTGCAGTAATAAATACTAAGTTTATTCGTGAGGATTTTGGGGGGGGGAGGAATAAGGAAGGGACTGCCAAGATGCTGGCTCTGTGTGCAACTTCAGTTCCTAGTTATAATGTAGTTCAGTTAATTAATTGAAGAATTCATCCATGTCTAGTTTTTATGATGATTTTAATTAAAATTGGCATGTAATATGTAACTACCATTATTTTATTTCGCTTGTTACAATTTTAATTCAGTTATATCAGATAAGATTGCTTTGTTTATTAAGTGTGTAATCTGTTATTGTTTAGTCTAAACCTGTCTGATTTTTTTCTGTTTTGTGGATAGCAGGCAAAAAATAAAAAAGATTTAATAAAATAAGGAGTACATAAATGGGCCTTAACATTAATGGTTGAATTTCCTACTAGATCACATACCAATAAATTATTATTACTATAAAATTATTCGGTTTATTTGTTTTATCTACTAAGTTTGAAAATTAATGTATGATAAGCTGGGAAAAATTCCCTCCGAAAATTTCTCGAAATTTGGGAGGAAATTAATTTCCCTCTCGTTTCCCTCCCGAACCTAAAAATCTCCTCTCGTCCATCCCTAATATTTTCTTTACTTAATAGCCTGCCAATCTTTTCCGTTGTTCCCTTTATATAAGGTAGATACGCCTTTTTTGAGGTATCCTTATCTTGTCTTGTATCTATTCTATTGTCTTGTTCTTTCCTCCAACTGTTTTCCAATAGTATTGTTGATTTCTCTAACTGAATATCCATTCTGTTTTAATGTTGAAATGATTGATTGATTTATACCACATTTGGTCTTCATGGAAGCTGCTTTTTTTTAAGCTTCATGGAAACTGGTCTTCATCAAACATTTTTTAGGCTCCTCCCTCCTTCTTTTGTTTCCTTAATCAGATTTTCTACGTTGATGACCAGAGTTTGCTGTTAGACTTCAGACTTGTTAGAATTAACAGTTCTTCCGGACACAGTATCAATTTTTACAATTTTAAACTACTACTTCTGTGATGGAACAGCATAGTCTTTAAATCTTCCACATTTAAAGATAATAAATGTGGAATAAAAACCTTTTTATTTTTGAATATATTAACACACTGGATCCAGTAACAATCCTACTGGAAATCCGACTCTCGAGACATGCCAAACCGTTCTGTCTCTTCAAATTTGCACTGTTTGTTCTGTTACTGACTTGCCTGAAACTATAACTAATATGAATATTGATATTGTTGCTAGTTCTACATGCTCTTTCGAGCATGGTCTGAAACTTAATGACAACAAAACTCAATCCATCTCGATTGGTAATCCTGGACTGCTGAGAAATGTTGTCTTTGATTACCTTAGTCTTAAAAGATTTGCTACTTATCTCCCCTTGAACATAAAAGTGATGCTCGTAAAGACACTGATTTTTCCTCACTTTAATTACTATGATGTTGTTTTGTCAATGACATGAGGGTTCAGCTCTAAGTCAGATTGCAAAGTGTTGAAAACTATTGGTTTATTTTATTTTCAATCTTAGGTAAAGGGATCATGTAACACCCTTTGTAACGTCTTATCTATCCTATAATTGAATCAGCTTCATCAGTTTAATATACTTTCCAATTTGCATTCTGTTCTTCCTAATGATTCTTCTGCCTATCTGTTCGAGTGTTTCTATTTATTTCAGAAATCAGTGCTAGGAACACTGCGCGGATCTTCATAGTTGTCAATTTCTACTCATACATTTTCAGCATGCAACAAATCTTTTAAAGTATCCACTTGCTGACTAAGGAACAGTTTACCCTATCACACAAGAGACATAGACTGACAAACGCTCTGTTTTGGGCTGAGGTAATGAGCTCGCTTTTGGCTTTGGAGAGAGACAGCTTTGCGGTGCTGGGTATTATAAACTGCTGAGTATTATATGCAAGATGATGTATGTTTAGACTTAATTTAGTAATTTTTTCTAAGGTTGTTTGTAATGTGCATTACCTAAAATATTATTAAGTTTATAGGTATATAATGGCTGCTATTTAATACTATTTTTGCCTAATAATTTATTTCTTTAAAGTTTTCCTTTCCTTTAGTTTATTAAATGTATTCGTTTAGCTACGTTTATCTTTATTAAACAACTGAAACAGTTTATATCAATTTATTTATAAAGGCAAAATGATGAAAATATTTATTAATAATGGATAGGGTTAAGAGAAGGCTCCGTAGTCCTAACCTCGCTATTTGTATAAAAATAACAAATACAATGAAGAAAATGTTTAATTTCAGTTAATTTGATTTGATTTCACACTTTGCATTTATCAGGCATATTGAATGTAAACAACTCAAAATTAAATTAAAATCTTTGTCAAAATAACTCTAAAAGTTATAAAATAACAAAAGGTATGTACTGGGATCAGAACTTATTACATTATTACAGTTATTACTACACTTGTGATCGGTTCGACAACTAATAAGAACTGAATAGTAACAATATGTATAGTAAAATACAATTTTTACTATGCTATTTTTGCTGTAGAGTCTAATACCCTGAAGATTAACAGTAAAACTATTGACCCACCTACCCTCCCTGTCCATATGTAAGAAGTTGAAAAATGTGATGTCCTAATAATGTATGTTTTAGGTGAGATGGAGGGCTCGAGTGTCCCTCAACTATGGAATTTAGTATTAGGATACGGTCCTTGAGGTTGTTCAAAATAAAAAGTTTTTTTTACAAGGGTAGTAGCATATATCTAAATTGATGAGAGAGGGGTTTGCAGATGAAGATGCGCTGTTTTCAATTTCAAATCTGTAAGTTGCCTTAAGGTGACGTGTGCATATTAATGTGGGTCATGTGGAGTCCCTTACACATTGTCTCTGGAAGGTGAATGGGTGGCACTATTAATCCTTTAAGGAGTGTGTACGTCATATGACGGGATTACTTTTGTTATATAAAGTAGCTAATTTAAATCCCAAATATGTGAATAGAGTAGGAAAATATTTTTGTAATTTTTATTACTTATTGTTTTCTAATATTTTTTCAGAGTATTATTACAGCTTATTTAAATTTAAAAATTCAAACAAATTAATCATAACTTATTATTTATGATATGTTACTTCTTAATACATCGTATGATGTGATTGCTATAGTCAGCGAGTCACGAAAAGTCCTCTGAACGACATGCCTCTATGGTATTAAAGGCACTGATTTCCATTAAAACAGCACAAGTCATGTAGTGTACCTGTCGTAATTACTAATTATGATATGTATACTACATGACTTGTGCTGCTTCAATGGAAATCAGCGCCTTCAGTACCACAGAGGCATGAAGTTCAGAGGACATCTCGTGACTCAACGACTATTTTTTACTAAGCGTACAATTAAATACTATTTTATGGCTTAATGCCAAATTATCAAAAAAAGAACAACATTCCCTCTTGTGGAAATTCCTTAAAAACTGCGCATAAAATTCATTTTAATTACTTTGCAGGTGACTGTAAAACTACTGCCATCCAGCAGAGCACTGTACAAGTAATGAAGACTCCTGGCTTAGGTATGTTGAATTAAAAAAAAATAATGTTAATAGTCATTCTTGTTTTTGAATTATGCTATAACAACTAGTTTTTTATCAAAATGTTGCATAAATTGTTTGTATTATGTAATTAAAAATGTAGTTATTTATATTTTAATGTAAATTTAATTCTATAAATTATACAACTAAAAAATGTGTAAGATTTCTTCTATGTTGGGTACAGCTCATACATTTAAACCTAACACAGAGGTTATTATAGTTTGAAGTTATTAAACTATCAGGACACATATAATATACATGACATATTTTATTCAGCATACAATTACTTATATTTTTTATTAGGTTACTTTGATTCAGTAACTGATCTAATTGAGTAGTGGTCAGTCAATTTCTACACATCTATTGTTTAATAATACTTAAGTGTAATTACCAGTGTTTCCACTATTATTTTATTATTATTATATATAATTTCCCCTGTAGGAAAATGATAAGCAATTGAATCAATTTTCTTTTGTTGTTCTTTCTCTTTTTCCAATATTATTTAGATTCTGTTATTTTTAGTTTTTTTTTAAATCTTCTCTGTGATCCATGTTAGTAAGTTTTTGAGTTTTTTGAGAATTTGGTTTTATTTCTTATAAGGCTAGTGTTTGGTATACTTCTAATATGTCATTAGAATTTCAGTCTCCTTTTCATAATTTCCAGTTCTATCTCATGAATATTTCTCAAGGTGACATGTCCATATTGTTGTGAGTCATGTGGAGTCCCTTACATGTTGTCTCTGGAAGGTGAATGGGTGGCTCTATTAACCCTTTATGGAGTGTGTACGTCATATGACGGGATTACTTTTGTTACATAAAGTAGCTAATTTAAATCCAAAATATGTGAATAGAGTAGGAAAATATTTTTGTAATTTTTATTTCTTATTGTTTTGTAATATTTTTCAGAGTATTATTACAGCTAATTTAAATTTAAAATTTAAAAATCAAAACAAATTAATGATAACTTATTATTTATGATATGTTACTACTTAATACATCGTATGACGTGATTGCTATAGTCAGCGAGTCACGAAAAGTCCTCTGAACGACATGCCTCTATGGTATTAAAGGCACTGATTCCCATTGAAACAGCACAAGTCATGTAGTGTACCTGTCGTAATTACTAATTATGATATGTATACTACATGACTTGTGCTGTTTCAATGGAAATCAGCACTTTCAGTACCACAGAGGCATGAAGTTCAGGACTTCTCGTGACTCAAGGACTATTTTTAACTAAGCGTACAATTAAGTACTATTTAAAGGCTTAATGCCAAATTATCAAAAAAAGAACAACATTCCTTTTTGTGGAAATTCCTTAAAAAACTGTGCATAAAATTCATTTTAATTACTTTGCAGGTGACTGTGAAACTACTCCCATCCAGCAGAGCACTGTACAAGTAACAAAGACTCCTGGCTTAGGTATGTTGAATTTAAAAAAATAATGTTATTAGTCATTCTTGTTTTTGAGATATGGTATAACAACTATTTTTTATCAAAATGTTGCATAAATTGTTTGTATTATGTAATTAAAAATGTAGTTATTTATATTTTAATGTAAATTTAATTCTATAAATTATACAACTAAAAAATTTGTAAGATTTCTTCTTTGTTGGGTACAGCTCATCCATTTAAACCTATCACAGAGGTTATTATAGTTTGAAGTTATTAAACTATCAGGCACATATAATATACATGATATATTTTATACAACATATAACATACAATTACTTATATTTTTATTAGGTTACTTTGATTCAGTACCTGATATAATTGAGTAGTGGTCAGTCAATTTCTACACATCTATTGTTTAATAATACTTAAGTGTAATTACCAGTTTATCCACTATTATTTATTATTATTATATATAATTTCCCCCATAGGAAAATGATAAGCAATTGAATCAATTTTCTTTTGTTGTTCTTTCTCTTTTTCCAATATTATTTAGATTCTGTTATTTTTAGTTTTTTTTTAAATATTCTCTGTGATCATGTTAGTAAGTTTTTGAGTTTTTGAGAATTTTGTTTCATTTCTTATAAGGCTAGTGTTTGGTAAACTATTAAAATGTCATTAGAATTTCAGTCTCCTTTTCATAATTTCCAGTTCTATCTCATGAATATTTCTCAAGGTGACATGTCCATATTGTTGTGGGTCATGTGGAGTCCCTTACATGTTGTCTCTGGAAGGTGAATGGGTGGCACAGTTAACCCTTTATGGAGTGTGTACGTCATATGACGGGATTACTTTTGTTACATAAAGTAGCTAATTTAAATCCCAAATATGTGAATAGAGTAGGAAAATATTTTTGTAATTTTTATTACTTATTGTTTTGTAATATTTTTCAGAGTATTATAACAGCTAATTTAAATTTAAAATTTAAAAATCAAAACAAATTAATGATAACTTATTATTTATGATATGTTACTACTTAATACATCGTATGACGTGATTGCTATAGTCAGCGAGTCACGAAAAGTCCTCTGAACGACATGCCTCTATGGTATTAAAGGCACTGATTTCCATTGAAACAGCACAAGTCATGTAGTGTACCTGTCGTAATTACTAATTATGATATGTTTACTACATGACTTGTGCTGTTTCAATGGAAATCAGCACTTTCAGTACCACAGAGGCATGAAGTTCAGGACTTCTCGTGACTCAAGGACTATTTTTAACTAAGCGTACAATTAAGTACTATTTAAAGGCTTAATGCCAAATTATCAAAAAAAGAACAACATTCCTTTTTGTGGAAATTCCTTACAAAACTGGGCATAAATTTCATTTTAATTACTTTGCAGGTGACTGTGAAACTACTCCCATCCAGCAGAGCACTGTACAAGTAACAAAGACTCCTGGCTTAGGTATGTTGAATTTAAAAAAATAATGTTATTAGTCATTCTTGTTTTTGAAATATGGTATAACAACTATTTTTTATCAAAATGTTGCATAAATTGCTAGTATTATGTAATTAAAAATGTAGTTATTTATATTTTAATGTAAATTTAATTCTATAAGTTATACAACTAAAAAATTTGTAAGATTTCTTCTATGTTGGGTACAGCTCATCCATTTAAACCTAACACAGAGGTTATTATAGTTTGAAGTTATTAAACTATCAGGCACATATAATATACATGATATATTTTATACAACATATAACATACAATTACTTATATTTTTATTAAGTTACTTTGATTCAGTACCTGATATAATTGAGTAGTGGTCAGTCAATTTCTACACATCTATTGTTTAATAATACTTAAGTGTAATTACCAGTGTTTCCACTATTATTTTATTATTATTATATATAATTTCCCCCGTAGGAAAATGATACGCAATTGAATCAATTTTCTTTTGTTGTTCTTTCTCTTTTTCCAATATTATTTAGATTCTGTTATTTTTAGTTTTTTTTAAATATTCTCTGTGATCCATGTTAGTAAGTTTTGAGTTTTTTAGAATTTAGTTTTATTTCTTATAAGGCTAGTGTTTGGTAAACTTCTAATATGTCATTAGAATTTCAGTCTCCTTTAATAATTTCCAGTTCTATCTCATGAATATTTCTCAAGGTGACATGTCCATATTGTTGTGGGTCACGTGGAGTCCCTTACATGTTGTCTCTGGAAGGTGAATGGGTGGCTCTATTAACCCTTTATGGAGTGTGTACGTCATATGACGGGATTACTTTTGTTACATAAAGTAGCTAATTTAAATCCAAAATATGTGAATAGAGTAGGAAAATATTTTTGTAATTTTTATTCCTTATTGTTTTGTAATATTTTTCAGAGTATTATTACAGCTAATTTAAATTTAAAATTTAAAAATCAAAACAAATTAATGATAACTTATTATTTATGATATGTTACTACTTAATACATCGTATGACGTGATTGCTATAGTCAGCGAGTCACGAAAAGTCCTCTGAACGACATGCCTCTATGGTATTAAAGGCACTGATTTCCATTGAAACAGCACAAGTCATGTAGTGTACCTGTCGTAATTACTAATTATGATATGTATACTACATGACTTGTGCTGTTTCAATGGAAATCAGCACTTTCAGTACCACAGAGGCATGAAGTTCAGGACTTCTCGTGACTCAAGGACTATTTTTAACTAAGCGTACAATTAAGTACTATTTAAAGGCTTAATGCCAAATTATCAAAAAAAGAGCAACATTCCTTTTTGTGGAAATTCCTTACAAAACTGGGCATAAATTTCATTTTAATTACTTTGCAGGTGACTGTGAAACTACTCCCATCCAGCAGAGCACTGTACAAGTAACGAAGACTCCTGGCTTAGGTATGTTGAATTTAAAAAAATAATGTTATTAGTCATTCTTGTTTTTGAAATATGGTATAACAACTATTTTTTATCAAAATGTTGCATAAATTGCTAGTATTATGTAATTAAAAATGTAGTTATTTATATTTTAATGTAAATTTAATTCTATAAGTTATACAACTAAAAAATTTGTAAGATTTCTTCTATGTTGGGTACAGCTCATCCATTTAAACCTAACACAGAGGTTATTATAGTTTGAAGTTATTAAACTATCAGGCACATATAATATACATGATATATTTTATACAACATATAACATACAATTACTTATATTTTTTATTAGGTTACTTTGATTCAGTAACTGATCTAATTGAGTAGTGGTCAGTCAATTTCTACACATCTATTGTTAATAATACTTAAGTGTAATTACCAGTGTTTCCACTATTATTTTATTATTATTGTATATAATTTCCCCCGTAGGAAAATGATACGCAATTGAATCAATTTTCTTTTGTTGTTCTTTCTCTTTTTCCAATATTATTTAGATTCTGTTATTTTTAGTTTTTTTAAAATATTCTCTGTGATCCATGTTAGTAAGTTTTGAGTTTTTTAGAATTTAGTTTTATTTCTTATAAGCTAGTGTTTGGTAAACTTCTAATATGTCATTAGAATTTCAGTCTCCTTTAATAATTTCCAGTTCTATCTCATGAATATTTCTCAAGGTGACATGTCCATATTGTTGTGGGTCACGTGGAGTCCCTTACATGTTGTCTCTGGAAGGTGAATGGGTGGCTCTATTAACCCTTTATGGAGTGTGTACGTCATATGACGGGATTACTTTTGTTACAACATAAAGTAGCTAATTTAAATCCAAAATATGTGAATAGAGTAGGAAAATATTTTTGTAATTTTTATTTCTTATTGTTTTGTAATATTTTTCAGAGTATTATAACAGCTAATTTAAATTTAAAATTTAGAAATGCAAACAAATTAATGATAACTTATTATTTATGATATGTTACTACTTAATACATCATATGACGTGATTGCTATAGTCAGCGAGTCACGAAAAGTCCTCTGAACGACATGCCTCTATGGTATTAAAGGCACTGATTCCCATTGAAACAGCACAAGTCATGTAGTGTACCTGTCGTAATTACTAATTATGATATGTATACTACATGACTTGTGCTGTTTCAATGGAAATCAGCGCCTTCAGTACCACAGAGGCATGAAGTTCAGGACTTCTCGTGACTCAAGGACTATTTTTAACTAAGCGTACAATTAAGTACTATTTAAAGGCTTAATGCCAAATTATCAAAAAAAGAACAACATTCCTTTTTGTGGAAATTCCTTAAAAAACTGTGCATAAAATTCATTTTAATTACTTTGCAGGTGACTGTGAAACTACTCCCATCCAGCAGAGCACTGTACAAGTAACAAAGACTCCTGGCTTAGGTATGTTGAATTTAAAAAAATAATGTTATTAGTCATTCTTGTTTTTGAGATATGGTATAACAACTATTTTTTATCAAAATGTTGCATAAATTGCTAGTATTATGTAATTAAAAATGTAGTTATTTATATTTTAATGTAAATTTAATTCTATAAATTATACAACTAAAAAATTTGTAAGATTTCTTCTTTGTTGGGTACAGCTCATACATTTAAACATAACACAGAGGTTATTATAGTTTGAAGTTATTAAACTATCAGACACATATAATATACATGACATATTTTATTCAGCATACAATTACTTATATTTTTTATTAGGTTACTTTGATTCAGTAACTGATATAATTGAGTAGTGGTTAGTCAATTTCTACACATCTATTGTTTAATAATACTTAAGTGTAATTACCAGTGTTTCCACTATTATTTTATTATTATTATATATAATTTCCCTTGTAGGAAAATGATAAGCAATTGAATCAATTTTCTTTTGTTGTTCTTTCTCTTTTTCCAATATTATTTAGATTCTGTTATTTTTAGTTTTTTTTTAAATCTTCTCTGTGATCCATGTTAGTAAGTTTTTGAGTTTTTTGAGAATTTGGTTTTATTTCTTATAAGGCTAGTGTTTGGTATACTTCTAATATGTCATTAGAATTTCAGTCTCCTTTTCATAATTTCCAGTTCTATCTCATGAATATTTCTCAAGGTGACATGTCCATATTGTTGTGAGTCATGTGGAGTCCCTTACATATTGTCTCTGGAGGGTGAATGGGTGGCACTATTAACCCTTTAATGAGTGTGTACGTCATATGACGGGATTACTTTTGTTACAACATAAAGTAGCTAATTTAAATCCAAAATATGTGAATAGAGTAGGAAAATATTTTTGTAATTTTTATTTCTTATTGTTTTGTAATATTTTTCAGAGTATTATAACAGCTAATTTAAATTTAAAATTTAGAAATGCAAACAAATTAATGATAACTTATTATTTATGATATGTTACTACTTAATACATCATATGATGTGATTGCTATAGTCAGCGAGTCACGAAAAGTCCTCTGAACGACATGCCTCTATGGTATTAAAGGCACTGATTCCCATTGAAACAGCACAAGTCATGTAGTGTACCTGTCGTAATTACTAATTATGATATGTATACTACATGACTTGTGCTGTTTCAATGGAAATCAGCACTTTCAGTACCACAGAGGCATGAAGTTCAGGACTTCTCGTGACTCAAGGACTATTTTTAACTAAGCGTACAATTAAGTACTATTTAAAGGCTTAATGCCAAATTATCAAAAAAAGAGCAACATTCCTTTTTGTGGAAATTCCTTACAAAACTGGGCATAAATTTCATTTTAATTACTTTGCAGGTGACTGTGAAACTACTCCCATCCAGCAGAGCACTGTACAAGTAACGAAGACTCCTGGCTTAGGTATGTTGAATTTAAAAAAATAATGTTATTAGTCATTCTTGTTTTTGAAATATGGTATAACAACTATTTTTTATCAAAATGTTGCATAAATTGCTAGTATTATGTAATTAAAAATGTAGTTATTTATATTTTAATGTAAATTTAATTCTATAAGTTATACAACTAAAAAATTTGTAAGATTTCTTCTATGTTGGGTACAGCTTATCCATTTAAACCTAACACAGAGGTTATTATAGTTTGAAGTTATTAAACTATCAGGCACATATAATATACATGATATATTTTATACAACATATAACATACAATTACTTATATTTTTTATTAGGTTACTTTGATTCAGTAACTGATCTAATTGAGTAGTGGTCAGTCAATTTCTACACATCTATTGTTAATAATACTTAAGTGTAATTACCAGTGTTTCCACTATTATTTTATTATTATTATATATAATTTCCCCCGTAGGAAAATGATACGCAATTGAATCAATTTTCTTTTGTTGTTCTTTCTCTTTTTCCAATATTATTTAGATTCTGTTATTTTTAGTTTTTTTTTTAATATTCTCTGTGATCTATGTTAGTAAGTTTTGAGTTTTTTAGAATTTAGTTTTATTTCTTATAAGGCTAGTGTTTGGTAAACTTCTAATATGTCATTAGAATTTCAGTCTCCTTTAATAATTTCCAGTTCTATCTCATGAATATTTCTCAAGGTGACATGTCCATATTGTTGTGGGTCACGTGGAGTCCCTTACATGTTGTCTCTGGAAGGTGAATGGGTGGCTCTATTAACCCTTTATGGAGTGTGTACGTCATATGACGGGATTACTTTTGTTACAACATAAAGTAGCTAATTTAAATCCAAAATATGTGAATAGAGTAGGAAAATATTTTTGTAATTTTTATTCCTTATTGTTTTGTAATATTTTTCAGAGTATTATTACAGCTAATTTAAATTTAAAATTTAAAAATCAAAACAAATTAATGATAACTTATTATTTATGATATGTTACTACTTAATACATCGTATGACGTGATTGCTATAGTCAGCGAGTCACGAAAAGTCCTCTGAACGACATGCCTCTATGGTATTAAAGGCACTGATTCCCATTGAAACAGCACAAGTCATGTAGTGTACCTGTCGTAATTACTAATTATGATATGTATACTACATGACTTGTGCTGTTTCAATGGAAATCAGCACTTTCAGTACCACAGAGGCATGAAGTTCAGGACTTCTCGTGACTCAAGGACTATTTTTAACTAAGCGTACAATTAAGTACTATTTAAAGGCTTAATGCCAAATTATCAAAAAAAGAACAACATTCCTTTTTGTGGAAATTCCTTAAAAAACTGTGCATAAAATTCATTTTAATTACTTTGCAGGTGACTGTGAAACTACTCCCATCCAGCAGAGCACTGTACAAGTAACAAAGACTCCTGGCTTAGGTATGTTGAATTTAAAAAAATAATGTTATTAGTCATTCTTGTTTTTGAGATATGGTATAACAACTATTTTTTATCAAAATGTTGCATAAATTGCTAGTATTATGTAATTAAAAATGTAGTTATTTATATTTTAATGTAAATTTAATTCTATAAATTATACAACTAAAAAATTTGTAAGATTTCTTCTTTGTTGGGTACAGCTCATACATTTAAACATAACACAGAGGTTATTATAGTTTGAAGTTATTAAACTATCAGGCACATATAATATACATGATATATTTTATACAACATATAACATACAATTACTTATATTTTTTATTAGGTTACTTTGATTCAGTAACTGATCTAATTGAGTAGTGGTCAGTCAATTTCTACACATCTATTGTTAATAATACTTAAGTGTAATTACCAGTGTTTCCACTATTATTTTATTATTATTGTATATAATTTCCCCCGTAGGAAAATGATACGCAATTGAATCAATTTTCTTTTGTTGTTCTTTCTCTTTTTCCAATATTATTTAGATTCTGTTATTTTTAGTTTTTTTTTTTAATATTCTCTGTGATCCATGTTAGTAAGTTTTGAGTTTTTTAGAATTTAGTTTTATTTCTTATAAGCTAGTGTTTGGTAAACTTCTAATATGTCATTAGAATTTCAGTCTCCTTTAATAATTTCCAGTTCTATCTCATGAATATTTCTCAAGGTGACATGTCCATATTGTTGTGGGTCACGTGGAGTCCCTTACATGTTGTCTCTGGAAGGTGAATGGGTGGCTCTATTAACCCTTTATGGAGTGTGTACGTCATATGACGGGATTACTTTTGTTACATAAAGTAGCTAATTTAAATCCAAAATATGTGAATAGAGTAGGAAAATATTTTTGTAATTTTTATTTCTTATTGTTTTGTAATATTTTTCAGAGTATTATTACAGCTAATTTAAATTTAAAATTTAAAAATGCAAACAAATTAATGATAACTTATTATTTATGATATGTTACTTCTTAATACATCGTATGACGTGATTGCTATAGTCAGCGAGTCACGAAAAGTCCTCTGAATGACATGCCTCTATGGTATTAAAGGCACTGATTTCCATTGAAACAGCACAAGTCATGTAGTGTACCTGTCGTAATTACTAATTATGATATGTATACTACATGACTTGTGCTGTTTCAATGGAAATCAGCACTTTCAGTACCACAGAGGCATGAAGTTCAGGACTTCTCGTGACTCAACGACTATTTTTAACTAAGCGTACAATTAAGTACTATTTAAAGGCTTAATGCCAAATTATCAAAAAAAGAACAACATTCCTTTTTGTGGAAATTCCTTAAAAAACTGTGCATAAAATTCATTTTAATTACTTTGCAGGTGACTGTGAAACTACTCCCATGCAGCAAAGCACTGTACAAGTAATGAAGACTCATGGCTTGGGTATGTAGAAATTAAAAAAAATAATGTTAATAGTCATTCTTGTTTTTGAATTATGTAGGGATGGACGAGAGGAGATTTTTAGGTTCGGGAGGGAAACGAGAGGGAAATTAATTTCCTCCCAAATTTCGGGAGGGAAACGGGAGGAAAATTAATTTCCTCCCAAATTTCGAGAAATTTTCGGAGGGAATTTTTCCCAGCTTATCATACATTAATTTTCAAACTTAGTAGATAAAACAAATAAACCAAATCATTTTATATTAATAATAATTAATTGGTACGTGATCTGGTAGGAAATTCAACCATTAATGCTAAGGCACATTTATGTACTCCTTATTTTATTAAATCTTTTTTTATTTCTTGCCTGCTATCCACAAAACAGAAAAAAAATCAAACTGGTTTAGACTAAACAATAACAGATTACACACTTAATAAACAAAGCAATCTTATTTGATATAACTGAATTAAAATTGTAACAAGCGAAATAAAAGAATGGTAGTTACATATTACATGCCAATTTTAATTAAAATCATCATAAAAACTTGACATGGATGAATTCTTCAATTAATTAACTGAACTACATTATAACTAGGAACTGAAGTTGCACACAGAGCCATCTTGGCAGTCCCTTCCTTATTCCCCCCCCCCCCAAATCCTCACGGATAAACTTAGTAATTATTACTGCACATGTATTGACAATTGTAGAGATGTACATTTGTTTTAATTCTGTTAATAACTGCCGCTGTAGTCATGAGAAAGCAACCTCTATTTCATCTCTGTGATTGTCAACTAATCACACAGACGGTCGATCTAGTTTATCTGGTAGTTCCGATCACGGTAGCGAAGATTTTGGGCAAAAGCTGGATCAAGTGATTCTACGATTCAGGCGTCATCGCCAAACACAGTCGATTGCTTTCAAAATTGTCGCTTTTCAACAAAAAATTGATTTTGTATACGCCATAAAAAGTGGATCTGTAGTTATTTTATTCAGTAATACAATAATGGTTATAATAAACCGGAAATAAGCTGTGAAATATAATCAAATTTGTAAATCTAGATGCCAAAATACCGGTAGTTTAATGGATCGATAGTAATAATTTAATAATTGTGCACCTAAATATAAATTTAAAAGTCGTTTACGATCAATTATTTTTAATAAATTATGATTGGTAATGAATGTGTGCAACTCGAAACTACTTCGATACATAGAAAGATAATCTTTTCATTACGAGGAATTTCTGACGTATTGGAGTGACAATGGTTTACGTAATCGGCAAATGTATGTCTAGCCAGACGAGATGCAATCTGAAATATCAGCTAAATGCCAACTGGCAACTGGTGATACAAAGTAGATTTGTGCAGCTAAATTATAAATTTATGAAATATACACAAGAAGTATGATAAAGTTTCGGTTCAATAAAAATTATGTTCCTTATTGCTAAATCCGTCCGTTTTATAATCAGAAAAGATTTGGATTGAATTGTTTTGCATTTAACATCGACGTAGTAGTAACAATTATGATCAGGGAACCATTCACTGAGTTTACAAATCAAAATTATCGTATTGTAATACATTTTACACTCCATCTGTGTTACTTTCTAATCTAGTCAGGAAACCGATCCACAGTTTGACAGAAGAAAATATCGTATCCCTGCAAATGTTACATGCACATTTGGCGATCTAAAGTGTTCACAAACAAATTATTAATTGACATTCGCTACAGATATATCTACTTATTTTTTATTCAATTGAAAATAAATAAATATTGTTACGTCGCACGATATTTTATATGATATGATACGATATTTTCTTCTGTCAAATCATTGGATGATTCCCTACTCAGAGTAAACACCAAAACGGATCACTATCACCTCACGGGAAATATACGATAATTTCAAATCAGAAACGAGCAGAACGGTTCATTGTATGTACATGAGAGAAATGGACTTTTGCCATGGCAAGGAAGATTTGTTGTTTTGTTGGACAGTAAAGTGACCTGTTCTCGGGAGCAGTTTGATTGAATGATTTTACGTTACTGACACACACAAACATTGGAATATAGGCCCACTCAGTTTTCGTTCATTATCATTTGGGTTTCGGTCAACAGTTTTGTCCTATACTAGATTTGTTTAGTTGGATCATAGATCTCGGTAACTTGTTCAACTTTAATAGTTTTTTTGAGCATCGTGATCCGGATATCTCGCTCACTTAGATGAGCCTTGTCAAATGAACGGGTCGTGAGAACGTCACATCTACGTTCGTCCCCAACGTTGAATCCGACTGTCAGTCGTCAGTCACTACGTAACTTCACTGCCACACTATAAGCAATAAATTACATTCCACGGTAATCGAGACACAAGCCTATCATAATTTTATTAACCTTTCATTTTAATTTATATTGATTGAAAAAATCCGAACTTGACCATGAATGTCGATTATAACCGTGTTGTTGAGATCGAACTATTAAGTTGGTTACGTCTTAGAAAAACTCTCGAATGGAATTCCCGATCGTAACAAAATTTCCTTCTCGCAGGACGAGAATTATAATTTCCCGGGGAATTCACGAAATTTCGAGACCCGTCCATCCCTAGAATTATGGTATAACAACTATTTTTTAGCAGAATATTGCATAAATTGTTATTATTATATAATTAAAAATGTAGTTATTTATATTTTAATGTACATTTAATTCTATAAGCTATACAACTAAAAATTTATAAGATTTCTTCTATGTTGGGTACAGCTCATCCATTTAAACATAACACAGAGGTTATTATAGTTTGAAGTTATTAAACTATCAGGCACATATAATATACATGATATATTTTATTCAGCATATAATTGATTATATTTTTTTATTAGGTTACTTTGATTCAGTAACTAATATAATTGAGTAGTGGTTAGTCAATTTCTACACATCTATTGTTTAATAATACTTAAGTGTAATTACCAGTGTTTCCACTATTATTTTATTATTATTATATATAATTTCCCTTGTAGGAAAATGATAAGCAATTGAATCAATTTTCTTTTGTTGTTCTTTCTCTTTTTCCAATATTATTTAGATTCTGTTATTTTTAGTTTTTTTTAATCTTTTCTTCGTGATCCATGTTTTATAAGTTTTTGAGTTTTTTAGAATTTGGTTTTATATCTTATAAGTCTAATATGTCCTTAGAATTTCAGTCTCCTTTTCATAATTTCCAGTTCTATCTCATGAATATTTCTCAATGATTTTCTTTAATTATACAGTAGACTTTCACTAATCTGACACGTATTAGACCAAATCACTGTCACTTTGTATGAGTGTCCGGATTATAGAGGGTCAAATGAAAACCATAATATAAACAAAAATATTTTTATGAATCAATGAAAACTTTATCTAAAAATGAGTACAGTAGAATAGTACAGTAGACACTTAAATTTAATGAACAAATTAAAGGCATGACAAGTAAAATGTAATTACATGTCGTATTGAAAAGTAAAGGTTATGTTAAAAATGTAAGAAAACTGACAGGTAAGTTATAACAATATTACAGTACAGTAGGCAAAATGTATGTTCTAAATTCAAAAATTCTTTATGTACGAGGGCCGTTCAGAAAGTAACCTCCGGTTGCTCATAGAATAGGATGTGGAGGGGATAGTGCCACCATAGTAGCGTTGACGCGCAGGTCTCTTAAGTCGGCATCCAGCCGTGGTACTGTGAAGGTCGTCCGAGTGCTAGTTCGTTTTCTGTAGCTTGTGAAAATGGCGTCTGTCATAGAAAGTCCCGCCACATGTAAGGTGCAATCTGTCATTCGATTTTTTACAGCCAAGCAGTATTCAGCAGCAGCCATTCATAGAGAATTGTGCACTGTGTATGGATCAAACAATCAACGCAGATTCATACGTTGAAACTTTAAAAAACCTACGAAGGGCAATTCAGAACAAACGACGCGGTTTATTGTCATCTGGCGTCATTTTCCTTCATGACAACGCCCGACCCCACAGTGCTCGAAAAACCAAAGACCTTCTTGAACAATTTCAATGGGATGTTTTTAGCCATCCACCATACAGCCCAGATTTAGCTCCCAGTGACTTTCATCTGTTCATGCACTTGAAGAAATGGCTGGGTTCTCAGAAGTTTGAGGACGATGAGGAACTCAAGAATGCAGTCTCTGGCTGGCTCAAGGCACAGGCGGCCGATTTTTATTCTGAAGGGATTTGTAAGTTAGTGGAAAGATATGATAAGTGTTTGAAAGTTTTTGGAAATTATGTTGAAAAATAGCTGAAAGATGTAGTTTTAAGATGTATATAATAAAATATTTTTAATTATGTCTGAGTTTTATTTAAAGCACACCGGAGGTTACTTTCCGAACGGCCCTCGTATATGTATTTTCTTCAGGATACAGAAATTCATTTTAGTTTAAGTTCACCCTTTTCAGTGGGCAGTTTACAACTGAATTAAAGATAAATCAGATACAGTAAAATGCAATAATTGCATATATTCCAAACTGGTAAAAAAGGCTAGAATTCTTAAGGCATTTGTTAAAGAGATGAAATATAAGTTAGATGTTTTATATTTACAGGTATAACCTACTCTCTTCGCCGGCAAAAAGGAGTGTGGTCACAAATCAGCAGCAAAGGTATTAATGTTATTGGCAGTTATTGTTGTGGATAAATTTATAATCTCTTTTTATGAATATCTGCTCCCAAATTATGGTTGTTGTAATAAAATGAAAGATTTACTTAATAATTTATACAAGATTAAGTAAATAATGTTTGTAGCAATGTTAAAAATAAGATAAACTGTATTGGCCTTTGTTTGTAATAAATACAATTATTGTTTCTTGATTATATCCTGTATTGTAGATATATATATATATATATATATATATATACAATATATAGATATATATATAAATATATAGATACAATATATACAGGGTGTCCCAAAAGTCGACGTCCAAACTTCACAGGCTTGTTATATGGATCATTTCCAACAAAAAGTATCCTTTATATATTTATTGTATTATTAATAGTTACCGAGCTATTGACTTTATAAATATTTTTTAAAATATGTGTATTGCAACAGAAAAAAATCATTTTTATGCAAGAAATAATGCACTCAGAGCCTTAAAACTTTTACAAAATAATTTTAATCAGTATATTTGCATAATTATACATTTTTAAGGCTTTTCGGGATGTTAAAAACATAAATTTATAGTGTTTAAACTTTATTTTTTTAACTTAAAACAAAGTTACTAATACATTCAAACAGTGACTGCAAATGTATTTTTACCCTAAGCTAATGCCCAAATATCTTTAAAACTTCCCTAATTAATGCAGAATTCAAAAATACTAACACATTAACAAATTCGTTAACTTCTTTAGAGAATTGGTGAATTTTTCTAAATAAGTACACGTTTTTGCGGGCTGGCCACTTGTCCACCCTCGCGTGGCGGCGCTTCGCGGAAGTTTTATGCATGGACAAAGCTAACAAGTCATTTCAAAAAGGCTAGAGCAATAATGTAACTGCTATTTTGTGCTGATATTATAATTTTATTAAGTAAACAATTGTTAAACCCTTTACATTGATTTATTAAACTTGTTTATTCTCCTGCAGTGCATTACAAATAATCCCACTAATATCAGGGCCCTACAAACAAAATCAGCTATTAATAACAAACAAAACAAATCAGCTGTTGTTGGATTAGATGTTTTATTGTTGACCAGATGGGTATTAATAAATATTGAATATTTTTTATTTGGGTATCATTTGGTTTTATAATTATCCAATGGGTATCAGTGCAATATTGAAAATGTTCACTAACGGTCTTTAGTGTGTTGTTTGCTGAAATAATCTATTTTTTTTTTTATTTCACGTTTGTTTTTTAAGTGTTTTAGTTTGTATTATGACATGTGTTACACTGTTAGGGTATTCTCCTAAGAGGAATATTGTCAAAGATGTGCATTTTTGTATGGTCTTTGTAACGGAATTGCCCATGCTGTTGTAAGGGAATATAAAGTTAGGTATCATAGCAGAGAACGATTTCCTGATCATTTAGTATTTCTGTATCTGCATAGGTCTTATCAGGAGGATAAGATTCCTGGTCATTCTGAGAGGTTAGGCAGAACCCGTATTAAAAATAATTATGATGACATAATTGTAAATATGATAGAAGAAGATCCAACTACAAGTGCCCGCCGTATATCCAGACAGACTGCCATACCAAGTTCATCAGTTCACCGGAGCCTTAAAAGTTACCAGTTATATCCTTATCATATGCAGCGAGTTCAATCTCTTCTATCCACAGATCATGCTAGAAGAGCGCGCTTTTGTAGAGAGATGCTTAGAAGAAATTAAGTTCATTCTGGGGCTTTCAATAACATTTTGTGCACTGACGAAAGTTTTGTCAAAAGAACAAGAATTTACAATGATCACAACACACATTATTGGTCATATGAAAACCCTAAAGTAATAAGAAATTATCTCTTTCAGCATAGTTTGGAATAAGCATGTGGGCTGGTATCGTTAAAGGCAAATTAGTTGGGCCATTTGAGTTTCCAGGTAGACTCAATGGAGCAAATTATTTTAACTTTCTGTAAAACAACCTTAGAGAAATCCTTGAAGATGTTACATTTGGCATACGTGAAAATATTTGGCTTCAATGTGATGGCACTCCAGCACATTATTCTCAAGAAGTTAGGCTCTATCTAAATGCCGAATTCCAAAATTGCAGGATTGGAAAACGAGGAACCATAGAATGGCCATCTGATCATCTGATCTAAACTCCAAGGATTTATTTTTATGGGGATACTACAAGGAATTGATGATTTCTTCTGATTCCCATACACAAGATGAACTAAGACAATGATTAAGAATAATAACACAATTAACAATTAAGAATAATAACACAATTAAGAATAATAAACAATCCTTTCATTCTCTAAGGAGAAATTGTCGTCGTTGTCAGCTTTGTATCAGGGAAGAAGATCGGAATTTTGAACTTTAATTGTAATAGGTATATTTCAAAAAATGGTACTGTAATTTATTTAATCTATTTCCTTATTGCTTTGTTTGCTTGTAACAATTAATTTTACTTAAAAATTCACCAACTTTAATGTTACTGTATTAAACTAAATATTTATAAAATTATTTACTTAATAAAATTATAACGTCAGCACAAAATGTGTGTTTAAATAGCAGTTACATTACTGCTCTAGCCTTTTTGAAATTACTTGTTAGCTTTGTCCATGCATAAAACTTCCGCGAAGCGCCGCCACGCGAGGGCAGACAAGTGGCCAGCCCGCAAAAACGTGTACTTATTTAGAAAAATTCACCAATTCTCTAAAGAAGTTAACGAATTCGTTAATGTGTTAGTACGAGGGTTGTCTCAAAAGTAAGTTACACTATTTTATTAAAAGTATAAAAAACATCAGAAAATATTTTAAATGATATATTTTGAAAAGTACAAGTTAACCTTATTTTTCTACATAATTTCCATGATTTTCTAAACATTTTTGGTAACGAGGTAACAGTTTTTTCAGTCCCTCATCATACCATTCTGCCGCCATATTGCTTAGCCAACTCTCAACCTCTTCTTTCAGCTCATCGTCATTTGCAAAGCGCCGACCTCCAAGATGTTGTTTGAGGTGTGGGAAAAGATGAAAGTCACTTGGTGCAAGGTCGGGGGAGTAAGGTGGATGTCCAAAAACATCCCATCGAAAATCTGTGAGCAGGTCTTGGGTCTGACGAGCAGCATGTGGGCGAGCGTTGTCATGGAACAAAAAAACTTTTTTCGTCAACTTTCCTCTTCTTTTGTTCTGGATTGCTCTTCTCAGTTGTTCCAAAAGTTCACAATACCGTGCTGCTGTTATTGTAGTCCCACGAGGAAGGTAGTCGATCAATAACACACCTTTGTTGTCCCAAAAAACCGTCGCCATGATTTTTCCAGCGGATTCCACAACTTTCGCTTTTTTTGGTGTTGGTTCGTCCTTTCCTTTCCATACCATACTCTGTCTTTTCGATTCAGGCATCCAATGATGGATCCAGGTCTCATCCCCAGTCACTATTCGATCGAATAAATTGTCTCCTTCATCATCGAAAAATTGTTGAAATTGCAAAGCAGCATCAACTCTCTGCTCTTTGTGCTGTTCTGTGAGAAGGCGTGGAACCCACCTTGCACACACTTTTGACAGATGAAGATCATCAGAAATAATCCTGTGGAGTGATGCACGGCTTATTTCCACATTAGAAGGCAGTTGACAAAGGATTTCGTCAAGAGTCAGGCGCCGATCGGTGTCAATGACCTTTCTGACATCTTCAACAACAGTTGCCGCGCGAGAAGTGGAGGGGGCGGCCGCTTCGTTGTTCATCATGCAGTGCTGTCCGTCCTTCAATGAATGATTGACGCCAACGAGATACCATTGGCCTTGACATCACACCTTCACCATAAACACTATACAACTCATGATGAATTTCAGTAGCAGTTTTATTTTTTGCTGTTAAAAAACGAATAATAGCGCGAATTTCACAATCGGCGGTAGGAACAAGTGGTGTCTCCATATTGCCTGTAGTCTGACTGGCCGATCGATCGACGCACGCGCATAGGAATTTTACAGTGCTGCCACTACACCCAGACGCAAATACTCCGCGACTCCCAGACTTCTGGCGCCAACAGAACGGCTTTAAAAAAATAGTGTAACTTACTTTTGAGACGACCCTCGTATTTTTGAATTCTGCATTAATTAGGGAAGTTTTTAAGGTATTTGGGCATTAGCTAAGGTTAAAAATACATTTGCAGTCACTGTTTGAATGTAGTAGTAACTTTGTTTTAAGTTAAAAAAATAAAGTTTAAACACTATAAATTTATGTTTTTAACATCCTGAAAAGCCTTAAAACTGTATGATTATGCAAATATACTGATTAAAATTATATTGTAAAAGTTTTAAGGCTCTGTGTGCATTATTTCTTGCATAAATATGATTTTTTCTGTTGCAATACACATATTTTTAAAAATATTTAAGAAGTCAATAGCTCGGTAACTATTAATAATACGATAAATACATAAAGGACATTTTTTGTTGGAAATGATCCATATAACAAGCTTGTGAAGTTTGGACGTCGACTTTTGGGACACCCTGTATATTGTAGATCATCATAAAATGTTAATAATTTGTTAAAGGTTTTAAGTAGTTTGGAATATATTGTTCTAGTACTCAAATTTGTTCAGTATACTTTGAGATGCGGTAAACTAACAATTACAACACAATGAATTGAGAAACTATAGTTTTCTTTTAAGAGAAATTTTAGTGTAGTTTAGGAATATTTTAGATGAGTCCATAACTTTTGCATATTTATAAAATTTCATTTATTATTTAAAAGTATGATTATTTGTTAGTATAAGTAGTTCATTCTATATCTTCGTTTCAAGGCAAGTGCCTGAATTCTCACGAACAGTAATTTAATGTAATATTTACAATATGTACATTGATGCAAGATGACTTTTGGTTTTTATAATTTTTTTCATCTACTTTAAATGAAAAATATGTTTCGATACTCACATATATTTTATTTTTATAATTTAGTATATGGTTTTTGTATATTTATTTCTTGGGGCAGAATAAATCCCACTAGGTCTTTTGTTAACAATCAACTGAAGTATTGTTTGGGATTTCCCACTGATATAAAATAGGCTCAATACACTCGTTAAACATGGACATGGATTTATAGGTCATTAAGAACAGTTCATTGCAAACCCTCTATTTCACGTGCTGTTCATCAGCAGTTTTAAATTTCTATCTGTTTCAATCAGTGCCTTTATGAAATGGTCTATTGTGCTTTTGGCAAGTATGGACTCACAACTGTATTTAACATTAAGATTTTTTACTTATATACACCTATTTATATTATTAATAGAGGCGTGACCTATAAATACAAGCGGTATTCAATGTGTGACCTAAGCTTGAGCCGAGTATGGATATAGTTGAATTTAAAGGAATTTGGCTATTTCAAGCCTGAGCTCAGCTTACTTGAATATTAGTTTACAATTCAAAATATAGGCAAATTATCACTTAATTTTCCTGCAAATGTGATTTCTTGGCATTTTTCAATAATACTTACTATTGATTTTGATTGTATTAGACACTTAGTTCCTTTAGACTCATCTTAATGTCTTAACTACATGCTGAGTTAAAATTGGGAATGATAGAAAATTTAACACGCAACAACAATTGAATGTGAGATGTTGCAATTGAAATATATCAATATTTTCATAATTAAAGGTTCAAAATACTTTATTCTAACCCATTGGCGACGACTCACGAGCAGGGCTTGTTCTGTGTTTAGCATTATCTAAATAGTGAATAAACGCACCAAACGATCAGTTAAATTGTTACGAGACAACATTTTCACTAAAGAGCATTACCTGTTATGAGCGGAACTAGTTGCAAAAAGAAGAACTACAGCCATATGCTTCAAAATCATAGTACAACATTCTCCCACTCAGAGCATTAGCTGTTTTGAACCGGTTTTAGTAGTGTGCTGTACCGCACCTCGGTAGTCTAGTGGATAAAGTCGTTGCCTCCTGTTGCAAGGGAGTCTGTGGGTCCTGGGTTTGAATTCCAGTCGAGGCGCAAAAAGGTGACATGTGCAATTGCATTAAAGAATGATGTGGTGACATGACAGAATAGCGGTAGGATGCTTCTAATGTAATGTTGACTTTGTAGTCAACAACACCAGTCACCACAACAGTTTACTTTGTAGTCAACAACACCAGTCACCACAACAGTTTTGCTTGTGACTAGCTTGTTATTCAAGTACTTGCCCTAACAATACTTTGTTTTTAATTAATTATGTCTCCAAGGGGTTAAACCTTTATCTTTATGCAAGGTGGCGCATAACACGTTCGCTGCTAATGAAGTAAATCCGCACCCATATTGAACCTCATGGTTTGTTCAGTCTAGTCTAGCACTTGTGGGTCCCGGATGATTCCAGTAAGCATTTTTTAAACATTATATTTAGCTAAATTTTACTGTTCGAAGTAGCAGCCCTATTTTTTGAACAGTGCTTTACTGTTTGTGTATAGCATCATTTCCTGGTGATTGGCTTAAACGTAGGTCAGCAGCGAACAAGTTAAGGAACGCACAGAATTCAGTAGCATAGTATAAATGGAGGGAAAAGATAATTGACCTCCATACAACACCATTTTGTAGGTTAGGGTGTCCAGTTTCAATTTCAATGGCACAGTGGATCGAGTGTTTACTATTGAGTAGTATTTTAAATACAATGAATCTGTAATCACTTTATAACTTTGAGAGTTTAATGTTGAACAAAATGGTTCAGCATCTGATTGAAACACATACTTTGTTGGGTCTACTCATTTTGCAAAAATGTATTAGTTTGGAAGAAAAAACTTGGGGACTGTTTAGAGTTTTTAATATTGGAGACTCTCGCCTCCTTTTCAGTAACTGAAGTGTAGACTGGATGCACCATTCTAAAATATTATTCCTGATACTAGTTACTTCAAATAATATTAATTTACTATCCACCAAATATTTGGTGCAACCATAGCTAAGATTCTAAGGCGTTGGCTTGCCATGCTTCTGGTCCGGTTTTGATTCCCGAAGTGAACACTAATAGTTTTTGTCCTGCCACTCCCATGGTTCGAAAGTCACGTTAAGCCAGATATGATAGCATACAGCATAAGCCAGATATTAAGTCCCAATAGCAACAGGATCAGCCATCAAGTGAAGCATACAGATAGAAGAGGTCTTGTGATCAGTCGATGACCAATCAGAAAGGTTGATGCATGGTGTATGGGTTTTAAGCTACTGAGGCACTCTACGAGAAAAATAAAGACACAGTTGATATTATATTAAAATTGAGTTTGTTGTGAAGATTGTGTTTTATGTAATATTTTTCATAATTATAATTGTGAGTAAAATAAATTGGTAATAAGAATTATATACATGATAAAAAACTTCAACAGTCAATTGCAGAACAACTGATAATTAAAATTCTCTTAACACATTGACTGCGGACTACTTCTTTATACGTAGTGGTGGCGCTGCGCGCGTAGAGGACTATTTCTAAATTGTCGGCACCAAAATGCACACAAAGAACGGCACAACAAGCGGTGAGTGGCACAAGGTTCCCGGGCAATGGCTAGCCTCGCCCTGAACCAATATCGTTGAAGCGGGAGGGGTACTTCTTTAGAAGTAGTCCGCTACGCGCGCAGCGCCACCACTACGTATAAAGAAGTAGTCCGCAGTCAACGTGTTAATAAACGTTTCATCATTATAAAAGAAAATCAAAATTTGTTCAACACTAGTATAACCTCAGTTACATTCTCTAAAAATCAATACTTTTTTTAAAAAGTTAAAAAATAATTTTAATCATCTCGTATTACTCATAATAACATTACTATTATAACATTACAATACGCAACTAAAAAATAAAAAATCTACAGCCTGTGTTGAATTATTTTGCATTTTTTGACGATTGGCATCTTCATGATAAATAAAAAAAAATTTGTTGTCCCCATCTTGTAGGTCAAAACATTCAAAGTATATTTTCTTGCTTATGCATTAACAAATTGCTTTTCAAGTGTCATTGTAAAGTTTATGAAAATGGTTAAATTTCTGGTATCTTGTGTGTTTTATAAATTTAATGGGTTTTTTTAAATTTGACTTTACAAATTTAAAACGTGCATAATTTTTGTATTATCAGTGCAAGTTATGTTGTTATTTTTGTTTAGCTTCATACTTTAAGTAAATTTACCTTTAGTTGAATTTATGTAGTTTTAACTCCCTTTATAGTAATCATAATTTATCATTCATGACAATGATAGAACTTCAGGTAAAATTCTATAGGATTTGTCATAGATGCATACATTGTAAAAAAGTTCTTGTTTAAAACATGGTACTTGTCAGCGTAACTTAACTAAAGCTATAATAAGAAAAAAAATATGTACACAAATAAAATCTAAGAAAGAAAAAAAACTTCTTGCAACAAATCCTCAAAAACTCAGCTTGCCATTAAAAATAAGCAATATTGCACAGTAGAACTTAATGTGGCAGGTATTGAAGCTGGATATTTTGAAAGCCGTATGTTACAGAATGCAACAAACAGTTTTTTGTTGTTGCAAAAACACATGTAATATGTCATACAACTCTGCTTGCTATATTGAACTTAATGCGGCGTACACACAAACTGTTGCACATCAAGTGAGTTGACGTTGTTGTCTGCCTACTCCCTGTCTATTGTTTTATCGTTATGACTACCTTTTTCCTTTTTAAATCATTCATATTGCATACAATTAAACACTTGCACACGATAACAAGATTGTATGTTTATTGCATAATGAAGAATTATACTTGTTTACCTTTCAACAATAAAGCTAGTGAAGACTTATTTTTCACCACTTTGACTACTGTGACATTGTCTTGGAAGTGACATGACCTCCATCCTTTCATATAGACTTAATAAGGGCAAAATTACTCTTTATGTTACATTTTCAACCTACACTTTGATAAAATAGAACCCCTTAGTTCAGAAGTATAAATTTACTAAAATTATTTGACTATAGTACAATCGAAATTCTGTCTTTATTTTATAATCTTCTATCTATAAAAATCTTTCTTATAGATCTTCTTCAAATTTTGTGTTTATATTCAGTGATCTAAACACTTATCAGGATTTAATAATGTTAACTATACCAATTCATCGCACACTACTTTACAATAAATCAATTCCTGTCACTGCCTGCAGATTGTAGAGTAAACTTGATTCTTCAACTCAAATTATAAAGAGTCAATCTTGGTTTATCTCAGCACTGAGTAACTGGTTGTCGGCTAATTTGTGGAAATTATAGACCTGCATCTATGCAGTCCATGTTAAGCTGAGTGTATGATGTGAGTTTGTTTGGTTAGAAACTGTGGAATAGTGTTCATGTTAGTGCATCTTTTCACTTTCTTCTTGTTTTTATGTTTTATTACCCTTTCATGTTTTTATTATTTTAGTCTAGATGTATTCATTATAATTACTATTACATTTTTTAAGAGGCTAAATGTAGGAAAGAACCTGAAGGTCCTACTTAACACATTCGATGCTAACCTACAAGTGGTACCCTTCACTAGGAACGGTAAAGTATAACAAATATTTTGTTTATTTGAATATCTGAACAATTTATATAATTCAGTTTATCTGAATGATTTATATGATACACTAAGTTAGTATAAATACTATTCCAGGTTTTGTTTACCTTTTTCATATTATGTGTCTTTCCCTCCCGACCTTCAGAATTTTGTTTACTTTATCCATTTATATGACTATCATGCCAGACAATAATGATATTTGTCATTTTATATGATAATTTTTTGGGAAATCATCAACTATTTAAATGTTTTAAAAGTTTAAGTAGTGTAAAATCAAACATATTAAAATATTACTTGTCTAGCTCTTACTAAGAAGTATTAGATTTGTATGTTTGGTTTGTTTATTTAATTTTAAATATTTATTTGCCAGGGAATAAACCAAGAGTTGAAGTCAAGGAGGAATCAGCCAGCTTTTCCAATGGTATGTCAATTGATTATATTAATAAATCAGTAGTACAATTCAATTTTTATAATGGTAGACTCAGGCTCCGGAAGAGGCAAGGGGCGAGGAAGAGTATCATTGCAAAGGGCGTCTCACAAACATTCGCTCAAATTAGGTCACTCTGTGCACAAATGACTCATCGGGCTGCAATCATTCGTTTAGGTTAGTAGTGGCACAGCCGAGTCTATGGTTATAAAAATTGTACTGTAACAAATATTTCTAAATTTCACTATTATAAATTATTTGAATTTGAACTATCTAAAATTGAAACATGAAGACAAGAATTCTATCAGAAAATAACTAAACTAAACAATAAAATTCTAGCAGAGGTCACTCCTTTAACCCTTACTCTGGCCAATAGTTTTTCCAATAACGGCAAGCAATTTTTGACTAATTGAACCTTAGCTAAGGTTCTAAGGCGTTGGCTTGCCATGCTTCCGGTCCGGTTTTGATTCCCGAAGTGAACACTAACAGTTTTTGTCCTGCCACTCCCATGGTTCGGAAGTCACGTTAAGCCAGACATAATTAGTCCTAATAGCAACTAGGATCAGCCATCAAGTGAAGCATACAGATAGAAGAGGTCTTGTGATCAGTCGATGACCAATCAGAAAGGTTGATGCAGGGTGTATGGGTTTTAAGCTACTGAGGCACTCTACGAGAAAAATAAAGACACAGTTGATATTATATTAAAATTGAGTTTGTTGTGAAGATTGTGTTTTATGTAATATTTTTAATAATTATAATTGTGAGTAAAATAAATTGGTAATAAGAATTATATACATGATAAAAAAACTTCAACAGTCAATTGCAGAATAACTGATAATTGAAATTCTTTTAATAAACGTTTCATCATTATAAAAGAAAATCAAAATTTGTTCAACACTAGAATAACCTCAGTTACATTCTCTAAAAATCAATACTTTTTTAAAAAGTTAAAAAATAATTTTAATTATCTCTTATTACTCATAATAACATTACTATTATAACATTACAATACGCAACTAAAAAATAAAAAATCTACAGCCATTGTTGAATTATTTTGCATTTTGACGATTGGCATCTTCATGATTAATAAAAAAACATTTGTTGTCCCCATCTTGTAGTTCAAAACATTCAAAGTATATTTTCTTGCTTATGCATTGACAAATTGCTTTTCAAGTGTCATTGTAAATTTTATGAAAATGGTTAAATTTCTGGTATCTTGTAAGTGTTTTATAAATGTAATGGGTTTTTTTAAATTTGACTTTACAAATTTAAAACGTGCATAATTTTTGTATTATCAGGTGCAAGTTATGTTGTTATTTTTGTTTAGCTTTCATACTTTAAGTAAATTTACTTTTAGTTGAATTTATGTAGTTTTAACTCCCTTTATAGTAATCATAATTTATCATTCATGACAATGATAGAACTTTAGGTAAAATTCTATAGGATTTGTCATAGATGCATACATTGTAAAAAAGTTCTTATTTAAAACATGGTACTTGTCAGCGTAACTTAACTAAAGCTATAATATGAAAAAAATTATGTACACAAATAAAACCTAAAAAGAAAAAAAACTTCCTGCAACAAATCCTCAAAAACTCAGCTTGCCATTAAAAATAAGCAATATTGCACAGTAGAACTTAATGTGGCAGGTATTGAAGCTGGATATTTTGAAAGCCGTATGTTACAGAATGCAACAAACAGTTTTTGTTGTTGCAAAAACACATGTAATATGTCATACAACTCTGCTTGCTATATTGAACTTAATGCAGCGTACACACAAACTGTTGCACATCGAGTGAGTTGACGTTGTTGTCTGCCTACTCCCTGTCTATTGTTTTATCGTTATGACTACCTTTTTCCTTTTTAAATCATTCATATTGCATGCAATTAAACACTTGCACACGATAACAAGATTGTATGTTTGTTGCATAATGAGGAATTATACTTGTTTACCTTTCAACAATAAAGCTAGTGAAGACTTATTTTTCACCACTTTGACTACTGTGACATTGTCTTGGAAGTGACATGACCTCCATCCTTTCATATAGACTTAATAAGGGCAAAATTACTCTTTATGTTACATTTTCAACCTACACTTTGATAAAATAGAACCCCTTAGTTCAGAAGTATAAATTTACTAAAATTATTTGACTATAGTACAATCGAAATTCCGTCTTTATTTTATAATCTTCTATCTATAAAAATCTTTCTTACAGATCTTCTTCAAATTTTGTGTTTATATTCAGTGATCTAAACACTTATCAGGATTTAATAATGTTAACTATACCAATTCATCGCACACTACTTTACAATAAATCATTTCCTGTCACTGCCTGCAGATTGTAGAGTAAACTTGATTCTTCAACTCAAATTATAAAGAGTCAATCTTGGTTTATCTCAGCACTGAGTAACTGGTTGTCGGCTAATTTGTGGAAATTATAGACCTGCATCTATGCAGTCCATGTTAAGCTGAGTGTATGATGTGAGTTTGTTTGGTTAGAAACTGTGGAATAGTGTTCATGTTAGTGCATCTTTTCACTTTCTTCTTGTTTTTATGTTTTATTACCCTTTCATGTTTTTATTATTTTAGTCTAGATGTATTCATTATAATTACTATTATATTTTTTAAGAGGCTAAATGTAGGAAAGAACCTGAAGGTCCTACTTAACACATTCGATGCTAACCTACAAGTGGTACCCTTCACTAGGAACGGTGAAGTATAACGAATATTTTGTTTATTTGAATATCTGAACAATTTATATAATTCAGTTTATCTGAATGATTTATATGATACACTAAGTTAGTATAAATACTATTCCAGGTTTTGTTTACCTTTTTCATATTATGTGTCTTTCCCTCCCGACCTTCAGAATTTTGTTTACTTTATCCATTTATATGACTATCATGCCAGACAATAATGATATTTGTCATTTTATGTGATAATTTTTTGGGAAATCATCAACTATTTAAATGTTTTAAAAGTTTAAGTAGTGTAAAATCAAACATATTAAAATATTACTTGTCTAGCTCTTACTAAGAAGTATTAGATTTGTATGTTTGGTTTGTTTATTTAATTTTAAATATTTATTTGCCAGGGAATAAACCAAGAGTTGAAGTCAAGGAGGAATCAGCCAGCTTTTCCAATGGTATGTCAATTGATTATATTAATAAATCAGTAGTACAATTCAATTTTTATAATGGTAGACTCAGGCTCCGGAAGAGGCAAGGGGCGAGGAAGAGTATCATTGCAAAGGGCGTCTTACAAACATTCGCTCAAATTAGGTCACTCTGAGCACAAATGACTCATCGGACTGCAATCATTCGTTTAGGTTAGTAGTGGCACAGCCGAGTCTATGGTTATAAAAATTGTACTGTAACAAATATTTCTAAATTTCACTATTATAAATTATTTGAATTTGAACTATCTAAAATTGAAACTTGAAGACAAGAATTCTATCAGAAAATAACTAAACTAAACAATAAAATTCTAGCAGAGGTCACTCCTTTAACCCTTACTCTGGCCAATAGTTTTTCCAATAACGGCAAGCAATTTTTGACTAATTGAACCTTAGCTAAGGTTTTAAGGCGTTGGCTTGCCATGCTTCTGGTCCGGTTTTGATTCCGGAAGTGAACACTAACAGTTTTTGTCCTGCCACTCCCATGGTTCGGAAGTCACGTTAAGCCAGGCATAATTAGTCCTAATAGCAACAGGATCAGCCATCAGGTGAAGCATACAGATAGAAGAGGTCTTGTGATCAGTCGATGACCAATCAGAAAGGTTGATGCAGGATGTATGGGTTTTAAGCTACTGAGGCAGTCTACGAGAAAAATAAAGACACAGTTGATATTATATTAAAATTGAGTTTGTTGTGAAGATTGTGTTTTATGTAATATTTTTAATAATTATAATTCTGAGTAAAATAAATTGGTAATAAGAATTATATACATGATAAAAAACTTCAACAGTCAATTGCAGAATATCTGATAATTTAAATTCTCTTAATAAACGTTTCATCATTATAAAAAAAAATCAAAATTTGTTCAACACAAGAATAAGCTCAGTTACATTCTCTAAAAATCAATACTTTTTTTAAAAAGTTAAAAAATAATTTTAATTATCTCGTATTACTCATAATAACATTACTATTATAACATTACAATATGCAACTAAAAAATAAAAAATCTGCAACCTGTGTTGAATTATTTTGCATTTTGACGATTGGCATCTTCATGATTAATAAAAAAACATTTGTTGTCCCCATCTTGTAGTTCAAAACATTCAAAGTATATTTTCTTGCTTATGCATTGACAAATTGCTTTTCAAGTGTCATTGTAAATTTTATGAAAATGGTTAAATTTCTGGTATCTTGTGTGTTTTATAAATGTAATGGGTTTTTTTTAAATTTGACTTTACAAATTTAAAACGTGCATAATTTTTGTATTATCAGTGCAAGTTATGTTGTTATTTTTGTTTAGCTTTCATACTTTAAGTAAATTTACCTTTAGTTGAATTTATGTAGTTTTAACTCCCTTTATAGTAATCATAATTTATCATTCATGACAATGATAGAACTTCAGGTAAAATTCTATAGGATTTGTCATAGATGCATACATTGTAAAAAAGTTCTTGTTTAAAACATGGTACTTGTCAGCGTAACTTAACTAAAGCTATAATAAGAAAAAATATATGTACACAAATAAAATCTAAGAAAGAAAAAAAACTTCTTGCAACAAATCCTCAAAAACTCAGCTTGCCATTAAAAATAATTAATATTGCACAGTAGAACTTAATGTGGCAGGTATTGAAGCTGGATATTTTGAAAGCCGTATGTTACAGAATGCAACAAACAGTTTTTTGTTGTTGCAAAAACACATGTAATATGTCATACAACTCTGCTTGCTATATTGAACTTAATGCAGCGTACACACAAACTGTTGCACATCGAGTGAGTTGACGTTGTTGTCTGCCTACTCCCTGTCTATTGTTTTATCGTTATGACTACCTCTTTCCTTTTTAAATCATTCATATTGCATACAATTAAACACTTGCACACGATAACAAGATTGTATGTTTGTTGCATAATGAGGAATTATACTTGTTTACCTTTCAACAATAAAGCTAGTGAAGACTTATTTTTCACCACTTTGACTACTGTGACATTGTCTTGGAAGTGACATGACCTCCATCCTTTCATATAGACTTAATAAGGGCAAAATTACTCTTTATGTTACATTTTCAACCTACACTTTGATAAAATAGAACCCCTTAGTTCAGAAGTATAAATTTACTAAAATTATTTGACTATAGTACAATCGAAATTCCGTCTTTATTTTATAATCTTCTATCTATAAAAATCTTTCTTATAGATCTTCTTCAAATTTTGTGTTTATATTCAGTGATCTAAACACTTATCAGGATTTAATAATGTTAACTATACCAATTCATCGCACACTACTTTACAATAAATCATTTCCTGTCACTGCCTGCAGATTGTAGAGTAAACTTGATTCTTCAACTCAAATTATAAAGAGTCAATCTTGGTTTATCTCAGCACTGAGTAACTGGTTGTCGGCTAATTTGTGGAAATTATAGACCTGCATCTATGCAGTCCATGTTAAGCTGAGTGTATGATGTGAGTTTGTTTGGTTAGAAACTGTGGAATAGTGTTCATGTTAGTGCATCTTTTCACTTTCTTCTTGTTTTTATGTTTTATTACCCTTTCATGTTTTTATTATTTTAGTCTAGATGTATTCATTATAATTACTATTATATTTTTTAAGAGGCTAAATGTAGGAAAGAACCTGAAGGTCCTACTTAACACATTCGATGCTAACCTACAAGTGGTACCCTTCACTAGGAACGGTGAAGTATAACGAATATTTTGTTTATTTGAATATCTGAACAATTTATATAATTCAGTTTATCTGAATGATTTATATGATACACTAAGTTAGTATAAATACTATTCCAGGTTTTGTTTACCTTTTTCATATTATGTGTCTTTCCCTCCCGACCTTCAGAATTTTGTTTACTTTATCCATTTATATGACTATCATGCCAGACAATAATGATATTTGTCATTTTATGTGATAATTTTTTGGGAAATCATCAACTATTTAAATGTTTTAAAAGTTTAAGTAGTGTAAAATCAAACATATTAAAATATTACTTGTCTAGCTCTTACTAAGAAGTATTAGATTTGTATGTTTGGTTTGTTTATTTAATTTTAAATATTTATTTGCCAGGGAATAAACCAAGAGTTGAAGTCAAGGAGGAATCAGCCAGCTTTTCCAATGGTATGTCAATTGATTATATTAATAAATCAGTAGTACAATTCAATTTTTATAATGGTAGACTCAGGCTCCGGAAGAGGCAAGGGGCGAGGAAGAGTATCATTGCAAAGGGCGTCTTACAAACATTCGCTCAAATTAGGTCACTCTGTGCACAAATGACTCATCGGGCTGCAATCATTCGTTTAGGTTAGTAGTGGCACAGCCGAGTCTATGGTTATAAAAATTGTACTGTAACAAATATTTCTAAATTTCACTATTATAAATTATTTGAATTTGAACTATCTAAAATTGAAACTTGAAGACAAGAATTCTATCAGAAAATAACTAAACTAAACAATAAAATTCTAGCAGAGGTCACTCCTTTAACCCTTACTCTGGCCAATAGTTTTTCCAATAACGGCAAGCAATTTTTGACTAATTGAACCTTAGCTAAGGTTTTAAGGCGTTGGCTTGCCATGCTTCTGGTCCGGTTTTGATTCCGGAAGTGAACACTAACAGTTTTTGTCCTGCCACTCCCATGGTTCGGAAGTCACGTTAAGCCAGGCATAATTAGTCCTAATAGCAACAGGATCAGCCATCAGGTGAAGCATACAGATAGAAGAGGTCTTGTGATCAGTCGATGACCAATCAGAAAGGTTGATGCATGGTGTATGGGTTTTAAGCTACTGAGGCACTCTACGAGAAAAATAAAGACACAGTTGATATTATATTAAAATTGAGTTTGTTGTGAAGATTGTGTTTTATGTAATATTTTTCATAATTATAATTGTGAGTAAAATAAATTGGTAATAAGAATTATATACATGATAATAAACTTCAACAGTCAATTGCAGAATAACTGATCATTGAAATTCTCTTAATAAACGTTTCATCATTATAAAAGAAAATCAAAATTTGTTCAACACTAGTATAACCTCAGTTACATTCTCTAAAAATCAATACTTTTTTTAAAAAGTTAAAAAATAATTTTAATTATCTCTTATTACTCATAATAACATTACTATTATAACATTACAATATGCAACTAAAAAATAAAAAATCTGCAACCTGTGTTGAATTATTTTGCATTTTGACGATTGGCATCTTCATGATTAATAAAAAAACATTTGTTGTCCCCATCTTGTAGTTCAAAACATTCAAAGTATATTTTCTTGCTTATGCATTGACAAATTGCTTTTCAAGTGTCATTGTAAATTTTATGAAAATGGTTAAATTTCTGGTATCTTGTGTGTTTTATAAATGTAATGGGTTTTTTTTAAATTTGACTTTACAAATTTAAAACGTGCATAATTTTTGTATTATCAGTGCAAGTTATGTTGTTATTTTTGTTTAGCTTTCATACTTTAAGTAAATTTACCTTTAGTTGAATTTATGTAGTTTTAACTCCCTTTATAGTAATCATAATTTATCATTCATGACAATGATAGAACTTCAGGTAAAATTCTATAGGATTTGTCATAGATGCATACATTGTAAAAAAGTTCTTGTTTAAAACATGGTACTTGTCAGCGTAACTTAACTAAAGCTATAATAAGAAAAAATATATGTACACAAATAAAATCTAAGAAAGAAAAAAAACTTCTTGCAACAAATCCTCAAAAACTCAGCTTGCCATTAAAAATAAGCAATATTGCACAGTAGAACTTAATGTGGCAGGTATTGAAGCTGGATATTTTGAAAGCCGTATGTTACAGAATGCAACAAACAGTTTTTTGTTGTTGCAAAAACACATGTAATATGTCATACAACTCTGCTTGCTATATTGAACTTAATGCGGCGTACACACAAACTGTTGCACATCAAGTGAGTTGACGTTGTTGTCTGCCTACTCCCTGTCTATTGTTTTATCGTTATGACTACCTTTTTCCTTTTTAAATCATTCATATTGCATACAATTAAACACTTGCACACGATAACAAGATTGTATGTTTATTGCATAATGAAGAATTATACTTGTTTACCTTTCAACAATAAAGCTAGTGAAGACTTATTTTTCACCACTTTGACTACTGTGACATTGTCTTGGAAGTGACATGACCTCCATCCTTTCATATAGACTTAATAAGGGCAAAATTACTCTTTATGTTACATTTTCAACCTACACTTTGATAAAATAGAACCCCTTAGTTCAGAAGTATAAATTTACTAAAATTATTTGACTATAGTACAATCGAAATTCCGTCTTTATTTTATAATCTTCTATCTATAAAAATCTTTCTTACAGATCTTCTTCAAATTTTGTGTTTATATTCAGTGATCTAAACACTTATCAGGATTTAATAATGTTAACTATACCAATTCATCGCACACTACTTTACAATAAATCATTTCCTGTCACTGCCTGCAGATTGTAGAGTAAACTTGATTCTTCAACTCAAATTATAAAGAGTCAATCTTGGTTTATCTCAGCACTGAGTAACTGGTTGTCGGCTAATTTGTGGAAATTATAGACCTGCATCTATGCAGTCCATGTTAAGCTGAGTGTATGATGTGAGTTTGTTTGGTTAGAAACTGTGGAATAGTGTTCATGTTAGTGCATCTTTTCACTTTCTTCTTGTTTTTATGTTTTATTACCCTTTCATGTTTTTATTATTTTAGTCTTTAGATGTATTCATTATAATTACTATTATATTTTTTAAGAGGCTAAATGTAGGAAAGAACCTGAAGGTCCTACTTAACACATTCAATGCTAACCTACAAGTGGTACCCTTCACTAGGAACGGTGAAGTATAACGAATATTTTGTTTATTTGAATATCTGAACAATTTATATTCAAATATATCAAACGGTAATATTTTGTTTGACACAACGTTTCTAAAGTGCTCACAATGAATCACAGTGCTTCAGCAAATGCTGAAAACAATGAGGCAATTACACAAAACTAACAATTTGGTGCGGAACCGAGCCATGTGCATACACGAAGCACGGGGCATGTAGCGGAACCACCGTACAGCAGTGAACGTGTTAACCTTGATAAATAAAACATTTTTCATTTCTTTCAATAGTATGTACCTATGTTTCTTCAGCATCTTCTGCTAATTGTTGTGGGGATTTATTTACTATATTTTTCAGAACTCTAAAAAGTCATGTTTAGATTTGAGTGATCTCAAAATCACTCACAGACTGATTATTATCAATTATAAACATTTTTCACCACCAACAAATGGCCGGACTTAAAGTATTGATTGCCTACTTGAATATTTTGCTCTGGATACTTCTGTTCGTTGTTTTTTCCTTCAGCTACATATTGGTGTTTCTAAAAAACAGTTCTGGTTCCTTAACTGCTGTTTTGAAATTTCTTCCTATAACTACTTCTTTTCAAAATATGTACACATCATCCTGTTCTACTGTAGCAATTTATGAGGTACCCAAAAAATTGCATTTTGGTATCAGTTACATTTTGTGTCTATAATTGTTTAGATTCAGTTAAACGACCATCATTTGTAAGTAATTTTGAATTTTTTACATGAAATGAAACATATTGAAATAACACAGAATTATACAAAACAAAAATGAATTTTTTCACACTAAGTTAGTATAAATACTATTCCAGGTTTTGTTTACCTTTTATATATTATGTGTCTTTCCCTCCCGACCTTCAGAATTTTGTTTACTTTATTCATTTATATGACTATCATGCCAGACAATAATGATATTTGTCATTTTATGTGATAATTTTTTTGGGAAATCATCAACTATTTAAATGTTTTAAAAGTTTAAGTAGTGTAAAATCAAACATATTAAAATATTACTTGTCTAGCTCTTACTAAGAAGTATTAGATTTGTATGTTTGGTTTGTTTATTTAATTTTAAATATTTATTTGCCAGGGAATAAACCAAGAGTTGAAGTCAAGGAGGAATCAGCCAGCTTTTCCTATGGTATGTCAATTGATTATATTAATAAATCAGTAGTACAATTCAATTTTTATAATGGTAGACTCAGGCTCCGGAAGAGGCAAGGGGCGAGGAAGAGTATCATTGCAAAGGGCGTCTCACAAACATTCGCTCAAATTAGGTCACTCTGTGCACAAATGACTCATCGGGCTGCAATCATTCGTTTAGGTTAGTAGTGGCACAGCCGAGTCTATGGTTATAAAAATTGTACTGTAACAAATATTTCTAAATTTCACTATTATAAATTATTTGAATTTGAACTATCTAAAATTGAAACTTGAAGACAAGAATTCTATCAGAAAATAACTAAACTAAACAATAAAATTCTAGCAGAGGTCACTCCTTTAACCCTTACTCTGGCCAATAGTTTTTCCAATAACGGCAAGCAATTTTTGACTAATTGAACCTTAGCTAAGGTTTTAAGGCGTTGGCTTGCCATGCTTCTGGTCCGGTTTTGATTCCGGAAGTGAACACTAACAGTTTTTGTCCTGCCACTCCCATGGTTCGGAAGTCACGTTAAGCCAGGCATAATTAGTCCTAATAGCAACAGGATCAGCCATCAGGTGAAGCATACAGATAGAAGAGGTCTTGTGATCAGTCGATGACCAATCAGAAAGGTTGATGCAGGATGTATGGGTTTTAAGCTACTGAGGCACTCTACGAGAAAAATAAAGACACAGTTGATATTATATTAAAATTGAGTTTGTTGTGAAGATTGTGTTTTATGTAATATTTTTAATAATTATAATTGTGAGTAAAATAAATTGGTAATAAGAATTATATACATGATAATAAACTTCAACAGTCAATTGCAGAATAACTGATCATTGAAATTCTCTTAATAAACGTTTCATCATTATAAAAGAAAATCAAAATTTGTTCAACACTAGAATAACCTTAGTTACATTCTCTAAAAATCAATACTTTTTTAAAAAGTTAAAAAATAATTTTAATTATCTCTTATTACTCATAATAACATTACTATTATAACATTACAATACGCAACTAAAAAATAAAAAATCTACAGCCTGTGTTGAATTATTTTGCATTTTGACGATTGGCATCTTCATGATAAATAAAAAAACATTTGTTGTCCCCATATTGTAGGTCAAAACCTTCAAAGTATATTTTCTTGCTTATGCATTGACAAATTGCTTTTCAAGTGTCATTGTAAATTTTGTGAAAATGGTAAAATTTCTGGTATCTTGTAAGTGTTTTATAAATGTAATGGGTTTTTTTAAATTTGACTTTACAAATTTAAAACGTGCATAATTTTTGTATTATCAGTGCAAGTTATGTTGTTATTTTTGATTAGCTTTGATACTTTAGGTAAATTTACCTTTAGTTGAATTTATGTAGTTTTAACTCTCTTTATAGTAATCATAATTTATCATTCATGACAATGATAGAACTTTAGGTAAAATTCTATAGGATTTGTCATAGATGCATACATTGTTAAAAAGTTCTTGTTTAAAACATGGTACTAGAGATGGAAATTCCAGTTCTGTTATGATAACCTGTTTCTTGCGTTCTCCTGAATGCAGATAACCGGTTCCTGGAATAGGTTCTTTTAGTAACCTGGTTACTGGACTGTTGCCGCATGTAATAACGTTACTAATAGAACTCTACTGAATTGTTGTAGTTTCAGTTCTTCATTATTGTTAAATTCTGTTCTTGATTGTATGTTATTGAGTTTAGATTAGCGTTATTATCTAATTTATTAAAGTTGTGTTATTTTGAGAAAGGAATGGATTGTTAATAAAAAAAAAGTATTTTTAACAGCCAAGTGAAGTTTATTAATTAATGATAAAAATTTACAGCGTAAAATTATATAAATCAGAGAATATTTGTCAAAGTTTTTTGCTTGAGTTTATTTAAGAAACCCTGAGTTAGAATTCAGAAATAACAATTGTTCTTTTTTTTGTAGACAAACGAGTTCTTCTTTCAGTTATTATATTTCCAGCTTTTGAAAATATTCTTTCACAAGGTACAGAAGTACCAACAACATTGAAATGTTGTTCGACCAAACGTGACATGATAGGAAAAAACGGTTCATTCGTTTTCCACCAGATAATAGGGTTCTTCAATTTATCCAAATACTCCTCGTCTAGGTATCTGTCTAGTTCCACAATAGCAGCAGATGTCTTAGAACCTATAAGAAAACATTAATATGAAATATCATATACAACTCTTAGGCTGGAAAATTATTGAATCTATGGGGTTTCTCTCTTACCTGCAACCTTTTTTTTTTGATGCTATCATGTTGTCCAAATCTTCCCATATTGAATATTTATGGTGCTGTTCAGGTTGTATTACAATTTCTTGTGTAGTCTTAGGTTCAGTAGAAGAAGTGGTCTTTGTAAGATTACACATGGAAGACATTAGATTTAGACATCTTTTTTTGACTTCTTGACCGGCAGTTTCATGAAATGGAGCTATCTTGAACCTCGGATCGAGAAGAGTTGCTAATGCCATTGTTTTACTAAACTCAATGTTTTTGAATCTTTCATTAATTCCAAGTAGAATTTCGGTAATAATAGCCTGTGCATGTTCACTTAAAAAAATCAGCATTCATTTTGTTGTATACAGACACTAAGCCATTTTTTAACACTATTACTTCACTCCCTGATACATACCGCTCACCACTTATTCTCTTTGTTACTTGTTCAAATGGTCTTAGTACATTAACAAGCTCATTACAAAATGCCCACTCCTCTTCTGTTAAAACAGGAAGATTTTTATTTATCAAAGCAATGGTTGTCTTTATGGCATCCTGTAGCTCAAAAAACCGCTCAACCATATAAAATGTGAAATTCCACCTCGTGACAACCTGCTGTAACAACTTTTTGGGCTCCAGTCCCATATTTCTTTGGTATAAATTAAGTTTTTCATTTGCTGAATTGCTCCTTTTAAAGTGTGTAACTATGCACTTAATTTTATTAATTAAATCCTTACAAAATGTTAATGCTATGGCATCCTCAACAATCAAATTTAGCGTGTGAGCGAAGCATCCAAAATGCTTCCACTTCAATTCATTAATTACTGCACCTTTGATATTACTTGCGTTATCTGTAACAACAAGCAATACCCTTTCTGAAAATGAAAGTTTTCAGTTATTTCTTTAATTTTGCCAGCAAGATTCTGACTCGTGTGAGGAGAGGGCATAATAGAGCATTGTAGAAGCACTGATTTAAACTCAAACTCCTTATTAATAAAGTGTGCTGTCACAGCAATGTAGTTGTCAACATTTACAGAGGGTCCATGTATCTGTAGTTATACACACACTTTCAACTGAATGTAACTCATGTCTTACTGCATTTAAACTGGCTTCATATTGAGCAGGAATTAATGCAGAAGATATTGTTTTACGGTTTGGAAGTGAATATGTGGGATTCAACCCACTTACAAAATTCACAAAACCTTTATCTTCAACTATACTAAATGGTTGAAAATCTGTTATGAATAGGTTTAAGAGCAATTTGTCTAATTTCTTTTTCTTATCTTCGCTCATCTTTCTAGATTGAGGTAAGAATGATTTAATTGTTGACTGGTGGGGGTCATTGATAATTTGACGTTTGAGTGGATTGCATGAATTAGAAGTAGATGGCTGTGAACTATTCAAAATAACACCTTCGTTTTCAGTTGTTTGATTAATTTGTAAATGATGAGGTTGCGATGATGAGTTTGGGTTAGAATCAATTACTGGGTGAGGGAAATTAACATGTTTAACTTTACTATCAGGCAAGTTAACTGTTGGATGACGTTTAGTAATGTGTTTTTTAAGATTTGATATGGTAGATTTAAAATTTAATGTTTGTCCACATAGATCACAAACAGCTAATTTACTTACATTGTCAGTCACATTGAAATAGGACCACAAATGGCTAGTCTTCGTTTTCTTATTCATATTCACATATAAAAATCACACTAATACTTAAATATAAAACACTAAAACCCTAAAACTAACTCATAAATTAAGGTAACGTTATTAATTTACTTTTGTTATTATTATTTAACACTAAGCAAGCAGCAAAGTAACCGAGAACCGCACAGGGCATCAATGTAAACAGAACTATTCGTGTCATGTCATAACAGGAATCTCTTAGCCCGAATATGGTTATCAGTTATACACACATAATCCAGAGTCCAGACGTTCTCCAGTAACGTAATAACGTGCCACTCTAAACAGTTCTTCTGAGATCTTAAATTTACAGGCATTATCGTTCTGCCGTTCATTATATATAGTTGCTGGCTGTGGCTGGTCTATTCAGTTACCAAAAGAACGGGGAGTTATTATCGGTAACCGGTTCCACAGTCACTACGTTACCAATGAAGAACGCCGTTATTTATGGCGTTACGTTAAATACCACCCATCTCTACATGGTACTTGTCAGCGTAACTTAACTAAAGCTATAATATGAAAAAAATTATGTACACAAATAAAACCTAAAAAAGAAAAAAAACTTCCTGCAACAAATCCTCAAAAACTCAGCTTGCCATTAAAAATAATTAATATTGCACAGTAGAACTTAATGTGGCAGGTATTGAAGCTGGATATTTTGAAAGCCGTATGTTACAGAATGCAACAAACAGTTTTTTGTTTTTG